>JAOTON010002048.1:0-1200000 GCA_034440635.1 Lepas anatifera
AATCACTATGCCGCAACCACTCGAAACTTTCCTGGTCATGCAGTATGCCCGTCCAAGCATATCCTTACAACTACGCCATTGAGCAAATTAAAACGGTCATAAATCTGACACATACGCCATTTGGAAACGTGACGCCTGCCCTTCGGCTACGCGGCCGTCCGGTCAGTCGGCGGCTGCGCGTAGGGTCATCGCTGGGGCCGGCGGGCCATTTTTGAACGCATCTATATTTCAAAAACTATAAAGGCCAAGATTCTGACATTTTCAGGATTTCTTATTGCCGTTATCGGAAGACTTCAAAATATTACGGAAAAATTCCAACGTGAACTTGGTCCGGGCCTTAATGGGTTAAAGGCAATGTGGCACCTTAATAAGGTGATTTTAACTTAGATCGCCAAGTTGTAAAGCATGCCCGAAATCCTGGTGCTTAATATAGGGTAATTTGTTTTGAAACTCAAATTTCCGTGGAGAAAAACTAAAAGCCTACCTGAAATGTATCCCAAATGCACCCCAGCCAGGCGACCACAGTTGTCAGCTGTTGGTGTGACGACAGCGCTGACGTCACGGTGGGTAATCAGCCACTTAAAGTCATTGAAGCCTGTTGAATATGGTAGTAGTTTCCAGATAATGACGTCATCCACAGGCAGTTTTATTTGTCACACTAAAGGATCATTTTAAAAATCGAAAGATTGAGCTTATTGTAAATTTGTCGGGGAAATCATGGACGTTTTCAGGATTTTCGGCTAAAAATACCCCTAGTTACACTAAATTCCTGGATTAGACCAAGGTGCCACATTCCCTTTAAAATATAATGTCTCTGTGCTATAAAAGGCAAAAAAGCGAAACAGATTTGGTACAATGAGGGATGCCGCCCCCGCAACGCCGCTGCCCCTATGGGGTACCGCACCCCCAACCGGCTGAGCATCCCCCATAGATTTTAGGAAAATTTACCCTTGATCGCAGGGGCCCTTTTCGACCGGTCCCCCAGCGAAATCCCGGTTACGTCCCCGGAATAACGTGGTTTTATTCCCCACGGCTGGAAACCGCCTTCCATGTCCGATCTGACCCCGTGGTGATGATCCTTTTACACCCACGTCAATATTCTCTCAATTGGGCAAGTGTGCCTCTCGGTAGTGGCCCGGATAAAATAAAACAAATAAAATAAGAAGGAGGGTCCGCCGACCCCCCTCCTCTCCCCCTTGCCTACGCCACTGGAATCGGCGTGTGGCGTGGAAAGCCTCAAAACAACGTCTTGAGCGATTTAAAATCGGAAATGCGACTACTCATTTTGTTTTTCTCCTCACGCGCGGCGGCACTTGAATGGGCGGTGCCAGCTACAAATTATAAGGAGCATGGTGCGGGATTAGGCCGCAGCACAGCACGAATATCCGTTGCTTTCTCATGGGCACAATTATTATATTTTTAAACACAAAGCCCAGTGTTGTCTGATGACTCCATTCATTTAAACGCGTGCTTGGCATCCAATGAAGAAAGCAGCAAAGCTGAAGAATACATTCAGATAAGCAGCCTGCCCGCGCAGCCCCGCCGATTTTCCGCTATCCTTGAAAAACCTTATGGAGACCATCGGTGTTCCTTTTGGACGGGCGAGGGTTAAGCACAAGCTACGTTTCCCAGATATTGGCAATGATTTCGCTTCCCTTGTAAACTAGTTTGAATAGATGCACAGCTACCACATGTTACCTTTTTGAACCTGCTTTACTACGTATAGCAGTTATGGAACAGTTCTGATCTACATATGTACAGCCTCAACAAATTCAGGAAGACATTACAGCATGCACCGTGCATTTTCGATAAGAAGTCCAGCAGTGAACTTTTTTCTTTTTCTTTCTGGAAGACATGATCAAAGGAAACAACGACGAGTGTAGCTGCACTCGATGTCACTGCTTCTGAGACAACGGCGACACGGCAATAAACATTTTGGAGAACGTGCTTTTTCGGCTTTGGTCGCAAGTGGCAGTTACCAAATTTCCATGGCTATTCTGCCGTCTAAATATGACCTCATGCGGCATTGGCGGACGCAGGGGGGGATATTCCGGCCATGACCCCTAATAGGTCTGTGGAGCACCCAAATTGCACGTCCCACCCCCCGAGGAGTGGTTTACGAGGTGACCTCCCCATTGGAAAAACCTGGCAAAATATGTGTTATGCTGTAAAAGTCACAGCTATGATGGCAAAGGCTCGGATATCTCAGAAAAAATATTCGTGGTTACCCTTCCACGGATTGCATGGACAATATTTGCCCTTTAACTCTCGCCCCACCGGGGTCAAGGATGCTCCCCTTAGGTTCTTTTCCGAATAACAGAAAAACTGTGAGGCGCAGCACCGTGGTTGGGAGGTTTACTTCTCAACCCATCATTTTTCACCATCCCCTGGATTTTTTAACCTCGAATCACACTAGGTCAGGTCACCAGGTAAGGTCAACCAAGGTCACCTCACTTTAAATTTTGAGCTCCACCGTAGCTGCATTTTGCCGATCAATTTGAAAATTGCTACACTTGATGACCCCTCCAGGCTCTAAAAAAATTTCATCCAGGATATTACGAATTTGCGACCTGAGTTCAGGTTACGAGGTGACCTCTCCCATAGAAAAACATGGGGAAAAGCTCCCTTATGGTCTAAAAGTCACAAAGAATGATTGAAAATACTCAAATTGATCAGAAAAGCATTCTTGATCACCCTCTCACGGATTCCAGGGGCAATATTTTCCATTGACATATGTGAGGTAATCACAGATCACCAAGGGTCAAAAACAATACTTTTACTATAAATTTTGACCTAATTAAGCTGGAGCGCTGAATCAAACGTAATCGTATATGTCTCGTCATTGGCTTTCATTTGATATAGGGAAAGGTCACTTTGTGCCCTTTCGTGACCTTAGGTCACGTTAGGGTCACGAGGAGCCCTCTGGAGGTCAAACCACTGGCGGGGGGTCAACATATTTCACATGGCGGAGAAAGCCCTGGAATTTTGCTATCAAATGTACCTTACCAGATCTCAATAACTCTAATGACATGGAAGTTCTGCCCAAGTTTCTTAACATGCGCCCCGCTGGGGTCCCTAGCATGACGCGCCCCGCTGGGGGCGTTTTTCGCCCCCTACGTATTTCGTTTCTCACGAAAGCTGGCGAAAAATTACGGCCGGCGTTCGAAAGCCCTTGACAAGACGAACATATTTTATAAAAAAATTATGTCAGGTCAATATTGAGGTCAGCATAGGTCAAAGAAGGTTCCATAGGCTTACAACAGAGCAGTGTACGTTTCTCTCTCTAGATTTGTACTCAGTGGAGCTACAGCAAATCTTTATGCATCATTCGATTCCTCTAATCTCAGCAAATTGAATGATGTATAATATGACCTTGCTAGGTCAAATAGTGAAAATGACCTGACCTCGAGCTAGGTCAGGGTCACAGAGTGACCTGGTATGCTCATGCTGCATATCAATCGACTCCCTGTGACAATATAAGCACAATTCAAGCAAAATTGGAGCTTTATCTCAATTCAGTCAGAAGAAATTGGCAAAACAATCACTCTATGTTCCCGTGAACTGACATGACCTTTGAGAGGTTAGATGCTGAAAAACTCATGTTTATGGCCAAGATCGTGGTAAGGATATACGGTTTGAGGATTTTCAGCTTTATCTATCCAGTATATACTGAAAACAAGCCCATTCTATTTTTCACCATAGACTTAAAATGGGGTGACCAAAAATTGATCCCACCTTAGGTCAACAATATCGAAATTCCGAGATAGCAGATTTGTAGACCCTTATGATCTCATCATATTGTGAAAGTTTCAAACTGATCGGTTTGCTGATGTTACCTAGGCGCCGCTTCACACTCGTGATTTTAGGTTTTGATGTAGGGTCACTTGACCTTGAATAGCTCCTTGACCTGACATGACCTTACCTAAAGAATTTGGTCAGGTGTGTAAAATTGATCAGGGATAAGGTACCGTGAGTTTTGTTGTTCTGCGTTTCTTCGTTTTTGCGTTATCTGGGGAAAACCAGGAGGTGGGGGCGAAATTCTCCCCCTCCCCAGCGGGGCGCGTGTTAAGCATTGCTTATTTTAGTGCAAATAGCCTATCGTGACCCAACTCGACTTCTGAAAGTCAAACCATTGACCTGAACGTTTTAACATTTTCGGTAAAATCATGCTGAAATTACACGGGCCTTCCAATGCACTTTGAAGATTTCCACTAACCCCCATATTTTCGGAATTAGAGGGGCCATCGATGGCCCCCCGTGTGGCGAAGGTGGCACCGGACACCTGCTTGGGCACGGGTTAACTTATTGGAGGTCATCAAAGGTCACCAGGGGTAAAAAGCAGTATATTGACGATGACTTCTGACCCTAATCAGGCTGGGGCGTCGAATTTAACTTCATCGTGTTTGTCCCGTTACTGGCTTTCATTTGATATTAGCAAGACCACTTTGTCACTTCCCTCAGGTCGGGAGGTCATTATGTTCCACATAGTGGAGAAAGCCGTGGAATATTCCTATAAACTTTACTTTGCCTCGATAGATCTAATGGCATGAGAGCTATGCTCATTTGGCGTAATCGTTACATTTTTTTAGTGAAAGTGGCCCGACCCAACATAGATTAACTTCTGGAGGTCGAACCATTAACCTGAGTAAGACATATGGAGTAAACCCATACTAAATTAACATGGGCTTCCCAAGCCACCTACAGATTTGCTTCAACCCCAATATTTTTGGAGGTAGAGAGGGGCGATTGATGCCCACCGGTAGGGTAAAGGTGGCACCGGATCCCCATTGGGGCGCGGGTTAAAAGACCCCCGATGGCAGCAGCCCTACCCCCCGGTTAGGCGGAAGTGGCACATGATGCCCGAGTTGGAAGGGATATGCAAATCAGGAAAACAATCTTTACAATTGCATTTTTGAGCATATCGTTGGGAATTCTACTGCGATGGAACTCCCCTGGAGCTATAGAAGGGCATTTAATCTCTAACAGCAGCATCCATGGGGGATACCGGTTCTCCGATGGAAAGGAGGAGCACTCGGAAGAGTGGCACCTTTTGTACCTGATTCGTTTGCGAACATCAGCGAGATTGTATTCCATCACCTTTTATGTGTTTGGTTTTATTCCATGTGTACCAGTGTACGAAATACATGTATGGATACAACAAACATTTGTACTTACAAACGCAAGCGAGTACAAACATGTATGCATACCAATATTTCCGCTTTTGGACATAAGTGTCTGCGGTACTCAGCTCAACGAAACCTTTCAATAAGTTTATCGTCATTTCATGGAATGTTAAAAAATTATTAGTTGGTACATTTCTAGTACCAGTTGATGCAATGTAGTTTGCCTATCTCCTCGAATTGGGGGCGCAGCAGCAGCGTAGCTGGCTGGCACGCAGCCGGCCCGGGTTCAAGGCCCGGCAACTTCCCTGAACAAGGAGCAAGCTGGCTCCCGAGAAAACCTTCCAACAGGGTAAGAGATGGAGACGCCATATGACCCTGGCAGTTGGTGTGGCGATAACAGGGGCGCAGCCAGACCTTTGGTATGGGAGCACACCACTTTTGAGGAGCATCCCGGGAGAAAAAGGCACGTTTTTAACGTAATCTAAAAAAGTTACTAAATCTTAATTTATATCAACATTTGGGTACTTTTGGTTGAAGAAAAATGTCAATGGAGCATTGACGGAGAAGGAAAAAATGATTAAAACCGGAAAGAAGTGTCACCGAAATATCATGAAAGTAGCCAAAACACGACTGTTTCGAATACATTCAAGCCAACTCATGCAAGTACTTAACATCAGAGAAATCAGTATAACCTGTGATATATGTCGCTATGTGCAAGGTAAGACATTGGAGTCGAAACATCATTTGTTATGCCCTCTGGTTTTGCCCTGACGAGTGAGCCCTGGTTGAACGCGGGTTAAGTTCCTCAGTCCCCACAATGGCCGTGGGAGGAGTGGCCTAGTAACATTGGAAGAATACAATTTTGCTGCCAGAATAATTTTGGAGATACCTTTTTAACGTATTTATTAAGTTCCATATTTTCAAAGACCGGTCCTAGTTGGAGTAAGGAATAGACGAACAGGCCGGTGGTTTGGTTGGAAATGGTGTGACAGGGCTGAAAATTGTGAAAACTAGTTCTTCATTTAAATCAATTAGTAGAAATCCTGATTGGGGAGATTGTGTTTTGAGCTCAGGGGTAGGGCTGATAATCCCGGGATATTTTTGCAATCCCGGGATCCCGGGATTCATCGACCCTCAATCCCGGGATATCCCGGGATCCCGGATTGGGTTTTTTCAATAAACATGTCGAAAACAAGTGTCTGCTTTAGATAACGTATGTGGCGTTAGGGTGTCCCAAAATTAACAAAGTTTTAAAAGTTGGTGTTTACCTTTCTTTTCTCGTTGAGTGTGACCTGAAACGAAATTGTGCAAAAAATCAGGCATTTGAATTAATATTTGACCCCAGCGCAAATCGCTTGAAGTTTTACCCATAGCTCCCTATGGAGACTGCAACGCTTGAACACGAACTATTTCGGTATTTCCATCGTAATGCGGGACTACAGCTTAGTGTGTCTTATATTTTCTTCTCTTTTTGGCTATGTTTTGTAAGAATTATCTTTTATCTATTGTTTACATGGCATTCCGACTTATTTCCACTACAATTAGGAACTTCACGTTCTTCGTTTTACATAGAACCATATTGTGTTATAAGGTACACAACCCTGATCCGAATAACTGGTTGTTTTCCTTATATGGTCAGGCAAAACACTGTTTTATAAATATTATCATTGATCCTTAGACTAGAAAGACACAGTTTCAAGACATATACACGTTATTCAATATGGAACAAAAGTCTATTGCTACATATAAACATCCTTCTGGAGGGCCACTGGCCAGAGGTGTACGCAAGAACTGATTTCCTAGTGTCGGGAAACGGCTCGTGGCAATGCTCTACAACTTGCAGTAGGTGCTGCTGGCGTGTGGTGGTTGAGGGGGGAAATACATTCCCCAAAACAGAAAATCTAGGGGCAATACTATGGTTGCACCCCTCTCCCCAAAGCTGTCGGCCTCGTTTTTGCCCGGACTCATTTTTTAGTTTACAAGCAAGGTTTTGGTGCTTGAACTCTCAATTTTAAACACAGCCACCCAACTTCCAGTGCAAAAATTGAGCCCTGGATAGCAAAACAAGCATCTTGTGGCTACAACTTTGACCCGGCGATGTTTTTATTCTGCTATCGACTCTTCAGCTTACCCCCACAGCTTACCGTTTGGTTAAATTGTGGTATGCTATCACCACGTGACGTTTTTTCCTCATCGACTTTGGCTTATCCCCAAACCTGCCGGCTAAATCCGCCACTGCTGTCGGCTCTCCTCATTCTTAGTAAGGCAGCCGATATAGTAATTTATCAGCCTAGCTCCTCTCTCTGCTGGGTTGTTCGCCAACTGCAGGTTTCGTATGAAAGGCCTCCAGCCTATCGTAACCTGGGATACCGTCCCCATGGCGGGCACTCAGCCAGAAATGACGTGTCAACCGACAGGCTTTTTCAAACATGGGATGGGACTGCGCGCCCACAAACTTATCCAGTGACAGATCCTTCATGCCTTAAAGGGAATGTGCCACCTTCATAACATGATTTTAACTGAGATAGCTAAGTTGTAAAGCAAGTCGGAAAACCCGGTACTCAATATATCATTTGTCCTGAAACTCAAAATGTCCGTTGAGAAAAGCTAAAAACTACCGAAAATGTACCCCTCAAGGACAATGTCCAGGTGGTTTCCTTTGATACAACAGCGTCCAACGCCGGGTGGCAGTACCGGGTTTCCGACTTGCTTTACAACTTGGCTATTACAGTTAAAATCACGTTATGAAGGTGCCACATTCCCTTTAGGGCATGGAGGATCTGACGCTGGATAAGTTTGTGGGCACGCAGTCCCATCCCATGTTTGAAAGCCTGTCGGTTGACACGTCATTTTTGGCTGAGTGCCCGCCATGGGACGGTATCCCAGGTTACGATAGGCTGGAGGCCTTCATACGAAACCTGCATTTGGCGAACAACCCAGCATAGAGAGGGGCTAGGCTGATAAATTACTATATCGGTTGCCTTACTAAGAATGAGGAGAGCCGACAGCAGTGGCGGATTTAGCCGGCAGGTTTGGGGACAAGCCAAAGTCGATGAGAAAAAACGTCACGCGGTGATAGCATGCCACAATTTAACTAAGCGGTAAGCTGTGGGGGTAAGCTGAAGAGTCGATAAGCAGAATAAAAACGTCGCCGGGTCAAAGCTGTAGCCACAAGATGCTTGTTTTGCTATCCAGGGCTCAATTTTTGCTCTAAAGTTGGGTGGCTGGGTTTAAAGTTGAGAGTTCAAGCACCAAAACCTTGCTTGTAGACTAAAAATGAGTCCGGGCAAAAACGAGGTCGACAGCTTTGGGGAGGGGTGCAAACATAGTATTGCCCCTAGATTTTCTGTTTTGGGGAATGTATTCCCCCAACCACCACTGGCCAACAGCACCTACTGCAAGTTGTAGAGCATTGCCACCAGCCGTTTCCCGACACTAGGAAATTAGTTCTGGCGTACACCTCTGGCCAGGTACCCTCCAGAAGGATGTTTATATGTAGCAATGAACTTTGTTCCATATTGAATAGCGTGTATGTGTCTTGAAACTGTGTCTTTCTAGTCTGGGGATTAATAATAATGTTATAAAAACAGTGTTTTGCCTGACCATACAAGGAAAAACAACCAGATATTCGGATCAGGGTTGTGTACCTTATAACACAATATGGTTCTATGTAAAACAAAGAACGTGAAGTACCTAATTGTAGTGGAAATAAGTCGGAATGCCATGTAAACAATAGATAAAAGATAGTTCTTACAAAACATAGCCAAAAAGAGAAGAAAATATAAGACACACTACGCTGTAGTCCTGCATTACGATGGAAATACCGAAATAGTTCGTGTTCAAGCGTTGCAGTCTCCATAGGGAGCTATGGGTAAAACTTCAAGCGATTTGCGCTGGGGTCAAATATTAATTTAAATACCTGATTTTTTGCACAATTTCGTTTCAGGTCACACTCAACGGGAAAAAGAAAGGTAAACACCAACTTTTAAAACTTTGTTAATTTTGGGACACCCTAATGTGGCGTATTCTTCACAGCATAGTAAATATTTCCCGTTAAGGATAACTCATAGCATACTATTTACACCATGCGGAAAGCACATGAAAATTCATATGGACACTAAACAGAATAAAATGTTCTGCCCCCAAACAAATAAAGACATATGAATGATATTGACAATATATATTTCTTGGTTATATTTCTAGTCATATAACAAAAGAGGTATTTACCTATTGTGACCCGGCCTATTGTGTCCTGGTCACACAAGTCACCTGCCACGATAGAGCTCTTGAGGAAGCAAAGGGCATCAACGGCTTCGTCGCCGAGACTCGACCGTTCTTTAGTGACGATATTCCCGACAGTTGAAAACACACGTTCCGAGTCAACACCCGTAGGGACTATGTCCTTGAGCCAGCTGTAGGACAGATATATCATACCCGTTCTTCTAGAGGCAGGCAGGTTTCCCAGCTCTTTCCTAATGGCCTTGGTTATAAGCGAAGGATTGGAGAGACTTAGCCTGGATGCACTTGAACTGTGATATGGCTCTGGAACTCTTATCTTATCTAGAGCCTGTTAAAGCATCGATTGAAGCGACTGTGCTGGCTGAGGATCATCAACGTCCATCGCTTCTGCATCTACAACTACTTCAGAAGCATGCATCTGTCCCAGGTCATTTTTAACATGTTAACTGGGGGGCCAATCGGCCCCCCGTCGGCCGAAATGCCCCCCCCCCACCCCAGTGCCGGGAAATTGGCCCCCAGTAAAAAGACAAGTCTTGCTTAAAACTTAATAAAAAACTCACCTAACGAAAATAAAACAGAATACCACCCGTTAATAATAAGTTTGTTGTACTGCTCGTCCCAAACCGACAATCCACGAAAATTGTATTAAAAAACTACCATCAGTAGCTGTCTACTCCATCGTGCAAAAACATAACAAAGCAAGTAGTTGCGGGAAATCCCGGCTAAGTAGCCTCAGCATCAATTTAACTAACCACAACGCAGGAAATAGCCTAAAACCAATCAAAAATTGTTTTCTATCCGACCAGAAGCCCCCGCCAGCCATTACCGTGGCACTGCATGATGCTCTCATTTCAGACGTGGTCGGTTGTCAGCGCTCAGAGCTCGTTCGTGGATTAGGCGGGACACAGAGTACTCAAAGCGCGTCAGGCTGGTTACTGGTGTGCCGGTGTGAAGTGCTTAGCCCATTTATTATTATTGTGTTGGTAGCATATGTGAAATTTAGAGTGAGATCATTGCATTACTTTTTCTGTAAAGTTGATAGGGGAGACCGGGGTAACTGTCACGATTCTTAAATTTCTGCTTCAGGAAGGGCAATGCTTTGTGCCAGAAAACTCTTCATCATTTTTTCAGCAGCCTTGACATTTTGGCTATCTAGCAGATGTAGCACTATACCAAAATAAAAACATTGATTGGTCTTTGCTTGGCTAGTACATAGCTACATAACTTGGCTTTGAAATACTTCCTTCAAATGTTACATTTGACCCCATCAAGGGTCAGTTGTGACACCCCACGGGTCAATTGTAATATATTAAAGCCATGCGCCTGGTTCTTTTCGATCGCGATGTATGTCTCGTTAGGGTCGTTCAAAAAAGTTTTTTTTACATTTCAGACTCGAGCTCGAACAGAGAAACTGAAAACTGACACAGTGTGAACTGTGAAGCGATGCCAGGTATAATCTACGTACATGCAGAAGAAAGAGCCTGGCTTTTGCTTGTGTTTGAACATTTCAGATAGGTAAAACATTAACACGCGCATTGACGGGGGGCGGGTACCCGCCCCCTCGGGTTTTTAGGAGATAGCAGAAAAACGGCGGCGCGTAGCGCCGCCGTACTTGGTATACCTTTTCCCTCATCATTTTTACAACTTCTGTGAAAATTTTAAGGTTAGGTCATCTCAAGTCAGGTCACCATTACAGGTCAAGTGACCCGACCTCAAAAAAAGTTTAAAGATAGCATAAGTCGGAGCAGGGTGAACTTATCCGATTGAAACTCATATCACATAATGGCCCCACCGAGTTCTCTAAAATATGTTCCGGTATTTTTGATATCGATGACCTAAGGTCAGGTACGAGGCATGACCTCTCCATTGGAAATACATGGGAAAAATGGTTTTTACGGAATAACTCAGTAACGGATGGTGATAGAGCATTTATTTTAGCTGCATTAGACTCGCCTGGGCTTTGCGGTTCTAATGATATGCATTTTGTATAATTTGACCCTGACCTGACCTCAGGTCAGGTCAAACCCTTGATTTGACTTAGCAATGTCAAATTATATATCATTCGATTCGGCTTCCTAAGAGGAATCATACAGTTCAAGTCGTTTTGCTCTATCTTTACTTGTTCAGATTTAATGGCCGAAAAACTGAATTTACATGTTATCCCTATGACGGGCATGTTTTGACCTCTCGTGACCTTAAATGTGACCTGACAAAAAAATGGTTCAAATGTTTTCGATGGAGAAGTGGATGGGCAGCCCAACACCGTTTACCGTTTTTCGCTACCTACCGTGGTTCTCGAGATCTTAGGGGGCGGGTACCCGCCCCCGTCAATGCGAAGGTGGCTCAGACCCCCGTCAATGCGCGTGTTAAGCATAAAACAACGCTGTAGCATGTTGTTGGATTCTATGATGATTTTTATTACTATCAACGACGCTTTCCACGCTATTTTGAGTGTTGGAAAATATCGGGATCCCGGGATTCAGAAATATATAATCCCGGGATTCGGGATTAACACAATCCGGGATCCCGGGATCCCGATCCCGGGATTATCAGCCCTACTCAGGGGCACATGCCTTTTTATCACCCCTTCCCAGAATAAACCAGTGTAATAAGCAATTTATATAACCAGGGGTGCCTGGGCATCACAAGCCGTTTTAGCGATGGCTCACTCCTCGTTAGCTCCATTTTACAAGAAGAGTTTGATCGTGCTCTTACTCCCCATCTATTCAAGACCAGCTCAGGTGGCTCTCTAGTGTGGACCAGAGCCCTTAGTAGCCTCCCCACCCCCCATCCCCTCAGAAGTGCATCCACGGAATAGACTAGCTCAGTGACCCCCCCCCCCGAGGTGATGGGAGTTGGCCTTGTCTTCGTATTCTCTGTCTATTATAGACCAGCTCAGGGGGCCTCAGATGCAGAACAGAGCCCCAAGAGCAGCTCATGCTTTACCCAGGGACTAGACTAGCTCAGTGACCCCAGAGATGGGGTCATCAGACTAGCTCAATGGGCCCCATATAGGCTCATAGGGCCTTGAACAAGCACAAGGAGTCCCAGAACAATTTAAGGCGCCAGATCACCTCGGGGGGGGAGGGGCTCAGCCCAACTGAATACCCGCCCCGATGGGCCTCCGAGCCACTTTCGCTCTGGTGGGGGTGTTTGAACACCCCTCCAACTCTGGGAACTATGCGGGATAACGAAAAATACGAAAGCCGGTGGATAGCTCATACAATTCCATGAAAAACTATGTCGGCCACTTTTTTGCTCATGCCGATATTGAGGTCATGGCAGGTCAAAGAAGGTGACATTTTGTGTAAAGTTTTTAGTCTCTAGCGTCTGACGGAGTCGAGTTAGAATAATTTTAAGACATTATTTGCTTCCTCCCGTCACGGCAAATCGAATGATATATAATATGACCATGCTAGGTCAAAACACAAAAATGGCCTGACCTCAGGTCAGGCCAAGGTCACTTTCCGACCTAGCATATTCAATATGCATTTCAATCGACTCGCAATGGCAATCCAAACGTAACGGTATCAAAATAAAAGCTGTATCATAATTCCTGCAAAGTTATTGACCTAAGACTAAAAACTGCTTAAGTAGGGCCCAGATGACCTCTCAGAAGTCACAGGTCAAAAATTGCAGCATGAACCGGGAAAGCCCAGGATAGTACGATTTGGTGAATATTAAGGTATTCTCAGCTGCTCTGTATCTACACAAATACAACCCATTTTCTGTTTTTCCATGCTTTTCTAATGGAGTTCACAATCCACACCTGACCCTAGGTCATCGATATGAAAAATCCCGGAATACATTTTGCATCACTCGATGGGCCCATTATGTGGCATAAGTTTCAACCCGATAGATTCACCCATTTCTTACTTATGCCACCTTAAACATTTTTGGAGGTGAGGTCACTTGACCTCCACTGGTGACCCGACCTATGATGACCCAACTTAAAAAAAATTGAAAAAAGTTGCGGAATGAATTAAGGGTAAGGTGTGCAAAGTAGGGCGGTGCTTTGCCCCGCTGTTTTTCGTACTGCCGGAAAAACCCCAGGGGGTGTTCAAACACCACCCACCGGAGCGAGGGTTAAAGAACTCTCACAAGCTCAGCGTTCAGGCCAGCTCAGGATACCCCCATGGCCCATACCAGGTCAGGGCACCCACAGAACACAGATCTGCTCTTGGGCCCCAGATCAGCTCTTGGGCCCCAGATCAGTTCAGGGGCCTCAAGTCAGGCCAAGGGGCAAGATCAAGTCAGGGTGCTAAATCAGCTCAGGGATCCCTAACCAGGCCGGGGCACATTCAGTTTAGGAACCCCAGAGCTGCCCAGGGGACACCAGATCGGCCCACAGGGCACCAGATCAGCTTCGGGGACAAGGAATCAGATCAGTGGTTCCCAACCAACTCGGGACCCAGATCAGCTCGGGGTACTAGATCAAGTCAGGAGGCACTTAATCAGCTTAGGAGCCCCATACCAGCTCAGGGGCTCTTATCAGCCTATGTGGGCCCGGCTCAGTTCAGGGCGCCAGAGTGCTAAAGAAATTACTTAATCAACTCAGGAGGCCCAGATCAGCTAAAAAAGGCACCAGATTGGCTTAGGGGACACCAAACTAGCTCAAGGGGCGCCATGCTAGCTCAGAGGGCATAAAATGGGCTTAGGAGGCTCAATGATGACTCAGGAGGCACCAGATCGACTCAGGGGGCATTATTTTAGCTAAGGGGGCAACATATCTGCTCAGGGGGCACCAGGTCAATCAGTCCGGGGGCCTAGATCAGCTTTTAGTCCCCAGACTAGAGCAGGGGCATATATCAGTTCAGGGAACACAAGGTCAACTCAGGGTGCACCAGATCATTTAAGGAGACATTAATAACCAGCCCAGGAGGCACCTGATCAGCTCAAGAGGTACCATATTGGCTCGGGGGACAGTAGATCAACTCTGGGAGGCATGAGATTAGTTCAGGGGGCCAGATCAGTTTGAAGGGCACTTAAACAGTTAATAGGGCACCAGGCAAGCTCGGAGGCATCAGACTAGCTCAGAGAGCATAATATAGGTTCAAGAGGCACAATAATTTGCTCAGTGGGCACCAGATTGACTCAGGGGCACCAGATTAGCTTAAATGGCACGTGATCAGCTCAAGGAGCCAAAACCAGCTCAGTGGGCACCAGATGAGCTCAAGAGGCACCAGATTATCTCCGCCCGTACGATTAAGAACGACGATGAGGCAATAGCTGGAAACGGATTACGTACCCATGCTCTTCCTGGGTGCTTGGAAAGGCGACAGAATACCCTAGCTGACCAAAAAAGGCATTAAACTGTCCAACAATAGCTTTTATAGCTAAATGCCATCTAGCTGCAACAAGGTTCAACGGCGTAGGGCACTAAATTTCAAGCGGCACGGCCCAAAAGGGGTACACAGCCTAGCGATAAAAGGGCACCCCGGCACCGATGGGGGGCACGTGCCCCCTGTGCCCACCCCCTGGCTGCGCCTCTGGTCGATAAGCCCCGGAATTATTATCTCCCCGAATAAAGGTTTTATGTATGGCTCCAAGAACCCTATACATACTTTTTTGTAAATATTGATATCTATCCATATCACAATACAATCAATATTGATGTCGCTAGCGCCGCTCTCCATACAGGAGTGCAAACTGTTTTCAATGGTAAGAATTGTCTCCACAATAAGTGCCGGAATCCTTGCCCCCCTAAATTTTCCGGCTAGATCCGCCCCTGAGCGGCGGTGGATTCAGTTCGTCAGTTACATTCAGTCAAAATTCAGTTACAGGGTGAAGGGAACAAAATTCATTTCAGCTTGGCCACCCTGTTAACTTCCTATCCCTCAGTGCACTCCGTAGACTTTCGTGCTTTTTGGTCATCTAGCGGAACAGTTGTATACCAAAGGTTACAAGAGACGTCGCAAGAACTGTGGCTGATTTCATTTGTGGGTAGTTTAATCTGTGGGCGGTTTGTTCATTCGGGTGGATGTTGTGCATCAGCTGTGGGCGCTTTTAAGTGTGGGTGATTTCAACTGTGGTCATATTTATCTCTCCCTAACTGGGCATTTTGTGGCGTATTTGAGCTGTGGTCAAAATAATATGTGGGCAATTTAAGCCGTGGGCGATTTTGGTGTGGACGATTTTGACTGTGGGTGATTTCAGCCATGGTCGAATTAAGCTGTGGTCGTTTCGTTTGTGGGCGATTTGAGGTCTCTCCCCCTTCACCGCCTTTCAAATGCGGGGACCCTGCGGAGACCAACCACCCCGCCTTTCTGGGGAGTTTCCGAAGGTTTATGCATTGCAAAGAAGAGGAGTTTGTGTTTTTCTTAATCTCTCCAGATTTCTTAGGCTTTTTTTAAAGAGTTTTATATTATTTCCAGTAAGGGAAACTGGTAATTCTAGCAGCTTCCTCAAAATAGACGAACAACAAATACCGTGGAAAAGGTCGAAAAAGATAAAAGACCGATTTTTATTTTATTTCCTGCAAGTGACCCGTACGTTATTATTATAATTACCGTTACTTTGGGTGTCTCAGGAGGAGCGGATGCTGCAGGAAAGGAGAAAATTCGGTAAGAAGTACGATTGCCTGCATTAATAAGGGTAAAGGATTTGATAGGTCGAAGAAAAGGAAGAGGTCAAAATTGTCTTCTCAGAGAATCAGAATCGCTCAAACTTCCACTATTATTTCCTTTGTAGTTGCAGCTCTGCTGATAATCATGGGCTCTTTGTGCTCCTAATTGACCCAGGCTTCATGGCTAATTTTCGATCTGGATAAAACTGCTCATTGTTATTTGAGTTAAGGAGTTAGCGACCAGTGCAGTCATAGGGTATTATGGTAGTAGGCAGATCACATCTCGCGGTTCAAAGGATCACATCAGAAGGTCCACTGATCAAAGGGTCTACTGCTCATAGACTCTACACTTTGAAAGTTAGACCTTTTGAATAAGAAGTCCAACGTTCAAAAGGTCCAAAAAGGCGTGCTCAGATGCATGAGAGTGGGGTGCATGATGCCTCAGAGGCGTGCTAAGACACATGATAATAGGAGGAAATAAGGGTTAGGTTAGGTTAGGTCAGGTTAGGTCAGGTCAGGTCAGGTGTGTATGCCCTTGGTTTCGTTTTCCTAATCTCGGGATATCATCCCTTTTTCCAGATTCTGAGTGCGCCTCTGGTCTGGGTACCACTTTGGGAAATGTTTTAGAAATATCCCCACATTCTGCAAGAAAATCCCAAGAGGTGAAACAGACAGAAGGAGGGAGGGTTAGATCATCATCATCATCAATGGCTTTTTATTAGGCGTTCTGTGCATAGCACCTTTGCCCGCCTCTAAAGGAGTGTGTGGGAGAATTTTAGAATTTTGTGTGAGGGCAAGCTACGTTAGTCTGTTAAAGCAATGGGAGTTATTTCAAGTAATGGGTTGCAAGATGTTTTAGCTTGCAAATGGACGGTCGTGGCAATGGCATAGCCATGCCAAGGGAGGTCTTTTAATAAGTTTAGACCCGCAGAGTGCGAAGGTTATTTCTGTGGTTGAAGACCTTAAATTTAGAATTTGAAATTTAGAATTTGGAATTTAGAATTTAGAATTTTGTGTGTCAGCTATTGATGTCCGCTTGTATACGTTACTCGAAAACCTCCGTTAACTCAATAATTTCGTATTTTAGAAAGTGCGCTAAACACCTGGCCAGGGTGCCGCGAATTTATCCTGCAACCCGGAGGTGAAGTTGCAGCTCCCCTCTTCGGCTGGGCAGCCGTCGCAGAGAAAGAAGTGTGAGAGGATAGTTGGATTGTTAGTAAGAGTATAGGTGTGGTTAGTATAGACCCGCAGTGAAAGGTATCACTGCGGTGAAGAAATCTAACCTATCTAACCTAACCTGATTTCAAAGTTAGCCTAACATAACCTATCCTTAGCCTACAATGAACCATTTAAAGGTTACAAAACTATTGCTTAAATTTCGCAGTGGATCATCTATGATTGGGAAATAGGCAAGTCCTACTTTGGGGGTGCACCATGCACCCTCCATCATATATACTGGGAGTGGTGATTTACTGGAGGGTTAGAGGAGTAGCATAAAGTGTTACTCAGACCAGAGGCGCACTCAGATTCTGGAAAGAGGGGTGATATCCCCAGACTAGGAAATAGGGACCAAGGGCATACACACCTGACCTGACCTGACCTGACCTGACCTGACCTAACCTAACCTTACCTTACCTTACCTTACCTTACCTTACCTAACCTAATCTAACCTAACCTAACTTAACCTAACCTAACCTAACCTATCCCTCATTTCCTCCTATTATCATGTGCTTTAGCACGCTTCTGCGGCATCATGCACCCCACTCTCATGCATCTGAGAGCATGCCTCTTTGGACCTTTTGAACGTTGGACTTCTTATTCAAAAGGTCTAACTTTCAAAGTGTAGAACCTATGAACATTAGACCCTTTGAACTTTGGACATTCTGATGTGATCCTTTTGAACCGTGAGATGTGATCTGCCTACTACCATAATACCCAGTCATAGTGTCCATAGGACTGCTGGTGTAGTCCTTCAAGTGCTATTTCCTCGGCACAATGGCACAGTCCATGCTTAAGCTCTGAAAATAACACTTGATAAACCTGAAAACCGAAGGATATACCTACACTGATTTGTCGGTCGGATAGAGGTTGTATTTTGACCGTGGAAACTAAATTATTGTGCCATAAAAAGTGAAGTTTTTTCTCAGCATGTAAACAGAAACTTTTTGGAAAAGTCTTTGCCAAATGTGCAAGCATCTTGCACTTTGCATGTTTTGGGACCCAGTCCTCTAGAGGTGACTGTCTTAAATCTGAAAGGGTAGATTGAGAATGATGAGTTCTATTATTTATTTACAGGTTTTTCCTCAAAATCTTTGATATTTGTTTGTTATTCCTGGTTTGATAGTGCCACTGAGGGGTCTACTGAGGTAAGGTAAAGCAACTCAATATAGGTAATCATCTGCCCTGCTCCTTCCTGCTCACATATAGCCTCAGCAGCTGAGGTGCCCAAAAAAACCAATAATCATCAGCTCCTTCCTGCTTCCACTATGTGCACTTTATTGTTCTTCCAATGTGGAGCTAACATTCCCAGCACTTTTGCTAAAATTTCATCCCTGATTCTGCTTCTGTGTCTTCCCCCATTTTCATTGCCCACCTCAGTTTCTGTAATTTCTGCTGTTATATGTCTATGCATCCCATTGCACCTGGAAGGATGCTATAACCCTTAACTTCACTTCTTGAGATGTCTGATGGATTCAAGCATGTCATTTACAAAGAGTGCTTAAATGAAAAATGTGTTGTTTTTGTTTCAGACTGACATGGCCTCTACATCAACAGAGCACAGTTGTGTCCTTTGTGATGCCAAGCTGGATTCTAAGTCTGCACTCCAGGAGCACTTCAGGTAATATAGGACCACTTGTGTGTCACTATATGTTTAAGGTCTTTGATTGATACAATTAATTGAATGAACAATAACTAGTCATTGTTCAATTATGGTTGTAGAAAACCAGGGTCAATTTGACTTATTTACTCTAATATATGGAAAATTCCAAATCTGCCTTCAGTGAAGGCTTGAAGCTCCATGGGAGCCTGAACTTTAAAACTTATATTTCTAAGTCAGATGTCCAGTCTCTTCAATATTTTATTTCTCCAAGATCTTATTCTTGTGTTGCTGGTTTTCTTGTTTTAACCTGTCAAGTTATGTTGTCTTAAATTTTGTCTCTTCAATGGATGACCTGCACAAATCACATTATGAAATTT
The DNA here is from genome assembly GCA_034440635.1 of Lepas anatifera. Taxonomy (NCBI): domain Eukaryota; kingdom Metazoa; phylum Arthropoda; class Thecostraca; family Lepadidae; genus Lepas; species Lepas anatifera. The sequence goes on from JAOTON010002048.1 coordinate 19,126, forward strand.
TATCTTGCTTTGAATAATTGTGGAGGTCCATGTGCTTCAGCAGTTCCCTTCTGAACCAAGTTAAAGGCTGAACTCAAGTCTGTTTTAGCAAATTTTTGTCATTAAGTGTTGCCATAAATGAGCAGAGCAGCAGGTGTTGTTAAACCTCACACTGACAGGAAAATTTCCAATCTAAAACCAATAATTAGTGAGTTATTTCCATTGTCATATTTGATTCATTTTGCTTAGGCAGTCTTAACATTTTTATCTCCAATTGGTAAGAAATCGTTTCTTTTTAGTAATGGGTAGACGATCAGGCTTCATGTGCCTCGCCCAGTTCTGATGGATCTGCCCTCCTTGTGTGAATGTCCTTCAAATGGTAAAATCTTAATTGTATTACATCAAAGGGCTCAGGGTGGCTGAAAGATTCACACCATCAACAAATGAATATTATTTCCAGGTATGGATATGAATGTCATTTCCCAAAGAGATTTTTGCAGTGTTGCTACTCTCATCATACTGAATACTTCTTAGTTCCTCAAATAGTTGATGTGAGTAGTTTGCATGCTTGTGTAAATGACGCCTCGCTCACGTGCCCTCCACCACGCAGAGACCATGCTAACGGGAAGATCCAGCCGCGGCAGCGTCGGCCGGGGTACCTGGCACGCGCGCGGCCGGCGGCTGCGTCCCGACCCCAGCCGGCCGCTGCGGCAGCTGCGGACGCTGCTGCAGCTGCCGCAGCCTCCCAGGACAGCACCACCTGGGAGTGTGACAACTGCCGTGAGTGACACCGCTGTATCATTATAGAGTATAGGCTGGAGAGTATGGTATGGCTACTTGTGTTCCTCCCAGCTATCCTGTAAGTAGTTTTTCATTTTTCAAAGAATGTCATCCCCTTACTTTGAAAACCACTCATGTTGAGTTGCCATACCCACCTTGGGAAAAAGTATTCATGAAAATAAGGATAAAATGTCACCTGGCATGTCATTCAAAATCTTCGGGCGATGGCTGACGTAGTGGATAACATCAAAGTCTGCTAAGTCACCGGTTCTGGGTTCAAGTCCCGGTGTAGCCTCGGAATAAGTCGATCTGATCCCCGAAACCCCTCCCAATAGGGTGAGAGTTGGTGACGCTGTATAAACTTGGCAGTTGGTGCGTCGTTAAACCTCGACAATTATTATAATTGAAAATTCTTAAGCATTCTAACTGCCCTCAATATTTCAACAGACGGCTTTGTTGTAAGAAGACCATACTGTACGCGATAAATCACCGTTTGCGAATATATCCTCCCTAAATACGATTCCGTAGACCCGCTCTCTCGGAAATATATCTCAGAAGTTCCAGGGAATCTGCCCTGTTTAGTTCTACGAAAAATCTGGAGAGTTTTGGAAGTCTATCGCAAACCGTCTGGGAGATAACCACTTAAAGCAGAAGGCGAGTGCGAAATTCATCGGGAAATAAGTTAATTATTCCCGTAGATGAGGGGAATCATAATAGAGTTGAACAGCTCATGTCCACATATTTTTATTGTTCACCAACTTTCGATATTTTGGGTCAACGTGTCTGAGTTATTTTCAGAGGTAGATCTGAAAGTGAGTGTCCCGCTTTAAAGGGAATGTGGCACCTCGGTCGAATCCTGGAATTTAGTGCAATTAGGTGTTTTTTAGCCGAAAATAATGAAACCACTCATGATTTCTCTGAAAAATGTACAATAAGCTCAATATTTTGATTTTTAAAATACTCCTCTAGAAAAAGAAATGAATATCAGCCTGTGGATGATGTCACGATCTGGCAACCACTACCATACTTGAAAAGCTTCAAGGGCTTCGATTGGCTGATGCTCATCGTGACGTCAGCATATGTCGTCACACCAGCAGCTCACAACAATGGCCGCCCGGCGGGGGCTGATGAGGGGGCTGGTGTCAGGTAGGTTTTAGCTTTTTTACGGAAATATCGAGTTCCAAGACAAATGATATATGGAGTACCGGGTTTTCCGACTTGCTTTACAACTTGGCTATCTCAGTTAAAATCACGTTATGAAGGTGCCACATTCCCTTTAAATATGTTTTAAACTGAGATAGCCGATTTTAGAACTTGTCGAGAAACCACTATTGTCCTATTTCATTTCACCTTAAACACTGTATTAAATTTCTGCACGGTCTCAAGTTCAAAATTAAGGGTGATCATTCCCGATGTCAAACCGTAAATGAATCCCTTTCCATCTGGCAGCGCATTCACGTGATAAATGGTAACAGTTGACGTGGCTTTTACGTTACATGCCTCAAGCAGCCAGTTTAGCTTAGCTTCGTAATTATACGCGATGCTTAGGTCAACCCAGGGTAGTAAGAAAAGAGACGATATTTTTGTTTTGAATTGTTAAAGGTGAAAGTCCATGCTATAACCATTCGAGCCAATTGTGCTTTAAATTGTCTGGCGGGTTCCTAATGCCCCTCTTTGTCTTTTCCTCTTTGGTATGCTTTTTCTGCAGTTTTATATATGTGACCATGCCTTGCACAAGTGTTTGGTGGCTGTTGCAGCGGAGACTTTTCCGACGGTGACGGCTGCCATCATGCACAAGTTCAAGATGCACCCCAACAGCATAGCCAAGTACTACTGCCCCTACTGTGGCCAACAGTTCCCGCTCAAGGTAGGGAGGTGGGCTGGTCAGCGCCGTCTACTTACCCAGGGCAGACCACACGCCGCCGAGAGCGGGGAAAAGGCAGCAGTGCAGTGCATCGAACTGGCATATCGGCGTGCCCGCGTTTGCTGTAGACTTTGCACTAGCTTAGCTTGTACGACAACCCCAGATGGAGTGAGCAGGAGACTGCACAGCCAACCAAGCTTGTGTGACGTGTGTTTTCGGAAATGTATATTCTGAATGGATGTGATTATTTGTACTGAGGATGCCAATGACTAGCACAGCACACGTATCGAATGATATTGTTAGGAATTAGCTGGACGTCACGAATGTAAGAAAGTAGGTGGAGAACTGTTGGCAGCAGCATAGTTATGAGCTTTAAAGTGGTGTTTGAAATTACCATTATCTGACCAATTGTTTTTTTTTAGACCTAAATTAGCACTGAAAGAATAAATACAATAATAATCGGAGCTTTCGACTTCAAGTTATCCTCAGCTATGATCTGAGGTACTCGAATGTACTTGGATCCGAAGCCAATAGAATTAAAGCAATATAAATTAAAGACTCGCAAAAGAAGCTGTAACTCTTAAAGAGAATGTGGGACCTTGGTCGAATCCCGGAGTTTGGTGTAATTCGGGGTATTTTTAGCCGAGAATCATTAAAACGTCCATGATTTCTCGGAAGAGATATGCAGTAAGCTCAATATTTTGATTTGTAAATGCTTCTCTAGGATAAGAAATCAACCTCTGCCTGTGGATGACGTCATGATCTGGAAACTACTACCATATTCAATAGGCTTCAAAGGCTTCAATTGGCTGATTACTCAACATGACGTCAGCGTGTCGTCGCGCCAACAGCTAACAACTGTGGCCGGCTGCTGGGATACATTTTGGGTACATTTCAGGTAGGTTTTTAGCTTTTCTTTACGGAAATTTTGAGTTCCAAGACAAATGATATGTTGAGTACTGGGGTTTCCGACATGCCTTACAACTTGGCTATCTCAGTCAAAATCATGTTATAAAGGTGCCACATTCCCTTTATAACCTAAGAGTAATTCGGAAACGATGCTAGAACTAATTTTGGTGACAAAGCAAACTACTGTTTAATCGTCCTCACCATGGATATGAAAGCAACAGAATATATGCTTAGCAGATCAAATATATGTTTATCTTTTCAGTGCATCTGATTAGTGACGAAAATGACCTTTCCTATTGTGAAGATCAATGATCTTCCTAGCTACAATTATCTTTGTGTGTGTTTTTTTATAAAAAATTCTTTTCTCACTCCTAGCTACGTGTGGTCCTTGTGCACGTGCTCCCCATACACATCGGAACAGCAGGGTCTGGCTCACACTTCTTATGAAAGGCTTCTGATTTCAACCACATTTGGAAGAAAGAAGAAAATGTAACCACCCAGTGTGGAAAACAAGGAGCCCGAATCCGACGACTTTTTGGCTCTAGAGGGGAAAAGTTTCTCGTCAGCGAGAGGTTTCATATTGCCTGACCTCTCTCATTTGTTTGCTGGTGGCGACGCTGATGGTGCTCTATGTTCTGAGCTCCCTGTGATCAGTGTGGACCTGCTGTATTTTTCTTAGCTTCCTGTGACCAGTGCTCCGCCTTGACGGGTCGCCTGTGACCAGTGTGCACGTGCGCCTTCAGATGAGTCACGACCTGCACCTGAAGACGCACAAGCACACGGGCGGGGTCACCGACCTGGCCTGCTCCGAGTGTGACGCCACCTTCTACACCACCAAGGCGCGCGACTTCCACTTCCAGTCGGTCCACTCAAGGTAACTGGCCTCCGGTGCTCCTGGGTAGCGGGTATTCTGTGCAGTAGCTCTAGGTGTTTTATTACGTAACGGAGCTATGTGTGTAAATTGCTGGTTTGTTTGTGAGTTGAAATTTGTATGTTGTATTTTCGGCTTTTTGCATTTAAGGGAATGTGGCACCTTCATAAGGAGATTTTAACTGAGATAGCCAAGTTGTAAAGCAAGTTGGAAAACCCGGTACTCAATATATCATTTGTCTTGGAACTCGAGATTTCCGTAGAAAAAAGCTAAAACCTACCTGCAATGTACCCCTCATGTACCCTTAGCAGCAGGCCACAGTTGTCATGGCTGTTGGTGTGACGACATATGCTGACGTCACGATGAACATCAGCCAATCGAAGCCCTTGAAACGTTTCGAGTATGGTAGTGTTGGCAGATCATGACATCATCCACAGGCAGATATTTGTTTCTTTTCCTAGAGAAGTATTTCAAAAATCAAAACATTGAGCTTATTGTACATTTTTCAGAGAAATCATGAGTGGTTTCATGATTTTCGGCTAAAAGTACGCCTAATTACACTAAATTCCAGGATTCGACTAAGGTGCCACATTCCCTTTAAGGTGTTTGGAAGTATGTATGCTCAGGCCGCGAGCTAACCATTTCCTTTTAGTTTAGGATGGCACGGAAATATCAAAGGTTAAGGTTACCTCAATGAAATTGTGCCTTGTTTCCACTTCCAGGTCCAAAAACATCATCCAGCCCAAGTTTTGTCCGCCGCCGAGTCTGAAGATAGACGTCAGCCAATCGGGAGAGATGCGTTCCTGCTACTACTGCCATCTATGTGGGACCGAGTACACTGTTAAATACAATCTCGTCCGTCACCTGGAGCGCCACGGTCAGGAGGCGTGCGAGGCCATGCCCGGGTGAGTGTGCTGAGCACTCAGAGAAACTCCCTCTGCCCTCGTCTGCAGGGGGTGGTGCGGTGGGTCTGCAGATAGGTGGTGCAGTGTGACTCTAATGACGGTCCCCTCTGCAGGGACTTGGTGCGGTGTGACTAATGACGGTCCCCTCTGCCCTCGTCTGCAGATAGGTGGTGCGGTGGGACCCTAATGACAGTCCTCTCTCCTCTCGTCTGCAGGGAGTTGGTGCGTTGACTCTAACCACAGTCCCCTCTCCTCTCGTCTGCTGGGACGTGCTGCGGTGTGACTCTAACCACAGTCCCCTCTCCTCTCGTCTGCTGGGACGTGCTGCGGTGTGACTCTAACCACAGTCCCCTCTCCTCTCGTCTGCAGGGACGTGGTGCGGTGTGACTAATGACAGTCCCCTCTCCTCTCGTCTGCAGATAGGTGGTGCAGTGTGACTCTAATGACGGTCCCCTCTGCAGGGAGTTGGTGCGGTGCGACTAATGACGGTCCCCTCTGCCCTCTTCTGCAGATAGGTGGTGCGGTGGGACCCTAATGACAGTCCTCTCTCCTCTCGTCTGCAGGGAGTTGGTGCGTTGACTCTAACCACAGTCCCCTCTCCTCTCGTCTGCTGGGACGTGCTGCGGTGTGACTCTAACCACAGTCCCCTCTCCTCTCGTCTGCTGGGACGTGCTGCGGTGTGACTCTAACCACAGTCCCCTCTCCTCTCGTCTGCAGGGACGTGGTGCGGTGTGACTAATGACAGTCCCCTCTCCTCTCGTCTGCAGATAGGTGGTGCAGTGTGACTCTAATGACAGTCCCCTCTGCAGGGAGTTGGTGCGGTGTGACTAATGACGGTCCCCTCTGCCCTCGTCTGCAGATAGGTGGTGCGGTGGGACCCTAATGACAGTCCTCTCTCCTCTCGTCTGCAGGGAGTTGGTGCGTTGACTCTAACCACAGTCCCCTCTCCTCTCGTCTGCTGGGACGTGCTGCGGTGTGACTCTAACCACAGTCCCCTCTCCTCTCGTCTGCTGGGACGTGCTGCGGTGTGACTCTAACCACAGTCCCCTCTCCTCTCGTCTGCAGGGACGTGGTGCGGTGTGACTAATGACAGTCCCCTCTCCTCTCGTCTGCAGATAGGTGGTGCAGTGTGACTCTAATGACGGTCCCCTCTGCAGGGAGTTGGTGCGGTGCGACTAATGACACTCCCCTCCTCTCGTCTGCAGGGACGTGGTGCGGTGCGACTAACGACAGTGCCCTCTCCTCTCGTCTGCTGGGACGTGCTGCGGTGTGACTCTAACCACAGTCCCCTCTCCTCTCGTCTGCAGGGACGTGGTGCGGTGTGACTAATGACAGTCCCCTCTCCTCTCGTCTGCAGGGACGTGGTGCGGTGCACGCGGTGCACCAGCGTCTTCTTCAACCAGCGCGCCTACGACGCGCACCTGCTGCGGCACCAGGAGGGCGACCTCTTCGTCTCCAGCGAGGAACAGAGGTGGGCCGAACCGCCGGCGCTCGCCTCAGGCACTGAAGATTTGGGAGGAGCTTACGGGAGACCATTCAATATACCACTATTTCAGCAGCATCGAAAGCTCAGTATCCTTCTTTTTGTATTTGATAGTTATAGTTTGCCTTGTTTCTTCCATAGTTGCTTAATCATAGTATGAATGTAGCAGCGATAAGTTAGTTTGCCGTTGCATTATTGTGGTGTGGGAAGTCGAGCGGAAAAACACCCTGCTGCATGGAATACAAACACTAAAATTGCCGTGTTGGTTCTATGCTGTCCTCGAGATTTCCTATTCTTTCATTTTAATTTTCTTCTCCCCGGAAGTACGGAATGCCTTGCGAGACGCTGGGGGATCTGGAGTGGGCACAGCGCGAAGATATGTCGAATCTTATATCTATCGAAGCTTATGTCTGAGACGTTCGAGGACTGCAGACCACTGCTCTGGTTTGCGCTCTCAAAGTGAAGGGGCGAAACCACCAGCATCACCACCGTGTGCAGTTGTTACTGCGGCCGCCAGGAGCCGATAGTTAGACGGAGAAATAGTCACGAGGCAGTTGCACAGTGCCCAGTGACTGCTGCGACGACTCTGGTGCCGCAGCCCTTTAAAACAGGGACAGCCATCCGCCACAACATCTCACAACAAGATGATAACCAATTTACCAGTTATATGGTGACAGTGGTACGCTATCCCCAAATATTTGGCAAGGATGAGTAGTGGGAGCCAGAGGTACTCTCCACAACACCAAAAATATAATGTCAGGCGTACAGCTCAGACTACAAGGCTCATAACCAAGCGTTCTAAAACCAATCCAAAATCAAGCAAATTTGTGGACAAAAAGAAGCCAGACATAATAAATAGCCTTGCTCAAGAGCTCTCGGTGTCTCAGATAGTTATCGGTCCAGGCCGCCACAGCCTCGCCTCCTCAGAGTTCCGGGGGTTTCGGTGAGATTATGGCGAAGAGGTGGGGTAGTAGTCCCGCCAGGGACGAACACCTGGGCAGCACCTGCTCAGGTGTGTCCGGCTTTCCTGGAAGACCAGACAGCGCGCAGCGGAGCATCCCTTGTTTCCACGCTGCTGACAAAACTGATTAGTAAGACTGCTGATGTAGTACAGATACTGTCGGGAGCGGCCCCCGTGCCTTGCTGTACAAATTTCCGGCCCAGGCGGTGGTCACATGCTTCAAACATAAGCGTGATGAGGGCGTCTCCTCCACCAGCGCTCACTCCCTCCTCCGCACAACCGTCACTGAAGACCCTTTGCCTTGTTGAGAGGGTGGGCATGTGCTCCTCTGCGATGTCGCACCATTGTGATTCCGAGGTTATTCGCTGAACTCCCGATTCAACGTCCAGTCGAACGTGGACCCGACTTTGTCCTCCCATGGTGGGGGATGGTGTTTAGTGGTATAGTGATAGTCCAGCCGGTCGCGGTGATAAGGTGCTAGGCACTAGTCCTCTTGCAGGTAGCTGGGAGTGGGTTGCTCTCTAGCAGGGCCTATATCGTGCATGCCGAACTCTTGCAGTAGAGTCCCGCCTCCGCCATCAGCGGATGCGTTGGAGTAGTGCCGGTGATACGGCCGCCGATGTTTCGTGCTACTACCCCGAGGACTGGGATGCGACGGTCAGCCATGGTGGAGCCGTATACTGGAGCGAGCCACGAGTGTCGCTAGTCATGGTGCGGAGCTGGGGTTTGATCAGAACCTCGCAGCGGCTCGTCATGTTGAGTTTTGTTTGGAACAGATTGGTAAACGCGTGAGTGAAGGCCAAACTACGTTAGAATTGTTAGATTGTTTTGCCCGTTTAATCACCATTAGCCATGTAGGCCTTGTAAAGGTTCATTAGGGACTCAAATATAGAAATTAAATTTAAAAACGCAATTGAAACGCAATTAAAAAACATGCAGTATACACAGGGAAATAACACGTCCAAGCACATCACACATTTCATAGGGCGACGTCCGCTGTATGGTGGCGCGGTGCCCCGTCAAGTCCTCCTAGAGTGCCCAGCTCTAATGGGGACCCGACTTCGTCACCTCGGCAATATCCTGCCGAGGCCGGAAGAGGTGCGCGGCGGTGATATTGCGGCCGCCTTCGGGGCCCTCCAGAGCCGTCAGGCTACGCTGCGTTAGCGGCAGGGGAAGGGACAACAACCAGAGGGTGAACAGAGTCGGGGTGATGGTGCTTCCCTGGGGCTGACCGGTGCGGAACGTGCGCCCTGAGCTGTGCTCCTGGTTCACCTTGACGCTTGCGTAACGTTCGCGCAGATACTAGAAAATACTGCATGCCAGGCACCTGGGGAAGTGGTGTAACGTCCTCGCTTCCCTCAGGTTGATGGTGGTGGACCGTGTGGACCAAGACCTGGACTATTCGCGAATCCCCAATCCTCTGGATCGGTATGTGCCCGGCAATGGAAATGGCGCGCCCAGGCAGCGCGCGAAACGGCCGGCTGCCAGCGGCGACGACAGCGCCGCCAAGTCGGTCCGCGCGAGTTGATGGTTGTATCGGTGGTCGCTAGATGGCAGGAGGGCGATCTTGGTGTGGAAGTACTGCTGTGGATGGGTGAAACGCGGTTTCGAGATTTGTACTATACGAGTAAATCAGTTCGATTCCACAGTGGCTGATTAAGCGAATGGTACCGCGGCTTGTGTCGAAAAGCGGGGACGCCCGAATTAATGCCGTTTATGAACTGAGCGACTGTTGTCTCCGGGACCTCTCGTCGGGCGGTGGTGTAACCTGACGATACAGAAGAGTGCATCGTGTGAACGTGCTGCCAAGTTCTATGTATGCCAAGTGTAAAGTTTGTGTCGTTGACATTTCAGAGCGTTATGCAATACGTGGTGTGTTCAGCTGTAGCTATTGAGAGGTTCGGCACACTACTGTCCCGTTCCTTTCACGAGTTCACCCGAATGGTGGCTCGTGTCCGCAGCTTACCAGAATTGCAGTACTGGCTCCTTTGACAAAGGCTTCTCATCTCTTGGCTGTACTTTGTATGATACTGTGTTTCTGTGTTGGAGCCTCGTGTATGATTTTATACCTTGTTCTGAATATGTTTGTCTTCTTGTGTTTGGGAAGTTCATACGGATGGTACCCACGTAGATTGTGAAAGCTATAATGTGGCACTCCGAGCGTTCAGCTGGCTGTTAACTTCTGATGCGTTATATTTTCTCTTTATTTGGACTGTTGGTTTTGTTTCATTCAGGATTATTATCATCATGCGCTGAAAGTCAATTACATGCAGCAATGTCTCACTCGGTGCAAAAATTGGAAGCTAGATTATTTGATCACCAAGCATCAACTTTGAAAATGACTCGAATATTTCTGAAAATATGTCGCGTGCGATCATGTATAATAGACTCCTGCTTCCCGGAGCCTCAGTTGTGTACAGCGAATAGGCCATCAGCTGCATTTTTCACGTGCTGGCTCTTCAACGAGGCGCTTCCATCTAAGGGAATGCAAACACTCGCTGCCCCTCATCCGCCAATGCTTCGAGTGTCCGCCGACTGTTTCATCAATAAGGACCGTCCAGATTTGGCTGAGAATTTCCGGTGAGGCGGCGGCAGCTCCGTTCATGTCTGACTGCGCCGGCTCCGCCGTTTAATTGCTCGGATTCCGGCTTGCAAGCGGCGTGAAAATAAACAAACCCCACGGAGAGGTGTCAGAATCGAACCCGGCATCCGACTGGGGCTCGCCTCTCCTAGTTCGGGGGTCGGCATGTTCGTTATCTTTTTATATAGTTTTTTTCTGAATGTTATATTGCCATGAGACGAGCTGTTCGGATGTAGAAAGTTCTCCAACAAGCGTCTAAATAGCCCGAGGCGTTCTCTGGGCCTGTTCATGAGCGCGTTCTCACCACACCCGATTGGAGGCGGCGGCGAAGTCCGGAGAGCAGGGCCAAGTCCGAGCGTGTCGGCGGACCACACGCCGCCCGGCAGGCGCCGCTGTCGGCACGGTAGCTCTCAGATGCCGAGCCCGAGTCTGTCGCGGTCGGGCGCGCGTCTGCTGCTGCTGCTGGTGGTGGCCCTAGCAACCGGCATCGCAAATGGTCAGCGGCGCCGCACCAGCCTGCGCGGCAGACGGGGCCGACTGGGGTGGTCTGCCCTGGACTGCTTTTAGATGTGTAATGATTGTAGTAGAAATGAGGCCTCAACTTCCCCTTAATACTGAGCCTTTCCTACTGCATCACTGAGAAACTTCATCACAGGTGAGGCTTGTTATGTTGTGCAGGGGCGTAGCCAGGATTTTGCTCATAGGGGGGCGCTCCGAACAGGGCCACTGCGACAGCGTCAAAAGGGCCCTGATGGGTAGAAGTGCCCTGTTTTTACAGAATCATGTCCCCAGGGGGGTGGCGGTTGTCATTGCCGCGCCCCCCTTGGCTACGCCCCTGATGCTGTGAGCCTGAGAAATATAAAAAGCCAACGACAGTCTACCCTGAATATTTGGTATCACAAGTCTATTTTGAATAGCTTTGGAAAGCTACAGCAGCGTGGTCTTCTCCGGGAGCTATTCATGGGCTGGTGACCGCACCAGACAGCCAGCGGCTCCAGGTCCGATATTTACCCAGCGGTCAGATCCGGATGTTTATCCACGGCCGCCGCGGACCCACGTTAGAATGCTCCCGAGTGGGAGCCGGGCCCGCGGCGAGCAATGGCCGTGTTTGGTGTGTTTGGTTGCTAATTTAAGCTCGCTGATTCAGATGATGTGCCTCGTGCTGGTCGGTGCTCAATGATCAGACGCTGGCTGTTGGAGGGAAAGGGGGCACCCTACATGACTGAGGAGAGGCTGGCTGTCCTGCCCTTTCAAGAGGCGGAGACCTTCACAGCTAAAACTGCTGATTCGTTTCGCTGCTCGAGACTTTTCTCCACCAGAGTACGTCGTAAGTTTGAAAGTTTTCAACCTCTAATTTGGGCCTTCATCATGTACCAGCTGATGAAGACCTTGAATACAGGTTGGAGGAGGAATGTTGAAACTTTTGCATGATCCAGTGGAGAGAAATCCCGAACAACGACACAAATCATTTTACGAGTCCGCTCATCATTCCGTAAAACTGTTGGTTTGCTTTTGGACTGCCTGACTAGCTGCTCTTCAAGGAGGAATTCTGCAATTTAACATTCCAGCCCTGTACCTTTTACTGGCGTTCCCTCTACTCAGCCTTGGGTGGTTTCATCCTTGCATGTATCGTCAGCTTCATTGATCGTTTATGTGCATGTTCATGTATGTTCTCTGAGTTTCGTTGACTCCTATATTGTACATGCTATTTATGTCATACGGTCTATATTGTCTGTTACGGACTGACCTGCCGTCGTATTTCCAGTTTGTCTCACTCCGCCTTACGATCTGCCTATCTGACCTCCACCCCCACATTCTGCAGATTTACCCCAGTCTCCGCCAGGGGTGTAGCCAAGGGGAGGGGGTGGCAGAGACAGCCCCCCCGCCTGAGGGCACGGTTCTGTAACAAGCAGGACTCTTTTACCCATCAGGGTCCTTTTGGCGCTGTCGCAGGGGCCCTTTCAGGGCGCCGCCCCCCTGAGCGAAATCCTGGCTACGCCCCTGGTCTCCACATATGCTGCCATCACCAGCAATCCTTTAGCATTTCCAGTGTCTATCCTTTATTTCCTCCCTCACATTCCTCGTTGACTCGACTTGCCAGAACACTGGACTTGTTCGACTTGTTCCTCCGTCCCACAGCCAGAACTGCCGTTCCATAGGACTGTTATCTGCCCAATGCGTTCTGCGTTTAACGATTTGCCCCGACGATTACTTTGAAACCCGTAATTACTGCACATCGTCTGGCCCATGCCCCTACAAAAGTGTCCTGCGCTCGTCCAGCTATCGCGCACCGGCGACCACCTGGTCTGTTCCGCGGCACATCCACCTTCCCACCAGCTCCTCCATAGCAGCAGAGCCTAATATACAGCTTGACTGCCCTGGGAGAAACCCAGAGAAGGTGCCGCGGGACAGACCCAGTGTGTCCTGCGTACGCCCGCCACGTACCGTGTTCCGGCGCCCATGACATGTCGCCTCCATTCAATGCGCTAGTACTCCTCAGTGAGACTCAATCCTCCCCACGAGCTCCGTCATCCGTCGGAGCCCCGTCCGTCATCCGTCAGTGCTGCGTCTGTCCGTCAGATGGTCTGCCGGGGTTCTGACCTCGGTACGGCAGACCGACGGGAATGCCACCCTTCCGATGTTTGTTTTCTCCCCGAAGCGGGCTGCATCAGGGTCCAAGGGTGTCCCGGCCGTTTGATGTTGCATTCGATAGAGAAACAAACAGGCGGCGTCACAGACTCGGCGGTCACGTTGTCGCACCCGCCTTCTGTTGACGGTGGGCCGCTTCCTCGTGGCGATCGCCGACTGGTGGTCTGTTTAGTCTGTTCGGCGATGTGGGGTCACGTCACACGGAACATCGTGGAGTTTGCTCGATGGTCAGAGTGCTTGGCCAGGTTGTCAGGTGCTGGTTTCACTGTTTGGCTAGGACACTGTTAGACCTCTCTGATGGACTTTTAATCGAGTGACAACTAACATGGACTCTTTTTGGGGTGGTATTTTCAGTCTGTTTCTTCAGAGCGATCTGACTTTCCATGTATTAAACTCTGCTTTCTCCTGGAATTCAGGGGCGGAGCAGGTGCCGTGGTCACGTCCAGGAGCAGTGAACTGGCGCTCCAATTACTATCGAGCCCTGATTGTGACTTTCGCGCCATTTTCCGTGTTTCGCGCTGTTTCTCGCCAGTCCAGCGCGGACGCAGCTGAGTGGTCTGATGCAGCTCTGGCGATGACGAGGGCACAGGCGGAGCTAGAAGTCACGGTCAAGCCGGCTAAATGACTGAAATCGTGTCAAGCACATCGTTCTTCCTGGAAATCAGTCAGGAGAGCAATGACTCATTTTTCCCTTACGTAGGTTCGCCACTGGGGCGCCTGATTTTCTATCCGGGACCGACGCCGCAGCTCAACTGCAGGGTCACTCGCTCCGTCTCTCGCCCCAGTGTATCTGTGGCCCGTCAGCAGTTTAGCTGTACATTTGCATGATGTCCCACGAGGGGGGTGACGAGAACCATGCCCCGCTGTTCAATAAACTCGGTTTTACAGCCTCGATAGCGGGCGTCCCGAGGACATCCCTTCCAGGGTCACATCTCAAACATTCATCCTCCACCTCAGAGCGGAAACACCGTACTGCATGAGTAACAGTATCAAATATATTCGCATTGTAGTATATAAAATTGTTGTACATAACACAATATCAGCATGTGTGGCGAGGAGTGCAGCGCCGCTGCGCTGCTCGGAACTCAACCCCTACCGCCGCAGGGGCCTCAGCTGGCCCGCTAGCTGCGCCGAGGGCGACACGGGAGCAGATCCACCGCCCGGGGGCAGACACCGCCCCCGCCCCCTGCCGAGTACCAGCGCGGAAGGCACGTGCAAGGAAGCACAGGTTACTCGCAGTCATCGGCCGTCCACCAGGCATGCGGACGTACGTCTCTCTCAGGGAAGGTGGCGCCACTCGGCTAGTCACGTGCGATCGCACAGTAAAACATCAGTATCGTAGCACGTCATAATCACACGTCCAAACACGCACGCACAGAGATAGGGATGACGCCCCGAGCGGCTGGCGCCGCGGGGCTGACTGTTGACTAGACGACCACACCACTCACTGTCGCGCACCGCACAGACCCAACCCTGTCATTTCTGGGTGACTTTTACGGAAATTTGCTAGGATACATGCCCTATGTCTGACTAAAACACCCATGTTTTTTGTTCTAGATACCATTCGAGGCTATTTTAGACCAATAATTTTCAAGCTTATGTTTCGCGGTGGGGGCACAAGCACGAATCTCTACCCTCAAACAGTAATTCCCGACAAAAGTGACACAGTAAGTTGGGTTGGGCGCAGCGGCGCCGTACCAGCTACACGGTCGGTTCCAGCGCTGCGCCGCAGAGCCACAGCTCCAGCCAGCAGGGGCACTCGGCCACCGACCTGCGGCCGTACTTGCCGCCCCAGCCTTTGGCGAAGCTGACGGTGACGCTGGAGAGGGTGCGGGCGCCCGGCCTCTGCTCCGCCCGCTCCACCCGGCGGCACAGCTCGGCCACACGCGGGTCGAACACCAGCACAGAGTAGCCCGGCGCGATCTTCTGCGCCGGCTGGCAACTGGAGGCGTCGGTGTCGATGGAGAGCAGGGTGGGCGACCAGACGAAGACGGGCCGCTCGCTTCTGTTGTACAGCCAGACGCCGTCCGGCTCCAGAGTCAACGTGATACCTGCCAGTGGAGGGGGTAGTGAGCGGGTGGTGCCAGGACTGGATACAGGGGTACAGGGAAAGTAAAGCGAAAAATAAAACACTGCGATTCTAGCACACAGCTCCATTTTTGGTATCTGTGTTTCTGACTCAAGATATAGAGGAGTAATGAAACTCTTTCAGTGCGTCACAGCCTAGTCGCTGAAGCGCCCTTAAACCCAGACACCCCCCCTCAGCCTGCCACCATTGCAATTGCTCGAAGGCCAGGACTCAGCCTCGGCTGTGAGTCCTGAGCGTGCCAGACACTGGCAGCGCCCCCCAGCCAGCCGAGGGCTGCGCGCCGTACCTTTGCCGATGTGCTGTCGCGTCCGCAGCACGTCCGGCTCCGGCTGCGGGTTCTGCTCGGCCACGGCGCTCAGAGCCAGTCCGTCGCAGTGCGGCAGGCTGTAGAACACGTGCTGAACGGGCGCCCGCACGCTCCAGCCGCCCACCTGACCCACCCTCCTCCGCCTCTCGAAGTACACCAGCCGGCACCAGGTGGTGTAGCTGCAGCCTGCAACAGGGGGACAGAGGGTCAGTGGGAACCACTCAAAGTACACCAGGCGGTGTAGCTGCAGCCTGCAACAGGGGGACAGAGGGTCAGTGGGAACCACTCAAAGTACACCAGGCGGTGTACCTGCAGCCTGCCACAGGAGTGTCAGTGGGGACCACTCAAAGAACACCAGGTGGTGTAGCTGCAGCCTGCAACAGGGGGACAGAGGGTCAGTGGGGACCACTCAAAGTACACCAGGTGGTGTAGCTGCAGCCTGCAACAGGGGGGACAGAGGGTCAGTGGGGACCACTCAAAGTACACCAGGTGGTGTAGCTGCAGCCTGCAACAGGGGGACAGAGGGTCAGTGGGGACCACTCAAAGTACACCAGGTGGTGTAGCTGCAGCCTGCAACAGGGGGTCAGAGGGTCAGTGGGGACCACTCCAAAGTACACCAGGTGGTGTAGCTGCAGCCTGCAACAGGGGGACAGAGGGTCAGTGGGGACCACTCAAAGTACACCAGGTGGTGTAGCTGCAGCCTGCAACAGGGGGACAGAGGGTCAGTGGGGACCACTCAAAGTACACCAGGTGGTGTAGCTGCAGCCTGCAACAGGGGGGACAGAGGGTCAGTGGGGACCACTCAAAGTACACCAGGTGGTGTAGCTGCAGCCTGCAACAGGGGGACAGAGGGTCAGTGGGAACCACTCAAAGTACACCAGGCGGTGTACCTGCAGCCTGCCACAGGGGAGGGTCAGTGGGGACCACTCAAAGTACACCAGGTGGTGTAGCTGCAGCCTGCAACAGGGGGACAGAGGGTCAGTGGGGACCACTCAAAGTACACCAGGTGGTGTAGCTGCAGCCTGCAACAGGGGGGACAGAGGGTCAGTGGGAACCACTCAAAGTACACCAGGTGGTGTAGCTGCAGCCTGCAACAGGAGGGTCAGAGGGGACCACTCAAAGTACACCAGGTGGTGTAGCTGCAGCCTGCAACAGGGGGACAGAGGGTCAGTGGGGACCACTCAAAGTACACCAGGTGGTGTAGCTGCAGCCTGCAACAGGGGGACAGAGGGTCAGTGGGGACCACTCAAAGTACACCAGGTGGTGTAGCTGCAGCCTGCAACAGGGGGGACAGGAGGGTCAGTGGGGACCACTCAAAGTACACCAGGTGGTGTAGCTGCAGCCTGCAACAGGGGGGACAGAGGGTCAGTGGGGACCACTCAAAGTACACCAGGTGGTGTAGCTGCAGCCTGCAACAGGGGGACAGAGGGTCAGTGGGGACCACTCAAAGTACACCAGGTGGTGTAGCTGCAGCCTGCCACAGGGGGACAGAGGGTCAGAGGGGACCACTCAAAGTACACCAGGTGGTGTAGCTGCAGCCTGCAACAGGGGGGACAGAGGGTCAGTGGGGACCACTCAAAGTACACCAGGTGGTGTAGCTGCAGCCTGCCACAGGGGGACAGAGGGTCAGAGGGGACCACTCAAAGTAGACCAGGTGGTGTAGCTGCAGCCTGCAACAGGAGGGTCAGGAGGGGACCACTCAAAGTACACCAGGTGGTGTAGCTGCAGCCTGCAACAGGAGGGTCAGAGGGGACCACTCAAAGTACACCAGGTGGTGTAGCTGCAGCCTGCAACAGGAGGGTCAGAGGGGACCACTCAAAGTACACCAGGTGGTGTAGCTGCAGCCTGCAACAGGGGAGGTAGAGGGTCAGTGGGGACCACTCAAAGTACACCAGGTGGTGTAGCTGCAGCCTGCCACAGGGGGACAGAGGGTCAGTGGGGACCACTCAAAGTACACCAGGTGGTGTAGCTACAGCCTGCCACAGGGGGACAGAGGGTCAGAGGGGACCACTCAAAGTACACCAGGTGGTGTAGCTGCAGCCTGCCACAGGGGGACAGAGGGTCAGAGGGGACCACTCAAAGAACACCAGGTGGTGTAGCTGCAGCCTGCAACAGGGGGGACAGAGGGTCAGTGGGGACCACTCAAAGTACACCAGGTGGTGTAGCTGCAGCCTGCCACAGGGGGACAGAGGGTCAGAGGGGACCACTCAAAGTAGACCAGGTGGTGTAGCTGCAGCCTGCAACAGGAGGGTCAGAGGGGGACCACTCAAAGTACACCAGGTGGTGTAGCTGCAGCCTGCAACAGGAGGGTCAGAGGGGACCACTCAAAGTACACCAGGTGGTGTAGCTGCAGCCTGCAACAGGAGGGTCAGAGGGGACCACTCAAAGTACACCAGGCGGTGTAGCTGCAGCCGGCAGCAGGGGGGGGGGGCAGCGGTTGCGGTCTGATGTGTTCTGGGTGGTGATGGGGTCCGGCTAGAGGTGGTGGAGTGAACGTTTGACTCTGATGTCGCTCTTTAACTGCTCTGAATGAGGTGATTCTCTTTCAGGATTATATCGATACAACATGCTAATTAGCATATGAAAAGCGCCGGCATCTGTGAGCGTGCGTTCGATAAATGTGTCGGTGAGGTTGATGGCTTTTGAAATTTGAACACCGATGTTCAGCAAACATCTGGTAGCAGGACAAATTCCAGCAGTTTCCAGGCATTCTCAGAGCCCGCCGTGTAACGGCCGGCACCCTGCACGCCCCGCGTACCTGGCCCTTCTCCGATACATAAAACATAGCCGGCATTAGCCTCGATAGACGCACAACTCCATACATGTCCCGGCCGCCTCAGTCGGCGCACTTATACGGCGGCGGTCTCGGTTGCAGGTCGGCCGCGCCATATTAGATGAGGTCGGCAGACGGCGGCGGCGCCGTCGCACGCGCTGAGAACAGAGCCTGGCGCCACCCCGCAGCCACTTCCCAATCCTGTCAAACAAATCCGACGAGGCCGCCGGCCGCCGGTTTACAACGCCGGTCCGCATAGCTCATCCGCGCGGCGCCGGCCACGGGCGCCGCCAGGTCCCGCAGAAAGGGGGGCTGAGGTGCTGGGAGGCCGGGTTTGGAAGATCAAGATAAGTGACCGTTTTTCGTTTCGTTTCTGTTTATGATTCAGGAGTGAGATCCGGGATGCATTTGTCCGGTGGCGAGACCTTTTCGCCAGTCGCGCCTGATCCGCACGCGCAGAAAGCCCAGGGAGGCGGCGATTGAGCGATAGAGCACGTCTGTGCCGAAATGGTCGCCATAAAACAAGACACCACATATCCTCCGAGTCAAAGGCCGGAA
The DNA here is from genome assembly GCA_034440635.1 of Lepas anatifera. Taxonomy (NCBI): domain Eukaryota; kingdom Metazoa; phylum Arthropoda; class Thecostraca; family Lepadidae; genus Lepas; species Lepas anatifera. The sequence continues at coordinate 37,835 of JAOTON010002048.1, forward strand.
GAGATAGAGAACATCCCCCTCACAAAAAGCCAGCCGTCGCGGCAGCGCGGCGCCAGCGGGCAGACCGCCTCAGGCGCAGATAGCCTGCGGCGGCGCCACAGACACGTAATTCGGCCGCCGCCGCCCCCGCCCCTGGCGCCGGGGAGACCAGCCAAAACGACGGAGACGACGGCGGCGGCGCCACCCGACGCGGCGCGGCGCCGGCGGCGGCGGCAGGCGCCCGCCCTCCCAGATCGGGCATCCGACACCAGAGCGGGAGCTACTGCGCATACCTGCCCCGCCGACTTGGGCCGGCCATCCAGGTATGCTGCGGAATGCGCCCGGCGGCGTCTGTCGACAACCTCGCGCCGGGGAGGGGGCGCCTGCTGGCGTCACAAGTGCGTTGCTAATGTGCAGATGTGTGACGTCATTTGGAGCGGAGATGCGGCGGTGGCCAGCGGGTATGTTGGTAAAACGCGCACTGTGTGGCGGAGGTGCTGACAGCACCATTGCACGCGCCGTGTTCAAATTCCTGGCCTTGCTATTACTCGCGTGGGTAGACCGCAATACCGGATCTCTGGCTGGAAAGAAATGTTCGTTCTAGATAACCATACATATTGTAATGCCGGCTGAACGTTAGAGAGCGGCGGTAGTCTCCAGAGCAGGGGCCGTACGGTATTTTCCAGATGTAGCGATGAGATAAAGCCGCCGTCCTGGCCGCTGTTTCTCCGATTCCAGCGACGAATATGGAACAGCGGATCGCCCCGGGCAATACAGCCAGACAGGTTCGGATCCGTGCGGAATTTTATTGACATGCCATGTCAATACGATTCCACTGTGTCGACAAAAACGAGGCAGGGCAGCACGCCGTCGCGTCGCGACCGGTCCGGGAAGGCTGGCGGGGCCGCCGGCCGCGCGGGCCAACACATTAGCGGCGGTAGTGCGGTTGTTGAAGCGGGGGCTAGAGGACCATGTCCCCAAAATTGGCCCATACTGACAGCTGATGGTGACACCTGCAGTCTTTGGAAACTAACTCCGCTAGCCACATTCTACTCCACCTCGTCGTATTTCTAGCAGCACCATTGATAAAAGGGCTACCAAGCTAGACCAGCGTCCAGTGCAGTGCCATCGCTATATCAGCTCCGCTCCATGGCATACCAGGCTGTGTATAGCAGCTCCTCTGTTTTAAGCCAGCGTGGCCACACCGGGGGAGGGGGGAAGCGGTGGCTCACTGGTAGCGCGTCGGGTTTTCCGACCGCTGACTCGGGTTAAGTCCCCGAGAGTCTAACTGAATAAGGACTTCCTGATCCCCAACATACTCAACCAACAGGGTGAGAGTTGCGACGCCAAATGACCTCAGCAGTTGGTGCGTCGTTAAGCCTCGAGGCAACTGCGTGGCCGCTTGTGTTTGCCAGTTTGGGGACCTGGCTATCAGTCAAATGCCATCAGGACCATCGAGCGGCGTCACACGCAACTGTCGGCGCGTGCTTACAGCGCCGTAGGAGATGCCGACCGTTCTTTATTCTGCAGCCGCCTTCCGCATCGTCGCCAGCGTTGCTGTATGTCCGCCATCGCGGCGGCTGTCGCCTTCGCGGAGGGCAGCGGCGCTGGCGGTAGACTCTGCGCAGCGGAGGTGCGGCTGGAGTGGCTGCACGCGCCGGCGCACGCACTGCCTTATACAGCCAGCCAGTTGATAGCGAGCGAACCGGCTCAGTGGCCTATGATTGGCCAAGAATGGTGCTCAATTCACCACCAAATCTGATCAGGTTCAACGCCATAAGGGGCCCAGTACCCGAGCACTGCTTTTTAGCTGAGAACAGTTATTTCATGTGTAAAGAACATACAGCAAGTAAACATTACTTAGCACTTTTGCAAGAGGACAACATTTTCGACTAGAGCAACCGAACTAGCAGCAATCCAGATTAATATGGAAGAAAATACCCAAATATTTTATATGCGTTTCGTTATATGCCTCGAATTACTAAAATCAGTGAGTCTGACTTCGATTCCCCCTACTCCCTATTCTCTCCCGATTCATTCTCCCTGGTTTTCCCATCCTGGTTTTCGGGGTGCACAGCTCGGTGTGGCGCGCCGTCAGCGTGGTGTCGGGTGAGGGGGATGAGCCGGGCTTGTGGAAGGTCTGGGGCCAAAGCCTCTCCTGAGTGGGCCTAATCCCGTGACATTTCGATAAAGCAGCGAGCTGATCCCATGGCTTGTACAGATAGGGGAACACCGACCGACCCGGACGCTCACATTCTACCAACGCTTATCCACAGAACATCCAACGGTGCCGAGTCTAGAACCGAACTGCAATTCAATTTCACCGACTCTCAAGATGCAAAGTGACGAAGTGAAGCCGCCGTAGGTAGGCAAGTGTGTACAGCGTACCTACTACCCAGCCGTGGAATAAAACGGAAATTCGAGCGAGCGGCTGGCACCACTCCAGACCGGCCCGCACCAATACACCCTTCTCAAACAATGCAGCTCGCCATTGTTGTAATCTTATCAAAATGAGACACGGCCGATGCAACAGGACCCTCGGCTCCACTCTCGGCCGTCACCCGACGCCGCCGTGGGCGGCAGGTGGGGAGGGGGCAGGGGGGGCAGACACGGCCGACCCGACTGGCGCCAGCCTGAGGCCGTCTCCCGACCTTCGCACACATGCCGCCGCCACGCCGCAGGCGCCATACCATACAGGGTCACGTGCAGACGTGCCCGCAGGCGTCGATTCCGCTGCAGCGATGTTGCCACGTCGGCATTCAGTGCCAGTGATTCACATAAATTGTGTTTCAGCTGAAGAATACGGCAGCTGAGATTCAAGACGCACGCACATTATATTACTTATTACGGTCGTGTCTTCTCCACGAATGGGCTCGGGAGGATGCAAGAAACGATAATTACGTATTGGAACGGATAGGCCCTGATGTGTAGGACTGACGAAGCGAATGCATTTCTATGCCGATAATATTCCACCAAGTATTTCTTGCTACATAAAACCAGCATAAACGAGCAATTCGACCATCGGGGAGCACATAAAGAAGTTCGGGCATCCTCCGATAATCAAACGCAATCGTGATTAATATGCATCGCAACACTCCAAAGAGATCTCCATATCTCAGCACTGTTTCATCCTACTGCGCCTACACATATCAGCACAAGCCAGGGACAAGTAGCTACCCTTCGCTCTGGAATAGACTTCCGCGGCGCCGGCGATAGGAATTAGGGTCTGAAACCTGTCCCCCTTCTCATTAACATACAGAAACTCCCGGCGGAGAGGCCGGGCCGGCCGGTACATACGCACTGTGCTTGTGGTTTACTGGATGACCTTAAAAGGAACCGCTTTGCCAAAAATGGCTGGTTCAAAGAGAGCACAATAAGGACTGGTGTGCTCGAGGGTTGCCTAAAATTACTCGGGCTCGTATGCCGACCGCACCAAATACAGAGCAGACCTGAGAAATGCAAATGAACGGATGACGCAGAGACGGACGTTCCAAACGCAAACGCTTCTCGGTAAAAAGTCCCAAAAGAGGTTAGACTATTTCGGAGAAGATTTATCTTACCTGAAAGGTTGTCACTGTTTAAAAATTGACATAATTCCGGTGGAAACGCACGGCAAGATGGAAACTTGTCGTCTGACGACAAACACAGAGACTAGGCCTGCCGACCCCTAACGAGGAGACCACAGGAGGGAATAGTGTCCGTTCTAACCGTGGAGGCGACCAGCAATCCCTGATTTTTTCCCTTAGATTTGATGCAACATTACTACAGCGCCGGTTTCCGCCAATATTCAGTAAAACCCTGCGGCGCCGGTACCGTGAGCAGACACCGGGTGTGTCAGATAGACAGAGTGAGCCAGACAGACACATAGACACCGGGTGTGTCAGATAGACATATACAGACACCGAGTGTCAGACAGACACCGAGAGTGTCAGACAGACACCGGGTGTGTCGGACATACACATACAGACACCCGGTGTACGAGACATAGACAGACAACGGGAGTGACAGACAACGGGAGTGTCAGACCAACATAGTGTGCCAGACAGACATTAACAGACATCGAATGTGCCGAACAGGCATAGACGGACATTGGGTGTTCCAGACAGACATACAGACAGCGGGTGTATCTAACACCCATAAAAACACCGGGTGTGCCAGACAGACAACGGCAAACATCAGGTGTGCCAGATAGAAAAAGACAGACACCGGGTGTAACAGACAGACACAGACACCGGGTGTACCAGACAGACACAGAAAACACCGGGTGTGCCAGACGGACACAGACACCGGGTGTGCCAGGTAGACATAAAAGAGACAACGGGCGTGACAGACAAACAGATACCGGGTGCGCCAGACAAACAGACAGACACCGAGTGTTCCACACAGACAGACACAGACAGCGGGTGTGTCAGCTCCAGTTCCTTCGTGTATCGCAAGCACAGGGTGACGGTAGCGGACGTGCTCCAGCGGCGTCCCGTCCCGGTGCCTGACCGTTATCGCACGGCTCAGCACGCCCAGTCGCAAATCCCACCTCAGCGTATTACCCACACCACAGCCATCGATTTCTACCACTGCAGGCTTCAGTGTTTCAGGTTCAGTATCGGGGGCAGTCACAGGTGTGGCACCGTTTTCAGCTTGGCGCAGTGCAGAACACTTTTTACATGCTTGGGGACCATTCCAGTCCCTCCCTCCCGATCGACCCCAGACCTTCCGATATTCCCCATCTGGCGGCCCAGTGCTCTCTGGCTCCGAATATCCGTTTTTTCTTTATAAAAACCTTAAACCTTTCGGCTGATAAAATGTGCCCCTTTCCTTCTTTGATCCGCAGTAAAACATTAAGAAGAAACGCGCTGGTACAGCGCCCTCTGTAACCCCCATAGCAGTGGCATGGTATGCAATACATGAGTATTGTACATAGCAAAAGGCTGATGCCATAGCTGTGGCATCAGCCGACAGCGGCACAATCTGCCCTGCAGGCGTGGCGGCACACAGACTACCAATCACCTAACCAGAACGGCGTCTGTTCTGTATGAAAGCTGAATACAGCTGTGATTTCTCGTGCAGCTACCGCTCCACTTCTTCAAAGGCGTCCGTCCCGCCAGTGCCAGCGGAGCTCCAGCGCTGCGCAAATGAATGGTTGTTTCACATTCTTCGAATGCCGAGACGGCCGGCAGGCGCGGATGTTCTGCCGACGGGACCGCCGTACGGAGCTGATGCGTCGGCCTGGCTCAGCTACACTGCACACTCCCACCCGTTCCTGGAAATTACGCCTCCACTCGCCCCATTATCGCCGATGACGTCACTTTCTCGGGAGGGGGGGGCGCCCCTGTGCGTCTACGCCAATCTAGATCGCGTCGTCGCCAAGCCCATCGATCCCCGGCTCACGCACCCCTTCTGCCCGGGAGGCGACAGCGGCGGTGGTGCGGCGTGACGCGGCGGCGGCGGCGAGAAGTGGCGCGGCGCGGCCTGTGACGCGGCGGCGGCGGCGGGCCGCGACCAGACGGCGCCAGCGCGGCCCGGGCGGCGGGGCGGCCAGCTGCGTCACGGCGCGCCGGGGCCCCGCCGGCCCGGCCCAGCCGCGGCCGCCGCCAGGTGATCAGTGGCGCCGCCAGCCCACGTCACTGACAACGCGACGTCAGCGATGGCGCGATGTCGACCGCTGGTGGCGGCAATGGACTCTCGGCGGCGGCCAGAGTTGGCGGTGTCATCTGTGGGTAATCAGCGGGGGAGCGGAGGGACTTGTGACGTCGGAGTACGACAGCTCGCTGGCTTCAGAGGCCGCTGAGACGGAGAGTAATCGCCGCCGAGCATACCTGGGCAACGGCTCCTACCCAGTGTGGTCTGCCTCTTTCTCAGAAATATCTACAGACGCCGAAAGGTTCTGCTATTGATGGCGATTTACCTTCCCGCTGTGAGCTTCAAATCCGATAGCCGCAACAATGGGAAACTTCCCCGAAGTTTTTTAATCCTGCGATCCGCCACGAGAGTTCAGTTTCACTTGGACCCCCGCCCTAACTCTCGTCAATGTTAGAATGTTTGCGCGTGAGGTACACCGGCAGGTTCTGTACAAACATTCCGATATTGCAAGGACAGCTTGCAATATCAAGTTGTATCTTGAACCTTGTTAAAAGAAGCACTGACTCATTCATATATCAATGACCTCTTTGAACCCCGCGGTCGGAACGCAGATAAGATAACCAACACTCAACCGAGCTTGGTATGAACAGAATACTTGAGCAGTCACTATCCTTTATCACAATGAAGCCATTGACGACGCAGTGCTCTCTCCATGACAAGGTCGCTGGTTAAATGATGCGCACATCGATTGCAAAAATACTGTCATCCTCTTTTCTTGCTCTCGCGCACGATAAATGGGTCCCGCAGAATGGCGTTGGATAAAAACCAAGATGCTATAACTCGGGGTTCTTTTATTCGTGGCACTCGCAACTCCCTGTGTGGGTCTTGCCAAATAGGCCATTTCAGCCGCAGCGCTCCCCAGGTTCCTGAACCGTATCTGAGTCGAATGAGCACTGTCTCTGAGTCCCTCCGGACGCAAGCAATCCAGACCGCCAGAGACGTCCCCGATCTGATGCATGGACAGGGGCGTAGCCAGGGTTTCGCTCAGGGGGCGCCCCGAAAAGGGCCCCTGGGACAGCGCCAAAAGGGCCCTGATGGGTAGAAAGTGCCCTGCTTATTACAAAATCGTGTCCTCAGGGGGCCCTTCGGGCCCTCAGGGGCGGCTGTCCCTGCTGCTCCCCTTGGCTACGCCCCTGTGCATGGGTACATAGCCCCGTCATAACTGGCGTCACGTAGTCCACGGGAAATCACCTGGAGACAACGACAGACTGCGCCGATTCTGCAATCAAGTTTTGGGAATAAACCAGGCGAATACGATATTGTCCGACTTAATTCCGACAAAAACATACCTGCCTAACATTATCCGACTCTTCCCCTCTGCACCTGGACGCAGGCAGGCCCTTATATCACGCAGTTCCAGTCCACACTGATACCGCAGTTTTCAGGAGGTTCTAAGGCGCCGGTCTCAGTCCGCCAGCAACCACAGCTAATGGAGGCGGCGGCGACCTGAGACTCCGGCACTCGTCAGTCGGCGACCCCACCGCACCGACCACCACCGGCACCCCCCGGGCCTCGCCAAACAAGGGCGGCCGCTCTGATGGCGTCCCCCACGCACCGCGGCGGCCGCCGGCCGGCCGGCGCCGGCCCGCTGAACCCCCAGCGCGATGGCGGAGAGACGACAGCCGGCAGCTCGGCGGCGGAACAGGAGCTGACGTGGATACGTCTCGGCCTGGTCAGCTGCTCCGTTACCATTTGGCCGGCGGCGGCCGGTGCGGCGGGGGCGGCCGCCGCCGCTATGAATGGGACGGCTGTTGCGATGGCGGCGGCGGTGAAAGTGCGGCCGGCGCCGCGGCGGCCGCGCGCTGGCGCCGGCGCGGCTCGCGGCCGCCGATGCCGCGCTACGATAGCGGGTGCACGGCGCGACCGGCGCCGTCACGCAGCCGGCACCGCCGCATTTGGGCAGGCGGGTACGGCCCGCTGATAAAGAGGCGCCGACAGTTCCAGTCACGTGCGCACGCCGCTGGATTTGCTGGGCTCCCGAGGTTCCGATGGTGCCGCGGTGGTTTTGGCCGGCTGATGATGCCGAGAGCGTGCACCGATAATGGTCCCCTGGTGGCAGGTTAAAGGTGACAGGAGCACGGGTCAGTACCCGCAGATTACCTGGTTAGAGATTTAGGGTGAACTGGCCAGAGGGACTGCTTGAAAGAAATCCGACTATACAATGAAGCAACTGAGCTTATCTGTGAACTCCAAACAAGTCTCAGTATCTCAACGCTTACTGCCGATAAGATAATTTCTCGAACCACCATTTCAAAGATCTGCTTTAAGCCATGAGCCCAATATCCAGAAATAAGATTATGACAGTTCCATCGCGTACAAACGGAGCCGTTGCTCTTCCACCGGCCCTGTCACACGGTTGAAAACACGGTGCTCTTCGAATAAGATATAGCATTGTCTCACTAGTTCACCGCGGCGTGACGAGGGCGGAAGCAAAGGTCCACAGAAACCCGGGCACCGTTACGGTGTAGTTCCAGCAGGCGGAGCAACTGAAAACTGACCGAACGAACCACACAGTACTGAGGCAGCCCTGGGAACCAAGCAGATGGCTGATGAAAAATCATGGCACTGGAACTGAGATGTTCAAGAACGTAACGGTATCGAGGCAGGCCTCAACGCCGGAGTTCCTAGGAAACCGGATATTTCCCTTCGACATTCTTACATGAAATAGCAAAAGCTGCGGCCAACAAAAATGTATCTGTTTACAAAATTGCTACACTTAAACCAGCAATCGTACCAGAAGACGTTTTCCCATGGCGTGATAAAAAAAGGAACACAGCCGGTGTTCTAAGCAGGGCGCGAAGGCGGTGACAACGAACAATCTCACGTGCAGCTCATCCATTCATTCGCATCCAACGTTTGAATGGGCGGTGAACGGCTACAGAGCAGGGCGGCCCGCCAAAACGGGACGGGCCGTGACAGAATGGTAAAACGAACACATTGTGGCTGTGGGCCTGTCCTCCTGGGGTCCCCATTCAAACTAAGAAATCGGCTCCGTCTCACCTTTTACAAGCGATCGTGAGAAAAGCCTGAGGACTTCCGGGAAAACTAATAGGATTACAACTCGGACGTCCAGAGCACCAGTAGACAGCTGCGTTCTTGGAAACGGTCGCAGACAGAGATAGCACCGACGCGGAAACAATCATCAATAACCGTACCCAGCAGCAAATCGAACATCACCTCCGAATTCCTTCGGATCAACACTAAAAACCGCAAATATCTTCAAATCACGAAAGGCCAGTCACGGTCAGACGCTATGGCTTTGCAATCTTCCCTGCAACCCGCTCGGCCCTGCGGCGGTACAAGCCGGTGCCGTACAGCATCAGCAGGACTTCCTGCCCAGCTCCGCCGGCCTGACCTCCCTCATCTTCTGGGCAGAGGTGCCGCTTCCGTCACGACGTCAGGCCAGCCCGAGAGCGGGCTAATGCCATGCGAGGGCGCGCCATCCCGGCGGCTCCGGCTGCCGCTGGCACGCTGCCAGCCCCGGCCGCCCGTCTGGCGCCGCGGCGACCCTGTGAGGCGCGGAGCTGGGAGTCGCGCGGCGGCGCGCCAGACGCCGCCTGCGGCCGCTCACGTGGCTGGCCGCCGCTGCCACCTCCGCTCCGGAGATCTCCGCCGATCGCCGCCGGCGGCAGCCAGCTCACGGCCGCAACGACAGTTTCACGCCCGTGACCCGGCGGAACGACAGTTTCACGCCCCGTTTGCACATGATTTCAGTTGAAGATCCAGAGCGAGCTTACAGTTGCGAATCTAAGCAATGCTCCTAATGGTACACGCGGGTTTTACAGCTAGAAATAATATTTTCCACATGAAATGCTTCAGGAAATGCACGCTTCCCCTACCTTCCCCTTATAATCTGCATTGGCCTACAAGGGTCCCAGACCAGTTTGCTGCTGGCAATGAAGGAAAAGCCAGTCCTGGGGAAAGCCGCCCATTCAATCAACGACCGACGGTGGTTGCACACAGAGTCAAAAATATCAAAACAGTTAAGAGCATAGCAATCGTCATTAAACCCAGCATGGATACCGAAAAAACCCCACCGGCACCTCGCAGAGAAGGTAAAAAAAACTGAAACTTGCGAACGCAGCAACGGCAAAAGGGCGTTTCGCCCTTGGTCATGAAATGCCGATAACCGATGGGCTCACCCGCCAAAAATAAATCCCGACATTTTTCTTCTTCCTGTCGGACCCGTTTGCACTAATGGCACCAATTACGGGTGCCTGTGATAGCTGAAAACTAGTATGTGTATTGTGATCCCGGATTTTCAACCAATCAGGTGCATGTTAACCAGTCTGAATGCTTACAGATAAAATTGTAGCACCTAACTATTCCGGAGACATGATGCCAGGTACGTCTCCTCTATTTCCTCACACACCAGCCGGCAGACAATGCGCTTGCAACAGCTACCGCATCAGACGACCCCGCCGCAAGAGGGCCGCACCAGTCGAGAGCTGGGACGCGCCGCACCAGTCCAGAGCTGGGACGCGCCGTACCAATCCAGAGCTGGGACGCGCCGCACCAGTCCAGACGCCGTACCAGTCCAGAGCTGGGACGCGCCGCACCAGTCGAGAGCTGGGACGCGCCGCACCAGTCCAGAGCTGGGACGCGCCGTACCAGTCCAGAGCTGGGACCAGTCCAGAGTTGAGCAGCGGCCGGACGCGCCGTACCAGCTTGGCGGCGCGACCGCAACATCAACAGCGATCCGCTTCACTCTCCGTGGCGCAAACATCCAACCGTTCACCCTGCTCGGGAATGTGGCCAGTTGAATTTCTTATTTCAGCGATCGATGATGACTGGTGGCCAATGATCGGGTTTAGAAGCGAAGAAAGGATTCTATAGCTCCCCGGCCCGCTTAAGCCGAAAGTTTCCATAGACGCCTGTGCGAGCTGTGCGTGGCCAAAGCTGTGGTTGTAGTTATGACCCTCTTCGATGAATTTCTGGGCACGCCTCTGGTTATGTTGGTGGCATGTTCAAGTAGCAGCAACAGAATCGCTAGTGACCTATTCAAATAAGAGTTCCTCCATTTTTCCCAGCGGTTGACATGTCTGAAACACGATCTTAATTTCACGACCAATTATGCACATTTCCGAAGACGTGGCCCATGTCCAAACAACAAGAAATAATTTAGCTAAAGTAGAGTCACACACTTGCTTTAGGCAAAATGGATGAAAAGCGAGCGTCATATGATATTAGCTAAATTTCTGAAAAAAGGACTGGGACAAAAACGCTCCAAATGTCCGCTCTGCCTCTTAGCTTGCAACAGCAGCATGGGGTGCCAATACTACGGGGCTGTCTCGCTTCTTGCTTTTTAAATGTTCTTTCTTCAAGCTGGTAAAAAGTTCAAGATTTTGTCAGCGGCATTGGTGAAAGACGCTAGTAATCCCGAATATGATGAATGTAGATCGGGAGGGGAACTTTCAGGGCAGCGATGAGCGAAATATAGGTACACTCGTCGAACGATTAATTTTCGGCGGCGACATGATGCGAACGGTCCACTCCAAGTTTCCTTTTAAGCGTCATCCTCTTGTACTTGAAGAAAAGCTCATTTCTTGAAGAAAGTTCCTTAATTTCCGAAACAAAATAAAACAGTAACAATGCATAAAAGTTATAAATAAACACATCACTCTATCAGGTAAACGCAACCCACACAGGCTTCTTCATACTAAATAAATGTCCTTGGAGGGAGCCGACGAAACAGCGTATGAATCTGCCATACCCCAACAACATCACCATGCTGCCATACGCCGCCGAATCTGCCCGTCACGGCTGACCGGCCGAGCCGCTGGGGTCGGCCGCGCGACCTCGCCCGGTGGGAGCAGGCGGCCGGGGGGGAGCGTCAGCTGTTCCGGCGGCGGCAGCGGGCGCCAGTCAGGCGGGCCGCGGCGGCCTGAGTGGGCGGCGACACGCCACCACTCACGCACCCTCCTCCAGCGGCGGCGGCGCCAGTCCCGGTCCCGCGCTGCACATCACGTGATGGCAGACGCTACTTCCGCGTCGGTAATGTCTCAGATGATAGTGCCGAGCGCTCCCTTTCTCTCGACGATTGCGCTTTGAGGGTCTCCGGTCGTCAAAGGAAGAACGGACGCAATTGCATACTAGTTATGCCTGATAGGAACAGCCAGCACCGTGTGAATTACGCTAATTTTCAGCAGGGACGATACACTAATGGCCGGAATGATAGTAGAGCGATCGCCCATCTCCGCGTGTCAACGACTCTGGCATGGTCCAGAGCGATCAGATGAATCGTTGGAAAACAGTAACAGCAGTCCGCGGAGCCTTCTCAGTTTGCAAGCTTTGGAAATGAATGTTTGAAGATGAATGTTCGGGTTCGTGTCAGGTCGATGTCTGGCCCACGATAATGACCTTCCGGAGGGTCAATCCCAGACCGGCGGACACGGCCGCGCCGCCGGCTGCTCACAGCCCATTAACTGGCGTCGGCGGCGGCGGCCACAGTCGCGGCGCAGATGACACGGCGGCGCACCGCCTCCGGCGCAGCAGCAGCCGCCAATCAGAGATCCCCTCCCCACAGCGCTCCCACCGCCGCATGATTGTCACAGAGCGGCGCCGTAACTGTCGCGACGCGTCGCAATTGTCTCGACGGCGCCGTAACTGTCTCAGCCGCGCCACAATTGTCTGAACGGCGCCGGGTGGCCGCGCCGCAGCCGCCGCAAACGCCGCCCGCGGCCAAACGGTCCCCGCAGTGTCGCGACAGGAGTGGCGATCACCGCGGGAGCTGGCGACACCGATGATGACAGGGACCTTCAGGTCAACATCAGCGAGCCCGGGGATGTCGAATGTCCAGCGGCACGGGCGTCCACCCTTTGAAATTATGTTAGAGAGCATATGTTCTTCGTCCAGGTTATTCTAGCAATGATTTTGGCGCTGGCGTATTCTACCCGAGAAGGTTTTCACATTCATGTAGCTACAGCCATCCACAACCTATATCCACATTATAAAATGGGAATAAATACCGTCCAGACCTAAATGGCAAAGGAGACTAGGGCTGCCCACCCACAGAGGTCGCAGTCTAGCGCGGTGGGAAGGAGTCCAGGCTGCGGACCACACTAATAGTCCACTTCATTCCACATTCGATAACGTTCCCATCCGTAACGCCGCACTAATTAGTTGCTACTCTCTCCGGGGAGACAGTTGGTGACGTGCACACTTGGTTAATTTCGCTGCGGTCCCTGGCGGGTAATATCTCCCGTGTTTTCCGAGCAAGTGACTGGAAACATATCCTCCCCGTGGCAGCAGCCTGGCCACGGATGAGAGCCCGCGCCTTGAGTCACTGGAATGCCAGCAAGTTCACGGAGAGTTCTGGGGGCATGAGCGGATTCAGGCAGAGATGAGAGTCTAACCAAGGCTTCGGAGATAACTCCAGTGTGCTAGCTCAGTTGGTACCAGCGAATTCTCAACGAAACCGCTCCAGAGGAGGCTAACTGTACCAAGAAACGCCGCGACAACCGTATCTACCACCCCCTCACCTATGGCGCGGCAGTGTGGGCTCCCCTGTGTGATCGGCCCCTCCCTCAGTGTGGGAGCGGCCCCTCTGATGGGGGCCGACCCAGACAGGGAGACAAGGGACGCCGCCACCGGCGCCGGCGCCGCTGACTCAGTGCGTGGTGTTGCACAGTCTCGCGCTTAGCTGAGCAGCCGCTAACGCGCACTGCAGCAGCCGCCGGTATGTGCGCGGCCGCCGGCTCCAGCACAGCAGGGGGCCGGCGATAAGGACCCGGGGTGTTCTACATACCGTGGACCCGGGGAGGGGCGGCGAGTCACCCGCCGCATGATGGGTCCCGAAACTGTGGCCATAAATCAAGTAACAGTCGTATTTAGAACAATTCTGGGGACAGACGGTATACATGGACGATAAAATGGAAAAAGGGGCCAATTCTGCATCAGATACATTATTGAAAGTGCCTGGCAGACGATCGTGGGGGGAGGGGCGTAAGTATGCCGAACAGGGGCGGCGCGTCACAGAATCAGGGACGGCGGATTCCAGGGTGCAAGTGGTGCAGTTGCACCACTCGATTTTTTCAAGTGGTGCAAAAGTATCTTTTGCACCACTTGTTTTGGCTTTGTCCAGGGAGGCGCCCCCCCAGGCCTCAGCCGGCGCCCCCGGCCGGTCAGAGAAAATCAAGCCTAATTACCGCCTACCTGAAGAGGTAGGATCCTCTGTGAAAAAGACATTTTCATACATGAATGACGCACCTTGACATCAAAACTGCGCCCTGGAAAGCAAAAGGCGCCCCCTTGAGTAAAGGCGCCCCTCTGGATAGCATAGGCGCCCTTGAAAAGCGTAGGCGCCTCCTGGACAGCTGAGGCGCCTCCGAAGAAGAGAAACGGCGCCCCTAGATATCACATGCGCCCCCTGGTTAGCACAGGCACCCCTTGACAGCAAAAGGCGCCCCCCGCAGAGAAAAAGGCGCCCCTGGACAACATAGACGCCCTTTGATAAGAAAGGCGCCCCCTGGAGAGATAAGAGAAACCCCCCTCCCGAGAACAACGGCGGCAGGGACGGTGGATTCCGCAGGACAGGGTGTGCAGTTGCACACCTTGAAAAAATATGGTGTACAATAGTATATTTTTGCACACCTGGTTTTGACCTCGTACGGGGAGGCCCTCACGGATTTGGGTGGCACCCCGGATTTTGCTGGCGCCCCCGGCCGGTCAAGAGAAAATCAGACACATCGCCTGTCTGAAGGGGTAGTACCCTCTGTGTAAAATAAAATACACTTTCAAATATGAATGGCGCCCCTGACATCAAAGCTGCACCCTGGACAGCAAAAAGGTGCCCACCCCCTTGAGTAAAAGCGCCCCTCTGGATAGCAAAGGCGACCTCTAGACAGCAGAGGCGCCCCTGGACAGAAAAAGGTACCCCCAATTGAGGAGTAACGACGCCCCTGAATAGCATAGGCGCCCTCTGGTTAGCACAGGCACTCCTGTACACTAAGAGGCGCCCCCTCCCCCATAGAGCAAAGGCACCCCCTCTGGATATCATAAGCTCCCTTTAATAGCAATCGCGCTCCCTGGACAGCAGGGGCGCCCTCTGGATAGGATAGGCGCCCCCAAAACAACAAATACGCCCTTTGATACCAAAAGCGCCCCATGGACAGAACACACCCTCTGGATAGCATAGGCATCCCTGGACGGCAGAGACGCCCCTAAAGAAGAGCAACGGCACCCCGGGATAGCATATGCGCCCCTGGTTAGCACAGGCACCCCTGGACAGCAAAAGGCGGCCCCCGCCTCCTGAGTAAAGGATCCGGGTCTCTGGATAGCATAGGTGCCCCTGGATAGCGCAGGCGCCTCCTGGACAGCAGAGACGCCTCCGAAGAAGATCAACGGCGCCCCTTGATATCATATGCACCCCCTGGTTAGCACAGGCATCCCTGGATAGCAAAAGGCGCCCCCCCCCGAGAGCAAGGGCGCCCCCTCTGGAAAGAATAAGCACCCATGGATGGGAAAGGCGCCCCCTGGAAAGGACAGCAGAACATTTTTTAAGGAAAACTCAGTGGAGGGGGGAGGCGGTGGAGATTTTCTTGTGCTGGCCATTATAATGTCTTCAGGATCAAACCCCCATTTGGAGGGGGCGTTAATGAAATTTAGACGTGCTAGTGTTAAAAAATGTCTCCTAATTTGTGTTATTCCATATTCTAAAGATTAGAGATGCTGCCCAGGACTGGGGGTTTTTTTCAACGGAAAAAGGCCAAACCGGGTTTGCGAAAAGGCCAAAAGGTTCAAATTGTATTTGCACTAAAAATCTTGTTTTTTTATAAATTTCGTCCAAGTTCTTCCCAGTACGGCTGTTGGAGTCTGAGTCTCATTAAAGTCCTCAAGGGACTTATCACGGAGACCCCGACCCTACCACCCGAACGAGTAACGCCCACAATGAAGGGTTGATTTAGAAGCCAAAGTTTAACCTCCCACAAAGCACAGGGATGGCCGCCTCGCTCAGGTCACCCTCTCATCAGTCAGTTGCCAGCCGACCTACGTCGGGCAAACGATTGAGCGCCGGAGCGTCTCAGGGGAACCGATCTCAAGCCTGGACATGCACTGCCACTGCATGCTTCTCAGCAGCGGGCCGGAGCCCGACGCTCTACCAACCGAGCAACCGGGGCGGCCAAATGGCCAAATAAATACCACAAAAGCCATATTTGAGGCTAAAACGAACCCTACCGGGTGTCATAAACCCACAGAAAAAGGACAGAGCACTCTTGTATCACTGCAGTGAACAGTGCACTGTATAAAACTAAATGTTGATAATTTGATATTGACTTGACGATATATTTTTAGCACACTGCCCATCTCATAAGAAGGCAGGAGTCCCCTTCCAATCCCGTGTGGCGGCCCAATTATTTTATCCACATAACTAAACAATTTGTTAGCATCATCAATTATCTTGGCCGCACCACTCCCCGCTAACATTTGATATCTTCCTGCTTTTTCTGTGAATTGTTTACTCTTGAACAGTGACGGATCTATAGGCAGATCCAGGATTGCCAATCTGAGGGGAGCACCTTCCCGGGGGCGCCATCCGGAGCAGGGGGCGCCACTTTTGACCGGAAAAACCTACCAGGTGGGCGTAAAATCCTATCGGTGAGCACCCATTTTCGCATCCTGGGGGAGAGTGGGAAGCGCCACTTCAGGCGAGTGCCATCGACCTTTCAGGGGGCGCCGTGACCATTTCAGGGGGCGCCGAGGATCGATCGGGGGCTGCATCTGCCCCTCCCCTTTGCCCCTGGATCTGCGTATGGGCGGATCTAGAATTTTAGTAAGGTGGGGGGAAACGCGGAGCCTCAAAGTGGGCACTTTACCATCAACTTTTCACCCAAAGGGCGCCTATGGTATTCGGTTTTCGGTTGCCGTCATTTTGGTGGATCGTATTTTTAACAACGTCCTATCCCACCCTCTCCCAGCCATAACAGTTTGTACCAGCCAAGCAAGATGCCTATTTGGCGTGATATTTGAAACAATGAATTGCTAAACAGTTCAGTCCACACTTTTTTCGGCACCTCTTGAAAAATCTGTAACTGCCACTAGGTCATGGAGAAATTCAAGACACTTGGGAAGATGCAACAGCTGAACATAAAGGTATATATCTGAGGATTTTTCTATTAGTGAAGAGGGGCTAAGTTTATTTTAATATCAAATATGATAAGCATCATTTTGCCTTTCCACGTGGCCAAGATTCGTAAGATAATGGTGAGAGGACATTGAAAATAATCGCAGCGATTGTGAACCTGGCCTGTGCGCTGTCCAAGAAAAATTACCTCAGCGGAAAAGCTTTAAGTTGTAGGAAACACAAACCGGACTTTAACCCACATTATTAATTGCTCCTAAAAAATAATGTTTGAACCAGATGGCAGACTCAAGGAGATATAAGGGAAGTTGAAACGTTAAGATAAACACAGAATGAAGTATCTGGGCATTTTCCATCGACCTTTATCTATATTCTTCAATTCATCAGCATGGGAGAATTGCTCTTGTGCGTGAAATTTCGGAGGTGTTAAGAGAATTTCGGTAGCCATGTGATTGAATGCTGAAATAGATCATGCCATAGGCATGTGTGATTTGTGACATAAATGGGCCCTACTAGAATAAAAGAAAACAGTTTCAACGTGTCCAAGTACTCTCTTGATAAATTGATAACTTTTTTCGTTTATTGGCTGTAATTTGCGCGTTTAATGATCATGTGCAGTGTTCAGATCGAAGTGAAAAGACCATTCAGATTGATAAAACAAGTATATTTTGTCACTGACCATCCACTTATACCATCAACCATCGCCTTCAGGTCAAGGACTCATTTAAGAGAAGAGGTGAGCGTGCACTGTGCATGCCCTAATCGAGACACAGCCGCCCTCCCGATGGACAGACCGCGCAGAAATACGTCCTCGTCGCGTTTGATTTCGCGCACGCGTACGACGTAGTGGACCACCACCTGCTACGCGTTCGCCTGCTATAGATGGGGCTGTCAAATTGCACGGTGGCCTGGATTTGGCAGTGACTCCGGGACCGAAGAGTCCAGGTGGAACTAAATGGTGTGCTTTCCAGTGAGCGCATTTTCCGAACTGGCCTGCCGTAAGGAAGTGTCTTATCGCCAGTTTTATTTTGTATGGGCGGCTCGGCTGGTAGACGCACTCTGCGCGGTTCCCGGATGCTCCCCTAGATGTACGCCGATGATACGGCGGCTCTCTGCACGGGCAACAACATACAAGTCGCCAAGGACCGGGCGCAATAAAGCTGCTGCTGGCACCCTCATGAAGTGGACCCGACAGCACAAAATGGTGGTATCAGGAGCCAAGATCCAAGTACTGGTGATGTCCCAGTGGGCCAGAGACGCCGATCCCTTCAATTTTAAGGTCGACGGGAAGTCTGTCACTGCTGGAGACACCCTACAGCTACTTGGCGTCACCATCGATCGGCTCCTCCATTTCGGTCCACACTGTAAGAGACTGTGGGAGAAGGTCCACCCCCGCATCTCCCACCTACGTCAACTGTCCGGCTGCAACTGGGGGCTGCACGAACAGCACCTCCGAACCGTCGCTACTGGCTACGTGAGAGGAGCGATGGAGTAAGCGGCTGCAGCGTGGCTCCACGCCACACCGCCATTTCATGTCGAGCTGCTGGAACGCAAAATGAGAGCGTCGGCGCGTATCATCACAGGATGCACCCACTCCACTCCCAGCCGAGTTAAGACTCTCTGCGTAGCGGCCAGAAGGAGGGTACTCGCGACCCGGCTGCTGGTGAAATTCCATACCCTGCCGCCTGAAGACCCTCTGTGAAGACGTGCGGAGGCGACAGCGCCCTCTCGACTCTCCTCGGTGACCGGGTGGCGGCAGGTGGGCAAAGACATGTGGGATCAAGCAGGCATCTCCCTCCCCATCGAGTCTTTCCTTCCTAGACGTCTTCCACTGTGGGTATCAGGAGAGTAAGTCACATTTCAACTAGACGTGGGCCCACTGACATCAGGAGCGCCACCTGTCCGGAAGAAGCGAGTAGCTCTCCCCCACCTCGCTTCCCTGACTCAATGTGCCACATGGGTGTGGACCGACGGGTCAGTGCACGGAGGGGTCACGAGTGGGGTCTTCATCGAGTCACCAGACAGAGCCCAGCATGAGCTCAGGCGACCAGCAGGCTCGCTCTGCACGAGTTTTCAGGCTGAGATGGTAGCCATCCAAACTGCCTGTGTCTTCCTACTGGACTAATCAGTGCACACAGAAGATCCAGTCATCTTCAGCATGGCCTGCCAAGGTGACGACGCATTATAGAAATAAAATGGCTTCAATGTCTGCAGATAAGACAGCGAATCGGTAAAAATCGCAAACTTCCTCACCATCAGCTTAGACACCTGGTCCAAACAGCAAAAAAAGGAGTACAGCTCTAAAGTAAAAATGGATCCTTCGTAAGGCAAACTAGAAAACTTCTCAACATCGTCACCAACAAATGCACGCCCTGTGCCATTGTCACTTTCTTTTGCAACCGTCTATATAGAAACAGACATGGTTTTCGAACGGCTCCGCAAGCAAGTTCATAAAATACTGGCGCGTCGGTTCAGGAGGCAAATTTTTGCTTTGTTGGCGTAGGTTGTGTTCGTGTTAACTGTCGAGATGAGCTATGGTTCAATAACAGCTGCTTCATGTGGTTCGACGAGATTGCTGTCGATACCAGCCTGTGCCAGCCAGGCACAGACTCTCACTCCCTGGTGACGGGTTGCAAAACGCGAGCCACTGTCTATCTGACTGAGGTAGGCGTCGCCAAAAAAAGTTTGGTATGTGGGGCGTGTTGGTGACTTATTTTAAAGGGAACGTGGCACCTTGGTAAAATCCTGAATTTTGTGTAATTAGGCGTACTTTTAGCCGAAAATAATGAAACCACTCATGATTTCTCTGAAAAATGTACAACAAGCCCAATGCTTTTATTTTTAAAATACTCCTCTAGAAAAATGAATAAATATCTGCCTCTGGATGATGTCATGATCTGGCAACCACTACCATACTCGAAACACTTCAAGGGCTTCGATTGGCTGATGCTCATCGTGATGTCAGCATATGTCGTCATACCAGCAGCTCACAACAATGGCCACCTGGCGAGAGGTACATGAGAGGTACATTTCGGGTAGGTTTTAGTTTTTTTCTACGGAAAAATCGAGTTCCAAGACAAATGATATATAGAGCACCTGGTTTTCCGATTTGCTTTACAACTTGGCTATCTCAGTTAAAATCACGTTCTAAAGGTGCCACATTCCTTTTAATGGCTTAATGCAAAGCGAGTATCTTACTGCGCATTTGTAGCGGTATTTCACTAATTTCCACTAGCATGCTTATTATGGGTGAAGCTTGGAACGCTCCTGTTACTATTCTGATAGCGAGATGACGGACATATCGATAATCTTTTTCGCGGACTAAGGAGTGGCCTCATACGCAACCCCGGTCTGCGACCTGGGATAACCCCCCACCGGCGCAGGAGAGCCGCATGACAATGTGCTGAAATCAACCATATTTCATTCTCAATGTATCTCTTCATAAGCCTGTAGGTCAGTGCCATCATTCTTTTCTTTGAAATAAATAGTAAATATCCCGCAGTCAACCCCGGATTCGACCCGCGCACCCTTCATCACGAGACAGGACCTCTAACCACTAGACCACTGCGCCACACTGTACCGACTCCCACTAACCCTACACCTGTGACCCGCCAGGAGGTCACTGGCCGGTATCACGCAATCAAAACGATGCCGTGATCGTGGCGCCGGGTGTTGTGTTCGTACAGAAAAGGCATGGTATAAAGCTGCTTCTAGAAGACGAACCAAACATTAGATTCGCCTAGAATCACTTGTATCGGCGACCCAGGACCCTAAGCTAGCTTTATGCCAAATTGCATCCACTTCCATTCATTTTGAGGACTTGAAACCATGGTGAGAAGCAAACATGTTCCGAGAAATTTAGCTCCTTGAAATACCCTTTCGGACGAATTACTCGAAAGCCGTTGGAGATAAGTCGGTAGTGTAAATGAATTGAATGACTGCAATTAATTTTCCTATTCAGCCATGTCAATTCTGAGCTTGTGAATGACATGTGCTCTGAACCGAAAAGCTGCAAATAAAAGGTTTTCTACTAAAATTATATTTATACATATAAGACAATGAATTTTATTATCACGATATCCATCTCCGAATATTATCAGGCGGAAACAATGTTCTTTCATTATTTGAAATGAAAAGTCAAATCGGCGCATTAGATCGCGAGAGATTAAGATTTAAATGAAATGAGCAAAAATGTAGTCCTCCGGCAAAATGGCAAAAACTAGGTCAGAATTTTACGTTTTCCTCTGGAAACTATGCCTAAGCACAAGAAAATTGACGTAGCTGCCTCCACGTGGCTGTCTTTAAACTAACTGAAGCGTGCCTTCTGACATTTCGAGCTTACAAGTCGGCTGTCAAATTTCAATATCTTTTTTGCTTGCACTAGAAATACTGCGTTTTGGCGTAATAAATATTGTCGGACCAGTTCGAACTTTTTTTCTTAGGTGGCCTTGTTGCTTATTCAAAAGGAGGCAAATTTCAAGTTCGTCGCTTAAGAAATAAAAATGATAAAAATGCAAAAATTGAAAACATTTGTTCCAAAATTTCTCAAAAACTATTTTGAATTTAAATTCGGGGGCCTTAGTTTGGGCGTCTAGCGTAAAAGGGCAATCACCCTACACAATTGCAGAGCCCTGGTATCAACTGTCAGAACCGCCAAACTGCCAGAATAGAGCCTCTTGAGAAATCTCAATCCGCTTCTCTCCATGGATTTCGTCATGCGGCTCTGATACAGCCGTACTCGATCTTCGGACGAATAAGTGATCTATACAGCATAAGAAGCTTATAACGTAGCGTATAACAATGAGCGTATAACGTGCGCATAACGTATATATAGGCGATAAGCGTATAACGTGTATAGCATGAGAAACATTTCTCTATCTGCACGGTATCTCATCCTCGTCAACACCTTCAGTATTTTCAGCGTATCGAAACATTTTTTTGCGCAAATCCTTCAGGTGTGGCACATATGAAAGCTTATCGAGTGTGAGCCTTATAAATCTGGTTTCTGCTACAACGTCGCTCGGATTTCCGCGAATTTACAAAATCGGGTACTCAGTCTCAATGTATATTATAAAAGTGCATGCACTATGTCTTTGAACTTGAAAATTTCAGTCCATTGCGTGTGATCCATTGCTGCAATATGTCAAGGGCAAGCTGCAGCCGCCTCTGCGCAGCTGCTGTAGTAGACACTGTCACACATATTATGAAGTCTTCAACGAAAAACACGTGACGTATGTTTGCGGGAAGTGTCTGCAATATCATTGGTCATAACTGCAAACAAGGCTATGAATATCGCAGAATCCTGGGCTATGCTACTCTGTTGCTGATGCCAATCCGATACGACTGAGTTTACGCGAAATCTAAAATACCTATTTTTCGGAATATTAGAAATAAACCACCCCAAGTGGCCTCGCACGCCGAGTCCAAAGAGTTTCTGCAGAACGCCATTGGATAGCAAAGGCGCCCCCAAGAGATGATGGCGCCCCCTGGGGAGGAAGGCGCCCCCTCCAGAAAATCTTGCACCACTTCTCGAAAATGGAATCCGCCGTCTCTGCACAGAATTCTTACTGAGCAAACAGACACCATTTCGACGCCTAGCGGTAAGGCAATAAGTGCACGCAATAAGGGAACATTCGACGCCCCGCGGACTCAGTGTACTGATAGAAGTGTGTATACACGAATATACACATCGATCAATATGCAGGTAATGAAATATGCATATATACCGACTAACAACTAAATCAGTTGACAAATCCAGTTCAAAGCCAATGTTAGGTTACCCATGTCCGAGATATTCTACTGTCTTTAACCCTCTGTGTTCAAAAGATGTTCGCTATGCTTACGTGCTTGAACACCGCCAGGGTTATATTCACACATCCAGGCATTGCGGAACATTCGGTTTTACTCACCGTCTAGGCTCGAGATGGACCCGTATTGACCAGTGCCCCCAGTCGTCACCGACTCAGGTTCCAGACTCTCACTCGACCCTGCAGCACAGGTCTCAGGTCAGGTCACACGTCACCTGGGGTCACCTCACATGTCACCTGAGGTCACTGACTCAGGCTCCAGGCTCTCACTCGACCCTGCAGCACAGGTCTCAGGTCAGGTCACACGTCACCTGGGTCATCTCACATGTCATGTCACATGTCACCAGAGGTCACCGACTCAGGCTCCAGGCTCTCACTGGCACCTGCAACACAGGTCAGGTCATTGACCCAGGCCACAGACCCCTGCACTCTTACACTGATCACAGACTAAGTCTAAGGGTTGCACTCAGGTACGATATCTAGAAGGATACCACGAGCAAACAAAATACGTAGCATTGAAAAGCGGAGCGATGTTGCCCCAAGCCAAAATGGCTTACATGAAATTCGTAAAACGCGACAAATCGGAACACACTGCCACTATATCTGCTACTGAGCATATTTCAGAACATCATGACGTTATGCAAGGATTCCTTCCGAGCATAGGCATGACCACGGTGGTAGAGAGTAAGTGCTTAGGATTCACTTAACCCTCCCGGCGATCGACCCTCGGTGCCAATTGAAATGGTCACGACGCCCGCGGAAACGTCGCTCCCACTCCTTCCCAACCCCAAGATTCGAGCATCCGCGCCCCCGCGATAGGATCTGGCGCCCACCTGAAGGGCTTTTCCACTCAAAAGTGGCAACTCCCTGTTCCGGATGGCGCCCCATGACCACATGCTACCCCTTTGAAAATCATGGAATCGTCTATATTTCTCGATTCATACCTACCGGACAAAAAATGAAAAATCTTAAAAAATGGCGACGGGCAGCGCATTGTTGGTACTCAACTGGTAACTCTTTTTATTATATATATATATATATATATATATATATATATATATATATATATATATATATATATATATATATATATATATATATATCGGTATAAACCGCGTCAGGGTACATTTATGCAAGCTATGCCCTTGTCAGGTTTCGGTCTTAGCGCTCTGAACCTGGCAATAATTTTTACCCCTCGAAAAACATTAAACCACACAACAGCAAGTTGAAGAATAGGCCTAAATCCACTTAAAGCGCCAACACCGTTATCAGACAAAAAATCAAATTGTCAAAAAACTTTAAGGAAACCTCCGACCTCGAAAGCGAGACGCAGATCACCAAAACTGATAGAGCACCGTTGAACAGATGATTCAGTCTTGGACCCAATATTTGCGGCGGTGTCAGTCACTCGCTTGTCATTTCACGAGAGGACCACCGATGAGTCAGAGTTTCAGCAGTTTGCGTCAACATGCCGGTCCAAACACGACGCCACCACGTTCCAGTAAGAAAAAAACGGGACGCCTGTGAACCACTCCACCGGACTTTTTCAGCCAAGCTGAACATAAACGCATGGTTCCCAACAGTGGCGGGTCCAGGACTTCATTTGGGGGTTTGGGGCCTAGGGGCTCGAGCCCCTCCCACCACCACCCTCGTTTCCGCCACTAATTCTCAGTAGCAACCCGAACCATCAGTAAAACACATGTCTCCAGCTTTCATTAAAATTGTCGTCCAGCCTCGCAGACGACTTTTCCTCCACATGATTAATTCACACTCAGATAAGCATGGACACCAACTCTTCAGCGTCCATCTCCAGACCCGTGTCCCGCCCTGTCTTACCCAGTGCGCCGGACGGATGTAGCCGCTCGCGCAGTTTGGCACACACTACCGACACGGGAGCCTCTGCAACACACAACGGAACGTGGTCAGAACACTAACCGCAGTTTGGCACACACTAACGACACGGGAGCCTCTGCAACACACAACGGAACGTGGTCAGAACACTAACCGCAGTTTGGCACACACTAACGACACGGGAGCCTCTGCAACACACAACGGAACGTGGTCAGAACACTAACCGCAGTTTGGCACACACTACCGACAAGGGAGCCCCTGCAACACAACGGAACGTGGTCAGAACACTAACCGCAGTTTGGCACACACTGCCGACACGGGAGCCTCTGCAACACACAACGGAACCTGGTCAGAACACTAACCGCAGTTTGGCACACACTACCGACAAGGGAGCCCCTGCAACACAACGGAACGTGGTCAGAACACTAACCGCAGTTTGGCACACACTGCCGACACGGGAGCCCCTGCAACACAACGGAACGTGGTCAGAACACTAACCGCAGTTTGGCACACACTACCGACACGGAAGCAACTACAACACATAGCGGAACGTGGTCAGAACACTAACCGCAGTTTGGCACACACTGCCGACACGGGAGCCTCTGCAACACAACGGAACGTGGTCAGAACACTAACCGCAGTTTGGCACACACTACCGACACGGGAGCCTCTGCAACACACAACGGAACGTGGTCAGAACACTAACCGCAGTTTGGCACACACTGCCGACACGGGAGCCCCTGCAACACAACGGAACGTGGTCAGAACACTAACCGCAGTTTGGCACACACTACCGACACGGAAGCAACTGCAACACATAGCGGAACGTGGTCAGAACACTAACCGCAGTTTGGCACACACTGCCGACACGGGAGCCTCTGCAATACACAAGGGAACGTGGTCAGAACACTAACCGCAGTTTGGCACACACTAACGACACGGCAGCCTCTGCAACACACAACGGAACGTGGTCAGAACACTAGCCGAAGTTTGGCACACACTTCCGACACAGAAGCCTCTGTAACACACGAGACCTTGTCAGAGCACTAACCACAGTTTGGCACTCACTACCGAAACGGGAGCCTCTGTAACACACAACAGAATCAACAGCTAGTACAGTTTTGGCACTGACTATCGACGCGCGAGCCAGTGCAACGCAGCAGAACGGGGTTACTAGGTACAATTCAGATGTTTAAGACACCAACTAACAACGATTTATGAAACCACAGGCAAATACGAGAGGTTGTGCGTGGACTAAGACTTAATTTCTTCGGAAGTTGATGTTTTCAAACATGTTTTAACCTAAAACGTTGCAGTTGACTCCATAGTAACTGTCTTTCCCACATACCATGAAGCAGAAGGACAGTCTACCATTCAGTTCGGCCAAGCGGTGGGCTCGTTCAAAACTGAAGATGGGGGCTTTTGCAGCACCATCCAAACACAACACCAGGGGGATTTATATCTCATGGAGAGTGCCCCGGCACTCTACCTATGAAAATCTGAATTAGTGTTTAAAATTCCTGAAATTTCTCAGTCCTCATTTTTAGGCCTCAAATGATTTTATACAGTACGATAGGCTTGATGGAAGGCTAAAACACGATCTATTTCATATTAACCCTTTTAATACGGTGGTTATTGATTTTATTTCAAATTTGACCACCCCCGATCACTTTGAAAAATCCACGCCCTTGCACAGAGCTGGGCATAAGTGTACATCAGCCAATAAATAGTTCTCACACACACTGAACCAAATTATCCTGAGGATTTAATAGAAGAGGATGCCTGCAAATAAACCGGAAAACTCCGGCCACGGCACGGGCGCCCGACGAGTAAATGCCGAGGTGCAATCCTTCCCGATCAGCACACTGGCCGGCGCCTGAAACCGGAGACCACCCCAGCGGCGGAGATCCCAAAGCCGCAGTGGCGCCGGGCTGAGACGCAGACTGTTGTTTTCTGACGGGACCTGTTGCATCAGCCGTGGCGGCGCTTTCTCAGGGTCGCTGCCCCATCTGGCAGCCGACAAGTAGCACGAGAGCCACCACATTCCTCTGTAACCAAAAACACGCCGCCGCCGCCGCCCGGCACGCCGTGCGTCGTCCGCAAAGGGGCGAGGTGCAGCTGGACTGACCCGGTGACCTCTGACCCCCGGGGGCCCCGTCATCCGATGGCGGCGTCCACTGTTGTGGAGTGAGACAAGAGATGTGTCAATGCGTGAAGGCCGCGGCATCGCACCCGCCAGACGCCGACGTGGCGGCGCGCGCGCGCGCGGAAGGCGTTCCCGAGCCCCACCCCCTTTCCCCCGCCTGGGGTGCCGCGCGCCTCCGTCGCTCAAGGGGCGGGGAGGGAGCGACGCCGCATCTCACCTGGTCCGAGGGGAGGGGGAGCGGAAGAACCTTGACTGCGCCTAGTGATGAATGACAAGCAAACAAAATTCGACGCGGTGTCGGCGGTGGTATGTGTCAACGGGAGCGTGGGAAATGGCGGGAACGGGAAATGGCGGGAGCGGGGAGCACGGCACCAGTCTGCAGCTGCCCGCCGGAGCGAAAAACAGGAAACGGTAATGTGCGGTCTTCCCAAACTGCTACCGTAGTGACCTAGGGCCCAGGTGAGTGATGCTCTCACTTATGAATAATCACCGGTAATTTGAGCCCTTTCCATGGAAGGAGCAGATGTTGAACGAAACACCACCATTCTTTAACATTTTTAAATTTGCATGAAACCTTTATCAGTACGACAGTGTATTGCCGTAGAATAATTCTGAGGCTCTGCAACAGTTTAGGTATACATTAAGGATTTATACATTACAAAAATATTATCTACCACTCTCCCTACAGACTGAATTCCCTCGGCTAACTGGCGTTCCATTCGCCGCCGGCACACTAATCTTCATGTTTCCAGGAAAAGGTATGGACTTGAGCAATACGTCACGTTTCAAGTTCAACTCATACTCCGTGACCACTGGGGAGGGGTCGGTAGGCGATGAAGTTTCTTTTTCTTATATTTCAAGTTGTGGAACTAGTTATTGAAGCCAGCTATACGCATTTACAATCGTAACATTGTCACATTTAGCACGTAGCTAATGAAGAGGTCAATGTAAGTTTTCCAAGGTCACCTAATACCAAGTGAACAACCGAAGAGGGGGTCCATTGGGTGTGAATTCTTCCTTTTTCTCGGCGAAAGGCAAGTTTTAGGACACATGAAATATCGGTCACATAGTTCCTCAGAATGCTCTATCTCACGGCTCTCTCAGCTCAAATGTCATTACGAAGATGTCACATTCCCTGAAACGCCGACACCTGGTTAGCGATGCGCGGATTCCCGCGCGGGCTAACGGTGCACGCGGGCAAATTCAGGCAGCGCTTCCTGGCTGGAGACGCTCCCCCGTAACGGAAAGGCATACCGCGGCCCACCTACGACCGGTAACCATAAGCAGCTTCCCAGATAACTGATATCGACGGCGGGGTGCCACTCAGGGCCAGCCTGGCCCCCCACTTCCGGGACCGAGCGAACACGTTCTGGAAGAATGACATGACTAGCCTTATTCTCCGCCCGAGGGCAGACAGGTATACGCCACACCGGGCCGCTCACTGGAGAGGCGGGGCCACTCACTGGAGAGGCGGAACCGCTCACTGGGGAGGCAGGTCCGCTCACTGGATAAACCAGATCGCTCAATGGAAAGGTAGACGTGAGCCCCCGGCGCGCTTCTGTATACCCGCAAAGGCTGCCAAACGAAAGAAGGTTCACGCTTTATAGTCAATGTGGTGTTTTAGCTTCAAGGTTATGCTGAAATGGGGCCGAGCACTCCATCCACGGACAGGGAGATCGCTGTCACGGATAGTTCCCGGTTGAGGCCGCGTCCGAAGTCAGCGACCAGCCAGTCACGTGCCTGATGCGGCGCCGGACGGACGCCGGCGGATGACGGATGACAGACACAGGCGGCGCCGCTGTGTCGGGACAGGCGTGCGCGTGTGACACGCACCTGGTGCCGCCCCTCCCCCACACAGCCCCCTCCCATACAACCGCGCCGGCCGGCCAGCAGGGCGGAACCAGGACAACTGGCGGGGAGAGACAACGATAACGACAGCCAACGGCGGCTTCTTGCTCTGGAACACCAGGCAGACCAGTTATCGGTGAGACGGTGGCTTGGCGCTGGGTCTGGCTTGGAGAGCCACATCGGGCACAGAGACACAGGTGAAAGACAAATGCCACAACTGGCAAAAAACAGGGACTTCAGCCGAGTGTGTGATTGGTGTCAACACAAACACAAGTGTTGCAGCAGCATGCCGAATCGTTACCGGCCCAGAACGGGTGGTGAGTGACTGCGGACTCAAAACGGTGCTTGGTGTACGGCTCAATTATTCAGCTGGATCGCCTCGTCGACAATTTGGAGTGGGACCACACGGCAGTAGAGTAAACAGATGTTGTAGCTAATGGTTTACTGTAGTGACGTTAAGTGGATCTCGCTAACAGGAGATTGTGTCAGGTCTTAAGTGTCTATCGGTTTCTCCTCCAGTTTGCTGCTTTAGGTTTGGGCTGGGTCTCTTGGGCCTGGCGAGAGGGCACGCGCAGCCCTAAATATCGCCAACCTCTAGAAACACAGCCATCCCCGATAATATGGAGTATTTTTGGCGACACTTCCGCTGTATTATCACGTACTTTGACTGATTAACTGACCAAGTTTCCATGAACGGGAGTCCAGCCATAGCTTGCCACCTCACTCCGGTTTATCGCATTGAATCGATTAAGCCAGAAAAAAGTCCACGGGGTATCATATTCCCCTACCTCAGAGCAGCAGCGCGTGTTTAAACACCGCATCCTCGTGCCTCACTAGTATCGGACCACGGTCGGACCACGCGCCGGTCACGTATTGTCACGCTCCGGATCCAACGTCGGCAGGCAACTCTGCTGGTCATTTCCACACACATGCCCATCGGGTATCACGTCGGCTTACTCGTCCCTCGGATATCTATTGGAGATTTGCCTTCACACAGGACAGAGCTCCATGTTTCCCAACTGAACTTAAATCAAGATCGAACTCACGAAAACGGTAGCTGGACCGTCTCAGCCCCCGGGTGCAGGCGGCTGTTCTTGCCCTCGTACATTGCTCTTCTGGATGACGGAGACGGAGCAACTCAACATAAAGGCCAACGGAGGCGAACCAGTCAGAAATGGAAACGTCTCTGAAAGACGAGGCGATGAGCTGGAGAAGCCAACACGAGCTGAGGGACAGGACAGGCGAGGTGGCCGAGGCTGGGAAGGACGACTTGTGGAATGTTGCACTTGGAAGTTGAACCAGAGCACCAGTCATATCCTCCTCCCGTGGCATTTACATCATGTGAAGGTGAAAATATATATGCTGATACACCCTTAGCTGAGGAAGATACCTGAGAAGCCCACACCCTTGGCTGAGGCAAACACCTGAGGAGGCCGCGCCATTAGCTGAGGGAGATGCCAGTGGAGGCCGCACCCTTAGCTGAGGCAAACACCTGAGGAGGCCGCACCCTTAGCTGGGGAAGACACCTGAGAGGCCGCAGCCTTAGCTGAGGCAAACACCTGAGGAGGACGCACTCTGAGCTGGGAGACACCTGGGGATGTCACACCCTGAGCTGGGGAAGACACTGAGAGGCCGCACCTCTTAGCTGAGGCTAACACCAAAGGAAGCCGCACCCTGAGCAAGGGAATACACCTGAGAAGGCTACACCATGAGCTGGGGAAGACACCTGAGCAGGCCGCACCCTTAGCTGGGAAAGACACCTGGGGATGTCACCCTGAGCTGGGAGACACCTGAGAAGGCCGACCCTGAGCTGGGGAAGACACCTGAGAAGGCCGACCCTGAGCTGGGGAAGACACCTGAGAAGGCCGACCCTGAGCTGGGGAAGACACCTGAGAAGGCCGACCCTGAACTGGGAAAGATACCTGTGAAGGCCGCACCCCGAGCTGGGAGACACCTGAGAAGACCGCACCCTGAACTGGGAAAGATACCTGTGAAGGCCGCACCCTGAGCTGGGAGACACCTGAGAAGGCCGCACCCTGAGCTGGGAAAGATACCTGAGAAGGCCGCACCCTGAGCTGGGAGACACCTGAGAAGGCCGACCCTGAACTGGGAAAGATACCTGAGAAGGCCGCACCCTGAGCTGGGAGACACCTGAGAAGACCGCACCCTGAGCTGGGAGACACCTGAGAAGGCCGCACCCTGAGCTGGGAAAGACACCTGGGGATGTCACACCCTGAGCTGAGATGGTCATCTACGGAGGTGGCACCCTTGGCTGGGGCAGACAGGCAGTGAGGCGGCCGCTGCGGGCTGGGTGGTGGGCGTTAGGACGGTGAGCCGTAACATGTCACCGTCACGAAACACGGGGACCGACGGTGCGGGCCGGATCGATACCGGGCACCGGCGGCGGGTCGCCGCCAGCTGACTGGTCCGCGCCGTGCGCCGCCGTGATTTCCGGCCCGGTCTCACTTGACCGTGCGACAGGTACACAATGACATCACGCAACCCTCCTTAACCATAGTATACACGGAGAAAGTGTCGGTACAGCAAGGTTGTTTCTATCGATTATTCTCCATTTTACACAGTTTCTCTCATAATTTTCAATATTTAGCATTAAGTCAACATTTTAACCCATACATTCAAAACTGTTCACAAACACTAATTTCCGTTTCAACAGAAAACATCGCTAAACACCCGGACAGGGTCATGTTCAGCGCTGATTGTGAGGTATTGATCACGCCCACCTGGCGCCGTCAGTCAGCTGGGAACTCACCTTGCCGGTGCAGTCGGCTCCAGTGGTACGGGTTAACGCACACGCTAAAGTCATCCTCCCCCACCGAGCACACCGCCAGCCTTTTAAGCCTGGTCTCGGCGTCCAGGTCCGTCCAGCGGAAGTAGCGGCACACCATCGCGACAACACCCGCAGCGTGCGCACACTGCGACCGCAGGGCGCACTCACTCCGCTTGGGCAGCAGCACACAGGAGCCCTGGGCGGCGCCCCGGCTCTCCACCACCTCGTGCAACACTTTGAGACTGTCGTGGTCCAGGGAGGCCAGAAGGCTGCGGATGGCGCGCTCGCGCCGCCGCTCGCCGTGGTGTCCGCCCTCGGCAGTCTCATTTTCGCAGTTGTCCACAGACAGCCGCGTAATCCGCTGGATTCGCTTTTGCTTATGTAGCGGTAGCATGAATCTCCTCAACATGAGCACCGCACATAGTGTCAGGAGCACGACTGCTGCTGTGGGGCGCGCACCACCCCTGAGCACAACTCGCCAGACTGTGGCGCCGGCGCGCCGCGCCTGCCGTCAGCCGACCGGAGGGGCTCGGGAGCCGACCGGCGTGCGCTCGCCAGCGGCCGCGGCCGGCCGGCGCCACCTCGGTGCCAAAACGGTCCCCGCCGGCCTTACCGAATTTGCCTTTGCTGTCGATATGAGAGTGGCGGGGAGTTTAAAACCGTGTGAGTATTTTAGAGATGGTTAGTGTGAGGGCTGTTTCTTCACAGGAGGTAGTTATCGAAAAGGCTGCTTCTTCTCCATAGGCGGATCCAGGGGCAAGGGGGCACTTACCCCCCACCCGATCGACCCCTGGCGCGCCCTGAAATGGTCACGACGCCCCCTGAAAGATCGATGGCACCCCTGAAATGTCACTTCCCAACTCAAACTCCCTTCTAGGATGCGAGTAGCGACGCCGTTACGATAGGATTTGACGCCCACCTGATAGGTTTCGACGTTTAAAAGTAGCAACCCTTTGTTGCACATACTGGATCCGCCTATGCCTCCGATCATCTGCCCCCGTATAGGCAATCCTGGGTCCGCCTATGTTCTTTACTTGTGCTCCGTTGCGTTCCAGGAAGCCACAACTTCTGCATTCCATGAGCCATTGCCAATCCATGCAATATTTAATTTTGGAAAACGTGATGGTGTCGCTTCTCTTATCTATTGCTTACACCCGGTCAGAAAGACAATATACCTATTTTACGTCGATTTTTGTTATGGGTAGACATAATATTCGATGGGCTTAGTGGCTAATCTGTGAAAAATTGTGTGGCAACAGTCCTCTATATCCCTCCTCCCATTCCCCCACCCCATTCGAGTCTGTGCTTAAAACAGTGGACTTGGAGAATCGGGCAACCAGGAGCTTAAACACATGTGTAATTGTGTGAAGGTAAAACAAGATAAATAAAAAACGCGGCCAAAATCATTCTGTGGGTACACTGCTCCGTACGCACGGCGAAAGAGGTTCAGAGAGTGGAAAAGCACAGGCGTGTTCAGGGGGGACAGACAGAGCAGTTGATTCCTTCTGAACAGTGCCCCGCATATTTCGATCAGGCGTCCCCTTCCCTAAAACGTTGCCCCCGTGCATTTCGCCCCGGTACCCCTTCCCCAAAGCGCTTCCTCACTATAGATCCTGCTCTCTCCAGAGTATTTCAGCGCATATGGTAACCACTAGTTAGAAGTTGTTCTAGGTCAATGGCGGTTCGGGTTTGAGCCCCCAGCCCCCCCAAATGAAGTTCTGAATCCACTACTATTTCCTTATTATTCAGATGGACCATGAAGTTACATGGTCAAGACCCAGAAAAAAAAACACTGACGTTTGTCAGGTTATTCAGAACGTTTTTACGTTCCGGCATAGCGCTCGAATACGGGCAGGGGAGACTGGGGCAAAACGGACTCCCTAAGTCTTTTTCTAAGATAGCAAGCTCAATAGCGGGCCGAAAATTTTGAGCTATTCACCCTGACTTAGCCTAATGAATTGCGTTTCTAATGTACGAGCATCAAGTTAAAAATTCATTTGAAAAACATGGCAGTAAAATATATAAGCTAATGTTTTTGGTCCGTTTTGCCCTAACCCTGGGGTATGATGGTTTGTAGGAAGGCTGCAAAACGGGCAGTATGACCTGCTGTCAATGAACTTTGCCCGGGCACCCCGAAAGATATATAAATCCACATCCAGTGGTAGCCAGGGTAATATGGCGAAAAAACATATTTTTGTTAAAGCGTCAACATCTATTCACTCAGCGAAAATTTTAACCCCCTCTCATTTTCGCGCAAGAATGTCCCCCCCAACCTGGACCCGCGCCTGCCTTGTTTTCTCGCTATTTCTCTGACCTTACAACAATAACAAACTACATAGCACATTATACTAAGTCAAAGCAATAGAGACACTATGTACTAAGTGATTGGGGTTACCGAACTATCAAAGACCATTTTACACCATTAGTCCATTTTGCCCCGTCCGTTCTGCCCCACAGATACTCCGATTCAAGTTTTTGCGTGTCGGAAAAAATAGCAGGCTTTGATATTTGAAATAACCCTTACCCTAAGCCTTCACTGCCACTTATTCATGCATATCACCATCAGAACTGAGCTCAGTTTGTCACTCGAAAAAACGAAGATTTAAAACTTGTAAACAGGCGTGTAACTTTGTATACTTTTAGGGGTGCGCGAGCACCCCTAAAACTTTTGAAAGCACCCCTAAACTTCCAAAAGCACCCCTAAAACTATTATGCGATGTTCTAATAGGACATAATGTCAGGATTATGTAGCAATTAAATAATAAGTATCAAAGATTCGGAGCTCTCTTGTAACTATTCATCTAAAGATAATGTCGAGTTTAGAAGATTACTTAAGTGATCTGAAGATTTCATATAACCGCATGAGGTCATATTTAGACGGTGAGCCGCAGGAGTAACTATGGAAATTAGGTAGCTGCCATTTGCGACCAAAGCCGAAAGAGCGCGTTTTCCAAAATGTTAATTGCCGTGTCGCCGTTGTCTCAGAATCAGTACCATCGAGTGCACTCGTCGCTTCCTTGATCATGTCTTCCATACAGAAAAAAATGCTGGACTTCTTTTCCAAAATGCCATAGTGCATGCTGCAATTTATTTCTGAACTTATTTAGGCTGCATGTAGATCAGACCTGTCCATAGCTGATAATACGCACCAAAAGAGGGTCAAAACGCAACATGTGGTAGCTGTGATCTATTGGAACTTGTTTAGAAAGGGAGGGAAATCAGGGCCAGTATCTGGGAAACGTAGCTTGTGCTTAACCCTCGCCCGTCCGAGAGGAGCATCGATGGTCTCTATAAGGCTTTGTAAGGATAGCGGATAAACGGCGCCGCTGCGCCGCCGTACCTTTCATATCTCTTCCTTGATCAATTCCGCATCTTTAAAAAATCAAGTTTGGTCATGTTAGGTTAAGTCATCAGGCAAAGGAAAGTGACTTCATCTAAAATATTAGGATTGCATTTATGCAATAAGTAAAGTAAAGTTATTTATAAGTAAGAACACGTTTAACCTAGCAATCCGACACTTAAAAACCATTATGGGCCTACCGGGTGCTGCAACATATATTCCGGGTTTATAAAATCGGTGATATGCCTAGTCTCATTTACGGGCGACCTCTTCAATGGAAATACATGGTAAAAACTGTAAAATAGCTATATTTTGGCTCATATTGGTTAACCCTCCTCCTTCGGGGGGCACGTTTAACCTAGCAATCCGACACTTAAAAACCATAATGGGCCTACCGGGTGCTGCAACATATATTCCGGGTTTTATGAAATCGGTGATACACCTAGTTTCATTTACGGGCGACCTCTTCAATGGAAATACAGGGTAAAAACTGTAAAATAGCTATATTTTGGCTCATATTGGTTAACCCTCGTCCTTCGGGGGGCCGATTCGACGCCCCTCGTTATTTTTTGTGATGACACAAAAAGTTTCGTTTAGCCCAATGCTGCGTGGAAATTGTATAACAAAATTACTTCGACACATCTTGACCAAATTTTAAGTAAATGTCATGTCGGGTCACCGAGTTATGACGCCATTTCTATGCCCATGTAAGGCAATTTTGGTACTAAAATATATCTGAAAAACCGGGCGTTACTCGGCTTCTAGAAGAGGCAGATCAGGTTTCTAAAAAGGATTCGAAGGCTCCTGAAAAGGAAATTTGGAATACGCCATCTATTTTGAGATCAATTCCATAACGAAGGCACCAGGGGTCCCCAAAGGTCAGCAAAGGTTACCGTTTTAGAAGCTCTTGTTGGCTATACTCATGGACGGGACAAGATGTAGAAATTAATTTGGTATCATAGTTACGAGCATCACCCAAGGATTCGATGGTATGCGACCTCACTTCGACTTTGACCTAAGGTTATGTTAGGTGGTCTAAGGCCAAGGTCATGCGTGACCTTGCCAGGTCATGCCACATATTGTGGAACTCCTTGGGTTACGACAAACGCATTGACACCTTGGTTCTAGGTCTATTGATTCCCGAATCATAAGGGACTTTCTAAATGTCTCAAAATTTCACCATTTTTGACCTCACGAGGTTACTAGTTAACCTAGGGTAAACATAATTGTACACTGTCGGAGAGTTCAGATCTCGGGCAACAGGCTGCGCTTTACCGCGTCTTTCCACCTTTCTTAGTTTTCAAACGGATAAGGGTCGAATCGATCCCCCGGTAGGGCGAGGGAGTAAAATACCTCCAGAAGGGCAAAGGTCAAAATAGCTTCCTGTTCTCGTAATAGAAGTATATTGGGCCACCCCAAAGGACCAACTTGACATGTTTGTTCTATGATCTATGTAAGGTCATTTGGGACTATTTAAGCCTCTTTCTGACATGGGTTCGCAGGAAACCCGGACAACTTCGCTGGACAACTTGGCAGGAAATGATAACAGAGATTTCACTTTGGTACCATTTCGCTTAGCTTGTCATTACGAGTCGATTGGTATGCATATCGATTATGTCTGACAAGGTAATGCTCTTGGCCTGACCTTTGGTTAGGTCATTCTTAGATTTTGACACATGTCCATACCATACATAATTTGATTCGCCGTAACGAGAGGATTTGCCTACATTATGGCTCTAGCTTAACGCAGTTTTCGACCTTAGTTTGGCTATTAACCCGCGCCCTGGTGGGCCTCCGAGCCACCTTAGCCCTGGTGGGGGCGTGGGGGGAGGTGTTTGAACGCCTGCCCCCTCGAACTCGGCCCCTACGCGGGATAGCGCAAGACGCGAAGGCTGGTGGATAGCTCATAGAAATTCATGAAGAAACTATATCAGTCATTGTTTGGCTCAGGTTAATATTGAGGTCATGACAGGTCAAAGAAAGTGGCATTTTGAGTAGAGTTTTTCGGCTCTAGCGTCTCAAAGAGTTGAGTTTTAGAACCATTTTCTAGGCACCATTCGCTTCCTCCCATCACGGCGAATCGAATGATGCATAATATGATCATACTAGGTCAAAACACAAAAAAATACCTGAGCTCAAGTTAGGTCAAAGTCACATTTTATCTAGCCTAGTCAATATGCACATCAATCGACTTGCAATAGCAATCCAAGCGCAATGGTGTCAAAATAAAAGTTGTACCATCATTTCATGCAAAGTTATTTACCTAGTTCTGAAAACTGCTTAAGTAGCACAGATGACCTCTCAGCGGTCACAGGTCTTAAATTGCAACATGAACCTGAAAAGGGGCCCAGGATACTGCGATTTGGAGAAGATGGAGGTATTCTCAGCTGCATCTACACAAATACAGCCCAATTTCTGTTTTTCCCATGCATTTCCAATAGAGAGGTCTTGATCCGTACTTTACCTTAGGTCATCGATATAGAAAATCATTTTGGCGGCGCCGCCGTTTTTCGTGCCGCCAAAAACCCGAATGGGGATGTTCAAACACCCCACCCCGGGGCGAGGGATAGATAAGTGTTCAAAGCTTTGTTGGTCCAAGAACAATGTAACACCATAGATAAGCTTTAAATGGTGGTAAAATGCAAAAAATAACACTAAATAGGTAGCCGTTTGTCTGCGCGCTAGTTTAAAAAGACACCAAAACTCCTGGCTTAACCACGTTTGCAGCTTTTCGAGCTGTGACCTTTGATGAGTAGGAAGCTCAACACGCGCCCCGCTGGGTTCCCTGGCATGACGCACCGCGCTGGAGGGCGTATTTCGCCCTCTTCCTTCCGTATCTCATTTCCCAGGAAAGCTAAAGAAAAATTACGCACAGCGTTCGAAAGCTCCTGACGCGGCGAAGAAAAATTACAGGAAGTATTCTTATGTCAGGACAATATTGAGGTCAGCATAGGTCAAAGAATATTCCATAGGCTTACAACAGGGCAGTGCACGTTTCCCCCTCTATATATTTATTCAGTGGAGTTAGAGCAAATATTTACACAACATTGGATTCCTCTCATCGTGGTGAATCGAATAATGCACTCGTATAATATGACCTTGCTAGGTCAAAAATGTGAAAATGACCTGACATCGAGCTAGGTCAGGGTCACAGGGTGACCTGGCATGGTCATTTTGCATATCAATCGACTCCCTGTGACAATATAAGCAAAATGCAAGCAAAATGAGAGCTTTATCTCAATTCAGTGAGAAGTTATGGACAAAACAATCACTGTTTGCTCCTGTGACCTGACATGACCTTTGATAGGTCAAATATTCAAAATAACCTTTAAGGTCAATATCGTGGCAAAAATACACGGTTTGAGAATTTTCAATTTTATCTAGCCAGTATTTACGGAAAACGAGACCTTTCAATTTTTCACCATAGATTTATAATATGGTGACCAAAAAATTACCCCATCTTAGGTCAATGATATCAAAATTCCGAGACAGCAGATTTGTAGACCCTAATGACCTCATCATATTGTGAAAGTTTCAAACTGATCGATGGGCAGATGTTCCTTATGCGCCGCTTCAAACTTGTGATTCTAAGTTTTGAGGTCGGGTCACTTGACCGTGGATAGCTCCTTGACCTGACACGACTTGACCTAGAAAATTCAGAGGCGTAAAATTGATCAGGGATAAGGTACTGCAAGTTTCGTTGCTCTGCGACTCTTCGTGTTTGCTTTATCCGGGGAAAACCAGGAGGGGAGGGGGCGAATTTTGCCCCCCCCATCGGGGTGCGTGTTAAAGCATCCGCGCAGGAATCATTTTGAACTTGTGGGAAAGGGCCTTCGATTTCGGTGGGGCCGAAGGTAACTCGGCTTATCGTTTGATTTGTTGCTAAAAAAAGGTACGGGAACGGCTGGAAAATGGTGGGCACTGCCCCCATAGTCCGAAAGTTTTTTAACACGGTTTTTGGGCGCATCTCTTAAAGTATGTTGACACGCACCCCGCTGGGGTCCCTGGCATGACGCACCCCGCTGGAGGGGGCGAATTTCGCCCTCCCTCCGTATCTCATTTCCCAGGAAAGCTAAAGAAATATTACGGACGGCGTTTGAAAGCTCTTCACGAGACGAAGAGAAATTATACGAAGTATTTTTATTTCAGGTCAATATTGAGGTCAGCATAGGTCAAATAATGCCCCATAGGCTTACAACAGGGCAATGTAAGTTTCCCCCTCTAGATTTTTCTCTCAGTGGAGCTAGAGCACATATTTATGCATCATTGGTTTCCTCTCATTGTGGTAAATCGAATGATGTATAATATGACCTTCCTAGGTCAAACTGTGAAAATGACCTAACACCTAGTTAGGTCAAGGTCACAGGGTGACCTGGTATGGTCATATTACATATCAATGGACTCCTCGTGACAATACAAGCACAATAAAACCAAAATGGGAGCTTTATCTCAAATCAGTGAGAAGTTATTGCCAAAACAATCACTGTATGCTCCTGTGACCTGACATGACCTTTGAGAGGTCAGATGGTCCAAAACTCAGCTTTATGGGCAAGATCGTGGTAAGAATACACCGTTTGAGCATTTTCAGCTTTATCTATCCCGGCTTTACCAAAACGAGCCCTTTCTATTTTTCTCCATTGACTTAAAATGGGGTGACCAAAAATTGACCGCACCTTCGGTCAACAATATCAAAATTCCGAGATAGCAGATTTGTAGACCCTAATAGCCTCATCATATAGTGGGAGTTTCAAACTGATCGGTTGGCTGATGCTCCTTAGGCGCCGTATCAAACTCGTAATTTTAGGTTTTGAGG
Source organism: Lepas anatifera (assembly GCA_034440635.1). Lineage (NCBI taxonomy): Eukaryota > Metazoa > Arthropoda > Thecostraca > Lepadidae > Lepas > Lepas anatifera. Next base: position 77,124 of record JAOTON010002048.1, read on the forward strand.
TCGGGTCGCTTGACCTTGGATAGCTCCTTGACCTGACATGACCTGCCCTCAAAAATTTGGTGAGATGCGTAGAATTGATCAGGAATAAGGTACTGTAGGTTTCGTTGCTCTGCGTTTCTTGGTTTTTGCGTTATTCCGGGAAAACCAGGAGGGGGCGAATTTCGCCCACCAGCAATGAGCGTGTTAAGTCACTGGCGGATCCAGGGGGATGGCATTTGGGCCATACTCCCCAAACGCTAAAACCAGGGGGCCAAACTATTTTTTGATCCAAGGGGAACAGTGTGGAGTGCAAATAAAGCAAGAAAGAAGTCATTAGAGATGTTTCGACAAAAGTGTTAGCTAGCTAGTTAAGGGCTCTTTATAAGGCATTCTGTGCAAAGCACCTTTGCCCGCGTCTAAAGTGTGTGGGAGAATTTTGTGGGAGGGGTGTTTACTTTAATGTCGCAGAACAAAGGTGTAAGGACAAAAGTGTAAAGTTTTTACCCCTTTTACGTTTTTCATCCCCGAACAATGCCAGTAAAATGTTATGGGTTGGCTAGGAAAAAGCACCCCTAAAGATTTTCACAAAGTTACACCCCTGCTTGTAAATATCGTAATACTTACAAGAAAATCCTCTCCAGCCATCTCGCGTCCAATGATGCCGCTAAGTGACGATATACACGCTATATTCTTACGTCCTTCGTCTAAAACAGTAGTTCATATTCTAAAATCTAGATGAAAACACCAGTAACATACCGAAATAGCTAAAATCCGTTTTGCCTCAAAGTCCGTTTTGCCCCGGTCTCCCCTACCCGAGCAGCTCTTTTAGGTCCTTGGAGCAGCTGTACCGGCCAATACACTTTGCACCGGCCCGACTCTCAATCCCCCAAAGCAGTTCACATATGTTCGCACCGAAGAATATATATTTGGCAGGGGTGCAGGTTCATATCTCATTGGGACAGAGGCCGGGCCAATTCAGTCACGGCCGGGCCCATTTAGCCAGAGAGAGAGGGAAATTCAGTCATAGCCCCCGAAAGCAGTCAAATGTACCCATATATAGCCTTAGTGGATTTTGGCCGATTTTCTTTGATTTTTTAATCACTCTGCCTTGCTTTTCCCCCTTCCCCTAACATTTTACTCAGATTTGCTTCTACCTTGGGGTGCCTGGGCACCCCCAATGATAGGTTGATTTATGGTTAAAATATCCATTCGACTTTTTCATTCTATATTTAGGGCTTAAATTATATTTAACTGGTTCCATAGGTATGTGTGAGGGTTAAGCAGCGATGATGTTATGCCTTCTCTTTTTGCGGTGGCTATTGCCATTTTTTCTCTGGTTCGGGTATCCCAAATGCTTCTCGGAAATCCACACCTCCCGCTTTTTGATACCTATCTGCCATGCACCAGCAGTCGAGCACGGCAGTAACATAACATTTAATATCTCTTTTTCACCGTATGCAGAACTCCATTCTATATCTATTAATGAAAACTGTTAGCAAAAGAAGTAAGTTGACCTGATCCCTGAAGCAATCTCAGTGATCGGGTGGCAATTAACTGTTTACTGTAGTTCCTTAGGTAATGCGCATTACCTTAGGAATTATGCGAACTTCGAGGCACCCGGCCTGCTGGTTCAGTTCTGGATGAAGCTCAATTCTGATCGTGCTTAACCGAGACATTCCCAGGAACAAGGTGCCTGAAGTGGGCCCAATGCTCATCTGGACCATTTTTATCGTGGTTAGTAAGGTAACGACAGAGCCAGGGACAGAGCTCTGATCGAACATCGGACCCCAAACGTGCACAGATAACTCTTATCCAAACATAAAGTTCAGTAGGATCAGTACAGTTCTGTAAGCTTCGAACTTTTTAAGTTCTTAGCCATTGACCCTGTCGCCTTGACTCGAAAGAAACAATTTCAAAATACGTCCTGCCCCGCTATATATTCTGGATATTCCTACACCTATGAACAGATGGTTTGCACTGTTGTGGCTTCCGCCTGCCTTCTGAGTAGGTATGAAACAAAATACCTGGTGATATGTAGAACAATGCCCTTCTTCTGCCCCTCTTCTCTCAAAGCCCTTGCTTCCGGGCCTTGCTTGCTTCTGCCCTTCGGCCTTGCGCTTTGATTTTTTCCCCAAACATGAATCATGATAACAGCGGCATCTATAAATGTCTCCACTCTTGTGCTGCCCTCTGGGATACTCCTGCGGAGGAATAACGAAATCCAGATAGAAGCTGTGCTTCATGTCGAGAGCACAAAAATGTTCATTCCCTTATTGAATTATTTTTAAAGTAAAATTTTGTTTATTAAAATATTTTTATGAGTTCAAAGACAGGAAACATTGGAAAAATTATGCCAATTTGTATCTAAATTTTCCATGAAGCACAGCATCATCATCACCTGACCGATCGGCTGACGAACAACAGTGCGCTGTTGCGGAGTGCGTCGGTTTTTTGGTCTGTGGGGTGCAAATTGCTCTTGAATTTGCTTTCGATTGCTGTGTACTTTTATTTGCATCGTTATGGAGAATTTACGTACCAAGATACTACTTACGTATATTTTCTGCTTTTATTCTTGTTTTGATCCTAACCTGTTTCTGTATCCTTACGTTGCAGGCCTCTTTTTCAATCGTCGTCAAACCTAACTAAGATCAAGATGCCGGCTACTATGACGGCACAGCAAGCTCAGATGGAGCATACAATGGCTGTGACAAGAGACTACATCTCCCAGCCTCGGATCAGTGAGTGAAGTTTGATATACCAATTATCTGTTTGAATTTTTTCCTGTCAGTGGTAAAGTGGGTGGCATAGAAGTCTGGATGCTTCCTCTTTTTTTAAGTGTTCGATAGTTTAGTCATCAGGTTTCCATTATAATATTTATAAATCTGTGAAGGGAGCCAGGCAATCTCATTTTGTGGGTGGCACAATTATTTTTGGCAGGGAAAGCACACTGTGCTCCGAAGACAGTAAATGTCCTGTACGGACATGTAGAGTACTTGAAGTGTTGGAGCATAGGTATGCACGATTCACCAGCTTTCTTTTGGCTCACTGTTAATGAGGAAGTCAGAGGAAAACTGGTTCCTTGATTCAATGGCGTAAGCAGAAAGAAAGTGACTATATTTTACCTTTCTATCAGTCTGTCAGCCCCAATATTCCTGCTGTTTAATTGGGGTATTTCTGAAGAAATAAACTCCAGGGCCAAAAGTCATGCTTTAGTGTGTCTTTTCTGATGCAATCTCTCTGGCTACAACCTAATCATGACTTAATGAGGGTTTTGGCCACAGTGGCTGGTTTTTGGAATGTGGCTTGATGGTACAACTGGAATGGTTGGAACAGAAAGTCTTCAAAAACTTCCCTCTGTCACATTCTTATCATGCAATAGATAAGGGCAGAAAGTCAGCTTTTGTGTCTATTCAAGATTTTTTTCCTTATGAACTTCTTTATCAACTTGAAGTTGGCTATCTTATTAGAGACATGGTGTGAATTTCTCTAGATGATGCCAGTTTTTTCATAATGTATATATTTATATTTTACACCTATACTGTGGAATTTCTTCTATTATTTTTGCTATCTTGACTGTCAAGCTATTCAAAGAGAAAGAAGAATGAGCAATGCTAACATGTGTGCATAGGTGGGGAAATGTTCTTCTGGGGCATTATGGGGAAATTCTGGGAAATTTTATAATTTCTTGGAAATGGTGTGAATTTCTAAATCTGACTTGAGGTTCCCAAATTTGACACAATCCCATTAACCACAATATTAAACGAGTTTCCATTATAGAGAATATGCTTCTGCCTTCCCACCGGCCTGTAGAATTGCATAAAACCAACCTAAAACTCCTTAATGAATGAATTGCATAAAACTCCTTAAATGAAAAGTATGAAAATGCTATGGATGTTTTAACACTACTATGTTTTATTGGGGGTACTTGGGTACCCCAAAGAGCTATAAATCCTCTCCTCTGTTTTGAAAGGTATGCCCACAAATGTAAGATACCGATTGTTGATTGTTAACTAGAAAAAATATTGAAAGGAGGTAAGTTAGAAACTAGACTAGAAACTAGGTAAACTAAAAAGGAGGTAAAACTAGGTAAACTAGAGAGGAGCATGATGGAAGCAAGAAAGGCTTCACACACTTGACTCCCAGAGTTTCAACATCGACAAGTCCTATGATTACACTGTCAACAAAATTTAACTTTTTTGTGGATCCAATATAAAACAGTCCGTTTCAAGGGTATTTGTGGTGCTGAACACGGATCTGGCAGCAGAAATTCCGTATCAGATCAGAATTTTGAGATCCAGTATGTCTGTGTGTCATCTTTGTGCAAGCCTTCTTGGCATCAGTGACATTCACAGTGCAAAACCCAAGAGAGCTAGGAAAATAAACATTTAGGTGTTTGTGGAGGCTAGGGCATTCTACTTTAAACCCGATTTTCATAGACCTAGGTTAATATATTTAAGGAAAAAACGAGGCCATATAGTTCAAATTCTGTATGTGCAGGGTGGCCATTGGGAAATGCCGTGATTATGCGATGAGAAGCTGGATATGGAGATAAAGTGGCCTGAAGTAACAGCGGAAAGGTCTGAGACAATGTTCTCTGAAACTTTGGTCATTGACCTTTCACGTCAAAATATTACATTTTGCCTTTAACGTGTACTGCAACTAGCACTATGGCAACCGTCGGGCGGGAAATAAGGTTTGACCTTGACCCATGACCTTTGTCTTGAACCTGCGACTTTGAGCTCAAGATTGAGTGACCTAGCATATGACGTCATAGCATGATATACGTAATTTTAGGCGGCATCATCCGACCGAAGGCACTAGGGTCATTGACCTTGAAATGGTGGTATGACCTTGACCTGTGACTTTTTACTTAGACTCGACCTTCAAGGGAGGTGACTCTGACATAAAATCCTTATCATATAATGTTGCGACGTCACCTCTCGGTCTACAATACCGGCGAGCTTGTGCGACCGAGCGCAAACCTTGTTCAATGTACAATGTTCATGCACTTGAATGCGAGGAATCTTCCGTTGCAATAAATTCACATGTATATTGATAAGCTGCATTGTCTGGGTGCAGATAATCCGGATTCTCGACATCCTTGATCTATATTTTTCCACAAAAGGCTAGGCTGATGACAGTGTGTGGAAAGTGTAGGGGCTATACAACAGGTATGCTCTGGAGAAGAAACCAGGTCCGATGGCAAAAAACGGTTACTAAATTTGAAATCAGCGGTACCGAAATAGTCAGAAACAGGCGTTTACGTGCCGGATCCATTTTGGCTGTTGACCAGCTGGGCCAATGACTATGCGTGGAAATTAAAAGGGCTATACACAGGGTATGCCCTGGGCAGAAAACTGGGTCCGATGGAGCAAAACGGTTATCAGATTCGGAATCAGCGGTACCGAAATAGGTAGGAACAGGTACACCTATGCTGGATCCATTTTGGCTGTTGACCAGTGTTATTGAACCTTACCCAAAATGTAGTTAATTCCATAACTACAGTTTCCTTCCAGTAGTTCTAAAAATATCATCTCTGTTTCTCATATAATTTTTCCATTCTGGATTCCTGTGAAATATCACTTAAGCACATGTAAATGCAGTCCCAAATGTATGTAGGGCACATTATATGCAAGGACCATGCAGCACACTGCTTCACATTATATCTGGTATGCGTTTCACCCCTTCAGGGTGAACTTTAGCTCCTTACTTATATTTTATGTTTCATTTTACGACTGTTAAGTACAGGCTGCACTGCACACTTTTCCCTTTTTAATCACACTTTTTCACTTTCTAATCACGAGAAAGAAGTTCAAACAATTGAAATCCAATGGTGCAGCTACACTGTGAGTAAAAAGTAAAAAGTGAGAAAGTGAAAAAGTAAAAATGCAAAAAGCGTAGTTAAAAAGTGAAAAAGCGTGAGTATAAAATGGAAAAAATGGGAAAGTGAAAAGGTAGAAACGCAAAAACGTAGTTAGAAAGTGAAAAGCGAAAAGGGGAAAAGTTTAAATACTCGAACTACACAGTGAATATTTCGATGTTGAACTATCTTTTGGCAGTTCTTGCGCGACTGCGACAAACGTCGGCGGTGGTCGAGTAATCAAAATGATGTTCAATATGATTGATACCTTTGATGTATGCGCTGGTTTGCTGCTCAATGCTGAGGTTGGGTTGGTATTAGGAATGTGCTGGGTAATAGAGGACATGGGGACAATAGGGTATGTGAATACATGGCTCAGTTTTTGCTAACTAATTCTGAAACGCACATGAGGAATACTTAATAATGTGACGGCATAGGTTAATGTGCTTGAATGACCTTGACCCCAAATTTTCCGAAAATATTTTCTTGGAATCTCGTGTGCATGTCCTTAGCTCAGAGGCGGATGTGGGGTGCGCTGGAGGGGCAGGTGTCCTAATGATCGACCCTTGACGCCCTTTATCAGTCATGGTGTTCATTTGAAGAGTCGATGATGCTCGCTGAAATATCGCTTCCCACCTCCTCCCCCTCTCCCCTGGATGCTAAAATCGGCGCCCGCGATAGGATTTGGAGCCCACCTGATAAGTTTTTCAGTCTAGTTGACACTGAAAACAAGCTCCGAGACTCGATGAAAAAGTAAACAAAATTAGAAAGTAAAAAATTAAAAAAGCAGAAAGTGTAAAAGTAAAAAAACAGAAAATGCAGTTAAAAATGAAAAAGTGTGATTAAAAATGAAAAACTGAAAAGTCAGAAAGTGTGCAGTGTAGCTCGGGCTTTATTACCTGTTACATTTCAAACTAGTCATTGAAGAAAGTTATACGCATTTTAGTCGCCAGTACCGAAGGCATGTTTACGCAAGTACGTAAGGCATGATCGAGTATGTAAGTTTTATAGATATATAAGCAAGAAATATTTGTCCCAGCAACCGGCCTGAGCATTATGTCACGTCTCCAAGTCTAACTTATGCCACGTGACCACCGGAGTGGGGGTTGGAGGCGGTGAATGTTTACCCTTTTTCTCCGCGAATGGTAAGTTGTGGGGTAAATGAAATTTCGATCAAGTGGTTTTTCCACACGGCTTGGCTATCTCAGTTCAAATCACATTATGATGGTGCCCAGTGGCGGATCGAGAACTGCATTTTGTGGGGGTGAGGGGCTAGTGGGTTCGAGCCTCCCTCGCCTTTGCCTCGGAACAGCCTCCGGCTATGCAGTTACTAGGGGCACTCTGACATTTCGGCGGGGGGGCTTGAGTCCACTACCCCTCCCCCTTGTATCCGCGACAGAAGCTTTCACATCCCCTGTTTAATTCATACACATATTTATGACTTCCGTAAACAAGTAGGGAAGCACTAAAAAACACGCTCAGCATTAAAACATGAGCTTTAGACAAACCGACAACATACTACATACTTTTAAGTGCTGAGTCAGAACAAACATGTAAGACTCTATTACCAATGGAGAGATTGAGTGAACGCAGAAAGAATCATCCATTCACTCCTTATGAAAGGAAGTGTCCCGCTTTATTGACATTCCAAAAAATTGTTAGCGTAAATCTGAAAGTCAGGAATTTTTTTTTATAAATTTTGTTCAAGTTGTTCCTGGTAAGGCTGCCGGAGTCGGAGTCTCACTAAAGTCATCAAGGGACTTGTCACGGAGACCCCGACCCCACCACCCGAACGAGCAGCTCCCTCAATGGAGGGTTAATTTAGAAGCCAAAGTTTAACGTCCCACAAAGCACAGGGACGGCCGCCCCGCTCAGGTCACCCTCTCACCAGTCAGTTGCCAGCCGACCTGTACGTCGGGTAAACTATTGAGCGCCGGAGCGTCTCAGGGGAACCGATCCCAAGCCTGGACATGCACTGCCACTGCATGCTTCTGAGCAGCGGGCCGGAGCCCAACGCTCTACCAACTGAGCTACCGGGGCGGCTCCAAATCACAATTTTTGGAGTGACCTTTGGCGACGAAAGCAAGATATTGTTTTTTTAATTGCTGATGTCATCAAAAATACTTTTCACAGTTTGTAAAATGCAAATATTGATCTGGACCAAAAGGTAGACTCGCTCATGGAGTACCCGAATGGGATGCATCATCGACATTTCAGTGACGATTTTTTTTGCAGTCAATGTTGTAGATTTTACAGCCAATTTACGTAGTATAAACTACAGGTTTAAAAAAACTTGAGACTTCGAAATATAGAACAATATTTAACATGTATTGCTGTCACAATAAACGAATTTTGTTAAAACTTACATATCTCATCAAGCACGAAAGTATGGCTCGCTCGCCAACGTGTCATTTTTCATGAAATGGAGGGGCTTAGGCTTGGACCAGTCATTTTGCTGCAACCGCTGCAAGCAGATGGATAGGATTACTCCAAGATTTGAAAAGAAGGCCAACAAGTGCCAACAAATTTTGTATTAAACTTAAATCGCGCGGAAATTTAATCCAGGGGATTTTGATTGAAAATAAATGTCAGAAAGGATTTCTCGACGCACTCTTCAAAACTGTTATTTCAGTCCAAAACCCTTTATTAACGTGGAACACTCCCTTTGAATTAGACTATTTCAGAACTGCACGTTCTGCTATGGTGATTGACAGATTGTGCCAAATGGGGAGGTTTTTGGGTCTCCAGTAGGGCTTTTTCCAAGCTCAACTGTCACGTTGAGCAAACCCATTCAGAACCCCTCTTACTAACGTCCGGCCCTCCGACAGCGTACAAGACGGTGTCGGGCGTGAACGGACCCCTTGTCATCCTGGACGGCGTCAAGTTCCCCAAGTTCGGCGAGATCGTGAACCTCACGCTGGGAGACGGCACCGACCGGCAGGGACAGGTGCTGGAAGTCTCCGGCTCCAAGGCCGTCGTCCAGGTAACTGCTTTTCAAGGCTGTTAGCTAAATTCGTGGGTGCGAAATGACAAATTAGTCGTAGCGCCTTAAAACCCAAACAGCCGCAAACAGAAAGCGACAGCTTTACTTTGGGTTTCAACTAAGCTCAGCAGCTGATAGAGCATACCAGAAATCCATAGCCTTCAAATTATATTTGAGTTCAAGTTTTTTGGGCATTTTCATTTCATCACAGTGGCTCTTCCAATGTGGTCGCTATGAAGTTGACCATCAGAGCACTATGGGAGGAGACCATGGAGGATATGGATGCCATTCAGAACTCTCCTTTTGTGGAGTTACGGCGTTTATTTAGAGCGGGTATCGACATCAAACCACCAGCTGTGCCGCACCCCGAAGCCTACTCTGCCGCTGCCAGCCTTTGGACTCTAGACGAAAACTTGTTCTTTTCGTGCGTTCGCATTGTGTTGCAATGTTAGCTTGCCTCCGTGCTAACTCCCGGTTCGCACGTGGCCAGGTGTTCGAGGGTACCTCTGGTATTGACGCCAAGAACACGGTATGCGAGTTCACCGGCGATATTCTGAGGACGCCCGTGTCGGAGGACATGCTGGGCCGCGTCTTCAACGGCTCCGGCAAACCCATCGACAAGGGTCCGCCCGTGCTGGCCGAGGACTTCCTCGACATCCAGGGTGAGGCTTCGTGACGCGTCAGATTTGTGAACTACGACGAATTTGCTTTGAAAAATGGGAGTAATCAGGGTTGAGCATGATTTTCTAGAGTTAAATTGCTCGGGACAATTTGAACAATTTGTCGGTTTCTTTGCGGAGTCCGTTGCCTCGGAAAGAGTGCCGTTGTATCTATGCTAACGAGACACATCTGTGAGGCGTCAGCACGGCCGCGACCGAGCAGTATCACTTCAGACCACGATGAAGTAGTGGTATCTTTCGCTGCAAGATCCTCACCTCCAGTTCGTGTAACCCGCTCCGTCGCCCTGAACTACCGTCGCGCCGATTTCGATGGACTTCGTCGCACTCTTCAGGCTACTCCATGGAATCTGCTGGATAACTTAGAAACTGATGAGGCTGTATCGATGTTTTACACTCTTGTAGACGCAGCGATACGAGATCACGTCCCCACAGTTGTGCCCAAAAAGCGTTTTCCACCATGGTTTACTGCAGAGGTTAGACGCGCCCTTAAGTTAAAGCAGGCAGCTTTTGAGCGCATGAAACGTCAGCCTGAAGATGAGCGAGTTAAGTTGGAATTCGTGCGAAATCGTGCCCTGTTCAAACGTGTATCTGGTAGGAGTTACTCTGAGTACCTGCAGGGCATCATGGGTGATTTTGTCTCGAATCCGAAACGATTTTGGTCTTTTCTTAAGTGTTTTAAGCAGGTGAAGGGGATTTCGGTGTTAGAGGAAAACGGTACACAGATATCCGACGACGTTGGTAGAGCAAATTTGCTGAATCGAACATTTGCAAATAAATTTTCCTCCCCAAACGTTACTCATTTTCCAAACCTACCTTTCTCGACCGATGAAACATTATCGGACTTCCACGTGACAGAGGAAGCTGTGTGCCGTTTACTCAAAGATCTGGTAGTGAGTAAAGCTTGTGGCCCAGACGGCCTAAGCGCTCGCATTCTCAGGGAGTGCGCGGTGGAATTGGCCGTTCCTCTGTGCAAGGTTTTCCGCTTATCACTGGCTAATGGTATATTTCCAGAACAGTGGGCAGAGGCAAATATTGTCCCCATTTACAAAAAAGGCTCTAGAAAAATCCAGAAAACTATCGTTCGGTTTCATTGTTGCCTCTGTGTGCAAAAGTGTTTGAGAAAATTGTCAGCGATCAGATTTTTCAACACGTCAGACCTCTCCTTTCGGAAACTCAACACGGGTTTATACAGCATAGATCTTGCGCTTCAAATCTGGCATCTTTCCTTGCACATGGATGGGCGGCTATTCAACATAAATCTCAGCTCGATGTGGTATACACAGATTTTTCCAGTGCCTTCCAAAGCGTAAATCATCGCCTACTGCTCTATAAACTTCGATGTATGTATGGCCTGGATGGACACGCTCTGAAATGGCTCACATCATACCTCGGGAGGCGGAAGCAAAGAGTAGTGTTAAATGGCAAGATGTCCCAGTGGACTCCGGCTGTCTCGGGGACGCCGGAAGGCGGGCATATCTCACCTTTGCTGTTCCTTCTCTACGTGAATGATTTGCCATCTGTAATCTCTACAAACTGTTTGATGTTTGCCGATGACGTGAAAATTTTCGTTCAAATTGACACCCAAAATGACGTCATCAGGCTTCAAAATGACTTGGATGCAGTTTCGCGCTGGGCAGCGGACTGGAAGCTGAAGCTAAACGCATCGAAATGTAAAGCATTCAAAATCACTCTAAACCGCAATTTCATCCCTTCGTCTTACAAAATCAACGGTGAAATTCTAGAAAATGTTGACAACATCCGAGATCTAGGCGTTATTCTGGACCAAAAACTCACTTTTCAGGCGCAAATAAATTCCATAGTACTAAAAGCCAATAGGGCATTAGGCCTTCTCATTCGAACCTTCCAGTCAGCTTCCCCCAGATACAAACTGGACAAGCGTGCGACCGTGTCCGTATTCAACGCAAATGTTCGATCAATTCTTGAATACTGCTCCGTCATTTGGGGCGGAGCAGCAAAATGTCATCTCATTCGCGTGGAGAGGGTTCAGCATAAATTCCTCATGTGGCTAGCCAACCATACTGAGCCTGCCAGTGCTGTCCTGGACTACAAGTCCCTCCTTAGTTTGTACGATGTGCAATCCCTTCAGGCTAGGCGCCACCAAAGTGATATCTTGTTTTTATGTAAAGTTTTTAGAGGCCTCATCTCATCATCACATATTTTACAAGGTTTTACGGTACATGTGCCGGTCAGAACCACTGGGATTTCACGTTCTATTTTGTTTAGTGTACCGCCGGCTAGAGTGAACACTGTTGCTTCCGGAGCTTTTAATCGCTTACCTCGTCTGGTGAACAGCTTTTTAAACGTGTCAACCCTCAGTGATATCTTCTGTGATCCGCTCGGGGTACTGAAGAAAAATATAGCTGTGTTTGCGGCAGCCGAGCCAGTACTGGTGTGATATGAGTATTTATGTTGTAGTTAGGCCTCCATGTGTTTTTAGTTCTTCTGACTTCACCTGTTATTGGGTTTTTAAAGACCTGTTGGTGATTTAATACAGATACAACAGATACAACAGACTGTATGACTGTATTCATCACTAACAGGCACATATCCAATTATAGGTGAAGTCAATCTATGGTATTGTTCGGTCTATAGCTCTGTAGATCTTCGTTGATATGTTTTTGACGAGTTTGGCAGAATAGCATTCGTGATCAATTCCATCGAACCAAATTATATCATGTATCCTTCGTAATAGTTTCAGCGTGTGATTCACCTCTGACCCTGTGGCCCTCCCCCCTGCTTCTAGGTCAGCCCATCAACCCCTGGTCGCGAATCTACCCGGAGGAGATGATCCAGACCGGTATCTCCGCCATCGACGTCATGAACTCGATCGCCCGTGGCCAGAAGATCCCCATCTTCTCCGCTGCCGGACTGCCGCACAACGAGGTCAGAGCCGGCAGGAGAGAATAAGAGACTCGTGAGGCTAGACTGCGGTACAAGGTGGAATCCTCGTGATGCATGTTGGCTGTTTTGTTACTGAATGATGATAAGGAAACTGTCAGCTTGTCGATGTTGTATTTTAGGGCTTATATACTTGTTTTTTATAAGAAGCTTTGTAGAATGTGGAAAAATAAATAGGTATAAATCTGTGAACATTTACGGGATTTCCTTTACATTCTGATTTTTGAACCCCGCCAGCGCTATCACTCACATTCACTCACTCACTCTCTGACACCCCGTTCCCTCCCCGGCAGATTGCTGCCCAGATCTGTCGCCAGGGCGGTCTTGTGAAGCTGCCCAACAAGTCGGTGATGGACGACCACCACGACAACTTCGCCATCGTGTTCGCCGCCATGGGCGTGAACATGGAGGCGGCCCGGTTCTTCAAGCAGGACTTTGAGGTGAGGGGCCGACGCTGGGGAGCTGTCTGGTGGACCCGTCTCAATGTGCCCGAAAGCCACGCAAGTGTCCTGCAGTGTTTTCACCGGTTCACGAAAAACTGGATGAGGTTTTGTTTAAATATTGAAATGATAAAAACTAAGTATCGTCTCTGACAGTGTGGCTTTTCATCCTTAACTCGTATCAAAACGGTATTTACAAGCTATGAGCACAATCCCTCGGCCCAACGTGAGCATTAAGCACCCCAACTGACCAAAAGCCCTCTACACTCATATGACCGGCGCCCGTGTTTCTCCTCAGGAGAACGGCAGCATGGAGAACGTGTGCCTGTTCCTGAACCTGGCCAACGACCCGACCATAGAGCGCATCATCACGCCGCGTCTGGCGCTGACCACGGCCGAGTTCCTCGCCTACCAGTGCGAGAAGCACGTGCTGGTTATCCTCACTGACATGACCTCCTACGCCGAGGCCCTGCGAGAGGTCAGTAGTAGAGGGCGAGATGGGCCAGCAACGAAGGAATGAGAGGTGGAAGATCTGCACTCTATTCAAATCCTCACAGTGTAGGGTTGGGGTGAATAAATGTATATTGTGAGGAGATATATGACATTGGTGGGATGTTATCACTTCTTTTTGAAGTTGCAATTAATCTGTCCCTAATCTTTAAAGTTATGTTGTTTTTCTTTGGTATCTTTCTTCCCTAGTACGTAGTAATGAATGTTTTCTTTTTCCCAGTCTCGCTACCCTACACTTTGCCAAGACTTTTGCTTGTCTATTTCTCGAAACCTGCCAGGAGCGCTGGGAATCGGTTAGGCGGCATCGCAATGCAACTAGCACGATATCTTCTTTTGCAGTTTGTCATACCACTTGTCGTCGGCACACGCTTTTCCTATCGTTCACGCGCCGTCCGTTGTGTATGGCGCTGCTGACGTCCCTGCACACCTCAGCTGACGGCCCGGCTCCGACGCAGGTGTCGGCCGCCCGTGAGGAGGTGCCGGGCCGGCGTGGCTTCCCTGGCTACATGTACACCGATCTGGCCACCATCTACGAGCGGGCGGGCCGCGTGGAGGGCCGCAACGGCTCCATCACGCAGATCCCCATCCTCACCATGCCCAACGACGGTCAGTGGCGCCGCCGCGCGGCCTTCGTCGGAACTCACCACACGGGCATGCGTCTCATGGGCAGATGTTCAAATGTTCAAATTATTTCGATTAAGATCTTTGTTTCTATGTGTATTGAGTCTTGTATTTTATTTCGGCACTGGCTGACAGATCGGTTTATGTTCCTGCAAGTAGCTTGCCAGGAAGGTTGTATCGGTAGTATCGGCGGATAATTTGCTCGTTAACAGAATTTCCACCCGGTCTAAGGCCCGCTCTTGATTGTCTGGAATCCTCCCAAGTGACGTGAAAGTACGTAGTCTGTGAGGCTGTTGGCTGACGTGTGTCACTGCTGTGCGCGTCAGACATCACCCATCCGATCCCGGATCTGACGGGCTACATCACCGAGGGCCAGATCTACGTGGACCGGCAGCTGCACAACCGGCAGATCTACCCGCCCATCAACGTGCTGCCCTCTCTCAGCCGTCTCATGAAGTCCGCCATCGGAGAAGGCATGACCCGCAAGGACCACGCCGACGTCTCCAACCAGCTGGTACGTGTCGGCTGAAGTGACCGCCCGGCCCATTTTGGTGCCCCAATAGTACTACCGGCACTATCTGAATGTGTTGTAATGTATACGGGCTGGTACGCTGATAATGTGATCCTATGGTATTTTTTTTCTGCTCGCTGCGGTACATGTCTTGTATCTATGTAGCCAAAGCTACATCATGACAGGCGCGGAAACCTGCTGTTGTCTTCCGTTTTTTTGCGGACGGGAACACAAGGCCCGGAGGACACCACAGGCATTTATCGGCACGAGCTTAGTTCCCTTCTGTTTAATGTATGCCATGAGTCTCGCAATTTATTTTAAATGGCTCACATTCCCGATATCATCGCTGCATCGCTGGCTCTTTGTACCAGTGCATCTCCAATCTGCCTGCAAACAAAATATTCTCGACTGCAAACCACCCACATCGCGGTTTTCCGTTAGAAATTGTTCCGCTTTGTGGCACTTAATGAAATTTGTGTGTCAAAATTAATTATCCTCAACCTTATACATACTATTTTAAAGGGAATGTGGCACCTTGGTCGAATCCTGGAATTTAGTGTGATTAGGCGTACTTTTAGCCGAAAATAATGAAACCACTCATTATTTCTCTGAAAAAATGTACAATAAGTTCAATATTTTGATTTTTAAAACACTCCTCTAGGAAAAGAAATAAATATCTGCCTGTGGATGATGTCGTGATCTGGCAACCACTACCATACTCGAAACGGTTCAAGGGCTTCGATTGGCGAATGCTCATCGTGACGTCAGCATATGTCGTCACACCAATATGGCTGTCAACAGTGGCCTGCTGCTAGGGCTACATTGCAGGTAGGCTTAAGCTTTTTTCTACGGAAATCTCGAGTTCCAATACAAATGATATATTGAGTACCGGGTTTTCCGACTTGCTTTACAACATGGCTATCTCAGTTAAAATCACGTTATGAACGTGCCACATTCCCTTTAAATAGCCACCTCTGGTCTGGGAGGTTGGAAGCGCCACTGGAAGGGAACGAGTCCCCAACCTGTCTCCCAGCTGTTCAGTTTCGCCTGCTAACCAACCGTCCCATCTGTTGGATTAGTTTGCCTGCCCGTCACCAGATGTCTCTGTGTTGCAGTACGCCTGCTACGCCATCGGTAAGGACGTGCAGGCAATGAAGGCGGTGGTGGGCGAGGAGGCGCTGACGCCCGACGATCTGCTCTACCTCGAGTTCCTCAGCAAGTTCGAGAAACACTTCATCGCGCAGGGTGAGACACTACCGGATCGCGCTGACCCCAACGTTTACATTGAGCCAAATTAAATGAGGGATTCCCATTGTTGCACTTCTAACATCCGTCGTAGGTGAAGTTTTGGGACGCCTCAGTTTGGTTCGATGCGATGGGTTCAGAATCGTTTTATGTGGCTACTAGTTTGCTGCAAAATTTTTATCGGTGTATGATGCAAGTAGGCTGGGTAGATACTAGTGACATGCCTGCGATTTGCCATCTTATAAGTATGTGTGTGTTTTCTTTTTTACTAGCCTTTACGCGTCCGTCGGTGGGAGTTCCCCGCTAATTTTGAGCGTCTGGTGATTTGGTGCTTCTTGTTTGAACTATCTCATTGTAAAGCTGGGACATTTTGGGTCTGGTGGGGCGAGTGAAGTTAATAATCTGAGCGTAGTTACAGAAGTCTGGTCTGATTAAACATTTTCGCTTTAGAGAACTTTTTCCTCTTAATCTGTGTGAAGGACGCAGTTTTGCAATAGCATTGTTTTGATCGCAGGTAACTACGAGAACCGTTCCGTGTTCGAGTCGTTGGACATCGGCTGGCAGCTGCTGCGTATCTTCCCCAAGGAGATGCTCAAGCGCATTCCCGCGAGCACGATCGCAGAATTCTACCCCCGAGACAACAAAAACACACAAGACAACAACTGAGCGGAACCGCGGCGATAGTGCTGCCGCGCTGCGATCGAAAGCCAAACTACAGCAAGTCGGTGTCGTGCAGTCGAAACTTCGTTGATTTGTGGTACCACATTCGAAATGAGCTTCGAAGTTGCGTCGACTCACGCTAAGCGCCCGCTGTTGGCTTTCGTAGTTTTAATCGGAGCCATGTTGTGGTGAGTGTGCTTGCCGGGATGCGGCGTGCAAGTTGGTATGTTTGGTAGGCGTCAATGTAAAATGGCGGCTCTCCTTGGGCCGCTCTCGGGGGCCCGTTGATTCCGACGTATGTACTAGGCGGGATGAAAGTTCGAATGGTGTGCGGTTGTCTGGTGAGTGACGGTGACTGAACGCCGGCTATCATTCCATTTGTAGTGATTTATTCGCGATTCTGTGTGGGAGGTATGTGTATAGTTATATATTATGTGGGCGACTTGTTGCCGTAAATGTAAACATTATCATGCATACAGATTGTGAATATGCAATAAACCCGCCAGTGTGATCTTTGCGGTGTATGCAATGGCGACGGCACCATTTTGTTTGGAAGTGGATTGTTTTCTTAGGGGAGATTTCTAAACGTAGATAGAAAATTTATAAGGCAAGATGTGGGAGAAACTGAGCAATGACGACGATTTGAGAAAAGCAGGCCAAAAACACAAAATGTTGATTTGTGTCCTGCGCAATGCGTCAGCCTGGAGTTTTCTTCTTCATGTGATCAAACATATACAGTCTGTCTCAAAATATCGTTCCTGGTATCGGGCACAGGGCCGTCTAGTCTTGGAAGTTTGAGAGCCACATGCTTCATTACCCTAAAGTCCCCATGATGATGGTTAGGGGTGGGGATCTCAAATATGTCCTGGGCGGTTCAGCATCCTAGGATTGGAATGACACATATGAGACAGGCTACATCCATGTAAATATTTCAAGTCCATTCCTAACAGTTTCGAGATAGCAGATAGTGATAGCAGATAAGATATAGATAGCAGGTAACACGCCGTATTGCGCTTACACGGACCCTGCGTCCACTTCACATTGATTTCGATACTGATACGGTTGACGGGGAAATTCATAGAACACCCATACAATAAAAGGCGTCGACAGGAAACTCAACAGCTGAAAAGCGGACCCTTTTTCTCTAGTTTTGACCTTCCAATAGAGCCGAAAATAAACCAATATGATTGTTATTATTCGTTTTTTGTTCGCTTATTCCGTATTCTGCTTTTGTAAATTCCATAGGCATGGGTATTCCTGAGTTCGAGTCATAATATAATAAATAAGAAGCAGGACACAACAAACATGCACAATTACACAAACACTCATGCACACCAGACCTCAGTGATCAACATTTTTATGTTCAATGTATTATTGTATTTTTTAGCTTGGACTCCACGTATCTTTTCCATATTGTAAACCTAACGCATAACTGAGCCCTGGATCACATCTAATCCCAGTCGACTATTTCATTGTCCGGTTTCTATTTTCTCCTGTACTGTCCCTGTTGTTACACGACAGCTACGATCGAACCACGACCCCGCATCCTCACGTCAAGCAATAACTGTGATGAAACCAAAACAGAAGCGCCGCCGACGGACGCGTAGGCCAGGGGCCACCCATCAAAAGCCAACGCTACAAAACGCCGCGGCGCCTCTGGGAACCGAGAGCGCGTGGGAGGGAGGCGCGGGTCATAGATCACCGGCTGACGCATATTACGGCACGCGCACCGCCGCTATCACGTCACATTTGACGCCGGTGACGTCACGTCTGACGTTGATGAGTTACGTCAGTGAGACAGATTCTCGTCGGCACCTCCCCGGCTCCCACTGCCGGCGCCCGATCGACCCCGCCCCATCTGCCACGGTGCACGCATATCGGCGTTGCATCACTGGGGCGTCGTCTGTCACCGGTCCGACGGTTACGGAACAAACGGGTGGGGATCGTCTCAGGCCTCCGCGGGCTCCCGCCGCAGCCGAGCTGGTGACGACGAGGGGACGGGGAAGCACTGGATAGGGACACTCGCTCTGGAAAGTAGGGTTATCGTTGCTGTAGTTTATACATGCTCAGGAAAAAGTAAAACCCCTCAGCAATGTTACGTGTAGGAAAACAGCCTTTTTCATTTTATCGTCAGTAAAAAGGTCCAATCGAGACCATACATTCTCTCCTAACGTCCCGCGATTGCTATTTGGTTTCGGCCGAAAGGACGATTTTATTGCCGACTGCTGTAGTGTTTCCATACAAAAAACATTAAGTGAGATATAAATCTATATTATTTCTGGATCAGACTGAAGATGGAAATAAATCTACCGTAAGAAAGTAAGCGAGGAGCTTCACAGAGCTTGGACAAGCTAGTACTCTCCAAGAAACTATCGCAAAATGCCAACACATTCTATGGTATCGATGATTCAACCATAAGCGCCACCAACAGCACAAAATCGGTGGGACGGCCAATCTTTAACCTCCCAGTTCCACTGACAAAAAAATTCCCCTCTACTAGCAAAATAACTTATCGGACTTGGGGTCCTTGCTACTTCTTCCACATAGTCTGAATAAAAACTCGATTTTTCCAATTTAGTTGCGATTTGAAATTGTTTATGATACCAAGATCAGTTTGAAATATTGTGTCCTGCTGTGTGCTGAACTTTGTAATTTGATATTGATATTTTTATAATTTGGTATTTACACTGATGAAGCTGTACAACAGTGAAACGTTTGTAAATTAAATATAACTTAAATAACTTTCTGTGTGTTCACCTATATCACAATAAGTTGGTTTGCAGCTCTCCTGATCCCGCTTCACTGTCACGTATGGATTCAACTGTAGATTGAGAGGGGAGAAACGATCTAAAGGGAGCAATACAAAGGGACGATCGCTTTTGCAATGTCGAAACATGCCAGCTCCAACAAAAGCATAAGGTTAGCGCTCATGCAGTGGCGGATCTAGCCGGTCGGTTTGGGAGGGGCAAACCAAAGTCGAAAAAAATGTCACGCAGAAAAAATATGCAATACGATATTACTTGCCGGTAGAATTTTGGGTATTTGAGGCGAAAAGCAAAAAAGCAAGGTAAAAAATGTGGGCTCGAGATACTTTTTTCCTATCCAAGGCCCTATATTTACACGGAACTTAACTGGTTCTGTTTGAAGTTGAGAGTTGAAGCACCAAAATCTTGCTTATAAACTAAAAAGGAGTCGGGAAAAAGGAGGTCGATCGCTTGGGGGGGGACAAAAACATAGTTTTGCCCCGAGCTTTTCCGTTTGGGGGAAATGCCTTTTTTGACCCCCCTGGATCCGCCACTGCGCTCATGGGTGGAAAATGTGCATGAGCGCTAATCATTAGCCATAGGTCGCACCATACATAAGTAGGTCAAGGCTCGAACGAAGTCAAACTAGCTGCATCAAAAACCTGCGTCCGAAAACTGCTCACCGTTTTGCGTGAGGGGTCTCAACGAAAATGCAGACCTCCTGATCTGACATGTAGGCAGAGGTGTGGATCTATATCTCTTTGGGGGTGCCTCGGCACCCCAATGATATGCTGGGCACCCCCACCAAAAGGTGAAGCAAAGTCCTTATAAAGTGCGTAAATAGAGGAAATAATGAACAAATATTTGTTCCACAGCGCTATAGTAGCACTGCATCTGACCTACAACTTAATATTCTATCAAAGAACGGAAAGCCTCAGACATAAGGGACAATAAACATGGATGATGTTTCGAGCCCCAAATAAGATTGTGTGCCTTGTCACCATCCAGGACGGAGCACAGCAGCACGAGTTTCCCTCTTCTGGTATATTATCTGGTTGTACTTCGGCAGCGCTCCCTATTAGTCCTCACTCTCTATAACTCGTCCGACGGCTAACTTTTATATTTATGAACATCTCTCTCCTCCTTTCATCGGTTACCAAGGGACCGGGCCCCAATCCTCTCCACTCAGCAGAAACCTATCGCGACACTCCCGACTTCAGCGAACTCAGCTGCCGGCTAGCCTGTGCTGACTGCCGCCGTCTCGCGTGTACCGAAGAGCAGCCTCGGCTGGTGTGGAAAATAATCAAGCCAATCGAGAGCAAGATATAGCTAGAAATGTTTGAAAAACATGTCTAATCCTGGTTCATGGTTGAAAGCATTGTCATTAGCATTGTCATGAAGACATTTCCGCTGAATTTCTCGCGATACAAGTGAACGCGCCTCCACCAATCAGCAGCCGCCATCCGCCGGCAGCCGCGATTGCCTGCGGGCACAGAGGTTACAGAGGTCACGCTGGGCGCCGCTGACGCCAAGTTCAAGCCTCGGTGGGGAGGGGTCGCGTTCGGATTATAATACCTACATGTGTGGTTTGGTCGTTGTGCATGGTGTCAGACTGAGAGAGGGGGACCGGTGTAGGGGACATTCTGTGCACGTGGGTGGATATAAGGGTTAGGTGTTTGTGCAATGTGCAGTGCCGATAACACTGGAAAATGAGTGCGAGTTCATTAAATGAGTTCGGTATATGAGTATGCTTGGCGGACAAAATTGCAGGCACCAATTTGGAGTCCATAGTATTTTTCGGTACCAGGGTAGATGATGCAGATTTTAAGACTTTTTAAAATTGGCATACTTATTAGTAGTGCAACACGCACGGTGTATGTGACACGCTTATCTGACACTCGATGCGTATGCAACACTAGAAGTCATAGGCGGATCCAGGATTGCCGATCGGGGGGGGCACCTTCCCGGGGGGCGCCATCCGGACCAGAGGGGCGTCACTTATGACCGGCAAAAGCTATCAGGTGGGCGCCAAATCCTATCGGTGGGCGCCGACTTTCGCATCCTGGGGGGGTTGGGAAGCGACATTTCAGGGGGGCGCCATCGACCTTTCAGGGGGCGCCGAGGGTCGATCGGGGGGGGGCACGTGCCCCCTTGCCCCCCTGGATCCGCCTATGCTAGAAGTATGAAATGCTAAAATGACAATTTGAGGCGGAGAGATAAATAGTTCTGACCGTGCAAACAAGAAGGATCCAAGGCAAAGCACAAGATGCCCCAGGGAATTCACTGATATGTATATTTTAATGGCATGAACATCACTGTATTCCTTTAGCATACGATATTCCCCTACCAGTTACCACATCATTTCGATGTCCCCGCCACTCGGCCTCCAGGCAGCCAGAAGCCACTGTGCACGGCCGTCTAGCGTGATTGCCCGACCTTCTTTAGACCTGTGAAAATCGGTTTGTATGCTATAATACTCCGCTATTAATTTTCTGGGTGACGTCGCCGTACCTGGTTAGTTATGTATATAATTATCATTAAACGTGAAAAGTTATGTACCGTTGCTAGATCCATAGGCGCCGAAAGCGGGGGGGGGACGGGGGGGACACGCCCCCTGTTGGCCAACCAGGGGGGACGTCCCCCAAAAACAATTTGGGTCCAACGTCAATAATGCTGTCAGCTACCGAGTATGCTCAAAATTTGCCTCCCCGATCAGCACCAGCCCTGGTCCGTCCCCCTGTGAAAATTCCGTGGCGGCGCCCCTGGTTAGATCAAGACGTCGAATTCTTAGCACTCGCATTATACCTAATTTGGTGGAATTGAGGCAGTGGGTGACCTCTCATGTAGCGTCAAGCATTGAAAGGGCGAATTCTAGCGAAAGAAATTCTTTTGTTGGTAGATGCTGATTTTTCAGGCCGAAATTTCCCTACTGTCGAAACAATACAGCGTCAGTGGCGGATCCAGGGGGGCAAAAAGGCAATTGCCCCCCAAACGGAAAAGCTCGGGGCAAAACTATGTTTTTGCCCCCCAAAGCGATCGACCTCCTTTTTTCCCCGACTCATTTTAAGTTTATAGGCAAAATTTTGGTGCTTTAACTCTCAACTTCTAACGGAACCAGTTAAGTTCAGTGAAAATATCGGGCCTTGGATAGGAAAAAAGTATCTTGAGCTCATATTTTTCAGCCCGTGACGTTTTTTTTTGCTTCTTGCCTCAAACACCCGTACCGGGAAGTCATATTTTAGTGCAATTTTGCGTTGCGCGACGTTTTTTTTTTTTTTTTTTTTTGCTTTTCGACTTTGGTTTGCCCCTCCCAAACCGACCGGCTAGATCCGCCACTGTACAGCGTACTAGAATTTTGATACGAGGATGGGAGAAGACAATAATGAAACATTTAGCAACGTTAACGTTGTAATGGTGGTCATTACAATTTTCCTTCCTTAACTTTGGGCACCCCCAATGAAGTTCGCAAATCCAAACCCCTGCATGTAGGACATACATTGATTGTTCTGACCTCGAGGTCTTCTGTCCCCCCTCGGGGATCTGCTTTAACATCTCATGTATTTGCAGTACTATCTCAACGGCCTTTAATACCATGTTGGGGTTTCCCATACCAGCAGAGGTGCAGAAAGTATGCTGGCTGTCACAAACTCAATGCGACGTATGCCTCCTCTGTCACACAGAGCTGGAAATAATAATTGCATACTTGAAAACTATTTCCAATA
This sequence comes from Lepas anatifera, assembly GCA_034440635.1. Taxonomy (NCBI): domain Eukaryota; kingdom Metazoa; phylum Arthropoda; class Thecostraca; family Lepadidae; genus Lepas; species Lepas anatifera. The sequence goes on from JAOTON010002048.1 coordinate 99,998, forward strand.
TGCTGAATGTCCTCTACATGTCCCTTACTTTTTGCAGCAGACAAGGTTCTAGCACCAAACCATTACAGCATAAAAGTAGTAAACTGAGTTTTCATTTATAGATCATGTTTTTGTTTTTGGAAGGAAAATTTCCAATTATGGGTCATTTTTTCCAGTATTGGGGTCATAACTATTATTGCCAACTCTGACTGCCGTTTCCCCCAATGACATGCATTTCCTTTTTGAAGAAGTTTCCATTTTTGGAAGGAGTGTTTCCCATTATGGTACTTTTCCACATGATTACATGTAGCAATTATCATGAAAATAGTCATTATTGGGAACATACCTGTTCTATCCTCTAAGATAGATAAACACATCCGCCGTCCATGCTGTTTATTTTAAGAAGCCCCCGTCAATTGGCCACTCGAACAGAGACCACAAACACACCGAAGTCCTCTAAGCCGGAGGACTTCTAGAGGTTTAAACCCTCTGAACTGAGGACACAACACCTTCCCCCCTCTGAACATATTACATCTACCCCATTCCCTCAACACGCAGTGAAATGTGAATAGCACGACAGTACACACAAGCAGTCCTAAACACTCTACGGTTCAGGGCTGTAACGCTCAGGCGCGTAACGCAAACGCGCACCTCTACGTGGGCTATGAGGGAGGCGCTCCGGAACTGGGCGCTGGACACCTGGCGCAAGAACAGGGTTATGTTCAGCTGGAGTCTCGACATCACTACCAACAGGAGGAACCCAAGGACGATGCTCAGCCTCGAGCTCTGGATCAAACCGGTGCAGACACTGACCATGAACTGGAGAGAGTCGGCGCGCGTGTACGCGCTGTCCATCAGACAGTCTGTAGCTCACCGGGCCCTTCTGCGAAGAAATCTGCAGCGGCGGGCCGTACTGGCGCTTTTTCCCGAAGGGGACACGGACACGTACCCAGTCACCGGGCTGCCAAGTAGGAAGCGGACCGGTGCTCCTGTTGCACCTGGTGAGGTACTTGCCCTGGTAACGAGCGTGGTGCTCCTTCACACCAGCGGCGATCGTGTCTGGCTGAACAGAACACGGATCAGGAACGATCAGCTTAGTGCGCATATCACGGCCGCGCATAGCTTTGAACGGTGTCACTCCTGTAGCTGGGTGAACAGTGGCGCGGTACACCTGTAGGGAGCGTCGTAAGAAGCAAGTGCGCTCCTCTCCCAGGAGACGGGCGGTCTCCAGAGAGTCCTTAACGTGGCGATTATGCCGTTCCACAAGACCGCATGTCTGTGGAGAGTAGGGTGAGCTATGCATCAGCTTGATGCCATGTACTTGGCAGTACCTGTTGAACTCATGTGAAGTGAACACTGAGCCGTTATCTGTGAGCAGTGCGGAACAGACACCCTCACGACTAAAGACGGCATCCAGAAAGCTAATAACGGTTGCGGAGGTTACCTCGTGCATGAGAGCTACCTCCGGCCAACGACTGTAGGCGTCGACTAGCACCAGACCGTAACGTTCGGACACTGGTCCAGGCATAGGGCCAATCGCGTCCAGCACCAGCCTGGTCCACGGTCCTGCAGGTAAGTCCACCTGTTGCACAGGGGGGCGAGAAACAGTGGCAGACTTGCTGTGCGTGTTGCAAAGCGCACAGTTTCGAATCAAAGTCTCCACCTGGCGGTCCATACCTGGCCACCAGTAACAGGCGCGAAGGCGCTGTTTTGTACGCACAGCACCGGGATGACACTCATGTGCCACGTCTAGGAGTCGGCGCTGGAGATCAGCTGGTGCAACGAGCTGATCGCCGCGGAATACCAAAGAGCCTGAAACAGAAAGCTCATTGCGTACCTGGAAGTAGGGCGACATGTGTGGGTCACGTCGGTTCCATCGGCCAGACAGAACACTGTCGCGAACTTGCGACAGAACCTGGTCAGAGGCAGCGGCAGCGCAAAGCTCATCCTCTGTTACAGCAGAAAGCTCGGTCTGTAGACCTAGAGCAGCAATCTCCACACTGTCATCGTCTTCCCAGCTGTCAACGACTGGGAGCCGTGAAAGGCCGTCAGCAACAGCATTGTCCTGCGAACGGACATGTTGAACATCAAAGTTAAAGGCTAGCAGTCGAGCCTCCCATCGAGCAATACGGCGGCCCACACGGGTAGAGCCTTTCAGGCCAAATACGCTTGTAAGTGCCTGATTGTCAGTACGGAGGAGGAACTTCCTTCCCCAGAGGAAGGGTCTCCACTTCTCAACTGCGTAGACACAGCCGAGAGCCTCCTTTTCCACGACTGAGTACCGGAGCTCAGCAGGAGTGAACTTCTTGGAGGTGTACGCCACGACCTCCTCCATCCCTGAAGCAGTTACCTGGCTAAGGATTGCACCACAACCAATATCGGAGGCATCGGATGTCACAATGGTGCGGAGGGAAGGATTGAAGAAAGCAAGTCCCTTGGAAGCAGAGATTTCACTCATCACAGAGCGCAAAGCCTGAGAGAGAACCGTAGTCCACTCAAAGTGCTCTGCCAGCAGCGCATCTCTGAGGATGGCTGTCTTGTCAGAAAAGTGCTCAATGAAGCGGGAGTAGTAGCCCAGAGCACCAAGAAGGGACTTCAGCTCCTTCTGTGAAGTGGGATCTGGCATGTTAAGCAGTGGGCGAACACGCTCAGGATCCACAGCAAGCTGTCCTGCAGAGATCCTTAGACCGAGGAACGGAATCTCAGTCCGAGCTCGAAGACACTTAGTCTCGTTCACCTGTACGTTGTGCGCTTTGAAGATGGCCTCAACCTGGGCCAGCGACTGGTCATGTTCCTTACGAGAGGAACCATGCACTACCACATCATCAAGATACACAGTCACGCCGGGAACACCTTGCAACATGTCCATCATGATCCTCTGGAAGCATGGTCCAGAACTACACAGGCCCTGAGGTATGCGAGTCATACGAAACAGGCCTGCATGTGTCAGAAACGCAACGAGGTTTCTCGAATCAGGATGCAGCTCGACCTGATGATAAGCATCCTTAAGGTCGAGAACAGTGTACACAGAACTCCCCTGTAGGGAATGAAGCACATCATCCATATGAGGTATGGGGTACCCGTCAGTTACCACAGCTTGGTTGACCTGTCTAAGGTCTAACAGAAACCTGATGTCACCAGATTTCTTACGCCCCACCACCACAGGAGATACCCAGGGACTGGCATCCACACGCTCAATGATCCCTGCAGCCTCCATCTCAGAGAGCTTAGCTGCCAACTCATCTCTGACAGCAAACGGAAGGCGTCTCAGAGGCTGTTGGACAGGACACACAGAAGGGTCAACAGTCACCTGATGCATGTACCCTTTGATGCAGGGTTGAGGTACCTGTGGCTGGTTACGTAACCCTGCCCCTGTAGGAGAAGGGGCTCCCCCTGTAGGAGCACTCTGGTCTGAACTCGACCCTGGCACTGGGGGAGTCACAGCACACACTTGTCCATCCACAACATTGACACGTAACAGCTCCATCAAATCAAGTCCCATAAGGGGAACACCCTTCTGAACTATGTACACTTTCACAGGCTTTGTACAGCCCTCTATTTTCACATCAGCAATGCCAAGAACTGAGAGTTTGTTACCAGAGTAACTGTGGAGCTTCACATCAGTGGGACAAAGAAACTCGGGGTCTCCACCCCACACATCCAATGGTAGCAGTGTAACAGGGCTACCTGTATCCACAACAAAGGTCACAGTCTTACCATGAACCTTCACGTCTTTGGTCAGGTGTGAGCCAGCAGCACGTACAGACATTAATGTCACTGTACTTACAGTTTTAGTAGATTTACACACTCTGGCAAAGTGGTTTACTTTACCACACTTAGCACATGACTTGCCTCTTGCTGGACATGCACTGTCATTAGGATAATGATCAGCAACGGCTCCGCACCCATAACACACAAAACCTGGCCCTGGAGGGGCACGTGTAGTGTCAGAATGTGGCTTCACCTTTGGGCTGTATCCCTTATGTGAACTAGCCTGCCTGCCTGTAGGCAGACGCTCCTTGAACGAAGGCTTGGGTGCAGGATTCTTCCTGACGAGGTTACTTGAAGTTGAAATTGGGGCAGTCATACTTCTCGCTTCTTCATGAGAGCGTTCATAAGCTTCTGACAGAGAACTGACTTGCTCCAGAGTGAGCTTGGGATCCTGAAGGAATCGTTCACGCAGGTGGGGGTGTACCGTAGCCTCTACCACCTGGTCTCGAATCATTTCATCAGTCAGGGAACCAAACTGGCAGGAGGTGGAGAGGGACCGTAGGTCAGCTATGTAGTTGGCTGTGCTCTCCCCTACCTCCTGACGACGCTGGCGGAACTTGAAGCGTGAGGCTATGGGGTTGACTTGTGGCGCAAAGTGACCGTCTAGTCTCCGCATAGTGTAGTCGAAAGCGGATTCCCCATCCAGCTTGGCTGTCTCAGGTAAGGAGCGAAAGATTCTCTGACCCTCCGGCCCCAGGCAGTGGAGGAGTAGAGCAACCTGCCTTTCATCTGAAAAGGTGTTGCCTCCAACTGCCATCATGTATGTATTAAATGAAAACTTCCATTGCGAGAAAGGCATGGGCGGACGCCCAGGATGCGGCAGAAATGGCGCGGGCGCATGTATTCCGTCCATTTGAACAGCGAAAGTAGGGGCGGCGGCGAAGAATGCAACTGTAACTTGTAGTTAATAATGTAATTGTGTATGTAAATACTTGAAATGTAATGTAATTCACGTGTATCTCATACTGGTCGCCATGTTCTATCCTCTAAGATAGATAAACACATCCGCCGTCCATGCTGTTTATTTTAAGAAGCCCCCGTCAATTGGCCACTCGAACAGAGACCACAAACACACCGAAGTCCTCTAAGCCGGAGGACTTCTAGAGGTTTAAACCCTCTGAACTGAGGACACAACAATACCTATTAATGGGAGCGTACATGTACACACAATTGGGAACCCTAACCAAAGCTTCCCCCCACTAAACTTCTATCTCACATATCAACAAAAGGGAAAAAAATGTCAATGTCAACATAGTATTTAAATCTACCTAAAATGTGTTGGTAAAATGGACCTTAGGTAGCATATTTATAAACACATCAAATGCTTAAAATTTGCATCCCACTCACGATCATCACCTGCCTGGTCATTCCTTTTTGCAGTAAAAACTCTGAGGCAACTAGCCTGCATAGATGTAAAATAATGTCTATTGCCCTAATAGGTACAGAGGTATTGGAATTCACATACCAAAGAAAGATCCAGTGTAGTCAAAATCCTGCTTTAACTCCATGCAGTTCAGGTCCTGTGCGTTGCTTACCACCACTGGTAGTAAGCAACACACCCCCAACCAGCGTTTTTCGAAGTCTATTTCTTTCTGAGATTTGCTGTGATTTTCTGAGATAAGAAGGGGGGTCTACTCGGCCCCCTCCAGTGCACGTTAGTTCCAGGCCCCTCTTCAGTGTGGGTGTTAACACTTTGTGGAGGACTGCATTAGCACACATTTGCTATCTGTACAATATTGATATGATAATTTGATCATGAAAACTCCACCTGAATCACTGTTGTTGCCAGCCTGTTGCTGGCGCCAACTCTCCCAACTTCCTCCAGCTCCAAATCTATCTAACCAATCTAGGGCACAAATAAACTAAGGCACAAGCAGGTTAAGGAATGAAAAACCAAGCTTGATATGGGAAAGTGCATCAGTCTTACAATAGCCTACATTTATCTTAGATTAGCCATGGGCAGCAATATTTATTCTAGCTAGTTTTAGCCTGCACTTATCTTAAATATACCTAATGAATATGCCCTCAAAATAAGTGGCTTCCCCCCTGTTTAAATTTTTGGCAGGCTCTACATCACATAAACATTTCTAACTTGTCTTGTCGCTGTTGCGCAGTTTAAGTAGAATGGCTGCCCAGCTATGTTTATTTTCTCACTCACTTAGTACTTTTATTAGTAGCTTTTAGGCGTACTTAATACTAAATTCGAAGAAATAGGGGCAAATAAATCGAAGACACTCAAACTGTAAATAAGATTTAACCTGCAAAAATGGACAGAGAAGTACTTAATAAAGTATCTGCGTTATCGTTAATGCCTTAAATATGCCCACAATCGTGTATTTCTCGAAAAACTTGACTGTCACATTTCCGGTATCTCGGCGACAACTTTCTGCAAACTACTAACAATCAGCCCCATTGGGCTGCATGTTAAAATCTGGCAACTGTGACAGCGGTTTGCGGGTTTTCTGCAGCGGGGGTCCCTCGTTTTAGTAGAAACTGAACACAGTACCAATATTGTATTACTAATGGTACGCTGTGCAATTGAAGAACAGAGCTGCTAAGTTAAAATATTTCCTACACGCTTCATTCTCTATTTCGAAAATATGGGGTTTGATCTTGAGCCATACAGTCAGGATCGCTATTTTGTCACAATTATGCACCTCAATTTTCGTAAATGTGTCACAAACTCCGGTAGCCGAGTTGGCAAGTTTCTGCACCTCTGCATACCAGTGCCAGATCCCTCTGCGCTCGCCTTCTGTAATATATTCCGGGCCTCTTGCACTAATGAGACGTTTCCTGCGCGTTTGTGCGGCCTCCACAACAATTTCAGGACCAGGCGAGCTTTACCGTCCGTAGGGTCAACTTTTTACGTCTTTAAGCCTCCATTGTATTTTTTGAAGCCTCTTTGGCCGTTTTAAATGCGCTCCCAGCCTAATTTGAAGCCCCTTCTTTATCATAGCTGGATCTGTTTTACCATTTAGCGGAAGGGCTTTGTCCCCTGGCGAAACAGAGCCCTTCTGCGGCGACCTGAGGGCACACAGAGCTGCTGCTAGGGCCTCCATTGTTACTGCAGGGCCTCAGTGAAAGTCTGAGAGCTTCCCCGCCAAAGTTGGGGAACTTTTTTCTTGCCCTGTGACGGAGCTCTTGGTAGAATCTCAAGTTGGTTCGTGTCTCTCAGCAATTTCGCCTATTCTAACGATAAAATTTAATTAGTTGTGCATAAATAACACCAGAGACTTAAAGCAAAGTCGCCTACAAGAACACCTAAACAATACTTTCGTTTCTACGCTCGCCCAAAACCACATAACTTCACATAGGCTCCAGTGGCGGATCTAGCCGGTCGGTTTGGGAGGGGCAAACCAAAGTCGAAAAGCAAAAAAAAAAAAAAACGTCGCGCAACGCAAAATTGCACTAAAATATGACTTCCCGGTACGGGTGTTTGAGGCAAGAAGCAAAAAAAACGTCACGGGCTGAAAAATATGAGCTCAAGATACTTTTTTCCTATCCAAGGCCCGATATTTTCACTGAACTTAACTGGTTCCGTTAGAAGTTGAGAGTTAAAGCACCAAAATGTTGCCTATAAACTTAAAATGAGTCGGGGAAAAAAGGAGGTCGATCGCTTTGGGGGGGCAAAAACATAGTTTTGCCCCGAGCTTTTCCGTTTGGGGGGGCAATTGCCTTTTTGCCCCCCCTGGATCCGCCACTGATAGGCTCAGCTCTGTAACGCCAACGGCCTTCAAATGCTGTTGCTACTGTTTCGTCACGTCAGGCAGCTTGGCATTGGAGGATACAGGTACGCGAAACAACTAAGGACTGGTTTGTCCTTCATACCTTCTGGAGACAGCCGGTGTCTAGTTCGAGCGTCCTGTAAATTTGCCAACATGATCTGCACCCTGGTTTTCGGCGTCGCCAGCTGCACGAACAGTCTTGTGGTTTCCGGAGTAGGAACGTAAGGTTATTTTCATACGACTATACAGTCACGGACGAATGACTACAATTTGGAAGCCTCACAAAACGTAGGCACATAGCTGCCATAGCTAACTGTGACGGAGAGCGCTGGTGCTGTTCAAATACACGCTTCAGCGAACTGCGCTTTACAGCTCGCACGTGATCTCCAATAAAGTCGATTTTACAACGCCGGGGCACGCGTGAGCGCCTCTGCTGGTAAGTGGTTGAATAGGCAGAATGGGCCAGCGCGAGGTTATTCACGCTCCAGTGTTTAGCCGATGGTACATACATTGTGGTCTATGGTGAGGCTGAGAGGCACAACATAAGGTCATTCCTTTACACGGCTAAACTATTTAGAAAATTTATCCCGAAAACCTTGTCCCCTGCCGAGGGATATAACTATAAAAAACAAAGGCAAAAAACTGTCTCATTCATCGGGTCCAGGCTTTGTAAACAGTTTAGGGTGTCGGGTATTCTGAGACTTCAGTGAAATCAGAGAGTAGTTAATAATTCATACACTGACCCTACGGGTTCGGGGTATTGTATGGAACTGAGCTGAAATGCGGAAGCAATGATCCCGGCTTAGAGAAATGTCGACGTCGTTAAGTGTTACACGTGGCACATTAATCAAATCCTTAAAAATTTCCTTATTAGTCTAATGATGTCAATTACGGCCACACAACTATGTACCTAGATCACTCAGTTATACAACTAAATAGACAGCTGATTGCAAATCTACGTGTTTTTCCAATCACGATTTCTTCCTATGGTCAGTTGAAAATACCACTCATTTTAATGAGTGAAGCCTGCGGCCATCCGTCATAAGACTCAGACACATCCAGAAAAATACTACACCGTTGTCTTTAAAAGTGCACGATATGCCGGAAAATATTCGCGCACTCAAATGGACAATGCTTTAAGTAAAGTAGTGTCAAGAGCGAAAGCTTTGCTCCGTAATACATTCATATATGTGGAGGCTGCGTAGTGCATACGAAACTACAGGCTGAATGGATAAAGTCGGCGGCAGGAATGAAACCCAGGTACAATACAAAAGTGATTCTGTCCTAACCGGGCGCTGAGTTCGGACTGAGCATGGTGAGAACTCAGTGACGTCACATTACTTATTTGTTAGCATATAACTCATTTTATAAAGAATGATATTTTTGAATTGATCATAATGCGGTTATAAATATTTTGTTTTGGCATGATTTACATATCAATCGAAAGCAAATTTTGGGACATTTACGATTATTCGTAGTTTGGTAGCTGTTTTGATATTTTTTCTTGTTCAAAGTAGTCTAAAAAATGAGTTGAAAAATACTGTCTATTTTTTCTTCGTCGAAAATGTTCGTAGAAATTACGCGCGTATCACGTGACAAGTATCACTCCAATGACACTGCAAACATTACATCGTCACTATGGTACATCACAGTCCGCACGCACATTGCCTCTCGAAATTAATTCTAAAAACACACCTCTCAAGCTTAGGAAATCTCGGGTCCAAGCAAACAATCCCCAATTGGTCATGCCCCTTGTTCTGCGGTGAACAGTGAGGTCTTTTGCGCTGTGTCCGCCGCATCCAGTCATTCGTGTGGAAAGTAAGCCAATGAGCCATATGGAGTTTGAGCCAAAAGCTTTAAACTTGTAATATTACTGAAACTTGCGCCTTGGTGTGCATGCTCACGTGCCATTTTTTGTGTGCTAAAGCCTTTTTAGAGTGCTGCCAGTTCCGCTTTCTCAAATATAAGCGGATATATAGAATGTTTCTTGCGTCCTTTTCCGAGTACATTTAAGAAAAATATTTGATTCAAATGAAACATGTTAATAGAAAAATGTTCTACAATTTACAATTAAAATGAGCGTTTTGTGGATGGATTTGAAGGACTTTTAGTACTTTACTGAACATTTCAAAAATATCATTCTTTCTGAAACACCCTTGACAGATCGAATCTATTCAAAGAAAGAGACTTTAAACAATATAGGAATCGGCTAAACTCGGTGATAGAACATGCCAAAATTAGGTACTATCGCAATAAGCTTCATCTTCACAAAACAAATGCTAGAAAACTCTGGTCGACCATGTCTGAAATCCTTCACAGGGGAAAAACACGCCCACAACTTCCCAAATCTTTTGAAATCAATGGAAGAGCCATAAATGATCCAAACGACATTGCAGACGAGTTTAACACCTTCTTTAGCACTATAGGAAAATCACTGCAAAACAACCTATCATCAACATTCTCGGACCCTCTTAGCTATTTGGTTGATCAAAGGACTAGGTTTAGGATGTTGACTGTCACCCCAGAACATGTCTTGTCTGTAGTAAAATGTCTAAAAAATACAGGACCAGGAATAGATGGTATATCATCCAAGGTTTTGAAAGCGATTGCACCCTACATTATTAATGATATAACACATCTTATCAATATATCAATCGAAAAACACATTTTTCCTGACTGTCTAAAATCTGCAATGATAACACCTATATTCAAATCAGGATCCAATGTACAGCTGAACAACTACAGACCTATTTCTGTTCTACCCGTGATTTCTAAAATTCTAGAACGGGTGATGTATAATCAACTAATGGAGTATTTGCTTGAACAACACATCTTAACGGACTCCCAATTCGGTTTCAGGAAAAAACATTCAACGTATATGCCAATATCATTATTGCATGAAAACATCACATCCGACCTTGTAAAGAACCAGGTACCTGTAGGTCTATTGACCCCGGTCACGCTCACCAGCGGCGCTAGTGTGCCCTCCAAGATGGCCGCGAAAGAGGGACTCCAAAAAGGTAAACAACGTTAATGGGCCCCGGGAATAGCATGGTAAGCGGTGAATTATACGTGTTTTATGCTTGGTATGTGGCAGCGGCTTATAACCAACCACTGCGGAAGGCAGAGAAGAATGCAAATTCGAAAAGTTTTTGGTCCCAAGGAGCAAAGCTTGTAGTCAGCATCAGGTTGAAGTTTGCTGCCCCCCCCACTTCTTTGCCGGTGGCGACGCTTGTGTTTGGAAACGCATTTTCCATCGTACATTCAAACTGGAATTTCAGACGGCTTGAAACAAATAAAGGCGTATATCTACAGAATTATTTCAAGATGTCAGTTTTCCGGGCTAAAAGGAATGCAGCCACAGGCGGATCCAGGGGGACGGCAGTGGGCGCATGCCCCATAGGCAGATCCAGGGGGCAAAGGGGGTATGTGCCCACCACCATCGACCCTCGGCGCCCCCTGAAATGGCCACGCCCCCTGAAATTTCCCTTCCCACCACCATCCCCTCCCAGGATACGAAAGTCGGCTCCCACCGATAGGGTTTCCCGGTTAAAAATGGTACGCCGCCCCCGGGAAGGTGCCCCTGATCGGCAATCCTGGATCCGCCTATGATGACGGCCCAAGGATTAAGGCTTACTCCTGCTAGAAGCAGGCTCAAGGGAGTGGAAGGAGGCATAAGCGGAACTGGAGATTGCCTCACAGCCAGTCTGCAAGTATGGCAGCAGGCCAGACAAGTCGCACCAACCATCTAAAGTTCTCGCACCACCAGCCTCCAAAAATTCGCACCAATCTGCCACATACCAGGGGAAAAATGCACCCATTTCTACCCCCTACAATGCAATGCTACCTCAATCATTAGTCAGTTAATTAAGGGCATTTTATAAGGCCCCTCCTGTGTCTTAATAGCCATTCAGCCATTATTTGTTTATTTTAAGTGTCACTAACCTTGCAAATTCGCACCAGGTTGATAAAATTCGCACCACTTGGTCCTGTCTCCAAGGGCACTCGCACCGACGAGATCTCGTCGAAAATGCCATACTTTGTACACTGGCCTCACAGCCGCTTACCAGGTGGATGTCAATGGAAGTCAGATGGCTGAAAATGTCTGCAACAGACAGCAGCATTTGAGCCTATCTTCTTCCCAATTCTCAGTTTCAACTTCCACTGCTTGGACAGCACCTTATCCTGAGGAAACTTGTGAAAGCTGAGACTGCGACACTTTCTTCGGAAGGATACCCACTGAGGAACGCAGCAGTTCTGATTGGATGTAATGGTTATCCGTCTCACTTTCATTTTCTTTGAACTTTCCAAGATTATAACAAACAAGAAAATAACGGCAGTCTTCAATATTCACGTCCACCCAACATGAACTCTTTTTCAGAGCAACGAGTTCACCACGACTGAAAATAAACGTTCAAAATCTATACCGCGTTCAAAAATGCGCCGGATATGAAGCAGCCGCGCCAGACGTCAGTCCTCTACTGGCGTTTTCAAAAAAAATCCGCCAGGTGCCAACACTTTCGATGACCGGGGCCAATACTTAGATTTGAAAAAGGCATTTGATACGGTAGATCACAAAATTTTGTTAGGAAAGATGGTGAAATATGGTGTTCGGGATGGTGCTCTTGACTTATTTAAATCATACCTGCAAAATAGATCCCAAATCACTAGGTTTAAACAAGCATTTTCAAAACCGGCACAAGTAACAATCGGTGTCCCTCAAGGATCTTTGCTTGGCCCCCTCCTATTCAATATTTATGTTAACGACATTGTAAGATGCACAGACACTGCAAAATTTTACATGTTTGCAGATGATACTGCACTACTGTTCTCCGGTCCAACATTAAGTAAAGTTAAGTCTACCATGGATGAAGCAATGCCCAGAATCTTTGAATGGCTCTGTGCAAACAAACTGTCTTTAAATACATCTAAAACTTATTACCAAATATACTCAATCACCGAACAAATTCAAGACATTGACATCGTAATAAATTCCAACGCTATTTCAAGGGCAGAAACTGTCAAATATCTTGGCGTACATCTAGACGAGAACCTTAAGTTTAAAACGCACATACAAAAAACGTTCAACACTCTCTGCCGAAACATTGGATTAATTGCAAGAGCAAAACATTTTCTGGGAAAACAGCACCTCCTTATGTTATACCACGCTCTGATTCGGCCCTACTTGAGCTACTGTGCTTTCATCTATGGAAGCAACTTTGACGGAAACATAGCAGAGTTATTCAAAATGCAAAAGAGAGTTGTGAGACTCATTGAAGGAGTGCATTACATGACCCCAAGTTCCCCGATTTTCAAGAGATTGAACCTGCTCAAATTACAAGACATAATTAAAGAGCAGAAATTAATAATCTTACACAATTTCATAAACAAAACGCTACCAGACGTGTATGCAAGGCACTTCCACTATCATGAGCGCCACAGACTAACAAGACAGAACCGACACTTTCAACAACAACAGGCTGAAACACTCTATAGGACGTTCGCTTTCTCAATTACAATACCGAAAACCTGGAATGACATTGTAGTCCCTCACATACCACTGCTGCATGAGGTCCCATCGTCAAAGGAAGGCTTCAAAAACACTATCAAGCAAATTTTGATCCAGGACTATTAGGAATTGTGCAAATTTTGTTTGTGGTTTCTCCAACATATGCTTTAGTAAAAGCGCAATGCATCAGTGTGCTAGATTCCTCTCGCTGCAAGAATAATCACCTGACACATTTTTGCAATATGCTAGAAATATTGTATCTGTTTTTTCTTGATAATGAATAGGTTACACCAGGGGCGTAGGAACGGTTTGAAAAGTGGGGGGCCAACCTTAGAGGGGGCCCACCTCAAGGGGGGCCCCAGTTCACGGGGGCCCATGATTATAAAAAAATAGTTAGCTCGTTTGGTGTCAATAAGGCTCGCATGCACACAAGGGTGTCAATATATGGAAAATTGAGAAATTAAATTTTGCCCTATGATTTCGAGTTGTACCTATTATGATATAATAAATCATAGTAAAACGCCAAAAAATCATTTTTACCACGAGCGCGTTTTTTATATTTACAGATGTTTAGGCCCTTTTCATCACATTTACAAAATTAAGAACTGCTTAGAAAACTACAGACAATGTTTTGATACCAAATAGCCTCACTTCGCTATGCCTAATCAACTTGTATTTGCTTATTCAATGACGAAAATGGAAAAATTTTTTAGGTTATTACAGATCTCTTCTTGCCATCATTAGAGATTGATTTAGGTGAAGCCTGATCACAATAAATACGCCTAGCTATATTTCGATGCCTAAAATGCAGAGTTCCAGCATGACTGCAAGTGCAATGTAGGTACTTGATGGCCAGATTTGTGATGCCGAGGAGGTGTGGGCATGGTGTTATGGTGGTTAGCAACCTTGCTTTCCACGCGACCAACTCGGGTTTAAGGCACGGCAGATTCCATGTGCAAGGAGCAATTTAACTCCCAAGAAACCCCTCCAACAGGGAAAGAGTTGGCGACGCCATATAGCCCTCGCATCGAAAGACGTCGCGCCTTTCGATGGCTCAGGGACGACTGTTGCTCGGCATTTGGTGCGGGGTCCGTGTCCGATTCATATTTTGTGTTGGGATTGGGATGGAGTTTGATTGGGCCCAGTTCTCGGGACTCATTTGGAAACACTCGGGTAGTAGGTGCCTTGGCTTTTTTACGAAGCGCTCCTCCTCCAGGGGCTTGCAGGCAGCGTACTACCGAACTTGGAACGTTCCCTGACAAGCTGTCGGGCCCGTTTGGGTTTCTTGTCCTATATTAAAGTTGCTGATAGTTGTATATTCGTTGCGGGGGCCCACCTCAAAAGGGGGGGCAGTATCTCCCTGACCCCCGGTTCCTATGCCTATGCCGCCCATGGACCGCTAAATTATCTCGGAGGGCCCCAAGGCCCAAACCATGGCTCAGGAACCCAGATCAGTCAGCTCAAGGGCCTAGACCAGTGCATTAGCCTCGGGACCAGCTTATCAAGGGACCCTACATAAGCACAGGACCCCTAGAAGCTCATCACAGGGGAGTTCCAGATTCGCACAGGGTGCCAGATTAGCTTAGTGGCCCGGTTCAGCTCGGAGGTCCCCAGGTCGACTTATGTAGGGTCTCAAAACAGCTCAAGGGACTTGTTCAAGCTCACGGATCCCAGCTTAGCTCAATTATGCTAGAACAGTTCAGGGCCCCCATACCAGATCAGAGGCCCCAGTTAAGCACAGCGGTACCCAGATTAGCTCAGGGCCCCAGCTAGGCTTAGGGGTCCCAGGGTGGCTGATATAGAGTCTCAGAACACAGTGGCGTAGCCAGGATTCGGCGAAGGAGGGGTCCGACTACCGTCGGGGGGCCCCAGGCCGGGGGGTCCCCTTAGTAACCGGGCCCATCTCCTATATTTTTGTATAGTATTTTAACATTATAACATTCACACGAAGGAAATTTTGTTGTGCCTTTTTAAGCATTCATTCTTATTTTGTTTATAGCTTGGTTTTTTCGATCCGACCAAGTGTTGGTAAACTAAGGTCACCAAGTATTAAGGATGACCCATACCTTATATGGTAGCGTGGCTATAATAACAGCTTTGAGCCATATTTCGGGAAGTTCAATGTTGATGCGCGCATGATGTTAAGCCTGAGTCTACCTCAATTCACTCGGGTAATCAGACATGAAGTTATTGGAGGTCAGTCGTTTTGAGTATGAAGAAATCATCTTCTACGGGAAATGATTAGCAATTATATCCCGGTGTCGAATCCATGAACTCTTTAATCAGGAAATTTCCAAAGAAACGAAAAAAACGAATAAAGATACAAGTGATATGGTAGTGTGTCCCGAACGTTACATAACCTCTATTCCGTCGACAGATCCTGTTGAGATCCAGTTACTTGCTTACCCTTGCTATCTTGTAAACGAGCAAATTACTAAGACAAAAGGCGCCCAAGATATCTATCGCCTTGGCTCACTCTGTTATTGTTATTTTCAACCTTTCATACCTATTTTTCTTTTTGGGATTATGCTCATCAATATCTGTCATTACCCTTATTAGTCTGGTTTCCTACGAAAATATTGGAAAGTTGTTTATTTCAGAATATTTAGGAATGTAGTTATTGGTGTTAAGCTAATATATTAAAAATTGACTAAAGTGCCAAATTCCCTGTTCGATTTACTCTTATGGTAAAATTAGATTAATTTTTGCCTTTCCTTCGATAATGGTGCCTGATCGACATGTTTCAATTTGTGCTTTTTTAGTACGCAATAGGGGTAGGTACATTTTTCCCGAGGCATATGATTTTGAATTTTTTATTTCAGCTCTGGCCACCTAAGACCAACACTTGGCGGCGCTCTCAAAGCTAATTTTCGGACGCTCTCCCGATTAGATCTCAGAGGGTCTCGGAGACCGATTCACGGCGCATATTGATCAAAACTGGGGGCCCCTGAGAATCTCTCAGGGCTCCTGAGATTAGTTATCGGCAGCACCTCTGAGACTGATTATTGGGCCCCCCAGATTTGCTCTGGAGGGGGGGCTGAGACTGACTATCGTGGCCATCCAGATTAGCTATTGGGGTCCCCTGAGGCTGTCTTTGGGGTGGAGGAGGGGGGCTGGGAATGACTTCCGACAGCCCTCTGAGACTTACTCTATGGCGCCCCTGAGACAAACACCCGGGGGGGGGTGGAATCACCTCTGAGACTGAGTCTTTGGCGTTCCTGAGACTGACTTGGAGGCTCCAGATTACCTCTCGCGGGCCTAAGGCTAACTCCGGGCCCGTGAGACCAAAACTCGGGAGCACCTCTGGAAATTACTCTCAGAACCCCGAGATTAACCCGCGCCCCACCGGGGGTCCGGCGCCACCTTTGCCCCACCGGGGGGCCATCGATGGCCCCCCTCTAACTCCGAAAATATGGGCGTTAGCGCAAATCTGCAAAGTGCAATAGAAAGCTCGCGTGAATTCAGTAAGAAATTACTTCGCATGTTTTAGTGCTCAGGTCAATGGTTTGACCTCCAGAGGCCAATTTAGGTCAAGATCGGCTATTTTCACTCAAATATGCAATGATTAAGCAAACTGGGCATAACTCTTATGTCATTAGAGCTATTGAGGCCTGGTAAAGTACATTTGATAGCAAATTGCCAGTACTTTTTCCGCTATGTGGAACGTAAAGACCTCCCGCCAGTGGTTTGACCTCCAGAGGTCACCTCGTGACCTAATATGACCTGAGGTCACGAAAGGTCAAAAAGTGACCTTGCCGTATATCAAATGAAAGCCAGTGACAAGACAAACACGATGGTGTTTGTTTCACCGCTCTAGCTTAATTAGGTCAAAAGTTATTGCCAAAATACTGTTTTTGACCTCTGGTGACCTTGGATGACCTTAGAAAAGTCAAAGGGCAAATATGACCCCTGGGATCCGTGAAAGGGTGTCCAAAAACGCTGTTCTGAGCAGTTTGAGTATTTGCAATCATTTTTGTGGCTTTTATATCATGAAACAACTTTTCCCTATGCTTTTCCAATGGGAGAGGTCGCCTCGTGACCTGACCTCAGGGCACGAAATCGAAAAATCCCGGATATACACCTTGTAGACCCTGGAGGGGTTATGAAGTGTAGGAAGTTTCAAATTGATCGACTTTGAAATGTAGCTCTTACAGAGCTCTAAAGGTGAAGTGAGGCGACCTTGGTTGACCTCGTCTGGTGAACTGACCTTGGGTGACCCGGGGTAAAAAATTTCAGGGATGATGGGAAAATGATGCAGTGAGAGGTAGAGCTCTCAACCGCGGTGCTGCGCCTCGTCGTTTTTCTGCTATCCCGGAAAAACCTTAGGGGGGCCATCGATGGCCCCCCGGTGGGGCGAGGGTTAACTCTCGGATGTCTCTGAAACTGACAACCGGGAGCCCTCTGAGACTAACTTTTGGGTGCTCCCTGAGATTGACTCTCGGGGCCGCTTATACCAAAACTCGGGGGGGCCACAGCCTGAGGCTAAATCTCGAGGGCTCCCGAAATTACCCCTCTGGGGCCCCCTGAAACCAGCACTCTGCGGATCAAATTAGACTAACTCTCGGACCCCCGGATTAACTCTCGGGGCCACCTGAAACTAAATATTGACTCCTGAGAGAGAAGCCCGTGAGACTATGAGGGCCCCCTGAGACCGCCTCTTGAGGTGCTCTGAGACTGACTCTTGGGGTTCTCTGAGACAGACTCTCAGGGGGACCCCGAGACCGAATCTTGGGGTCCCCTAAGACAGACTCTAGGGGTCCCCTTGACCGACTCTTGGGGTTCTCTGAGACTGACTCTCAGGGGCCCCCTGAAATAGACTATGTTGCAGGGCCCTGAGAACCTCTCTCTGGGGGCCCCTGAGACTAGCTCGGCCCCCTCCCCTGAGACAGACTCCCGGGGCCCCTGATACCGAATTTTGGGGCCCCTGAGACCAACCCTCTGGGGCCCCTAAAATCTACTTTCGGGGGACCTTGAGACCGACTCTCAGGGCGGGGGCCGTGAGGCCGACTCGGGACGCCCTGAGAACGAATCTTCAGGGGCCCCTGAGACTGACTCTGGGGCCCCGTGATCAGACAATCCTTTACAGTGGTTCAGATTGGCCCAAGGGGTGGGGGTCTGCGGACGCCTAGGGCCCCCCTTGGCTACACCACTGCATCCACACTTTCGGGGGCCCTCTGAAATCACCATTTGGAGGCCCCTGAAGTAATTGCTCCCCCTAGACCAATACTCCGGAGCCCCTTGATGCTGATGCCCGGGGGGTCCTAAGACTAAGCTCGGGGTCCCACTTAGATCAGGCTCAGGGGCACCCTTAGACCCATGCTCGCGCTTTTCTCATAAGTAACTCGACACCGATGTTCCGGAGCCCTCAAGATCAATATTTCGAGCTCCCCTCCGAGACTAATACTCGGTGCTTTGGAGCCCCTCGATGCCGATGCTCGGGGGTCCTGAACCCAGGCCTGGGGGTCCCTGGGACCAAACTCTGGGTCTCATGAGGTCGATGCTCGTGCCTCACTCATGAGTCCCTCGATATCAATAGTCAGGGGGCACTCGGAGGGGGGCCCTGAACCCCTGAGACCAAGCTCGGGGGCCCCTGAGACCAAGCTCGAGGGGACCCTGAGACCAAGCTCGGATGCTCCCTGAGAACAAGCTCGAGGGCCCCTGACACCAGGCTCGGGGGTTCCCTGAGACCAAGCTTGAGACCCCGTGAGACCAAGGTCGAAAGGCCCATGAGACCAAACATCGAAAGGCCCATGAGACCAAGCTTACCCCCCTAAGACCAAGCTCGGTTGTCCCCTGAGACCAAGCTCGGGGGCCCCTGAGACCAAGCTCACGGGCCCCCAAGATCAATATTCGGTATTCCAGAGCCCTCGATACCAATGATCGGTGTCCCCTGGGACCAAGCTCGGAAGGCCGGTGAGACCAAGCTCGGGGCCCCTGAGTCCAAGTTCAGGGGTCGCCTGAGACCACGCTCGTGAGGCCCTGAGACCAAGCTCTGGGGCACCCTGAGACCAAGATCGAAATGTCCGTAAGTCCGAACTCAGGGGCCCCCGAGATCAATGTTCGGTACTCTGGAACCCTCGATACCGATGATCAGGGGCCCCTGAGACCAAGCTCGGGGGTCCCCTGAGACCAAGCTCGGGCGTTCCCTGAGATCAAGCTCGGAGGGCCCCTGACACAGAGCTCGGGGCCCATGAGACAAAGCTCGGGGGGCGCTGAGACCAAGCTCGGTGGCCCCCTGAGACCAAGATCAGGGCCCCCGAGACCAATGCTCGTGTTTTCCAGTGCATACGGTCAGCCTTATGCATCAGATGCCCTCGGATGCCCCCCTGAGACCAAGCTCGAGGGCCCCTGACACTAAACTCGGGGAGAGGAGGACCTGAGACAAAGCTTGGGGGCATCCCTGAGACCTAGCTCGGGGGTCCCCTGAGACCAAGCTCGGGGGCCCTGAGACCAAGCTCGGGGTTATCTGAGACCAAGCTCGGAGGGCTCCCTGACACCAAGCTCGGGGGCCCCTGAGACCAAGCTCGGAGGCCCTGAGACCAAACTCGAAGGGCCCCCTGAGACCAAGCTCGGGAGCTCCCGGAGACCAAGCTCGGGGTCCCCTGAGACCAAGCTCGGGGCCCTGAGACCAAGCTCAGGGTTATCTGAGACCAAGCTCGGAGGGTTCCCTGATACCAAGCTCGGGGGCCCCTGAGACCAAGCTCAGGGGGCCCTGATTCCAAACTCGAAGGGCCCCCTGAGACTAAGCTCGGGAGCTCCCTGAGACCAAACTCGGAGGGCCCCCAGACACCAAGCTCGGGGCCCCTGAGACCAAGCTCGGGGGCCCCTTAGACCAAGCTCAGGGGCCCCTGAGACCAAAATCGAAAGGCCCGTGAGACCAAGATCGAAAGGCCCGTGAGACCGAGCTCGGGGGAGGGGCCCTGAGACCAAGCTCGGGGGCCCTGAAGCCAAGCTCTGGACCCCCTGAGACTGAGCACAGGGGTCCGCTAAGATCAATATTCGGTACTCTGGAGCCCTCGATACCGATTATCAGGGGCCTCCTGATACCAAGCTCGGGAGCCCCCCCCGAGACCAAGCTCAGGGGCTCCCGAAATCAATTTTTGTGTTTTAAGTGCATAAGGTCAGCCCAAGGGGGTCCGCGGACCCCTGAGACCTCCCTCCTTTGGCTACACCACTGCCAGAACATCTCAAGGGGCCCATTCAAGCTCTCGGCCGCCCGATCAGTGGCTGTAAAGCCTTATAGGGGTCCCAGACCATCTCAGGGGCCCTCAGTTCAACACAGAGGCCCATATTAGCTCTGAGGACCAGATAAACTTAAGGGCCCGGATCATCCAGGGGCCCCTTGTCGGCATATTTGGGGCTTCAGAACAGTTCAGGGTTTCAATTAAAGCTTAGAACCCAATTTCAGAGCAGGGGCCCTATTTCTGTGCAGGGGCCTCAGATACGTTTAGGGTCTTCTGTGCATCACAGGGGATCCAGATTAGCTCAAGGGACAATATTAACTTTACGGTCCCAGCTCAGATCAGGGGCCCCCCAGGTCGGTGGATATAGGTTCTGGCCAACTCACGGGGCCCTGTTTAAGGTTACGGCTCCTAGCTCAGTTTAGGCATCCTAGAACAGTTCATGCTGCCCAAACCATCTCAAGGGCACTCAGTTCAGCTCAAAGGGCCCAGATTAGCTCGTATGGCATCAGAGGCCAGTTCAGGGGCCCCGAGAAGCTTAGGGGACCTTAAAATCAACTCATAGGACCTGAACTTAGTTTAGGGGCACAGGTAAGTTTAACGGGGTTCCGGGGCAAGCTATCGGGCCAGTTTGAGTTTCTTGCTTGATATTACAGTTGTTGATATTATTATCTCCGTTGCGGGGGCCCATCCCAGAAAAGTGGGGGGGCCAGTGGCCCCCCTGGCCCCCCCGGTTCCTACGCCTATGGGTTACACATAATTATTGAGGGGAATAACATGCAAAAATAGACGGGCTGGGGGGTTAGAGACAAGGTCTTGTTCACCTTTACGCTCCTGGCTCTGATACATAATATCTAGACCCTCTGTGATGTATAAGATGTGTGAGATGTATTAAAGGTTAAAAATTTAAAAAAATTGTTTTTGGAGAACTACCTAGGTATGTAAAACATTATTTGAAAAAAAAGAAAAAAAAGAAAAGAAAGGAAAACGTAGAAAGTGGGCCTGTGAAGCCCATGAGCGAGAGGAGGCAATAGGTATACCCACTGCTTTGTCTGAACTCGGAAGATTTCAGCCATGTCGGATGGATCACGTAATTATCAGCTCACAGCGTTTTTCAACCGGCGTACGTGGCATCAAATGGTAGATCTAAACTCATGTAGAACACCTCTAAATTCCATGTTTTTCCCGTTCTGAACCTCGCCGAAATGTGAAACCTCGCCTTCGCCGAGAAAAACACCTTCCACCTGTTCATCTCCCTCCTTTGACCTCAGCATATTCCCGTCGTTAGCTCCCATAGGCGGATCCAGGGGGGGCAAAGGGGGCACGTGCCCCCCCGATCGACCCTCGGCGCTCCCCTGAAAGGTCGATGGCGCCCCCCTGAAATGTCGCTTCCCACCCCCCCCAGGATGCGAAAGTCGGCGCCCACCGATAGGATTTGGCGCCCACCTGATAGCTTTTGCCGGTCATAAGTGGCGCCCCCTGGTCCGGATGGCGCCCCCCGGTCCGGATGGCGCCCCCCGGGAAGGTGCCCCCCGATCGGCAATCCTGGATCCGCCTATGTTAGCTCCAACCCCATAGCATGTGTGACACTGGTAGGCTTGCTGTGACGACTGTGCGGACAATTAGCATACAGAAGGGAGATAATTAGTGAATAGTCATCAATCACTGAGCAGGCTGTGGATCCTCCACAACGCAAACGCAGCACCAGGACAAACTGGAGCCGCGGTATTGCGTCCTACTAGCACAATAATCCATCACAGAATCCATGCATTGGGTAACTAGTCGAGCCCATCGTTTATCACTTATTTGTAACATTATCTCGGCTCCGGTGTCAAAGGTGTATTCGAAAATTAACTCACGCGCTATCCAAGAAGATATATTGTCAATATTTGGAGAGACGTGAGCATTTCACTGCCTACGCCAAACAAATCACCCATGATAAATGTTTGTGAGATAATGATGGCTTGGTGTCATGCCAAAGGCGAGACTTTCCCTATCATAGACTCGCCGTACCTGCAATCAGTATTGATGGAAGAACGGTTGAGACACCATTTATTACAGAACAGCTTAGAGGATTGCTGCTTGTGCAATTGAAAATAAATAGTCCATTCTTCCTTTCGATTCCCTTTTCCACAGCATCCGAAAGTATTACCTACTCTTACAGTTCATGCTGGCAAAGAGGCCTGCTTTAAGTCACTTAAATATTCATTTTGAATTTTCTCCGCACAAAAATGAAGTTATAGTCTCAAACGATGTACCTAAAGCAAGTTCTGTAAGTTTCAAGTCGTCAAGAAGTTCCTGCATCCTGTACTGTAATAGAACAAATCAAGAACAGAACTTTACGTCTTCAGCTTAAGCTACCATCAAAGATGAAATTATTTGCGTTTCAGAAAAACGGTACCAGATCTGCGTTTCCACTTTTGCGCATGAACCGAGTCCCCTAAATTTGCTTATTTGCAATCATCAACACGGCAGATGTGGGCCAATTGCACCTGCCCTCCGAAATCGGTAACCAAATCTAATGCCTTCCATTCCACATTTCATCCAGTCCCATTCCTGTGTCGTCAGTTCCCAGGAGCACCCAGCCATTCACCCCTCTCGTAATGAATATCATTATGCCCTCAGACCAAGATCATGCAATTCACCAATGACGTCATGCCTCCATAAGCGTTGATCAAGGGTCAACGGCTTGGCTGGCGCCAGCCGAGACGAGCATCACTTACTGCGCGGCGGGATACCAACCTGCTGTTGGAATGTGGCTTGGAAACGCATGCTTCGCAAAACTATCCAGAAACATAATTATTTCCAGTCTTCCTTGGTATCACCGCAGATCAAGATTGCAGCTACTAGAGTTCCTCGCTCCCCCCCCCTCTCTCTCCCATGCAGCGGGGTCATGACCTGGGACTGTGCGGTGTGCGTGTGGGCCGGTGTGGACAGCTGACGCCGGCTGGCGCGGCCGGCCAAGTCATTCAGGCGTATCGACGCCAGTACCCCGACAATCCCGGCCGCGGCTGCCTCTGCGGGCTGCAACTCGGCACGACATGGCACATTTCGCACTTGCCAGTCTCATAACCTTCTCGTGATTTTGAGACGTGTGACGCACGGGCTACTGAGGTCACACAGCGTGGCTGACTCCACCCTGCCCATAGGCGGATCCAGGATTGCCGATTGGGGGGCACCTTCCGGGGTGCCACCCGGACCAGGCTGGCACCACTTACCACTTTTGACCGGCAAAACCTGTCAATCGATCGCCGATTTATCAAAATCCTATCGGTGGGCGCCGACTTTCGCATCCTGAGGGGGAAGCAATATGTCAGGGGAGCCATTGACCATGACAATTTCAGGGGGCGCCGAGGGTCGATCGGGGGGGGGCACCTGCACTCTTTGCTCCCCTGGATCCGTGTATGACCCTGCCAACAGACTGGAAGCTCACACGTGGCCGGCGCGGGATTCGAACCCACGCCTGCAGATCATGATTCTGAAGTCTTGCCCCCGAACGGCCGACACCTATACCGCACTTTTTCAGGGGACACCCTCTTACACCTGAGAGCAGAATAAAGGGCTGACAAGCTTCCAAGGAGTGGTGCATAAGCCCCGAGGTCGTCACGGACAGAGGTCCAGCTGAGCCCGGCAAACAGGACCATTACAGCCGGCGACGTGCCGCGCCACAATACGCTCGGCTGCGGATCTAATGTGTTTGCCCGGACCGACACATAGCAGAGAGGGAAGCGAGAGTCGCCGACCGCGGCGGCCGCACGGGAGGGGTCCTCTGACCCCTGACCTCCGGTGCAGGACAGCGCTGAGGTAGCGAGAGCGTGAAGGACGGGGGAGTGTCGAGTCGCGCCTGACCTACACCTGCCAGTTTCCAGACTTGGCATGGGCCGGTCCGGGCTTTTCTCTGAGTGCTCGGGGCTTTTGCTGCGGCTCAGCTGATTTGGTCACATGAAACCACCAGCGTTCTTTCCGAGTGAATAGTCAAAATGCTCAGAACACGGCGGGAATTGAACCATGACATATTAGCCAAATACATCATTACACTGGGAGCACTCGGGACAAGTTTTGCCATCGTTCTAGGCAACGTGTCAATTCATCTAGGCACCGTGGCAGCTGTTCTAGCAATTCATGACGTCACGAGCCAGAAGCCGCCCCCGGTGCGCAGATCTGTAGAGTCTGTGCTGGTTTTTAGTGCACCTCCACTCGGCTCCGACCCGGGAGCTCCACGCCAGATGTACCGGTGCACCAGATGTCGCCGCTCCTGTGTTCACCAGATTTCAACACCAGCCGACAACAACTCACTGAGAGAGGTGGCGTGAATCCCGCGCCGCAGCGCGAGGGGCTGTCGTGCACACCTGTCTAGGTCCAGTGACGCGTCACTTCGGCCGTGGCCGGGCGGCTGTACACACAGAGAAAAATTACACCCCACGGAACACTTTGCTCGTGCCAAAAATCAGTATTCTCTGGATACTTAATTCAGTATACTATGAACGCTTTTCGAACATTTTTGGTACTCGTCAGATAACATGAGTACTTTTACTACGCCTCTTTTGTTACAGCTGGTTGTACTTCCCGTAGTACCCTTTTGCAGTTACACCAAAATGGGTGCTTCTGCAATTAGTACCCCCGTTTGGTTCCGTGCCAAAAATGAGGCCTCCTAGGGTACTTCCATTTTAGGTACTAACGCTAGTACCCTGCGAAGGTGTCTGAAGGGCACTGAAAGTAGTGCTTAAAATGTACTCAATCAATACACTCCAATACCTACTCTCCTTCGTGAAACAAAGAGGTACTTGAAGAAGTATATTTAAGGTGATTCGATAATTCGATCAAGGTAACACTGCACAGCTTTAATCATATAGAGCACAATACAAAAAAGCAGCCACGGCTCACTGGAACAGCTTTGTCGTTTCAAGGGACAACATATACATGGCACTGAAATTGAGAGTAAGCTAGTTCTAAAACTATGAGCTTCATATTCGTTTCTGCTGGTCTTTTCTAGACATTTTTAATCTTGCAAATTTCAAAAAGACACCCCTGTTGAGCTGAGCTGACCTCGCAGCCTGCATATTGTCAATGGATATTAAAAGAGAGTTAATTCTGTCCAGAACCAATCAGCCGTCCTTAAATCCTCCCGCTTCCTCAGGATTCTGTGTGAGCATCCTTCAAATGATTCGACGTCCGGGCCCTGCGCGCAAGGCAAACAGTCGGCTATTTGCTGCTAGAGATTAGCCTTTGCACCGGCACTTGTCACCACGTGGCACTATAACCGTTCCTTATAGTGGCGCAAAATAAGACTAACTTAGCACCGCGGCGTATTAGTGACCTGAAAACATCATGCATGTAGAGAAAGAATTTGTGCTTTAAGACAATACAAATAAATATAACGTATGACGTGACTTTACGTGACTTATATTGGCTGTTTTTACATATTTTTTGCTTTGTTTCAAGGTCTATTTAGCTAAAAAAGCACGTGTTATCCCTTTATTACTTTCCTTGTGACACGGAAACCATCTCTGGGGTGCCCTCGAGATAAGCACTTTACCCCCCCTTCTCGAAACCAATTCGGGGGCCTCCTGAGACAAGTTGTCTGGCCCCTTGAGGAAAAATCTTGCCCCACGCCCGAGAAAAACTTTTGGACCCCGAGATCAAGCCTTGGGGCCCCCGAGACCAACTCTGGAGGACTCCGAGGCCGAATCTGGGGACTCCCAAAACAACCTTTGGCCCTCCGAAATAAACTCTGCCTCCCCCCTCCGGGACAAGCTCTTAAAGGCTCCCCAGACCAGTTCTGGCGGCCACTAATAACTTTTTTAGAGCATCGTTAGACAAACTCTTGGGGCCTTACGAAAAATTCAAGACCAGCTCTGGCCCCCCATAACATAAACCCCCATAATCACCAGGGCGAAGGTGGTTCGAAGGCCCACCGGGGCGCGGGTTAATAATTGGGGGTGCCCAAATTTAAAACAATACCAAGAGCCACAAAGATAACATAGCGGCATTTCCTAGTTTACCTATAGTCGTAAGAGTAGAGAAACCCAAAGGGGCCATGCCCCCAATATTAACTATTTTAATTATTAGATAAATAGCGTTGACTGAAAATAAATATCTCTAAGATAAAACTTCATCCCCAATGTTTTGGACGTATTTACCTACGCTTATGAGTCTAGTTACAAGCAAGGGTAGGGATTGTTTTATTCGGTGGTGCTCGAATTAGAAAAGCGGGTACTCTGACAGTTTAACATAATTGTATTGTATTATTAACTGTTTTCTAAATAAACACGCCCTTCTTAGAATCAGGAAGCCAAATAGAAACATGTGATCTTAAAATAACAAATGCTGGGTGATTGTAGAATGCCCCTACAGAAATAGAATCCTCATCTCTGCCCCGTAGGAAGTTTTAAATATTGTTGGAGTTTCAACATTATTTATAGTTACCGAGCACCTACCTAGAAATGGTTTCTCCATGTAGACCTTTAAAAACTCATTAACACGCGCACTGGAGGGGGGCCTCGGAGGCCCCCCCACCTGTTTTTCCGAGGTGGCCGGAGAACTGCTTGTAGCCGAAAAACGAAACGTGGCCACATTTAACAGATTTTAATAGCGCGTCGATTGGTGAAGACTTTTTGAAAATCGGCCGAAAATTTTTTTGACTTATAGGCTTTCAAAGTCAGACCTGCATTTTGAGATCGCCGTAAACGCGCGGTCGGACCAGTTAGCTTGCATTGAAGACCGAGTGGTGACGTCATAACGTCATATAAGCGGTAGTATATGTCAAGGTCACTTCACATGAAAGTCAAGGTCAAGGTCAAAGGTCACAGGTCAAGGTCATATCTGCACTTTCAAGGTCACTGACCACTGTGCGTCCGGCCAAATGGCGTTACCCCGTCTGACATATATTATGCTATGACGTCATCGGTAGGGTACCCCAATACAAAGGTCAAGGTCAAAGGTCAAGGTCAAAGGTCATTGGGAAAGGTAAATCCTCATTTCCCGCCAAACAGTGGCTACAGTGTTAGTCAAAGTGTAAATAATACGTAGTATACCATATGGTGACCTTAAAGGTCAATGACCTTGAATGACCTTGACCCAAAAGTTGTGGGGAAGCCTCTTTGAGACCTCTTCTCTATGAACCTTGTCCGCCTTTAGTTTATTCCCGCCATTTTCCTGCATAATCACAGCATTTACCAATCGATCCCAGCATGGCCAATATTTGACATTTACGACCTCGTTTGACCTTGAAGATATTGACCTAGGTAAATGAAAATTCGTCATCATGTAGATCGCCATAGCCCCCACCTACCTACCAAGTGGCGTTTTTCTAACCCTCTTAGTTTCCGAGATCTTAGGGGGGCCTACCAGGCCCCCACTCCAGTGCGCGTTAGTGCCAGACCCCCTCCAGTGCGGGTGTTAATGGAAGTTACGTGGGCTTCAGATTTTGCATTCAACCCAGAAGCAGGCAAATCAGCCAAATGCATTACCTAACCATAATCTTTGAAGCATTACCATGTTTTCAGTTTAGGTTTCATGGACGTGCTTGTATACACAATTACGCCGTTTATAATTTGGCTGGTCTAATGATGAAGATGCCATACACAAAGGATGTCAAGAGATAACTGGTACCTAATGCACCTAACCCTGTTCAATCACAAAACAGATGCCAACTCTCACCTTTTGCCAAATATTCCACGGGCTGAGCTTCTGTCTGCCACTCACTGCAGGAAAATGGCGCGGGAAGATGCAAAAAGCCGCTTGGTTCAAAGAAAGAACTCAATAGAGGGTAACCTACCACCTTTATTGCACTAAAGTTGGCGCTATTTTTTGTCTTCTCACCGAAGTATTCCAAAGGGGATTGAACATATCAAATGAATGCTCCATGCAGTACCACCTGGTGTTAGAAAACTCTCCTTTTCCGAAATAGGTACTAGATTAAATACCCAAAATTTTGATCACGGGTTACTTACACCAACTTGGATGTTAGATGCAGTACCACCTGATGTTAGGAAGCTCTCATTTTTCAAATTAGGTACTGGATGAAGAGCCACCAGGGTACTGATCTAAGATAACGGTTATCTTACCTCTTGCTTGCATGTTGTTAGTACTCTAATCTAATATAACCATGGAGTCCATGCAGTATCGATTGGAGAGTGAAAAACATGACAAATACATTGACACTGTAAAATGTACTTTGGTGAATCACTTTATTTGGTGTGTCCGATTTCACTCCCGGATTAAGACTTAGCTTAGCAGCCCCAGGCTACTGAGTTATAAAAAAAGAGTTCAAGTAGTACAGAGGGTACTAAAAAACCCTCTGTGTGTAGCCTGGGTCGTGACAGATGGCTAGTAAAATCAGTGACCTGAAGCCTCAATGTTCTCAAAGGTCACTCATTTTATTAAGTTTTAGGATGCCGTCCTACCTCCAACGAGCTTTCAACGGACCCGAAGGTTGTGACAGATATATGCGGGGAAGAGGAGCTGCAACTGCCGACAGTTACACGCGAGGGTGGGCTGGACACCTTTTACGCGGTTCAAATACATTTGTATTGTATAATTTCGTAGCTTATAAGTCAGACTGCGATGTTTCATGAGGGCTAGCTAGCTAACAAGAGTGTCGTAGCCGACAGGAAACGGGGACGGCGAATCCTCAAGTTTCGACTCCCCGTCTAATGCCGAATCAGAGGCACATCTATTCGAACATGATCCACTGGAGAGGGTTTTCACTTGTCTACGTCAAACGGTAAATTTAGAATAAAATGGTCATAGCCTAAAATACACACCTGATCGGGCCTAAAATCATAGAGATATCCAAGGGAAAGGGGATATTCCCCCTCCGATCGACCCTCAGCGCGCTAGGATGGTAGGGCCGCCCCCTAAAATATCGAAGGCGCCCCCTGAAATGTCGCTTGTCGCGTCCCACCTAACCACCCCCCTCCCGATGCGAATACGGCGCCCCCTTAGATTTGGCTCCGCGCACCCCACTTGTCCGGATGGCGCCCCCGACCATGTCCTCTCCTCCCCACCCCAGTCGGCAGTCCTGGATCTGCCGATGCCTAAAATCAGGGCTGGATATCTCTTCCAGGGGGGTTCGGCATGGGTTAACGCCAGCACTGCAAAAGAAACCCTATACAAAGCCTTTGGGACACCCAGAATCCAGGGGAGGTCCTGATAGGATTTGATGCCACTCAAAGCACTTACTTCATATAACCCAAGTATGAGCATAAGTCTGTCGGCTTATTCTCCAAATACGATGTTATGTCCAACTTTGACTGGGATACAATTTTTTCGAACGAAGAGCGCCAGGCCGGGCTCCCCGCCCTCGTCCCCCTTCCAGGTGGCCACGCCCCCGTTAGCTGATATCAAGAACAACTCGTGTGTGGTGAGCACTCATCGACAGTGAAAGCGGACTGACACGCCAGCGTACGTTCATGACAAACCATCACGGTCATCAGAACCAGCAGGGATCGCGCGCACTGTAGAACATCTAGGACACGGCTATCGGTCTCGGGTCACGTGCTCCACCCCGCACTGGTGCTGTTTACGCCGCCTGTCTTGCTTTATATGACCTTCATTTACAGTGATAAACGACTCCAGCACTCGCCCGGGCAGTGGAACAAGTATGTATGAGACACAAACCCTCGGTGCCCAATCAGATGCATTTATGAATGGTAGGCTAACATGCACTCTCGGCTTCAATTGCAAATTGATTACGCAGTGCAGTTTTCATTGTGGATTGCACTGCCTTGAAAGTGCCAAAATAAATAGAAAAATATACCAACTCGGGCCCAGGAAAATGATGTGATCTACGCTAAAGTGGTACCTGACATAACGGTTAGGACAGAGTGTCAAACGACCACGGGCCCTCTCTGTATAACGGCAGTCGTGGTTGAACTCCGAACCCTTGGCAAGGATTGGATTGGGCAGAGACAGCGATCGCAAGCTGCTCCAACGTGTGCGGCCTAAGCTGGAATCAGAATAATGATACAATTCGTGAAATTAAGTCGGAACCAACACCCGGACACCACATAGCCAGCTGCGGCTGCTGCCCTAATACCGAACACACTCGGAAACAGCATTGCTCCGAGAGATTCCACCTCAACTGCCATCTTCGACACGAGGAACTGGACTTCAAAACGTGTAGCACATTAGGAAAGTTATTTATTGGGCTGTGAAGGTGCTAGCTGCAATGATTGTGCAGTGCCGTACCTTATTTACTTCATTTTGTATCATAAGGCAGTTCACAGCATCAACGTGACTGTTCCTAATTCCTATAAACAAATTCAGTATGAAGACATACATGGCAAACACGACGTAAAACGACACAAACATAGCGACAGAATATGAAATTGGTGCGGTCCCAGGGCATTTTTTAAGGAAAAGTCAGTGGGGGCATTTCTTGTTCTGGCCATTATAGCGTCTTCAAGGGGTCAAGACCCCATTTTGAGGGGTGTAATACAGCTTAGACGCGTTAGTGTTAAAAAATGTTTCTCAGTTCTTTAGTTATTGCAAGTTTAGAGATTAAAGGTGCTGCCCAGGGCTGCCAGGTTTTTCAGCGGAAAAGCTCAAACTGAGTTAGAAAAAGGGACCAGAGGGGCAAAATTTTATTTCCACTAAAATAGCCAAATAAAAACCATAAAAGCCAGATTTGAGGCTAAAACGACCCCTAGCGGTAGTCATAAAACCACAAAAAAGGGGCTTGTATCACTGTTTAAAACTAATTGTTGATAGTTTGATATTGACTTGACGCAATATTTTCAGCACACTACCCATCTAATAGGAAGCCAGAGGTGCCCTTCCAACCCCGCGTGGCCATCGAATGATTTATCCACATAGCCAGAACATTTTTGGGATCATCAACCACGCCCCCCCCGCCCACTTTTTGACCAATAATTTCCTGATCTCAGTCAAAATGGGAGTGAACCGGAAATTTGTATAACCAGCCGCTGCGGAAGGCGACGAGGAGCCCAAATTCGAAAAGTTTTTTGTACTAACGTGGAAAGTTTGCTGTCAGCATCAGGTTGAAGTTTGGCTGGCCCCTCACTTTTTGCCGGTGGCGACGCTTATGTATGCTAGCACCACAATAATAAATTAAAAAGGCTAATCACTTCATACCGCTCCACCAACAACCAGTCTTACGCACTTTGACTACACCGTGTCCCGTCTAATACACGAAACGAGCTCTTAACGCTGACAACTGACTGCGCGTGAAATGAGAGCATCATGCAATGTCACGGTACTGGCTGGAATGTGGGCATCCGGTCGGATAGAACAAATGCTTGATTGGTTGTAGGCCAGCGTTCTTCTCCAACGTTGTGATTAGTTGATGCTGAGGCTGCTTTGCCGGGATTTCCCGTAACTGCGCGCTTTGTTTCGTCTTCACACGATGGAGCAGACAGCCAGGGGTGGAAATTTTTTAACACAATTTTTGTGGATTGCCAATTTGGGACCAGAAATAGAACAAAGTTATAATTATCGGGTGGTGTTCTGTCTTATTTTCGTTAGGCGAGTATGCATTTGGTCAATTTTAAGTCATCTGTGTATTTCACTGGGGGGCCAATTTCCGGGCACTGGGGGGGGGCATTTCGGCCGACTGGGGGGGGCAAATGGCCCCCAGTTAACATGTTAAAAAATGGCCTGTGCGGTCCTCACCTTATTAGCCAAGGGGAAATGTTCTAAGAATGCCTGGAATTTGAGCTCACAACTTACGGAAGGGGAGATATCGTCCCACCGCCGGACTGTATCGACAGCGCATCCATAGCTTTAGTGAGATTTCGTTCTACCGAAAAAAATCGTATAGACCAGCATAGTTGAAAGCCTCACATGACTCTCGAATAACACCTTCGAAAGATTGGTTTCTCAAGCATAAAAAACTAGCACCTATGAATTCCAAACGGCCCTGAGGCAGATACCACTTCCTGTTTTCATTGTCGGCTCTGGCTGGCAATGCCCGGTAGTCAGCAGGCATCCCTCCGCCGACAAAAACGCTGGATAAGGCGCACAAAGCGGAACAGAGAGCGTCTGCAGCCGACGCGGCGTTAGAAACCGCAGGGAGGCCAGGTGAGAATTGCGCAGACGATGAGTCGTACATTATGCTGCAGGAGGCTTACATTACACTGCGCTCCGGAGGCTGATATGAATTTCAGTCAGACGTGATCTCTGCTAATTACACTTTCACAACACCACCTGTGGATTTAATTCCCGACACCTGTTACAATTCGGATGCACATGGCGTGGGTGATGAAGCGCTTTATCTCGGGCTTTCTCTGTCTTCACAGTGCAACGCTTGTGCTTAAAAAAAGATAGCAGAGGAAAGTTTGATAGCCGAATCAAATTGCATTCATCGATAATCTATTCCATCTTGTTTATTGAAAAGGCACTGTCAAGTGCCAACCTTTTAACTCCCTATGTAGCCGATTTAATTCGTTAGTTAACGTACAAGATTACGCTCCACTTTTCTCTAAGAACAATGGATCAGACAATCAACCTCTTTATCCTGTGCATAAAACACAATACCGATACGAACGAGGAAAGCAATGTGTGTGCAGCAATTGCAAATGATCTGCCTCAAAACAAAACGACAGCGGCATAACACATCAAATTACAGTTTTAATGATCGGAAACCACTTGCTGTGTTCCCCACCAATCGCCCACCGCTTCAGAATCCGGTGCGTTAGGAAATTACCGCGGCGTCGGCGGGACAGCGCCGACAGCCCGCCGCGAGCGACGGCGAAGTTCGCACGCGACCCTCGCTCCCCGGCTCATTGTTCCCCGGCGCCGGCCGCCGCAACATCCCCTGTTCCCAGGCACCGGGGCACCTGCGCCCGGCGCGGCCCTCTTCCGTCCGGATATGGGGTGATTTACAATCCCGCCTTCGCCGCTGCCGACAGCGGCAATGGAGGGGGTGGGAGTAGGCAGGGAACTTCGACCGCAGGCACCTCCAGTTTACAGGTCTGAGAGATCTCTGTGTCAGATTTTGGAGAAATCTGATGTTGAGCTTTAGATATAAGTCCCTGATTGGAAGCGAAGGGGTTCGATGGATTATCTAAGAAAAAAACTCGGAATTGAAGTCTTTGAGATCACAGGTTATCAGTCAATTAAAGGTATAACTAACGATTAGGTACTACGACATTTTGGAACCTTTTATGGCATCCAAAACAAATCTTACACTACACCTTCTCGATCACAAAATATGCTGCGTTATTTATGTCTGGAGTTCAGAACGGCAGGTTTACGTCACACAACTGGACACAACGTCACACAACTGGACAGGCCAGAGACGCGTGGGCGATGCTTATCTGCATTTCAATCTCGCGGAGGTAATCTGAAGCTCCCCTCGCCCCACGCTTCCACCAACACTGTTGTTTCCCCACCGAGCCATTGTCTCACCGCTTCAGCTTCGCGACAATGGCTTATCATCGAGCCGCTCTCACTGCGCGCGCGCCGGCGTTTCCCATGCCTCCAGTTGCGAACCAGAGCAAACACGAGCGACAGAGATTGTCGGCGTGGGAGCCGGCTCAGACCAGCGTTACATACAGACCACGTGCGTGCTTCCCTGGCCATATGGAGGAACAGGGATCGTCAGGGTGAAACATCCACTCACAACCTCTCAGAGGCTGCTGCTGGAACCACACGGGGGTGTCTGCAGTGCACGGGTGCAGCTCGCCCTGTTAGCACCGGAAAAGGCACCTGGGGTGGCTGGCCTCCCCGGAATCTCTATGAGGGAGTTTAACAGACCTAATTATGGTGGCAATTTCCTTTTGAAGTGAATACGCTATCGACAGTGAGGTGTGCAGTGTCTGTTTTCCCTGAAACTTATTAGTGATGGAAACTTAGCTAAACGGTATAATTGCTACCTATATAAAAAATGTGCATAATCCGGCTTGATTCAAACGATAACTTTCCACTGGAAGTAAAATAGTTTATTGCATTTACATCCAGTCGGAAATAATCAGCTAGAGCTAGCTACCTGCTATGCTGGCGACATATTTAAACGAGAGATTCTTGAAACAATAGGCTTTAATTATGCTCCAAGCTCCAATACCTGGGCTGTGGTAAAATATATCTATGCTTTCGGCAAAGCGATACAAAACCTTTTGTTACATCTATAATGCAGACATGGATTGTGGCAGTCAAACTCTATCTCTCTCTTTCTCCCTTCCCCTCTCTCTCTCTCTCTCTCTCTCTCTCTCTCTCTCACCGGTCCGGCATCCGTTGCGCTACCGTTTGAGCCGGGTGCCGTATGCAGACTCAGGGTCAAGGTCAGGCCGATCGGCCGCCGCCTGCAGATTGCAGGAGCCGCGGGACGGGCCAACGCCGCGGCGTGGTCGCCGGGGCACGGACGTGCCACGGCACACCGCGGCTGGAGGGACCTCGCGCTCGCGACCAGAGGCAGATCTAGCCGACAGGTTTGGGGGGGTAGGGGCAAGCCAAAGCCGATAAGCGAAAAAACGGCACGCGGTGAGAGAATGCCACAATTTAACTACTCGGTAGGTTTTTGGGGTAAGCCCGAGTCGAAACGCAAAAGAAAACGTCTCGGGGGGAAACATGTGGCCACAAGATGCTTGTTTTTGCTATCCAAGGTCCGCTGCTGAGGCTAGCTGGAGTGCTGAAGACAGTAGCCAAAATGTATCGGGAAATATGGTGATTTTTACGGCAGCATGTTTCGTAAAGGCAATTATGGTTTTCACCGTGTTCTGACCCTTGGTGATACTTCACCAGCATACTATCCACCTAAGCCGACTGATTCACTCATTCGATGTTGTTTGCAGGGTTGCACCATAGGCGTAGGAATGGGGTGTGCCAGGGGGCCATGGCCCCCAATATTCATGATTCTTAACCATTAACCCTATGGCGTTGACTGGAAAGAAATGACTTCAAAATGCCCGCTGGCCCCCCAATATTCTGGACGTTCCTACGCCTATGGGTTGCGCAGTTAACTCTCGAAACAGTCATGCACTGTTGAAGCGACATAGGGATCAATTCATGGATAACCGCAGAGAGAATACATAGCTTGGCCGTGCATAGGTACCTCAAAAGTATAAAGATGCTTACAAAATTACGAGGGTTCTTTACCTCACATGTTAACAAAACCAGCATTTGCACTTACCACCTGTCTCGAAACCAGTGGTCATGCTCTCCCTATTATGTTCAAGTTCTTATTTTAAAGGCTGGACTTTCCATAGCCATGGAGAAACGCTATCAGCTGGGACTCGGACAGGCCCCGGTAATTGACAAAGAGTCCATTTAGCAGGGGCAGCCATGAAGTTGACCTTTCCTCACGACCTCAGTAATGACTGTGACACGGAGTGAATGAGATCCTTTGTAGCCGCCGCCGTGCCGCCGCCCCGGTAAGCCTCTGCGGTGCCCCCTCTCGGAGCTAATTGCCTCTCAGTCGCGATGGACACAGCTGATGCGCCGGTCCAGCATCACTTCCGGTGACGTCAGAGGCGCAGCCAGACGCGAAAATGGTGGAGTAATCCTGGAGACGGCCAGTGATTTAGTCCCAAATTGAAATAAGCAGTGCAAACAGAACGGGAAATGTCGTTGCAGTTAAATGAAAGAACGGGTTAAAAACATTCTGAAAATGCAATTAGTAGGTGCTGCGTACGCACGTGCGAGGGGTCAGGGGGAGGGGGCAGGACCGTTTGATCACCGGAAACTCCAGGCACCATCAATGGCAAACACTTCCGGCCAGAGGATCAGTCAGCGGAGAAAAACGAACGCTCAAGTGTGAAATCGGCCAGGAAGCTGCGGTGTATCTGTATTTTCCGCGCCAGAGCACGTGCCTAACAAACACTGGGTAATCACAGACCGGAGTGCAACCAGCCGAGTTAAGGATATCCGATCCCCATAGGCGGATCCAGGGTTTCCGATCCCCGGGGAAGGGTGCACCATTCAGACAAGGGGGGGCACCATTTTTAATATCGCAATCTATCAGGGAGGCGTCAATCTTATCATCGGGGCGCCGATACTCACATTCAGGGGAGGGGTGAGATCGGCTCAGGGCAGCGACGTTTTAGGTGGGGCACCTAGGTCATTCCAGGGGGCGCAGAGGCCTGATCGCGGGGTGGGGCGAGAGGGGTAGGTGTCTTACTTTATATATATTCTTAGCTACTACTACTTATATATTCTTAGCCTTTGTCGATCATTGTACGAATAGTTGAAGGCAAAAAGCAGCAACGCCAAAATAGATAATCGTTCCCTGTAACAAGCCCGCAAACCGAGGAAAGTCAGCTGTGTAAGAGCTTCAAACTTGCAGTTCGGTAAACCTTTGCGTGAGAACAGCTACAGGGGAAATGCTATCTTCACGTCCTCCGACTACTCAGCAAACGTCCTCTGAAACTGCCGTCAAAAATTAAACTTACCACTACACCCCATCTCACTACAGATTTTGCGTCATATACCTACCTCCGGACGATATTTCATCAGTCTCTCCCCGCTGATAAGCGCTGGCACATTTGAACCGGATGAGACTGGTCTGACTATCGAATCATTCATCTCATCACCATCCCTCGCGTCACAATCGCAGGTATGGGTGCGGGATCGCGGCGGAGGCAGCGCACCCAGCAGCGCGTCCAGCAACCCCTCAACGTGGGCGGAGGCCAGCATGTCAAACAAAATTACCTCCTAATAACACGGCCAGCTATGTGTATAGAAATCCCGGCGGGTGAGAGGGGGATTTAGTCCAGCATCCCTCTGGCGCTGCCTCTGACGGTACCCGACAGCGGACACGGACTCTGACCTGTGACCCAGCCGGGGCGGCGTGCGCCCTCCTCAGTCACTCCACCCAAATTACCTGCCGAATTAGACACAATTACGTCTGGCCGTATCTGCCAACAGCTGGGCCGCGGCAAATGCGGCGCAAACGGCGTCGATTACGGCGCGGCGGGACGCAGCCGAAGACGGATCAGTGGGGAACGACCGCGTTGTGTCAGCGGTCAGCGGAGCGGGTGTGACCGGGTCGCTCCGGGCCGAGACCCGCCCTGCCTGCCTGATGGCGCCGAAGCGACGCCTGCTACAGAGAGCGAGCAGGGATCAGCTTCCGAGACAAAATACTGCACTCTACATATCTGGGATTAAATGGTTCCATTCATTTTTTCAAAACTTTTGCGAATTCTGATAAATGTAAAATTATAAACAACCTTAACCCACTAAAGAGATTGAGACTCTGTTTAGGTACGTACGTAAGAAGTTCAATTTCTTTTATTCCCAAAGACAGAAAACTTGGCAGATAGTATTCTTAGCCAAACGTTTAGGAAGGGGACAACGCCGGTAAAATAGTAAAATGGTTAAAACATATTTTTTATTATAAAAAACGGCCAAAGCCGGTTCAACGTTGATAGAGTTTCAATTTTGGCCACTTTGAAAGAGTCGTGGCCGACTTGGAACCCCCGATCCAGCAGTGTCAGTGTTCTAATAAAGTTGTTTTACAACACGGTAGGTCTTCCGTATATGTATAGGGCGGGCCGGCAACCCGCGGTACAACTGCCGCAAATCCGTCCCCACAATCACGATGACAGCCCAATCGACAACCAGACTGCGTGCGTTCATTTTTCCAAACACAAAAACACGTGCAGGATTTAAACTGGTTTGAAATACTGGGAAACGGGTAGCGTGCTTACCGAGAAAGGTAAAGGTTTGTCCAACACCCCAAACAACTCCTCAGAAACTGTCAGACGCTGGCAGTTGTAAAATTTATGGTATATTCACGCGCAAGTCGATAGAACGATCGATGAGAGCACCTCCACGTGTGGAAATCACCAGGGATGAAACTAAAACACCTTTAATCACAACATGACAGTTGTGATTTATTGCCAACGCAGCACGATTCTCCAGAAACGGCGAGGAACGCCAGCTTTGAGTGGTGCGCATCGCTGATGCTGATTCCCGCGGCGGTATCGCCGCGGCTGGGCGGCGGCGGAGGCCGGGATGACACCGGGAGGAGAGATGGGAGCCGGCGGACGCCGTTCTCCCGCGTTCTACTGCGGAATCGGACACGGCAGAACGTCGCTCTGTCGCTCCCGGCGGATCGCGTGAAGGCTTCTCCGATTGAGATCAATGAGTAAAGCAATTGGGAGAGTGTGCTGGCGGACACGGGGAGTTAATACATAAAAGAAGGCTAAAGAACTCTTAACTTCATTATCTCATCGTAGTCAGCTCCGATCGGGAGCGTCGCCACTGAGGAGTCGCCCTCGATGTGCGGATCCAGGATCTCCGATCAGGGGGCACAAAGTCGGAGGGACGCGTCATTCAGACTGGGGTCGCCACTTTTGGATGGAAAAAACCGATCAGGTAGGCGCCAATTCCAATCGTCGGGCGCCGATGCTCGCATATCCTGGGAGAGGGGAAACGGGAAACGACATATAAGGGGGTATCGTGACCATTTAAGGGGGCACCGATGATCGACGGGGGGCGGGGGTCACGAGTGCCCTCTTGCCCCTGGATACACCTATGCATTGAGTTAATGTTAAGATGTCCCTTATGTTTAATCATTTCTCATTTTCAGGACTTTAAATTGGTTTAACCGTGTTCAAAAGGTCTGTAAGAAGGCCATAAAATATATCATAAATACCGTGCTATCCCTTTTTGTATGATGGTTATTGATGTTTCCAAGCCGGGTATCCCAAATTATTTTGGGAAGTCCACTCCATTGTCACGTAGGCCAGTCTGCAAAGTATGGCAGCAGACCAGACGAGTCGCACCAGCAATCTAAAATTCTCGCACCACCAGCCACAACAAATTCGCACCAATCTGCCATATACCAGGAAGAAAACGCACCCATTCCTACCCACACGATGCAATGCTACCATTTACTAGTTAGTTAGTTAAGGACTTTTTATAAAGCACCCTCCTGTGTCTTTATAACCATTCAGCCATTATACCTATGTTTGGTTTTCAGTCTCACCTTCCTCGCACCCATCCCGTGCACCAGGTTGATAAAATTCGCACCACTCGCTCTTGTTTTCAAGGGCACTCGCACCGAAGAGATCTCGTCGAAAATGTCATACTTTGCACACTGGCACGTAAGGTATCCACCCTACCTGTCTATAATTTTCCTCAATAAAAATAGCTAAATCTGCTTAAAAAGCTGGCGAAAGTCAAATGAATCTCCAACTTGAATGGATTAAGAAAGAAAATCGTTTTTCGGAGTCAACTACTTGGCTTCTCCTGGCCGAGAAATCTGGCAGCCTCACCTCACCTTTTATTGGAGTGCGTTGCAACAGTTCCATTATTTTCAAGCCCATCAAACACTGAAGCAGAATGCTGAAACACAACACGCACGGTTTTCCCCCAGCGCAACAGGGAGGGGCCATGGGTGGTAATTTCTCCCCTGAATGCACCATTGACCTTGGCACGTCGCGTCGTATCCCCCTCCGCAGGCGCGCACCCCTCACTGCCCTAACGCCTGTACCATGACGTCACGCCGCTGGACACGCTGATTGGTCACCGGCGCGCATCGCCGGGAGAGAAGCAAAACGCAACTGACACGCGTCGGCGCACAGCAGAAGCTTGAGCAGAAGCGCGGTATATCTGTGTGGGGAGGGGGCGTGTCAGTCTCAGATGGGAATACTGCACCCGCGAACAGGAGCTGTACCATCACAGGTAAGAAAAGCCAAAGTGCTTGAACTGTTTTCGTTATCACATCTGCGTTGTCGAATGGCATGCTATTTCGGAAAACCCGCAAGCAAGGCCAGTGGAAGAAAATCGTTGAATTCAATGATTTTCTTCCACCGGCCTTTAAAAAACGGGTGCGTTACGCTTTGGAGTGTAGGTAGGTAAGGACTGGCTGTGCTCGTTCTGCTTGATACGGGTTTGGTGAATCGTGTTTCAGTGGGTCGTTTCTGTTGGGCGAACAAGACACGCCGACTGCTGAGACCATAAGGTGTCGCCAATTCTCATCCTGTTGGGAGGGTATGTCGGGGATCGGAAAGACTTATGCAGAGTACCCGTCCGGGATTTGAACCCGGTCAGCGGCGTGGAAGTTGAATGCTCTTCCCCCATTGGGATAGGGAAATGGCGGGCTGATGCATGGTGTTATTGACATTTAGGTTCTTCTAGTGAATTTTTACGAGTATCTATTTGAAATTACCCTACGTGTGTTCGCAAGCGTAAGAACGTCCGGAACACAGGCGAGGGCTATTAGAACATCTGGAATATTGGGGATGGGAGGGGTGGGCATGCCCTTCCCACCTCATAAGCGTATGTGCAGGGGGCGTCGCCTCGGAATTTTTGCTGGGGGACGGACCCTGGTCTGGTGATTGGCGGGGATGGGGAGGCAAATTCGGATAATTTTGGCCGGTTATGAAAGACTCACGTCGATGCGCTTCACCAAAAAATTTATGTACATACATAGATTCACGCAGGTAACGGGGAGAGCAGGGAAAGAACGGAAAAATTTACCCGATGTCCAAAATTTCAGGAGGACGTCCCCCTTAAATCGCGAGAAGGGGAGGCTTCCCACCGTCCCTCCGCCTGCAAAAGAACCATTTTTACGGCAAGAAAGTCTCGGTGGTCTTATGAGAACGTACACTGAAAAATATTTGACCATCCACCACCCTCTGACCAGCTGTGCTACCACATTTTGACGTCGTAAAACCAGCACTATACGACATTGGAACTAACCAAACACGTAATCTTGAACACCTGTGGACGGCACGACGTTGATATAGGTGGCACAGCGCGGAGGAAGAGGTGCTCATGACATCGTAGGAGGAGGGCAAGACGTGATATCTCGCGGAGCAAGAGGTGGTAAGGAGGTAGTAAGGAGTAGTAGGCTGGTAGTCAAAGGCGGTCCAAAGGTGGTGAAAGTTTGCGGTAAGGGTGGTACAGAGGTCGTAAACGCCAGATTACGACCTTAAAAGATCGGACAAATGGTTCCATCACGCCAGTCCTAATTTTTTTACGAGCTTAAAGGTCGTGAGATATTCTTTCAGTGTACATGTGAAGGACTGTCCGATGTTGATAGCAGACTTATCACACATATAGAACAGATTTGGGCCTCTTTTGACCTGTAATACCGGAAAAACATTCCAATATCAAGAAATATTTTGTTTGAAATCTATATGCATCAATGTTAAAGTTCGTCAGCGGCTTTGAAATAGTTCTCGGGGGTCTATTCGGATCTCGTAAACCTCTTGAGAGTTGCAATTAAAGCTTATGTGGATGCACATAATGCATCAACTTATAGCATCGTTTATCCTGTTTTCCCAGCAAAGTCCCGGCACGGAACCGGCAGGTCCCGGAAAGGCCCGTGGTCGGGACCAGCAACGGGCTAGGGTTAGGAGCGTTGGAACCAAAGGTAGGGAAGCTGGTCGCCGAGTCGCGCTCCTTCTTCCAGTCCCCGTTTTATGGCGACACAGCGGAGGATGCAGATGAGGAGGCTGTAATCGTCTGGCATTTGTCACGTTTGAGGCAGTGTGACGGATCCCCCCAGCATGACGCCGCCTCCGTGACCAGGTGTCGTCACAGCCAGATGTGGATCTTAACGAAACGTTTTGGCGAGGGGGGAGCCTGGGTGAAGTCGAAAAAGACACAGATTTGTATCGGCCCAAAATGCTAAAAGAGGGTAAAATTCGGCTTCTTTAGGGGGATAATGTCAGGTGGAACCTTCTGGATCCGCCCCTGCACACACAGCACAGAAGCCACGCCGCTGCCAGACGCGCATTTTCGGAGGACCGGGAGAAGATGAAGCACGAGACGGTGAAGGTGCTGTTATGAATTTTCTTCTGACGAAATGAATGAATGAATGGAAGTGGTCTTCTCATGCTAAATGCATATACCCAGGGCAGTTGAATAACTGCCCTATGGACAGGTATATACCTGCTTTGAAGTATGAATGAAACCCATTGAGCACCTTTACTATCCTAACTGAGCGTAGATATTGATAAACATGAACATCAAAATTGTCGCTCCGGAGTACACGGTTTTGGTGTGGTCAACTTTGGACATCGGCTCGACAAAAAGTTCTCATGGGTCTGAGCGTACAGATTCCTAAGCATTTTTGTCTGTCAAAGCCTCTGTATGATTCCCTCTTAATAATGGATAATCACCTGCATCTGCCTTCTGCCGGTATACATTCCCATTTTCTACAGTTGATGGTGATGTCGTAACCAAGCATTGGGTCCTTTCATCTACTTTTGATGGTATGATAAATGGATCCCAGTTCTTGCAGTTTTCTATCAGAAAAGGGCTGTATCCTACATTATTGGTCTTATATATTTATTTGATCCATGGATTTGATGCTCAAACCAGCCCCGCGATGCTAACGTTTTATAATTTCCGCAAGGTTCTGGTGGAAAATGGGTACTGTAGCACCTGATCTGCTTTCAAAATCCCGCACAACTATTCTGATGAGCCCAGCCGTTGACAAAAGAGGATGTTTTGGTCAGTGACCGGCCCGTGATTGGCCCTTTACTCAGGGGTCAATGACTCAAACTCTTCCAATGCCTTAATTTTCTCATTTCACTCAAGCCAAACGTTAAATGTTGAAGCTTGCGGTTTCAAGCTATGGATGCGACCACCTGCCTCTGTTTAGGAGTTGAACTTAATGCCTCCTCAGTCCCGCACCATATTGGAAGACACAGATAACCATTCACAGTATCATCGACGGTTTTCCTAACATTCGTTACTGTAGATAGGAACTGGAGGAAACTTAAAACCCAGCTCGTTTGGAGAGGCTCATTTTGAAGATCGACTCAGACGTGATGTTTAAGTGATAATCCCCAAATAGGCTCGGTTTCAGAACTATTAACGAATATCCGGCAGTGGCTTAGCCGGTGTCTGTAAATGCTCAGTATTTGGTGAAACCTGAGCTTCCTTCTATGAAAAGCCATTGCGCTTTGCCCCCTTGTTGTACTTGATCTCAGAACCGCTGATCTGTCCCTCACACTGGCCCGTCTCTGGGCCCTGGCCGGCGTATCCATTCCCGTCAGCTGATCAGAAGCCAGAGACCTGGAGCAGAGGCCGGCGTCGCCACTCCCGTCAGCTGATCAGAGACCTGGAGCACAGGCCGGCGTCGCCACTCCCGTCAGCTGATCAAGACCTGGAGCAGATGACGGCGTTGCCACTCCCGTCAGCTGATCAGAGACCTGGAGCACAGGCCGGCGTCGCCACTTCCGTCAGCTGATCAGAGACCTGGAGCACAGGCCGGCGTCGCCACTCCCGTCAGCTGATCAGAAGCCAGAGACCCGGAGCACAGGCCGGCGTCGCCACTCCCGTCAGCTGATCAGAGACCTGGAACACAGGTCGGCGTCGCCACTCCCGTCAGCTGATCAGAGACCTGGAGCACAGGCCGGCGTCGCCACTCCCGTCAGCTGATCAGAAGCCGGCACTCGGCGGCGACTCCATCGACATTCCTCCGCGTCCCGGCTAATGACTCCGTCTGCTCCGGCGGAGGTATAGCTCTCACAGAGCGTCTCCAGCCCCGGGCATGGCGGACGACGCCGGGCGTGGCAGACGGGACCGGCCGTGGCAAACGACGCCGGGCGTGGCAGACGGGACCGGCCGTGGCAAACGACGCCGGGCGTGGCAGACGGGGCCGGCCGTGGCAAAAGACGCCGGGCGTGGCAGACGGGGCCGGCCGTGGCAAACGACGCCGGGCGTGGCAGACGGGGCCGGCCGTGGCAAACGACGCCGGGCGTGGCAGACGGGGCCGGCCGTGGCAAACGGCGCCGGGCATGGCAGACGGGACCGGCCGTGGCAAACGACGCCTGGCGTGGCAGACGGGGCCAGCCGTGGCAAACGACGCCTGGCGTGGCAGACGGGACCGGCCGTGGCAAACGACGCCTGGCGTGGCAGACGGGGCCAGCCGTGGCAAACGACGCCGGGCGTGGCAGACGGGACCGACCGTGGCAAACGACGCCGGGCGTGGCAGACGGGACCGGCCGTGGCAAACGACGCCTGGCGTGGCAGACGGGGCCAGCCGTGGCAAACGACGCCTGGCGTGGCAGACGGGACCGGCCGTGGCAAACGACGCCGGGCGTGGCAGACGGGACCGGCCGTGGCAAACGACGCCTGGCGTGGCAGACGGGACCGGCCGTGGCAAACGACGCCTGGCGTGGCAGACGGCGCTGGACGTGGCAGACGTCGCTGGACGTGGTAGACGCCTACGGAAGGTCGGGGAGGGTCAGGACGTGGGCCGAGGTGAGCTGCAAACCGGCCGGCTATGATCACTGATCTGTTCCTGCTGCCATTTCGCTGCCAAACATTTTTTTCGCGAGCATGCGTTTGGAAAAGGTAATAGTGATACGGTTATAGGTACGATTACCTTCTTTTGTTCAGTAAGCTTGTTACAATGGTGACTTATATTTGATTGCTAAGATGTCCATGCCCATAAAGGATCGAGAAGTCAAGAAGACTGCGAGCAACACTTTTGGGCGCCAAACGTGGCATCTCTAAAGAGGGCAGGGATTTGTACGCAGTCACGAGATGGATTTGGTAAATCGCCGGCCTGATACTGCGTGAGGACATTTTGTCGTCAGCTCAACACTTTTTACGACCGAGCCGTGACAGGTTTTCTGCTCTTACTTTTCGACCGCATCAGATACCGGTTCATGGCCC
This sequence comes from Lepas anatifera, assembly GCA_034440635.1. Taxonomy (NCBI): domain Eukaryota; kingdom Metazoa; phylum Arthropoda; class Thecostraca; family Lepadidae; genus Lepas; species Lepas anatifera. Next base: position 144,706 of record JAOTON010002048.1, read on the forward strand.
AGAGCTGGTCTCGGAGACTGCCCGTTCCTCGGTTATCGGCAATCTCTCGTGAGTCGATGCGTTCACGAACCGAGTGGGGTTTAGAAGCGGGGAGCTGGTCCCCTGCGTGAAGATCAGACCTGGAGTTTACACGGGAGGGAGGGAGGTCACTCACCTACCCCCTCCCCTCATTAGCGTGTCGTAGATTGAGTAGCTGAACAGATGCCCAGTTCAATCCAGTCCACTGCAGTGGACTGGGTTGAACTTGGCAAGTCCAGGGAGTAGGATAGTTGGGGTAATGTCGGATCTTAATATGAATTTGATTCAGTTTTTGTCGATTTAGTCGTACTTTTCGAATGTGGACTCTGTTTTGATTGATAATCAAGGTGTGCAAATGGATTGACCTGGATTTTTGGGAACATTTCTGTTTTTTTATAGTTTTCTCGGCCATGCCACCCTCTGCCCTTCAGTTACATCGGACGTCCCCGTGGGGAGGACCAGGAATGGTCGCGGTATCACCCCCAGACTGAAAGACCGGGCTCAAGGCACTATCCTGCCGGGGGAAATCGGTTTTACAGCCTGGTGGTTGCTGCCCGTGTCCGTCTCTTGGACTTCCGCCATGCGAGATAGTTTCAAACACTGAGCCGATTCTTTATCGCCACATCGACTTGTGTTGATAGACACGCTTCCCATTAGGTCCCTCCAAGCTACTTCTGGCGAGCTGTTAACTCTCGGATCGACGATCCAGCCAGCGTCGGATGATTGGGGTGAGTGCCGCATCGCGTGCGGCGGCGGCGTAAAGGGCACCATTGTACCTCTGAAGCTAACTGAGACCTTCAGAGCTGATCTGTCGGGTCACCGCACCTGGGCCCGGCGACGTTGCAACTGGTGAACAGGTTAATGGCAGCGGAGTTTACACAATTAGAAGTGCCGCTGGGGACGTGGTGGTGTCGGGAGGGTTCAGGGCTCCTCGCACACGGAGTTACCCAACCGCCTGACACTGTGGGCATTACGCCCTCCCTCATAATCCGCGCCCATGACACGGTTCTCTAGACGCGAGACCAGAGCGAGCGGGCGGAAACCGCTCCGATTTGTGGCTGTGGAGCGGCTTGGATGGTAGCCGCACATAACCGGCTTGGGATTTGCGTTTGTGCGATGTATGTGTATTAGCCGGAGAATGGTGTGGAGAGATCTCACGCCTCGAAACAATTGGTAGAAGGCGGATGTTTTCTCTTAACTTGGGCGATGCACAGCGTGCGTAATACCAAGTGAGGGTCAAAATGTACCACGCCGAAGACCAAGGAAATGGGGCTATTGTCCATCAATACAGGGCACATGTCTTAAGATAAAAAACTAATCAAGCTGACTCGTGCGCTGACTCGTGCCTGGCTTGTCTTGAAAATCGAAATATAAGAATTATATTTTTCAAGTCTAAATCTTACGTTTTCAGTCTCAGTTTTATCGCTCAGAATCTTCAAACTATTGTGAGAAAGTTCGAGATCGCACGAGAAGTAACCCTCTTTAATCTCTTCTCACTCGAGATATGAGAATTGTGAGATTTTAGCTCCGTGACTGAGATTGCCCTCCGTGACTGAGATTGCCCATCTTTGCATGAAAGATTCTACGTAGCTATCGTGCCATAGGAGGGTCTAAGGGGAGCGGTGCAGGTGGCCCTCCTGATGGACTCAGAGGGTGGTTGGACCCTGCCCCAACGCCCCATTGACCCCCCCCGGCTCCCACTGAATCGTCGCTTCCTGCCGTTACGCCCTAGAGATGAGTACTGGTGCTCCCGCGATACAATTTAGCACCCCTTTAACAGGTCACTTCTTAAAATCGATCCCCTGGCCTAAGTGGCACCCCCTTCCAGCCAAAGTGACGCCCCTCTAAACCCAAATGGTGCCACCTGGCCAGAATGCTGCCCCATCGGAAACCTTTATTTGCTTGCCTATTTGTCCCGCCTAGCTAAAATTGTCTATTCGTTTTGTATGCAATTTCCGTGCTAGAATATTTTTAAGTTGCATGCCTTCTTTCTATGGTATCCAATTAGAGTAGTTTAGAATTCATGACGGCATCAGAATAAGAAGCGTCTGTCCACTTAGGCCTGGCTCCCGATTCCTAACGACCTTGTGTCTAACGAACACCGACCGGACTGACTGGGCAGGAGTTTCACCAGTGCCCTGTCCAGCTCAGCTGCACCAGTGCCGGGGTCCCAGTGCCCTGTCCAGCTTAGCTGCACCAGTGCCGGGGTTCCAGTGCCCTGTCCAGCTTAGCTGCACCAGTGCCGGGGTTCCAGTGCCCTGTCCAGCTTAGCTGTACCAGTGCCGGGGTTCCAGTGCCCTGTCCAGCTCAGCTGCACCAATGCCGGGGTCCCAGTGCACTGCCCAGCTCAGCTGCACCAGTGCCGGGGTCCCAGTGCACTGCCCAACCCATCTGCACCAGTGCCGGGGTCCCAGTGCCCTACCCAGCTCAGCTGCACCAGTGCCGGGGTCCCAGTGCCCTGCTCAGCTCTGCTGCACCAGTGTCGGGGTCCCAGTGCCCTTCCCAGCTCAGCTGCACCAGTGCCGGGGTCCCAGTGCACTGCCCAGCTCAGCTGCACCAGTGCCGGGGTTCCAGTGCCCTGCCCAGCTCAGCTGCACCAGTGCCGGGGTTCCAGTGCGCTGCCCAGCTCAGCTGCACCTGTGCCGGGGTCCCAGTGCCCTGTCCAGCTGCCCAGCTCATCTGCGCCAATGCTGGGATCCCAGTGCACTGCCGAGCTGACGCGGTGGTGCGGTGTGCATGACTGTCTCGGTTTTGTATTGGCTAAGGGTGCATGACATGGCCAGCCTAATCTATGCGTAGCCGTCCGGCTTTTCGTGCGTATGGTTTTGATAATCGCTTCGCTCTTGGTACTATTTGTCATTCAGTGAGCTTACCTGATATCGCGTTTAGTGAGCTCGCCTGCCCGGTTTCAAATATCGATTAAATAGTATGTGCTGTGTGAATTTTCGATTTCAGTGCGAATCCTCCAGTTCTCTTCAGCTTGTTTGCCTCCAGTTACCCCCCTGATGCTGCACTACCCTTCGGCCGGTCCGGCGGACTTGCCCGGGTCGTACTGTTCAACCCCATGGACCCGACGTGACTGGTCGGTCTGGGGACGACAGCTGGCGGTGATTTGGCTCGGATGGCAGCTTCAGAGCTGAGACAGCTGCCTGCCAGACGGCTCCGGAAGCTCTGAAGGGCCATCACTCACGCGCAGGTGCTCCTCATGGCTGGAAATGGCGCCCGTCCGCGCCAGCCAGCGGCTGTCGGCCGTTTTGCACGGGTTCAGAGACGGATGGTAGTGCTGGGGAGAACCTTGCCACTTCTCACGCAAACGGTACGGCGGGCACCATCCTGTAAAATGGCGTGGGTAGGTCTGTCCGGGCAAATCATGTGGTTAGGTCCATCCTGACCAATGGTACGGGTTACAGGTACATCCTGGAAAATTGTGCGGGTAGGTTCATCCTGGTAAATTTTACGGGTAGATTCATCCTTGCAAATTGTGTGCGTAAGTCCATCTTGGAAAATGCTGTGAGCAGGTCCATCCTGGCAAATGCTGCGGGTAGTTCCATTCTGACAAGTGCGACGGGCAGGTCCATCCCGTCAAATAAGCAACCTACGTCCCCCACGCGCGAAGACGAACGCTGGAAAGCGCAGGTTAAGTTTTGCATGTGCAGCCCGCTACAATGCTCTTCCGCCTGAAGTACGTCACTCTGCTTGTCGTTCCGGCTTCAGACACGGTCTGTTGAGGGTTTCAAGAGGCGATGTTTGAATGTCTGACTTAACGAGTGTATCGAGTTTGTCTACACTTTCACTCTGTCCCGCATGTTTTACGCAACCACTCGATTTTGTCTTACTTGACGCGGTGCTTGAAAAGCCTGGTTTTGTGGGATGTGCCCAAATAAACTGACTGACTGACCTGGAAAACGGGTAGTTCCTTTTCTGACAAGTGCTGCGCGTAAGTCCACCCTGGCAAATGCGGCCGGTAGGTCTACCCTGATAAATGCTGCTGGTAGGTTCTCCCCGAACATTTACAATTTAAGGGTGTCTGACATGCATCTCTGTAACGGATCTTCTAGTCCTGGCGCCTGCAGGTTAACTGGGGGAGTGTCGACTGGACGCAGCTGGCGGCGCCCATAGATGTCTTAACAAAAACAAACAAACTCACCATCATTATAGTGCTCAGCCGTGTCAGGTGGATTAAGATAGCTCATTTTTATGTCCTCAGCACAGAAGGTCTCAGCGGGAACCAATTAAAATAGCGGCGGCTTGTTTACGTCGTCGGCGAGGAATATCCCACACCAGAGCCTCGGCGGCATCACGCACCAGTCCTCGTGACTCTGCTTCGCGGCATTCCTCCTTCTCAGAACCAGTCGGTGCACCGTTTGAGCTGGACAAAAGAAGGCGGCCGCAGTCATGCATGGTCGCCGCCGGCGGTGGGGACCTTGACTTGCAGAAGCCGCAGGAAGCCTGGAAAAGGCACCGCCCGGATACGCTTTTGGAGGGTTCGAGTCGGCCACGGTCTCAGAATTGGCGTTACGATGGTCGTTAAAAGTCTGGACATGTGGCCGGACATGTCAATTGCGTAAGAACGTCCGCTTCGACTGCAGGGGCGGTGGGCCCGTTCGTTGTTTATGGCTGAGTTTTGTGTGTCGGCTTCAGAATAGGGCCCTGCTGAAGACTGTATAGTCTGCTGGTATTGCTTCAGATTGCTATCGATCCAGCAGAATCACAGGTGCGGTCACCGTTCATGTACAGGATCCATTGTTGGGGGCCAGTTGTGATATCAGCTGGTACTTCTGCCAGTAATCGTTACGTTCCTGTTCGACATGGAGCTTTGGTGTTGAATCTGAGTGTGTTTTTTTTTAAAGAATCTGCTATAGTTGGGTAAATGCTCGTCTTTCCATGTGTACCCGATAGTTTTGCTTTGTAGAGGCTGCGCAAACCTCACTCCCAGTTTTGTGGTCTCAATCTCACCCGTGAATATCAATCATCAATCTCACACTTGTGCTTGTGAACTTGAAGTGGAAACGACTTCGTGAGGTCGGCATACATAAGCTTTGGAATTAATCCCAACAGAAGTAATTCTATTTCGCAACAATTAGCATATGATCGCCTGCGCATTGTGCCAGGCGTTTGGTCGCCTCTCGACCGGGACTCTGCCGAGTGCGGAGTGCCGGTGGCTCTCGGTCACGTTCGTCATTTCCTGCGGCACGGCCATAACTCTGCTGTGTGACGTCTCGGGCTGGCTCGGGTGTCCGTCTGCAGCACCTGCCTGGGAGCCGTCGGAGTAGGCAGCTTCACACCTCCGCCGCGGCCGCGGGGTCGCCCGCCCCGCGCGAACTCTGGCCAGAGATCCACCGCGAAAGTCCTGGCCCGCACCGCAGAGTGGCTCTATCAAGCCCAGCGGTGCTGCATATGCCGCATTTGCATCAGGAACGAACGGGAACAGGCTGCAGACACAAAGACACGGTGCAACTCGGGCCGACGCCGGCTACACAGACACCGTTTTTAATGTGTGTTGTGCCGCGTTGATTCACACCATTCGTTGACCTGTCTGGAAATGCTGCTTTATTATGACCAACAGCCACGACCGTTTGACCTCCACCACATATGTGTCTGTCTCCTTTTCTCTTCCTGCCACCTTATAGCCTTTATTCTCTCCTCCGCCTTTCTCTGTTTTTCACCCTTTCCCTCTTTCCTCAGTTGCAACACCACTTGGAGATTTGGTGGGAAGACTTTTCTCGTTAAGAATAAATAAGCCAAGTGAGCAAACCAGTCCGATTGTAACCATACACAGTGTATTCCACGAGTGGATGAACGCCAGGGCTCGAGCCACGCATTCATCGGTGCCTCCGGCGCGGGTCATCTAAATTAGGTACGCAGAGCAACCCAGCGATTCCATAACTGAGGTTTTAAGTACATGCCTTAGGAGGAGCTTCAGACGCAAATGATTCCAAGACCAACCTAAAGTGTATAGATGGTATCTATATCTTAATACATATATATATATATATATATATATATATATATGTGTGTGTGTGTGTGTGTGTGTGTGTGATATAGGTGAACGCAGAGAAAGTTATTTAAGTTATATTTAATTTGCAAACGTTTCACTGTTGTACAGCTTCATCAGTGTAGGTACATAATTACAAAAATATGAATACAAAATGACAAAGTTCAGCTCACAGCAGGCCACAATATTTCAAACTTCAAACTTTTATAGCGTTTTATTGCGTTCTTTTATAGCTAGTTAGCTATAAGAGAAAAAAACATCAAACATTAAGCACGAGAACTGGAGAAGAAAAGAAAAGAAAATCAAAATCATGTCCTGTCGAATCAGTTTGAAATATTGTGTCCTGCTGTGAGCTGAACTTTGTCATTTTGTGTTGATATTTTTGTAATTAGGTATGTACCTACACTGGTGAAGCTGTACAACAGTGAAACGTTTGTGAATTAAATATAACTTAAATAACTTTCTCTGCGTTCACCTATGCCACATTATGTCTGATAACCCCATATATATATATATATATATATATATATATATATATATATATATACACATATATATATATCCCGAAAGATTATTCAATGAAGTGGTGGCCCTCCAGGAAGAATTTGAAATTCAACCTTTCAGTACAGGAAAGCAGACATTTTAAACCGCAAAATACGGGTTAAAATATTATATAATGAACCCTTTGATAAGAAGCTTGTAATTGGATCTCTTCTCATCCGTCTGACGAATCCAAAACCGTGGCGTTTTATCGCCATTCCCTTCTCTCCGTTCCAGTACGTTGCAAACGGCGTCGTTTCCGACTAGGCGTGGCGCCCGGCCGGTGCGGTAAGCGGCCGTGTCTGCGCCTGATCGCACCCTAACTGTCGCGCTCCACCCCCCGCCCCGCCTGCCGTCTGCCGCCGCCGAGGTGGTCTCGCTAATTCGGCAGCGAATCGGCCATTTGGGCAGCGGTGCCGCGCCGCTGCGCAGCTGACCGCCGCGGTGTCGGCTGTCCTGCGGCTGCTGAAGACGGTCACCGCGCCGGAACTGGTCTCACAAGATGGCCACCGGCTCCGGTTCCGGTTCCGGTGTCGCATGGGAAATTCCGGGGCGCGGGTGCGCGGCGGCGAATTGTTGTACCGTTTTTGGGTGACCAGCAATTAGGTCCTGGTCAGCTGATATCAGTAGTCAGACTGGGTATATGTTAGCCTGGGCGGCTGTACTAAATGTTTATTACCAGGGTAGAACTTACCAGGGTAGAACCCACGGTTTTTGAGAGGCTGTGATCTACATCGACGTCTCAATCAACATTTACCACGTGGAAGCTAAAATGAAACCTTCGTTGTTACGACAAAACACTGATAGGGAAGGATCAACATTTTCACACTCGTGCGCGGGCTCAGTGGCGCGCAAATTACGCGCGCTGCAGCGGCCTCGGTGGCGCGCCGATTTCGCGCGCTGCAGTGGCTCGGTGGCGCGCCGATTTCGCGCGCCTCTGTAATTACCTGGATCGCGTGCCAGCGCGCCGGCCGCGTCTACCTGTGTCTGATACGGATCAGGGGCGACCCCAAATTGCAGACCCTTTCTTTTGGACAGATGGGATCAGCGGTCGAGACGTGGCGTTCAGACTGATAGCCCTAACTACTCCCGTCTGGACCAAATAACAGGTTGGCGATTCTGCGGACGGTCGTTGGCGCTCCTTCGACTGTCGTCGTCTGTCCTTGGCGTTGTTTTTCCGGGGGTCCCTCCAAGGTCTGTGATGGAACCGTTAACGGCTTGGTTTGTGGCCGGTGTCGGTGTGCTGTGGTAATTTATCCCTATCAAGCAATGTTCCTTCATAAGTAATTTGGTCCTCTCGCTTTGAAACGATTCTTTTCTCTTGGGAATGGCGTATTAGACGCCTCAATCTCGAAGCCATTTTTGTTAACTTTATAGCCAACGAACAAAGAGCCACTCTCGATAAAGCTATCGGGAGAATTAAGCATAAATAGCTGCTAACCACACCGTTTAGTGCCTATGGCGGGTGAAGAGGCAGCCTGCCCGATGGTGGGCCCCACGCCGTCACCGCCAACCATCACTTCCGGCGCTGGAGTCTTTACCTCCACGTGGGAACAGCGCTCCCAGGCTTCCGCTCCCGCGCCGCCGCAACCAGCAATTAGCACAGGAAGGGATGGGTCTAAACAGAGGCATCGCCGACAACGGCCGCTGGAAGTCAGAGCGTCAAAAATACACCACAGCTAACCAGTGGATCTAACGAGACCATTACAGAAGACTGGTGCACGCGAGAGCCACGTCTTTCATTTTATGTGTGCTTTATACCAAGGCTGTGCTGGAATTATCGTACCTTGAGTGCTTTGTTATGGTTGGCGAAGCCCAAGTACCCCTAGCGATTAGTTGTTTTTTGCTTGCTTGTAGCACTTTAACTTGGCCTGTAAGTTTTTATTTGCTTGTGCTTTTACCCACCTGTTTAACTCATTATGAGCTGCTGTTTTTTTGTCTTTTTGACTTGGCTGATGAGTCAAGCTGCTCCGATTATGTCCGCAAATTGAAATCTTGAACTGCAGACCACATGCTAAATAAGTGAAGCAAAGATTGATTAGATAAATAAACCTGGCACGCGTGTTTCGACGTACAGTTTCAACGCAGTTAAGCTCATTGCTTTAAGATTTAGAGTTAGGCTTGCGTCCTTATCAACGTCTCAAACGACCATTACTGCAGTGAACCTGCGCACTGCATGAAAACAAATGGCATAAAGATCTGTCCTCACTGAATCACAGCCAATCGCAGCCATTGGCACTGATGCGCAACTATCGGGGGAGCAGCATAATATGTTACCGAATGAATGCCGCCCGGGCACAGAGATAAAAAAATCGCCTGATAACCCGCTATATTGTTAACGACGCGTGTTGAGACATCGATGTTGCCAAATCCGGCTCACGATTCATTGTGAAAGTCTGGCTGTCAGGCACCGCGAACTACCTAACCCAGCGAGCTGCAAAGAGCCCATGTGAGCCCGGCGCCCGCGCCATCCTCCCATCAGCCATGGTCGGCGGCCGCCGTCAATGACCAGCGCTAATCCGCCGCGGACCACGCTCGGAGCCCTCCGAGCCCGTGACCACTCGGCGATGGCGTGCACCATTCACCCAGCGCGTGAGCGTGCACGCCCGCACTGTGAACGCGGCGGCGGGGGCGTGCGAACCTGAGGTGCGACAACCTTCCGGTCGTGCTGCTCCCAGTATCGTCCCCGGGACCGGCCCGCGGATCGGGTGGCTGTGACGACGGCGGCTGGGACGGGAGAGAGGGTAGGACCGTGTCCTGGAACAGCACACGAAGGGTGCAGACGGTTCAGGACGGAGCCGGGCCCGGGGCGATACCGTGCGTTGACAGTGCGGTGGCCCCTGTTACTGCGGCCCGACCGCCCGAACAAGCTGTGGGATTTATGGCCCTGGCGAGTGCCGCAGTAGCAGCGGCGCCGCCGGCTGGTGGCCGCCCTTTATTGACCTCGCGTGACCTCTGTTGACCTCGTGTGCAACACGACCGCGTGCTAACAGGTCCAACGGATGGGAAATCACCGGCTCCGAACACGACCCGGCCGTGGGGGCTGCAATAAGGCTGGTTGTTGAGTGTTGCGCTGTGGGAGCTGCTGCGGGGGTGGCCGCGGGGCAGGCGTGGGACGGCTGGACCGCAGGAGCGGCCACCTCACAGCTGCCGCGGCTGCTCAGCCAGTGTCGTATGTCCAGCCCCCTGATGCATGGAGGTGGCCGGCCAATATCGATCATCGACGTAACGGTAGTTGACGTGTGTAGGTACCTAGTATTTCAAGATGCTGAAAACAAAACTGTGTTCGCCCTTATTTGTTCTTGCATTGGTATGCCTACATTCTAGATAAATTGAGAGTATCACATATCCCGCAGAAAAGGCAAGGAGGTAATACTCTTCGATGACATATCCAACTTACAGATGTGATGTATCACGATTAATAGTAAACCAATCCGATACATTGGAGTATCAGGTATGCCTGCTGAACACGGCGTCTGGATATTGGTAAATATACTACAAACGTCCTGAGTGCAGTGGGAATGGTCGGGCGTTGTCTGGACTATTTGAATCTATCACTGGGAAAGAGGTCGATGGTTTTCCACGTCTCAATGTCATAACTGCTTCTCTGACGTTCACAGCTGAGAGTCAAAACTTTTTGCGAGGCCAAAACATCGCTTAAGGCACGTGTAATGCCACGTCCTGAAGACGTCGTGAAGCACGTAGGTGCTTGTTTGCTACTGCGATTTTCACTTTTACCCGTCGCATTACGTTGTGTCTATATTCGTGCAAGAAATTTGTATCGCTTATCGGAGTTACTTTTCCACTGGGGTAAATAAGCTGACTGAATTTAATCTTGGAAATGGTTCTGCGTCTGTCTGTGTATTATCTTGGAGTGAAAATGCTGGTGTGTCACGCTATAAAGACATCTTGCTGGTGAGAGGCGGTTCGTAGTGATCTATGAACCACCTCTCACCAGCACGTCAGAGCATGGTCATCTGTTGCAATGCCATGCTTATTGCATGCAGGCCGTATAACAAATGACGTCGACAAAATGCTGCTCCTTGGTTGTGAATAATCATTTATCCTCCCCTGTAGATTGATTGGCCATGTTTTATTTTCTGAAGACCCGTAGAAGCATTCTCCTTTCAAATGTGTTCACTCAGGTGGAAACAAGTAGTAGCAGCTGTAGCAACTGCGGGCTCTGGGCCCTGTTGCAGCCGCTGCAGCTGTGGGTTCCCGGGCCCTGTTGCGGCCGCTGCAGCTGCGTGTTCCCGGGCCCTGTTGCGGCCGCTGTAGCTGCGGGTTCCCGGGCCCTGTTGCGGCCGCTGTAGCAGATGCGGGTTCCCGGGCCCTGTTGCGGCCGCTGTAGCTGCGTGTTCCCGGGCCCTGTTGCGGCCGCTGTAGCTGCGGGTTCCCGGACCCTGTTGCGGCCGCTTTAGTTGCGTGTTCCCGGGCCCTGTTGCGGCCGCTGTAGCTGCGGGTTCTTGGGCCCTGTTGCGGCCGCTGTAGCTGTGGGTTCCCGGGCCCTGTTGCGGCCGCTGTAGCAGATGCGGGCTCCCGGGCCCTGTTGCGGCCGCTGTAGCAGCCGCGGGTTCCCGGGCCCTGATGCGGCCGCTGTAGCAGATGCGTGTTCCCGGGCCCCGTTGCGGCCGCTGTTACTGTGGCGTCCCGGGCCGTGGTGCCGCTGTCGCGTGCCTCGTTGGCAGTCGCCGTGCATGAGGAGGAGGAGGTGGGCCGAGGCGGAAGACGGCGCCGCACGCTCCGTTGCATGTGCCGCGCGGTGGGAGGAGACGGGGGCGGAGCGATAACCCGCCGACCCCGGCCTGACCCCGCTATCACACACATCGTTACAGCCGCGCGCGCCATGAGCCCGCTGTTGCCGCGTAAATACTGCTGCGGCGCGCGGCGCGGCGACCGGCGCGCTGACCGGGCGGCGTCGAATTCAATAGTCTGTGAAATCGGCGCCGTGACGACTGCTCACGCACACTGCAGTCAGGGCTGATTACACGCCCGTCAGCGGCAGGGGCGTGCAATCAGGGGCTGGTGGACGTTCTAATCCTAAGCCGATGATGCCGTTATTATAGCCGCCGCCTTTGCAGGTGACTGATGTAATGATCCATCTCATTAGCGCCCACCGTGAATATGAATTCAGTGTTTCGGATGATGGTCAATCGAAGTCGACACGCTTTTTTTTTACCACGCTGAGTGTGGTATTGATACATAATCCTTGTTCTTTATAGCAGTCTCTCCTATTTTTTTCTTAGATTTCGCAGTACGTGTGAAGCGTTTCTGCGTGCTTAGTCAGCGCCAGACTTCGTGCCTTGCCTGAGCATGTGCCTGGTGTTTCACTGTGTAAGGCTATCCTGCTCGTCTGTAGCTATCACATACATTGTGTAAGTTCCCATTGCGGTCAGCGGATCCGCCCCCTCCGCAGCGTGGCACCCGTCGTACCTCCAGGCGAGATCGCTGCCGTTCAAGTCTTTTGTATCCCAAAGTGAGGTTACACTGATTATCGACTGCGTTGAAGCGGCTCTATCTGCGAGCAGCCTATTAACCTCGCCTCACCACCACCGCTCCGCTCCGCGTAGAACCGTCACCTGTGAAGCCTCCAACCTGCCCGCGCACACCCCCTCACCGCGGCTAATGCTCCTCAATGAGATTCGGCTCTGTTGCCCAACACGTCACGTTTTCGGGGGCGCGCTGGCGTCGCTCCCACGTCGCCGGCGTTGCGGCGGCCGCCTGAGAACGCGCCCCCAGCGCGGCGGTGTGGTGGGACGCCTGATTATGCACGGCGACCCTGAGCGACCGACAACACCAGGCCCGGCGCCGTGGGACTCCGCACCGCGCCGCGGGGGCGCCCCGGACAGGCACTCGCACACATTGGCACCCGGACACGCGCCCCTGTCGTGGGGGCGGGCGCGGTTCTGGAGCAGACTGGGGTAGTCATGAAGTCTGGAGTCGGGGTGTGCGTCAGGAATGCAGCCGGCTGTTGCGGGTTGTGTATGGACGTGCCGGTGCAGCTGAGGCGGCTGCAGTGGGGTAGCAGGGGACGTACTCTGAAGGTCGTCTGCAGCGAATTTGACTTGTGATGAGCTGCATGTCTCTGAGGTGGTGCACGGAGGTTGGGTGGGTTCATATCAGTGCGGAGTAACAAAGCTATTGGCGTCTCAGCCCGTTTCAATAAACTAAGAGAGAGAGAGAGAGAGAGAGAGAGAGAGAGAGAGAGAGAGAGAGAGAGAGAGAGAGAGAGAGAGAGAGAGAGAGAGAGAGAGAGAGAGAGAGAGAGAGAGAGAGAGAGAGAGAGAGAGAGAGAGAGAGAGAGAGAGAGAGAGAGAGAGAGAGAGAGAGAGAGAGAGAGAGAGAGAGAGAGAGAGAGAGAGAGAGAGAGAGAGAGAGAGAGAGAGAGAGAGAGAGAGAGAGAGAGAGAGAGAGAGAGAGAGAGAGAGAGAGAGAGAGAGAGAGAGAGAGAGAGAGAGAGAGAGAGAGAGAGAGAGAGAGAGAGAGAGAGAGAGAGAGAGAGAGAGAGAGAGAGAGAGAGAGAGAGAGAGAGAGAGAGAGAGAGAGAGAGAGAGAGAGAGAGAGAGAGAGAGAGAGAGAGAGAGAGAGAGAGAGAGAGAGAGAGAGAGAGAGAGAGAGAGAGAGAGAGAGAGAGAGAGAGAGAGAGAGAGAGAGAGAGAGAGAGAGAGAGAGAGAGAGAGAGAGAGAGAGAGAGAGAGAGAGAGAGAGAGAGAGAGAGAGAGAGAGAGAGAGAGAGAGAGAGAGAGAGAGAGAGAGAGAGAGAGAGAGAGAGATATATAGATAGAGAGAGAGAGAGAGAGAGAGAGAGAGAGAGAGAGAGAGAGAGAGAGAGAGAGAGAGAGAGAGAGAGAGAGAGAGAGAGAGAGAGAGAGAGAGAGAGAGAGAGAGAGAGAGAGAGAGAGAGAGAGAGAGAGAGAGAGAGAGAGAGAGAGAGAGAGGAGTCTGAAATAATAGTTTTGAGGGTTTGTTGACGCACCAACCGCCAGAGCTATATGGCGTAATCAGCTCGTTCCCTGATATATGGGTTTCCCGGGAGCGAGATTGCTCCTTGCCAAGAAAAATTCGCTAGGAGCCTGGAAAGAGAGGATATTTGTTGGTTGAAAGGCGATAGAGGATAATGGGTCTCGCCCTCCCCGGGCGGCGTGGGGTGTGGGGAGAAGGGGGTGAATGACTTGTATTCGGCGCCTACGTGTTAGCACCGAACAAACAACTGGGGGCACTTATCCCGTCGCGGGCGGGTATAGTTACGCTGGGTGAAGGTCACGGGCACGGTCAGAGCAGGTGACTGGTACAGCGCTCTGCTTTCTGGCGACGTGCTTTATCTCTCTGAGCAAGGGAAATACCTGAAACGAGTCCGAGATATGACGTGAAGTCTGTCAAGGCTCATATTGTTCTAGGGATAATTGGAATGTTTCTAGAGATGGTTTGATCGGTTTATCCGACAGCTTGATTGGATGTTTATTTTTCAGATGCTCCTGTCCAAAGATTGCCTTGCAGTTCGACAGTCTTGGTCTGCAGTCAGGCAGGCGGGCGAACGGACATGTTCGAGACCGATTCATCCAATCAGACCATACTATCACGTCATTTAGTGCTGCTTAATTCTGTGCACGGCCATTGCTGAATCTGGTTGCATTGATCAAATGTAAATGCATGAGATTAGACCATACATATTCCGATGATACATCATACGTTTCACTGTTCCAGATTGAATACTTCTAATGGGTCGGATACCTAATGGAGGTTTTAGCACGGAAGCAGTGAAAAAGTGCCATCGTTCGTGTTGTTCTGATCAGTTTAAGAATGAATAAACAAAACCTATACCGGATCAAGCGCGTAGCAAGATAAATCCTGTTAGCTCTCTCATGACCCCTGTACCAAATCCCGGGACAGCCGCCGGCTGTGGGTCTGTCCCAGGCTGGTCCCAGCGCTGACCGGTGTAGTCCGGGTGGTAAGTGGCGGGTGGCGTGATCCCCACCACCTGGCGATCGAGCCCGGAGACAGGCCATCCGACCCCACCACCTGCCTTTGTTCGGGAGCACACTCTTGTGACCGGTCGCGGCCGGCTGCTTTTGTGCTGGGGCGGCGTTTTTGTGGGCGGTGGTCCTGGGAACCAGCTCGCGTCACTTGCGGCAGCAGGAACAATCCGCAGGAAGTGTTGACGGCACGAGTTGGAGGCGGAGGCGCTGGGCTGCGGCGGCAAGTGCTCGGCGCGGCGGAGTTGGTGGCCGGGCTCATCCGGTGCTGTTTGTTATGAAGCTCGTGCCACCCGCTTTATGTGACAGTTGCCAGATTGCAGGCATTGTTTTGATGGAAATCAGGCCAAGGGAAGGAGGGTGCCAGCCATGTTGTTGAATTTCACCCGGAGAGGTACGGCATGCTTGCATCAGCGACGGGACTTTACTGTTACCACCAGCCCCCTTTACGCCTCGTACTTCTCTCCAGTCAGTGCCGTGTGGTTAAGCAAAGACTACGGTATTTCTTATGTGTGTAGTAACTCAGTGCCCGGCTGCCCCTCTCGTTCTGCCGCCGGTGGTTTCGATAGGGCGCTATAACCACCCCCGCCCCTCCAGAGAATCCACTGGTGCATTCCTTTGCATCACACCGATGCATGCGAAGCATATCGTTAAGATGAAGGCACCACAAACATGATTAACCGAGTTATGTACGTGTTTTGACTTATTCTCCGTGCGCTGCAGTGCAGCGTCAACAACCGGCTGATTCACAGCCTGCAGGATCTGTCGGCGCAGATGTATCCCATATGTCCCAGTTGACTAATGAAAATTACACGCTGGACATACGTGCCGCATGCACACCGCCTCTCGCTGCCTCTTCGTGCGGTGCTATTTTCGCCCGCCGCTTCGCAGGTCCGCCCAGATTCTCATGCAGCCCACGCGGAGCAAATAAATCGCCCGGCGTATCCCACCAGACACGATTAGAACAATACATCTTTCCGCAGAGGCGTATCAAGAACATTGCCGAGGACGGTAATGGCTGGTGGTGGTAGACAACGTTAACTGCTGAAAACTGGAATTGTGGGTAGAGTATCTGAAGGCGGGGGGTTAACAGTCGTCCCTCTGGCTACGCCACTGCCTGGGTGTCACGTTCACGCAGGGGATGCATACATCTTCCAGTCGCTTACTGGAAGGGGGCATGCATCCAGGAGGGTTCCGAGAGCTTCACCTTGAGTAAGGACTACTCAGTACCTTCACCCTGCTCTGACGTGGGAGCGGAGCCGGCACACGGAATTTTTATGTGAACACCTCAGTTATTTCTGCGAGAGCTGGAGTGAATCGCACTGATAGATAGAGAACGTGATCCTCATTAGCCGGGCTGCAGTAAGGCTTTTGTCAGCGTAAAGCTGACAAAAGCTGGTAAAAGAAGCGTTCAAAGTGGGCTGCTGCAAGACTTATCTATTTCGTAATGCTTATTTTTATGTGGGGCAATGTTGCCTGGCTTATCCTCCAGAAACATCAGTGACTATTTTGAAATTTAACACTTATTTTCTCTGCAGATCACTTCTCGTCAGGCTTCGAACACGTCTTCAAGAGACTAACGATTCATGCCAGCGGAACTTATCCTCTGATGAACCAGTGTGCCACCGAAGAGACTGCGCACCACCAGTCAGCAGCTCGTACCGCAGTCCTTTTTCACGAGTGGAACCCTTCACTGGGCCCGCAGCAGTCCCGCACCCGTGAACCGCGCAGTGACAGTACCCGAGGACGTGACCCCTCCACCAGCCGTAACCTGGCGCGGAAGTGGCGGATCCACCCTCCACTGTCTCCCCGGCCGTCACGGACGACACGGGGCGTCACGGCCCGGCTCCGTCCGCCGCGCGTGACGACGGACGCGGCGTCGCTGCGGAGCGGCTCCCGCGGCGGCCCGCGCTCAGTCTGCGGTCGGCCGGCGGAGAGAGAGGTGGTCCGGCGCTCGCGCGGACGCAGGCGGACCAGTGGTGCGGCAGCGTAGACGCGTGAACAGCGCCTGCGAGAGAACGGCCGGAGGACTGTCGGAGATGAGTGTGTGTGGTGTAAAAAGCTGAGACATGCGTTTGCCAGCTCTGTCCGTGTGAGGCTAGCGAAGTGAACTAATCACGAGGGGATAGAGCGGTGAACTTACTTGTGATCGACAAAAAGTGAGCAGCGATGTTCGCGGCGATCCGCGGCCGGAACCGGAGCGAATCTCCGACCAGATTCAGCGAGATCAGCCTGCGGCGGTACAAGAAAAACCTCAGGTAGGCGCCGACTGCGCGGCCGCTCCCGGCAGAACTAATGACGAGCTTCGGAAATGTAATAATGGGCTGCGACCGGTATCGGGGCGCCCGTTCACGGCACGAGGCACGGAGTTAATTTAGAGCATGCCGTTAATGGGTGAGCAGCCGTCACTATCCAATTATTAAGAATGCATCTATATAGATGAGCTCTGGCCTGAAGAGGGCTGTCGATGATCTATGGCCGAGTTAAATACATTGGTTAACTTTGGAGGTGTGTGGAAGGGTATTTGGCAGGCGTTTCCAACCGGTCATGCTGTCGTAATTCAACAGGCACGGGACAGACACGTGAAGCCTGGGGCAGGGCAGCCCATATATTTTTGACAGCTCGTCTATTTTCGCCCATATATTTTTTTACAGCACCGGTATCTGGGCATCGTGGACTAAAATTCCGCGATGCCCTGCACTGATCAGGTGAATGACCACTACAGCTGTCAATATTGCGTTATGGGGTAAAACTATCGTGTACATTGGTAAAAAACACCGCCTTGGGTTTCATGACAATTACCGTGTCTGCAACGCTAACATACTTATTCAATAACGGACGATTATTGCACCTTAAAAACAGGGCGCTTTAAGAACGTTGCACCGATGGAAGTTTGACTTGTGCATCCGAAATACTATCGAATCCGCAATCGGCTTTGAAGGCCCGACAGTTTGACGATTTGTCAGTCCGGCAACCCCACAGTTTGACGATTTGTCCGGTAAAAGGCTGTCCACCTTCCGACAATCGTTCGGGGAGCGCCAAGTTGAGTGCTAAAATGTGTGCATGTTCAAGCATCAAAGTTTCTTGAACGCTTGAATCACGGACCAGGAGCGTGCCTGATGCACATTCAAGGTATAATTTTATTATTTCCTCGGAAAAAATAGGAGCGCTACAGATTGGGCATGGTTTGGGCGTGTAAAAACCACCAGTTTCCAGACAGTCGTCACACCGGTTCCCATTTCGGGGCAGACTGCGGAACTCGGACGAACGTTGCATATAGGCTAGCTGTAGCGGCGGATGCAGGGAGCGAAGGCGATGGGGTTCAAGTCCCCGCCCCGAAATTTCTGTGGCCAAATTAATCCTATAGCAAGAGGTTATTGGAGGTAATTGCGGGATGGGGTTGAGCCTCCTAGTACACCCCCTTCCCGAAATGGAGGCCTGGATCCACTTTTGGCTGACGGGGTATCACTAATTGGTGGGTGCTGTAACTGGACCGGCTGCCGTCTGAAACGGACGGCGGAGCTCAGACGGATTTTTCGGCGTCGTTTTCCTTAGATTGAGCGTCTGCGATATTTCAGTAATTGGTGAACTCAGGTGCCCCACAAAAATCCATCGTGGGTAGGTAAAGGCTGCTGCTATGTTTCTAAAGGGATGCTATGCACTCGTTGATGATTCCTTGAGATATTTTACCAGAGGCTTTGTCAAGTGTGGACTGAAATGCCATGCTATCAATGTTTGTCTTCTTGTTCATGCCATCACGCCTACCCATCCTCTCGACAAGGTAATGCTCCTCGTCATCCACCAGGTACAAGCCGCAGGATGGTTTGGATTTTCTCGCCAAAGTCTAAGTGTGATTCCAGAGGATTGCACCATGTTCAGGTGAAGGCTTTTATACCTGTTTTAGCTCGGGGCACTGCACTGTTGCCGCGATTGTTTGAAATCAGAATGACTCATTTTCAGCTCCGCTACTTAATTCCGCTTCTGCGCTCCTCCGCTACTTGCGAATTCTCGAAATGGAATTGCACTAGCGGTAGCGGTTTCTTCGCCCAAAAAGTAGTGGAGTAGGGGGTAGTGGACTAACATGGATTCAAAAGTGCTCCCGCATCTGACAGACTGTTGGGGGACCGCCATCCCAAAAAATAGGAGATTGAAATCGAAGTGTTTGTTTCAGTAAAAAACTAAGTGGATTAAAAGGACGCTTTTATTGTGCAATTATGTTTGCATAGCCACCATAGGCGTCGGAAAAGTGGGGCAGGGGGCCTGGTCCCCCACTTTTTGGCCAAGAATCTCCTGATCTCAGTCAAAATGGGAGAAAATCGGACATTCTTATAACCAGCCGCTGCGGAAGGCAATGAGGAGCCCATATTCGAACAGTTCTTGGTCCTGACGTGGAAACTTTTTTGTCAGCATCAGGTTGAAGTTTGGCTGGACCCCCACTTTTTGGCCGGTGGCAACCCTTATGATAGCCACAGTAAAACGGAAAATGTTTACGTAATATACAGGTGAGTAGTAGCTTTTCTAAAGGAATATTGTAAAGAAAACAAAAAAAACTTTTTTGGCGAACGCCTTTGTAGCACTTTACAAAAAAGCAGCTTAGCAGAGTTTAGCGGTTTTGCAGTTTGGAAAAAAGTAGCGCAAGTAGCGGTAACGATTGAAACTGCTACCGCTAATTGCTGGCTAAGTTAACGGTAGCGATTTCAAAAATTCAGGAAAGGTGCCCATCTCTGCTATTTTTAATACTTTGTAAGGATCACTACACTGTGGTGAGTAAAAACGTGGACGACTCATTTCCATGCTAATGATATCCAAGTGTTGTAATGAAAACAACTTACAGTAATTTTTGCGCGACGTTGAGGCCCAGCAGCCCAGGGGCGTAGCCAAGGGGGATGGCAGGGACAGCCGCCCTCCCTGAGGGCCCGAAGGGCCCTCCTGAGGACACGATTTTGTAACAAGCAGGGTACTTTTTACCCATCAGGGCCCTTTTGGCGCTGTTGCAGGGGCCCTTGTCGGGGCGCCGCCCCTCCCTGAGCGAAATCCTGGCTACGCCCCTGCATCAGCCCAGCTTCGACCATAACGTCCCTGTGATATACAAGCCATCTTCCTCAGATGTCATTTGTTCCATTGACTGAGCCGGGCCCTTCCCTCAGGTCGAAGAAGTCCTCCACAGCAGCTATGTCTGCCGACGAAGAGGTGGTCTCGGGGCACCGCTCCGTCTCAATGGTAAGTCCGGGTCAGTTTACCATAGGATGAGGGCATGGGGGCATAGTAAGTGTTGTGTTGAGGTCGTCTCGAGGCATCGCTCCGTCCTAATGGTAAGTCTGGGGGTTTTAATATAGCAAGAGAGCATTATAAATACTTCCATACTATTGCAGCGACTTTTAAAGTGATGTGATGAGTATTGGGGTGATTAAAACTATGGAAGAAGACGACAAAGACTAGGGAAGGTGATTAAAAGAAAGTGGGATTCTGCCAGGAGGGATCGCTTGTGTCACAGTCATATGCGTTCCCAGCTCCCAGATAGAGTAAGGATAAAGGCAAGGATTGCCAGCTTAAAACCATGTACGCACACAATTTTAGATACTCGACATATATATATATATATATATATATATATATATATATATATATATACACTCACGGAATATTAGTATGAGTATGGGCCATTCTTTACCTTCGTGCTCGTACTGTCTTCGATTGAATACATGTCTTTCGTATGTGCAATTAACCACATGCGTTTATGATTTTTCATTTATATCATTGCAATACGCGTGTTACTGTTGCTTGCGAAGCGGAGTACTTTACTTATTGTGAGATATTACGAAATCGATGTAATTTTTGCTGGCGTTCGGAGAATAGACAGATGCCGGACGTTGCACGTGAAATGGGCATAGATATTGACCAAAGGAAAAGTAAAGTCTCTTGAATATTTTTTCTTGTATGCGCCAAAAGAAAGTAAGCCGAAGTACTTGCGTGTCTGGTGGGCCCAGTGTGTACTTCTCCGAATAGGCTGGGCAGGGCTCGACAGGGAACGCGGTTTACCGGAATGTGTCACTTCAACGCTATTACACCGTGTAGACAAGCCTCAGGGATCGAGTTTAAAAGCACTTACATGTTGACTGGTTGAATGGGTCCCAAATGATGTCGTGACAAGTTAAGTAGAGATGAATGCGGTCTGTTCAAATGGGGTAGTCTGTTTGTGAGATCATCTGGCGAACCCTCCCTCACAGCATGAACAAAATCTGCCCGTTCAAAAGTTGTGTGAATGCACGATACAACAATGAAGTGAGGAAATTTATATATTTTCTTTCCTATGCTATAGCAACGAAACTGAGCAATAAGTTTGGAAACTGCGTGTACTGAAGAATTGCAGAAAAACTAAACCTCAGGCGTGCTCCAAAGATAAAACGAGTGGTGTCAAGATGTTAAGAAGCCGGCTAATTTTAGTCCTCGTGAGACAATGACGTGAAATGCTTTACGATGTTGATTTACGCTGACAAAATAATATGAGAAATAGAAATACGACTCGCCGTTAACCACAGACCATCCACCTGCTAATGTGGCAGATTCGCGCGGTAACTCTGGCTCGACAGGTATCGAGGGGATTATGATTCACCTGACCACCTGTCTGAAATGATCATTACCTTGGGAGACACAATAGACGGCATGAATCAATACTGGAAACTGCAAGGCAATGGGCTTTCCAGATATGGTGTTTCAGGCCTAACCAAGCCTAACCTGACGCAGACAGATCTGCCAGCGTTCCTTTTTAGAACCTGCTAGCCGGTGGTGGTAGTATTTTTCTCGGCGCCGTTTTTAGAGCGGAGGGTTAAAACACGGGGCGCTAAAAAGCCTGTTTACTACGCGTTTTTGTCGGGGTCTGGAAGCAAATGAATCAAAAGCAACCGGCCCGCTCGATGGTCGCACGATAAAAGCTCTGGAGATGAACCCGACTGCATTCCACTCACAACGAGGTGACGCCGTCAGTTGTGTGACGTCACTGCCGTAGCTGGGTGGGAGTGTGGTGATTTTACCAGCGGGGCGGGAGAGGAAGTGAGCTGGGGAGGGGCGGAGCGGGGTGAGTCACTGTCGCCAGCCCCTGATTAGTGACGCTGGGGCAGCCAGCGTGACGCAGGTATAGCGACCGTGACGCGTGACAAAGTGCCGTGGCGTGACGGTTCGTCTCGCGTGCCGTGGCATCCACATGAAATTAGGGTGGCGAGGTCGAGAGGATGTAGGAGTGATTGTTGGAATGTTGATGGTGTGGTTAGCTTATGGTAGGTAATGGGAATTTTGCAATGCTGTTGATTTCTTTTTGTCTTCTTTCAGTAAAACATACATACCTAGTTGATGTGGGGTGAAACAAAAAACTTGGGTATCTGTGATTGTTTGTACCAATAGAAGCACAAAAGCTTTCATTATTGGAATTGACGGCGTTTCGTTGCTTGGTTGGCATCCATGAATTATAGCATGAATAGAGGATTCTTTGCCTCTTTCAGTCGTTCTTAATTGTGATTGTCACTCCTTTTCTAACATTGGCACCGTGGTTGCAGGGCAATTGTTGCCGCTTTGGCACGCGAATGAGTTCGCCTTTAGTTCCACCCCGTCCGGTTGCCCCGTTTGCGGTGGATTCGCCTCAGAGAGGACGAGCGAAAGTGGAGAGGAAGCGAGACGGAACGCGCCGCCGCTGTTACGCTGAGCTCGACAAATATGTGGAAATGCGCAGTTGCATCTGCATTGTGGCGGCTCTGTGACGTTTCGGTTGCACATTGTCATCACCGCACAGTGCTGCGGCGTTCCGCCTTGGTGACGCGGTGATAATGATGTGCCGACACCCTTTCAAAATCCACCACCGTGACGTGACACCCGGGCGATGCCAGTCGACAAATGACTCACATAGAGTCCAAATACAAGCTAGCGAGCTCAGCCGTGACCGCCGCCTCATTCTGCGCCGCTCGCGACACCGCGATGACTCGGCGCTGGCTGCGGGTGAGACACAGGGGGACACAAAGTCTGGAAACAGCTGAGGCGTTCTCGGCGACAGGTGCGTGGCGCCGTGACTGGCTCCAGCGCGCCGTGACGCATGCGCCAGATATGTCGCACACGCGCCAGATACGCGACAAACATGGCGACAGTGCGACGCGGCGCGGTTCGACGCAGGCGACATGCGCGACTAGCCGTGATCATTGTCTGTCAATTACTGCGTCCGACCCAGGCCCAGGAAAATGTCAGGGCGCCGTCAGCCAGTGGGCGGGACTCACAGCCGATGTGGAAACAAACCACCCGGGGATGCACTCCTGACAAAATGTTGTGGCGTGCGCCCCTTTCTTGTCGGTGCTCTAGCACGCGAGAGGAAGCTCCTGGAAAAATTGGAGGAGGACTAAAAACCCCCACACGCAATAGGTGATGATAGCTTCTACTGGTTCGTCCAGATGTTTTATCCTGGCCAGATTTCATAGAGTTCTAGCTGACAGCACATTTAGGTACCTGGAACCAATGAAGTGTTCCTTGATTGCCAGCGTAGCCAAGCTCAGAAAGCAGATAATATCTGATGGGATCGGCGCCTCTCGTGTTCGAGAGAGAAGATCAAAGAATTTCTCGTAAATGACTTCATCTGCCCAATGATCTGCTCCGCATCCCGTATTAGCGAGGCACGTGTCAAGGAGTTACACCTGGATGTGGGTACTTCAATTACCCGAGCATTCTGTGCCAGTGGCCAGGACATGCAACTGGAGAGTGCTTTGTTAATAGCGTGATAACGCCATGATCCTGAAGATCATTCTAATCCTGATATGCCCTCCTGGTTTGAATTCATGACGTTGGCTAGTTTTGTCCCAGCAGGATCGCGTTTCAGGCGAATTCGTGTAAGATTGGGTATCGGTGGAATGGGAGGTACTACGCAGCGCGCGCCAGGGCGTTGCGATTCGCCGTTCACACGGCTGGAACCGCTAATCACAACGGGTGTGAGCTGATGGCATCGTGTCCCTGATGTGACGTCGTAATTATTTGCCGTGGAATCCTCCAATCACCGATCAGACGATAGTCCCGAAGTCCGGGAACTCCGGACAGTTCTATGTTTGCGGCTGTCTTTTGAGCGACCACGCGGACCGATGCATTTCCCGATAAACAAATATGACGCAAGAATGAAGGTCACTGCTGGGCTAACGGTGACCCCTGAGAGGAGGCACCCTGCCTGATGGTGCGGTGGCCGCTGCCAATGGCTGGGGTTCTGGTTTCACGAACTGTCGTTTTGTCAATCATAGTGCTGACGTGTAACATCTGTGTTTTTGTGCGCAGTTTATATTCAAATGTATTCAAACCAAGCCCAGAAATCTTCTGAGCATCTGATCATGCCGGGGGCCGAGGAATATGGCCCATGCGGAAATTACAACGATTAGTCAAATCGGTATGTCAAGATGATCTGTAGCTTTGACTGTGGCCCGCTTTTTAGCTTGTGTGACTTGGGGCACCTCATCCAACACGGACGGGGTGCCCGTTCTCCTTCGACGTTGTTTCGTGCTGTTGAGGTCTGCCATGGGAACTCAACTTTCTCCCGGTCCGAAGTTCTCCTGGTGATCCTCCCTTTGATGACCACGTATGACACGTAGGGCCAGCAACCTCCGTAGGACTCCGAATGCACTACTGTTATAGCAGCACCTCAGTACTCTCCTACTTGAGCTTCCCAATATGACGCTATATAGTACGATTTAGTATTATATAACTACCTTTGTAGCACTATGTAGTATCATACAGTAGCATGGCATATACCACCAGAATCGTACCATGGCGTGGGTGTGCTCCAATCATGCTCGGCGAAAGGCAGCGGCGATCGTCTTCCGTTCCCTACTAAGCCCAGCGAGGCTGAGATCGAGATCGATCCTTATTTCGGCCGAGCTGCCAGTGCCGCCTTGTCATCGCGGCGCGGGTGGACCGATGACAGATTCGGGAAATAACGGACCTGCTGAATCATATTTTCTTCTTGCATCTCAAAATCCATCGTGAACCTCCCGGGAAAGATGGCCTCGTTTGAATGAGTGTGTGACGTTTAGTCTCCAGTTTCTCTCACGCCTACATGTTCTATCGGCGTGACCATTTTCCATCAATATCCGTAGCCCAGCCCCCGCTGGGCCCGGGCTCATGAATCCCCGCCCCTCACGTAGCACCCCCAGCCGAGCGCGTCGTCCGGGCGCGGCAGACGCCGCCGCCGAGAGAGCCTCTCACATAACGGAGGTGCCGCACGCGTCACAGCACGCGCATCACGCGTCACGGCCCGTGACGACAGCGGACATTTATCTCGGGGACGGCCGCGGCGTGACGATGGCAAGAACGACGACAATGTCTGAGGCGGCAGTCACGCACCTGAACTGATAGAGACTAGATGTCGATTGATGTTAGGCTAGATGTGGATAGATGTTAGTGTAGATGGGGATTTATGTCTAAAGTGGTTGTGTTTCTTTGTACATTCTGCTCATTCTCCTTCTGTTATATTCAGATTTATCATCCAAGTGGTGGTGTGTGGGAGTATTCAGCGCGAGACGTGGTTTTTCTCACACTTCGATATTGATTAGAACGTGGATAACAAACGGTGTCTGGCGCGGACTAGTCTGAGCCCTAGCCTTACATGGGCGCGCTCAATGGGCGTTTTACGGTGCTTGGATGGATCGCCGGTAAATATCGTCTCATGTGCGTATCAGCGGCCGTATTTGGTCGCGCTCCGGCTCTTGAAGTCACTGGAACCTGCCAATGACCAACATTACACTGGAACAGCAGTGAATTAGCGTGTCACGTCGGAGGCGTTGGACGGGATTGAAGTCTCCGCCCAGCAAGCAGGGCTGCGCCGTGTCAGTGAACCGCACGCCAGCTGACACGGCGCGCGGCGGTACCGACGGCGAGTGGCAGTGACCGGCCTTCCCGTGACATCATACAGATGGAGTCGGTGACCGCACCGGCTGTCGGAGCTGCCGCAGGAGGCGGCCAGCTCAGCTCTCAAAGGACGCGGAAAACTCGGCCCGGCACCAGCTGCCGGTCCGGCTCAATGAATGGACTCTCAGGTGACGGCGTCGGCGGCGGCGGCGTCAGTGGCAGCGGACGGCTGCGGTGGCCCGGCCGGGGGCTCCGGACTATACCCCTCAGGGGGCGGTGTAACGCGGACTCGCAGGGGTGCACCTTGACGAACCGTTTAGAGGGGGCAGTCAGCGTAGCTAAATAGTGAAAGCAATGTTTCCAAAGCAAACTGACGAAACAGCCAGAAGTGGTTGATGTTTCACCGCTTTGAGGAGGACCATTGCCAGATTGGACACCCTGGATCTGCCTCTGCTGACTAGAAGCTGTCACGAATCCCGAGGTTTGACTCAGTATCGAGCCGTTACATGGACCCTTGGTTACCAATCCCGGTTGCCATGCTGTGCCCCCATTGACGGGTTCCTGGCCGCGCCCTTGGCCGGCTGTGCGCGGGCTGCTGGGAGCGCACCGTCACATCTCCGGCGGGGTCATGGCTGGTGCCGGGCTGACACCGGCCCGCGGCCGTGTGACCGGCCGATATCCTATCGCCCTGTCATCCGCGGCAGCCGCGCCTACCCAGCCGGAACGGTAATGGACGGCCCAACCCCAGTCACGTGACAGAGCCGCTGACCACTCTATGTTCCGAACCCCAGTCACGTGACACCATGTACGCGTTCCCCCAACTTGCCAATCAGGGTCCCTTAAAAATGTTGGGACTCGACCTAGACTTTTTACATTTAATTCCTATGGCCTGTGAGGACCAACACAGTACACATTTTATACATTTGTGTAAATGTGTAACGATAATAATTGATGGGGCTTAACGGCGCAGTAACTGTCCAGGGTCATACTGCGTCGCCAACACTAACCCTAAGGGATTTGGGGATCAGATCGACTTATTCAGAGGCTCTGCCGGGACTTGAACCCGGAACTGGTGGTTTTGAAGATATGTTTAAATGTGTGTTGAAGTGCAGCGTCATTAGCGTTTTCAGAGACAGCCTAAATGCTCAAAATTTGCCTCCCACCCATCCCCCTCTCCGTCATCACCTTTTCGAGGTCTGTCCTCCCAGTCAAAATTTCATGGCGACGCCCCTGTGTGACACAGTATGTCCCGAACCCGAGTCACTTGACAGAGCCGCTCACCACAGTATGCTCCGAATCCGAGTCATGTGACAGAGCCGCTCACGACTGCGTGCCCTAAACCCGAGTCACGTGACAGAGCCGCTCACAACTGTATGTTCCGATGTTTCCCACAGTGTGGGAGCTTAAGACTTGCGCTGAAGGGGCTCTCCAGTCTCTGCTATGCAGTGGTCTAAGGTTTGATTGCAATCGTCGGAGTTTATCCCACTCGAATGACTGTCTGTCTGAGCCGGCCGCGCTATCCCTTTTGTCGATACATCTCAGCAGTTGATTGAAGCTCCAGACGTACGTCATATCCATTCTGATATTGATCAGGTGAGGAATGCGAGGTGCTGCGGGGCCGTGGGGGATGAGTCGAAGTGGCGCGGAATGTGTGGATTGTGCCGACTCGGTGCACAGATCGACTGGAATGGGACGCACGCGTGTCTGGGATGGTATCGTTAGAATTAGCTGCCGCGCGGCGACAGACCAGGATGACTGAGATCGACTGAAAAATCGTCGCAGGGGAACCAAATGAAAAAGATCAAAGGTATTATGGTTGATAGGACATTATTAACCTGACTTTGGAAGCCCACGCAAACTTTTTGGGTTGATAAGTTACGCTTCAAGCGTCAAGCCATGATTATACGTGGTTCCCGTGCTAACAACATCAACGTCCGACGAATATCAGCTGGCTGATACTCGGCGCCATCTGGAGTCCCAGGACCTGCTGTCGCCATGACAACCGCCACAAGCGTCCTCTCATGCGGAACGGCGTCACGTGGCCGGTGGTGTCACTCAGGTGTCATGGCTGTGTCACAGCGGTGTCACGCTCGTCGGCCAGCACACGGCGTGGAACGCACGCGGAAGGGACGGCGTCGCCAGTGTGAGCTGTGGTCGGCCTAATGTACCGTGACCGGCACAGCTGCGCCGGCGTACTTCTCCTAGTTTGTATCTGACCCAGCTACGAACTGTTACACGATGCGTGCATGTGTGTGTGGTGTGAGTTCGGTAGATAATTGGGAGCCCGTGGGAAAACTGACGCCGTCAGATTTAATGTTGACTATTAATCTTCAGTGCAGTTGAAGGTTCTGAGTATTTGTTTCAGCTTTTGGTGCTGAGGTAATGACAGATGATGGTTGTGTGAGCGTGCGTTATAGGACGGCTATCTCAAGAAGTTCATGGTAATGTTGACATGATTGAATGATAGCACTAGAATTGAGCAGGCGAATGGAAGTTCAAACAAACGCATTCGTTTGAATAACTTCGAAATTTTGCTTTTTGCCACGTGCTGGCAATGAAAATACATGGGCACGTGAAGTGCGGTAATTCTGTCTGGAATGCGGTAATTCTGTCTGGAGTGCAATAATTTCCTCGATTACCGCAGGCCAGCTTAAAAAACACTTAAGACCCGCCCATACATCGCAGGATCTACGACCGAATTTGCCAATATTCTTGTCGACAAGTTATCTCCACACGTGCTTTTGTAGCGCCGGTCGGCAGAAATATTGACAGATCCTGCTCAGTACATGCGAGGAGTGAACAGATCTTTTACAGATAGTTCGGGACATATAGGTATTACCGGAACTTTACTGCTATTCCTTGCTAATGGTGGGCCGGGTGGTCTGGCGGCTTCATTGCCCGTATTCAGATCGGACAGTATGCATTAACGTAGGTTCAATCCCCACGGTGGGAAGTCGCCTTCCATTTCCTCTCTGACCTGGTCGAGGGGATCCGTAAACACTCACGCCAATACAGTGGCGGATCCACGGGGGCAAAAAAGGCATTTGCCCTCCCCCCAAACGGAAAAGCTCGGGGCAAAACTATGTTTTTGCCCCCCCAAAGTGATCGCCCTCCTTTTTGTCCCGACTCCTTTTTAGTTTATAAGCAAAATTTTGGTGCTTCAACTCTCAACTTCAAACAGAACCAGTTAAGTTCAGTGGCAATATGGGACTTTGAATAGGAAACAGATATCTTGAGCCTATATTTTTCATCCCGTGACGTTTTTTTCATTTTGCTTTTCGCCTCAAATACCCAAATTTCTACCGGCAAGTCATATTGTAGCGCGATTTTATACTGCGTGATGACGCTTTTTTTTTTGCTTTTCGACTTTGGTTTGCCCATCCCAAACCGACCGGCTAGATCCGCCACTGCGCTAATAATCCCTGTAATTGGGCAAGTGTGCATGTTGGGAGTGGCTCTAATAAAATAAGTACGATTATGACACCTGCCAGACTCTCGACACCTGCTTATGACACTCGTGTAACTCTCCTTAGACACTTTTTGGTATAAAAGGCTTAAGGGTCCATAGCGGCCTTTGGTAAAAGACACAGAGGCCGTGCCGCGAGAAGCAGGTCCGTGGTTTTTCAGGACTAAAATACACCGATCCCAGGTAAAAGAAGTCTGTCTGTTGTCTATCCGCCTACCTGCTCTCTCTTTTTGTCTGTCTGTGTGTGACACTTCGGCAGTTGTCTGTCCATTGTGCGTCTTACACATTTGTTACTCTGTTGGTTGTGTTCTTACACCTCTGTTACTCTGTCCGTTGTGTTTTGACACCCTTTTGGTCTTCTTTGTGCTTTGACACCTCTATGACTATTTTCGTTGTGTTCTAATACCTCTGTGTCATGACCCGCCATGCTCCTTACGTCTCTGTTCTGTATCTAAAGTGTGCATCGGATCTACCTGTTGTGTCTGATACCTCTGTTCCGTACCTGACACCTCTGTTCTGTTCTGTTACAGAGCACGCTGTCGCTGAACGGAGGCAACTCCGTCCAGACCGACCAGCAGCCCAGCATCTCCAACCTCGCCACCGTCGAGGCCAAGGTAACCGCGCCTCCCCTCTGACAGAAAACAGAACCGTGAGCTTCCACACCGGTGGTAACCACTCCTCCCCTTCTGACAGACAACAGAACCGTGAACGTCGGGGCCGGCGGGGGGACGTGGCGAGACTGGGGCAGCGTCCCCCGTCGGTGGTGTAGTGGCCGGCGCGTCCGCTCTCCACGCGGTCGACCCAGGCTCAAGGCCCTGTGAATTCTCAGTGAGGAGCAGTATGATTCCTTGGAACCCTTTCCAGCAGGGAAAAAGCTGGTTAGGCCATAAAACCTGGTCGGTTGGTGCGTCGATAGGTCCCTCCAAAAAATTAGGTAAACATCATCTCCTCAGACAAGACACTCGTTAGCCTTGCCCTGGACGATTGGGTGCTCGGAGAGCTTCTTGTCACTTATCCGCCAGGCGTTTATCTAGAGGTTGTTTGTTCATTAATTTATAATTTAATGTTTGGCATAAATTTTGATATCCTTTCTGAACAGACACCTTGGCTGCATTTTCTTTCCCCATTCCTTGGGTATCAGAGTTTGTCAGTGGTTCTTAGCCGTTGTATGCATAAGCTGAACAAAAGGATTTTTTTCAAGACTCACCAAAGTTGTTATATCCAGCAGTGGGATGTGTCTGCGTCTTTCATATGATTCTGTATAGACATCTATTGAATCAGCATTCACACTTCTGTAGTCTCAGAACCATGTACTATAGTGTCCAAATGTTTCTAAATTAAGTTTTTATTCAACCTCAGAGTGAATATGTTATCTCTAAGTGGGCTGGTATCACTGGTTTGAAACTAGTCCTGAATGTTACACAGCCAGCTGTGTGGACCCGGCTACAGAGTCGGCCCTCCCGGCTCACGGTCTCCTAACACGCCAGCTTCACGTGTTCCCGGTACCCATCCCGTGCCCAGCGCTCGTGCCCACCGTCATCTGGAAGATTGCCTAATTTGTAAAGCACATGTCTGGGCCCGCTGACCTAATGCAGCGGGGAGATGACCGGACGTCGTCATCATTCAGGGCAGGGGCGGATCCGGGATTAGAGGCAGCAGCGGCTACCATCAGGGGCACAGTTCTCGGGAACGAAGAGGGGCGCCCTAGTTTCGAGAGGGCACCTTTTGTCTCTCGAATTCGATTTTCCGACGTTTTTGGGCGCTATCTGAAGGTACCTAGCAACGTCTCGTCTCAGGCTCCCTAGATGCCTGATGCCCTACATTCAGCGTATCCTGAGTTCAGTTTATCACTCACTGGTGCCGTTTCCCCGCGAATTTGTCTTGGTGTTTTTGAAAAAGAAACAAATCGCTCCTCTTGTGGCTCCGTCGGGCTGCCGTCCTTTCTAATCCAGCAAAGGACGGCGGGGGCGCCCCTGGGTTGGTCCCTGATTCAGGGACCGCCGCCGGGGCACTGCCGTTGGCTGCGGCTGCGGCGGTCTGTAACCGGGCCCGGGATGTCGGCTTGTGCCGAATCGCGGTCACCTGGTCCGGGAGTGGTACTGCGCTGCAGTCTCCGGAGAGCTCGCCTGCACCGGGACGGATTACTGGCGGGCAATATCGTTTTAAGACAGCAACTAACACCAAGTAGTGATAAGATAGATAGATATATATATATATATATATATATATATATATATATATATATATATATATATATATATATATATTATATATATATATATATATATATATATATATATATATATATATATATATATATATATGATAGATGGTGGGGGGGGGGTGGGGGGGGGTGGTGGTGGTGGGGGGGGGGGGGGGGGGGGGGGGGGGGGGGGGGGGGGGGGGGGGGGGGGGGGGGGGGGGGGGGGGGGGGGGGGGGGGGGGGGGGGGGGGGGAAGATAGATAGATAGATAGATAGATAGATAGATAGATAGATAGATAGATAGATAGATAGATAGATAGATAGATAGGTAGGTAGGTAGGTAGGTAGGTAGGTAGGTAGGTAGATAGATAGATAGATAGATAGATAGATAGATAGATAGATAGATAGATAGATAGATAGATAGATAGATAGATAGATAGATAGATAGATAGATAGATAGATAGATAGATAGATAGATAGATAGATAGATAGATAGATAGATAGATAGATAGATAGATAGATAGATAGATAGATAGATAGATAGATAGATAGATAGATACCAATATAGTGCTAGTGCCTTGGTCGTGTGCTTTCTCAAACTGTCCTTGCCTCCGTAGTTTGATCTCAGAAAAGCACACAGTAGTTTTCCCAGAGGTTTGTGACAACTCCTCGTCCCCCTGGGAAGAAAGCGCCTTGCAACATATCTGTTCCACACGAGTAATACCCACAGTAACCTCGCAGTAGTGTCCAGTCTCGTTCCACACGCTGGCTCCCACCGTCAACAATGCAGTGAACTCACCCTCTGTGCGGATCCATCCGTCCAGCGTGCGTACGCGGCGTATGCTTGGAATATATTCATAGCCAATTAGGGGCCGTCCAGAAATAACGTAACGTATGTTTTTGTGGTTTCGACCTCCCCTCTCCCATGTAACGCTTTCTGTTAATTATGGTCACCGTTTGATAACGCTGTGGCTGATTTTTCTAAGCCCTTCTGCGTTTCTTAATCTATGTGCAGTCCCTTACTTTGACTCTGAACTTTTGATTGTTTCGTGGAACGGATATTCAAAAGTTTTTTTTCTACCCGATCCTCCTATAAAAGCGTGGTTTTTCATTGTTTTGTCAGTATTGACCCATTCCCAAAGCACCTCGTCCCAATCAGCTCTCCCCTCTGGTAGTTTTTTCCTCTGTGCATATTTAGCCAATAGATCCTGCTTTAGACTCCCCTCCCTCGCGTGGCGCACACGCCGACACCAGCGGTGATTCGGACGGCGGCGCTCCGGAGTGGGCCCTGCTTCACCCACCAGCCGCCGGACTCCGGCTAATAGTGCGTCTGATGGATCCAATGCTAATATTGTTCCAGATCTGCCAGCCCAGCCGGCCCGCAGGCTATCGACGGCCAACGCCCGTGCAATCCTCTCACACTCTTCCTTTCTTCTCCGTTCTTCTCTCTCTCCTTCTCCTCTCTCTCTTTTCCTCTCTTCTCTCTCTCTCTCTCTCTCTCTCTCTCTCTCTCTCTCTGCAGACGATGAGCAAAGTGGCCTAGAAGTAGTCCACTTGGATAGGGCAAACACCCCCTATCAGAGCAAAAACTACTCTTTCCAACCAAACTTTATTGAAAAGGCGCAAAAGCTCCATTCGCCAACGGTGCCTTATATGCAAATTAACTGGGTCTGACCCTCCCCCAAATATGAACCAGCTGGATATGCCACTAGAACAATACGTACATGGAGACCAAATAAGAGAGAGACAAAATGAATGATGCCATTCGAAAAAATGCATAGGAAAAACTCGTCAGGGCAGAACGGACCACCTGCTGTGCTGGGCCAGCTCGCCCCTAAGAAGCTTTCGTGATCCGACACGATTTTCAAACAGTTTTCCAAAGGCCATCGCGAAGATCTTACAACTATTATTTGCGTAACAAGCTCATCATTTAATTATCCCATAACCATTCAATTCTAAAATTTTATAATAGAACTGTTGTTGCTTAATAAATGAATGACGTTGCGTAATGAATAGAACTGGCGTCGTAAAACTTTAGATCAAATCATGAAAACTTTTTGTCCCTGCCACCTCAAAACACAGCCGACCCTAAAACTACAAAGGCCACAACGGAAGAAAAGTCTGCAAGTGCTAGTGACGGAAACTGCTTCAGATGTTTGGGCAGGAACCCTGGTGTTTCGCTTTGCCCCGCCAGGCCGCTTTACTCCAGTTTTCCGCACCGTCAGGCTTGAATAGGCCCTTGGGTTGATTCCTCCTTAGGAACTTTGAATTTGATTTGATTTGACTCCGCTGTCGAAATTTTAATGCAGATCAAAAGCTGGGACCCGAAAAACTTCTTGTGGAGTAGTACCTAAACCCGAATGAATTTTATACTGACGGACAGTCGTCGTACATAATATTGACTAAGTGCATCGCGGCAGAATACAACCCTGGGGGATTGGGGAAAGTGGCTCTGTTTGGTTGTCTCTGGCAGAAGTAGATAACGTCTGATCATTCACTTGGTGAGGTGCCATATGTTGAAGCAGGCGGGAGCTTTTTGCGCCCCGACTAGAGAGTGTGTTGTTTTTGTGCCGGAGTTTAAGGACCTCTGCCTGCGCCTGTGTGTCATTTTCCTAATGAAAGTCCGTCGTAAAGGTCTTCCGCCTCGTGTTATGCTCCTGGTGTTGTTGTAAAACTCGGGAGATCCGCTCAGATATTCCGAAGTCTTCCTATCCGTCATAGAGAAGTCCCATCCAATGCTAAAGTGCGAGGCGGTGCCCAGTAAACTCGGAGATAAGTGCTGTTGCCGATTCTGAGGAGATAGCCAGAGCCACCTTCCGTCTGATTAGCCTGGCCTACCTTCAGATGCCACAAAAACGTGAATACCACGTGACTTCTCTATGAACAGTCTTGACCCTTCGTACAAAACTCGTTTCCGGACTTAGGAATGCCAGAAAAACTACCATCCATTCTAGGATACATCACCATTGTCAGTGAGATATGAAAAATGACAATGTTATTGACGCTACCACGGCTGGAAAAGCCTTCCACTCGTGTCCAGACGGCTTCCATGGATTTATATTTTTCGTGCCGTCTGAAGGCAATGTAAAAAATACTGGTGTTCTCTTGACTAATCGGTAGTTCGTGAGGTTCAGGTTTTTTTCTCTAAATTCCATTATATTTTACTGTGCAGCTGGCTGAAAGCTGCAAAGATAATGTATTTATCACAATTAAATGAGTTCTTCAGTTTTGCATCCGTACAAGTATATTAAGTCCAATTCCAATTCACGACTGCACACGTTTGAAAACAAGGGAAGAGGTTTAAAACGGAATAATAGAGCCAGCAAGTAAACAATACACCCACAAGACACACGAAGAGCAGACATTGGAATTTGATATGGGAAAAAGCATGAACTGAGTAAATAATTTGTCCACCCCGTCGCGACAGGCACCACGTGGTCCATGGGGGGGAGCAGGCTGCGACTCCGGCCGATAACATAACCGACGGCGGGACCAGCGACGGGTGGGGGACACCGACGGCGAACTCCCGGCGGCAGCGGCGAGCCCGAGCGCGAGCGGGGCCTCTCTCGGTTTTGCTCCTTTGAATCGATGGGACTGCTTCCCTACAAATGAAATCG
This sequence comes from Lepas anatifera, assembly GCA_034440635.1. Classification (NCBI taxonomy): domain Eukaryota; kingdom Metazoa; phylum Arthropoda; class Thecostraca; family Lepadidae; genus Lepas; species Lepas anatifera. The sequence continues at coordinate 179,378 of JAOTON010002048.1, forward strand.
CTAAATGTCCCTCTGTGTTTATGTTAATAATTATGTGCAAAAATGTTGCTGTCTTTTAGATGAGAGGGACCCTGAAAAAGCTCATCATTGTTAATCTTAACTATGCGGGGCGAATCAGCTTTGTCTGCAAAATTATCACGATTGCAATGTGAATTAAAGCATCACTGCGTTAGCCTGTAGATTTGTGGTGCCTTGCTGGCAGAGATGGCAACTCCAACTCTGCAGACATTGGGGCCTGCTGATTGATATTGAGGAATTTATCGCCATTCATCGTATTGTATTCACCTTTCAAGATCTTCGGATCATAGCCCCCTTAAGAAACCGTGAGGAATGGACGTCCACACTCCTCAACTCTCATGTCGAAACCCTGCCTCCCGGAGTGCTGGAGGCAGCTCGAAGGTTCGTTACCAAGCCACGTAAATAAAGTGATTATGTCGAGCGATTTCACGCCGCGAAGAGGCGGAACCACCTTACTCTTCAGGGTCGTTCACTCAATAGCTGGTTACACCGGCTAGCCTATCGTTGTCCGATTAAAGAACAGCTCACTTAAGGTATGAAGCAGGTGCGCACTCCTCCCAAAATCCTCCCTCAGGGTAATTGCTGTGTGATGCATAGCATGCCCGTGACGCCGATACGATCAACAATTACCTCCGGCGCCCTTCAGAGCAATCCTGGTATTGGGCAAGTGTTGGGATCGTGTGCTGGGGAAGAATGCCGGCTTGAGGACCCACAGGCGCTGGAAACACCTCTCGCCCGCCCAACAGCGCAGCATCCATCTCTTGCCTTTCATATTTGTGTCGTCACTGGCGTCGGAACGGCGTCAACATATTGCACCACGGCACGCGCCGCCTGCGAGCTTTGACGCCGTCCGCGCGGCCTTGGTCGGCCTGGGGCTGCGGCGCGCGCGTCTGAAGTCATGATCGGGTGCCAGTCTGCCATCCCCCTGCGAAAGTGTCTGTCTGGGGGCGCCGCTATCGCCATGTATAACCATTGTTTCATCACGACGATGGGCGCTGCTTCATCCATCTGTTCACGGATCAACGCCTTCGTACCAACCATTAATTTCGCTTAACCGGTTATATCATGCGCCGCGTCCTGGCCATTTGTCTTCGCCGAGGCAATCACCACCTAGGCAAATAACGACACCGCCGGTCTGATGTGACGCTCTTCCTTCTTGGGTTTTCGGCGTATCCTTGAATGCGTCACGAACACCATCCGCCTGCAAACCCGCCGAAGAGCGTTAGTCTTGTCTGCGGCGCCCTTGAGTCCAGCGCGGCGGCCCAGATTGGTTCCAGTGGCCAGCAGGCTCTGTAGGTGGACCCGCCGAAGAGCGTTAGTCTTGTCTGCGGCGCCCTTCAGTCCAGCGGCGGGCGGCCCAGATTGGTTCCAGTGGCCAGTAGGCTCTGTAGGTGGACCCGCCGAAGAGCGTTAGTCTTGTCTGCGGCGCCCTTCAGTCCAGCGCGGCGGCCCAGATTGGTTCCAGTGGCCAGCAGGCTCTGTGGGAGGACCCGCCGAAGTGACCCCGATCTGTGATGGAGAGGCCACCGGTGGCAGACGCCGACTCCCACCGGACTGGCCGCCGGCGCGGCCGCAGACTGATGGCGCCGGCACACGTCATCACTGGAGAACCAGCCGCCACGCACGTGATCTATTGAATCGGACGCCGACTGTCTGCTGCACCAGATTCATCAGCTATTGGCACGGTCTGCTTCTAGGTATCGTTCTTTTATCAGTAAACACCGAGAAATGTTGGGAAAAGACACTGGTGAGTATAACAGTTTTTTTCGGCTTGCAAAGTGCATTCCGTTTTTTTTCAGCTCAAGAGTCCTCTCTTAGGATAGTTCCCTTCAAGCCAAATAAATTGGCACAAAGGATGAATGGAGATTACGTTTTCAGCCGAAACTCGTTCAGCCTATCACTGGAACAGATAGGGCGTATGCCAAAGGACCTGCAATACACCCCCTTTCTGGCCATAGAATGGCCACACTTGCCACCTGAATAACTTGCAACGTTCATGTTGGCTCTCAGAATAATGGCTGAGGGTACCTAATTGTTGCCAAGCCGGCTGCTGGAACTTTTCAAAGAAGTGACACACATGATTCACAGTAACAGAGTAGTCCTTACCATGTATTGAACCGAACTAAGTAGGAAATCCTGTAGGCTGATGTCACTGCGTGTAATTTCCGAGCTGGCCAGCCAACCACTGCCATGCTCACAATAAATCTTGCTTATTGGATCGTTAAAGACCTCTATGGTTCCATTTATTACCGTGCACTTTGAAACGACTTTATCCTCATCGAAACTGCGCCTCGGTACCTGTAAACCGGAGGAAAAACAGCTTAAACACCCCTTCACTCCGGACTCGAACCGCACCACAAACCGTCCCGTGACACCCTCTCAGGCCCCGTTATAGTTTACAAAGCAGCATAAAGCCGTGTCTGCGGCGCGGCGGCGACTAACGCGGCGCAGTCCCACTTGAACAATGTGTCCCGACACCTGCCGGACGGCCGCCGACGGGCGCGCCTGACGGATTGGCGACCAATCGCTCATCCCAGCCGGCGGGCGGTCCCTGGCCGCTCTCGCCGCAGAGATGGTCTGGCTCCTCCGCGGTCCTCCGCTGCTTTCTCACCGGAGAGATGGTCCTGCTCCTCTGTGGTTCTCCGTCGCTCTCACCGGAGATGGTCCGGCTCCTCTGCGGTCCTCCGCCGCTCTCACCGAGAGATGGTCCGGCTCCTCTGCGGTCCTCCGCCGCTCTCACAGGAGAGATGGTCCGGCTCCTCTCTGGGTCCTCCGCCGCTCTCACCGGAGAGGGATTGTCCGACTCCTCGGCCCTGTGAGGGAGATCACCATGCAGTGTTGCGGTGGAAAAAAATGAACCCGGTAAATTTATTTGCTGTAGCTTACCACTCCTTCGCTGGCAGATGCTGTTGGTGTCGAGGTTCAGTGAAATGGTTTGCGTGGTTCAGCGGCGCTGCCCTTAGCTGCGGAGGCAGGCGTCCCGGGTTCGAGTCCCGGCATAGTCTCTGGATTTGTCTAGTCCGTTGAGAACCGGCGATGTCGCATGGCCTTGGCAGGTGGTGTGCCGTTCGACCCCAGCAACCATAGTGCAAACAGTCCTTCCCAGCCTGTTTTGGCGGCGAAAAGGAATACTTCCTGTATAGAGGAGGCAATTTGTCCAGTGCGGCCGTTACGGGTAAATTCTGGGCATTTTCCTGCACATCCACGGTAACGGTTCTCGTGGGCATCTAGTCAGGATCTGAAACGATCGGGCCTTTCCAGGAACAGTGACACTAGCTAGTTAGGGAGAGCCCATGTGGACCACCATTAAACTGTCCCGTCCAATACTTTAGGGGACGCAGTGCTCCGTCGCTGAAGTCAGCGTAATTACCACAATTGAATCTGTACGAATATATGTCTCTAACAGTACGTTTTTTTAAATCTGACGCACCAGGTGTAAAATAGCGAAGAGGAGGGCCAGGTTGGGAGTGAGAGGAGTGGGTGCGCGTTTGACGGGTGCAGTATGGTCCTAGAAGCTGAAGCACCCTAAAACCTGGCTCACACGTCGGATCCGGGTTGTGTCGCCTCGGGACCAGCTGATGACTAGTCGGGCAGCGGGTCACTGCCGGCGGCCGGTAATTACCATCGCCTCAGGGCAAACGTGCCCGACCGCGGCCCTCCCCTCCCGATGAGTGACACCGCCCAAATTAAACCTCACCGGCCCACCGGGGCTGATATCATGCCGCAGTGCTGTATCCGATTTTTTGCTGCGGTTTTTTCTGCGTTTGAAAGGCGGCACAAATGGGCGGTGAGTCTGTTTTGCGTGTAACGCTCTCTGGGAGCCGGGTGGGGCTGGCGCTGAATCGCCACCGATACCGGAGCCGGCCGCGCCACCTGGTGAGGTGACGCAGGAAAAGTCAACAGAGCGGCGGCGGCGGCGGCGGCGCAGTCACCAGAGGGCCATGTGCGCGCGCCAGAGGTGAGTGACCTGGCAGAGGTGGTGGGCAGCCACCTCCGCCCGTCCGCCGCCAGCGCCTATCCGTGCACACTACTGCCGGCTACCTGGCCGGGCTGGGTGTCGCTGGTAATAGATCCGTGCCGTATTAGGCACACGGCGCCTCCTCCAGACGGTTACCAAATTACCAGTTGGCGGCCAGCTGCTGACTCCCAGCTATTTCGTAGGCGTCACTGACACTTTCTGATTAAGTTATGGTCTGGCCCGTACCCGGCAGCTAGTTTTTTTGCTGTCGCTAAAGATATCTCCATCCGTCGGAGAAACAATTTTGAAGCTTCACTTTTTGGGTTTCTCATTATTTAGTGTGGCGGCGGAGGGATTGAAACCGAATACGCTGGCGTAACCTAGATCTAATTTTATCTTAAGCGGCAGGTTAATATCCCGACGGGTATTAATACGGTTGTCGGCTTTGATGCCTAATAGCTGCCAACTCTGCTAAGCAGTGTGCTGTCATATTCGGTCATGTTCTATCGCGGCATTGTGGACTAGCCAAACGTATTTCCCGTGGAACTAACCGACGAGGTGTGCAACGTTATTCTGAGTTCGGGAAATGATTAGCTTCGGCTACATCCCCCCCCGGAAAGACATACATACATACCATGAAACAGCTGGAAGTGGACATCCTTATCAACCCCTCCCGTGGACTTCAGAGCGTCGCGTCTCGTTGCCCCTCTGGCCTGTGTTTACCACAGTCATTAAGTGGCGCGCGCGCGCGTGTCCGTGAGGCGGCGCTGTGTCGTGAGTGGGGCGGGTATCGTGACCGTGCTGCGTGCGGCCCAGTGTGGGTCATTGCCACGCCGAGGACGGCTCCATACTACCCTGTAGAAGGCGTGCAACAGCGCATGTACCGCTGGGCTGGCGGCAGCCACCCACGCCAGCTGGCCAAAGGCAGGGACTGAAGTCGATCCATAAAGCTGTTTGTTTTTTGTAAGGGACGCTTCTGCGATGGAACGATGGTCACGATGTTTCCGTATTCTGCACGGTTCTCGTGATCGGCTCTGGGTGTCAGGTCCCTCGCAGGATCCAAATTGGATATAGTCCGTGTATATTTGGATGGGAGTTAACTCAAAGTGCTAGGAAACATTTTTCACTGTGTTTGTGCTTCACATGCAAGAAATTGAAGGAACAAACAATTATATTTCAATAATTCAAACTCCCTCACTTGTTAAACACTTTTCACACCTTGACCCAGCTCTCATAAAAAACGGACGCTCTAGATTCTTACCCAGCACCGGGCGTTCAAGGCCTGGCCGTGTTAGTTCCGGGGTTAGAGAACATCGGCCAGGGTTTTCGAACACGTCACAATGGCATCGTCTGCCGCCCACTGTTCACTACTCTGGCTTTGTCTGCAAGTATCGACTCCCTGCTAACTGCAGTCGCTGGTGCCTGCGTCGCCGTATTGAGAGCAGCAGAGCTGGGGCGGAGAGCGCGTCTCCAGGATGTGGCGCCGTGCCGGCCGGGTGGTCCGGCGCCACGGGTCGGCGCACGCCCGCCGCAGTCGCCGGCCGGCCGTCACGCGAGCCCGGTATTGTGGCGGCCGTGTCGGCGCCGGTGTCTCGGCATTGTGCCGGCTGTGCTGGTGTTTTTGCCGCCGCCCCCGCCCCCGCCGACGGCAGCCGATTGAGACAAACAGCACTCCCACACGCCCTGACGACCGGGTGTCGGCCCCTTGTCGGCCGCGGCCGGCGGTTTTGTGAGCTGTTGATTAGGCGGCTACGTATGACGCGTTATCACGAAAGGAGGAGTCGACGCCGCTGCAGCCGCGGAGAGACGCGCTTTTTGTGGACCCGGGCTCCAACCGCTTATTTTCGCCCTTATATAGGCGAACACATTGATATGCCTTTTCAGGAATTAGAGGATAGATCGACATAGATGGAGAATCCAAAACGTGTGTGAAGGTGGGCGCCTGTGTTTGAAAATGTTTAGATATGTTAGTTAGCATTTTTGCGTTTTATGACAATGAAAAGTCGCTTATAAACTCGAATTATATCACATTATAAACTTGGGGACTTATATTTTGGCTCATGTATTTTTTAAATACCTTATTCATTTCCCCGTCCATACCGCTTATAGCGGTAATTTCAGATTGGATGTAATATGCATGTGTCTACAAAGGTATAGTAGAGCAGTGCAGAGGGCCGACAGCGGCCCAGAAAAGATCATTTGACATCGCGTCACGCCAGGATTCAAGTGCAAAGCAGTCCACCACTCGAGGACGCGACAAAAGTAGTAGATCTGGCGCTTTCGCTCTGAGGGATTGTAAAAGAGGCCAGCCACGTGCATATCGAGAGACAAAATTGCTCCTAATGTCTGTCAAATTACACCTGAATAGCGGGCGGGTGCCAGAATCCGTGCTGAGATTAGGGGCTTTCTAGCAAATCATGCCTGGGTTTTGTTCATCGTGTGCGGCAGAAAAGCGTGTCATTTAATCCGGAGTTTTTGCTGAGGTCAGCGTATTAAGACTTTGATTCCCTCTGAGAGCTGATAGCATTCCGATAAATAACGGTAGCCGGGCGTGATCCGGCTGCGCTGATCTCTCTGACGTAAATACCAGCGTGCATCATTGATATCGATTTTTTCTCGTGAAACAATAGCTCTTTCGCTAAAGCTTCAGACCATGAGCATCAGGATATTTCTAATTGATCGACATATTTTGTAAGATTGTTTTCCCCCAAATCGGATGCCCGACGCTAGATCTAATCACAGCGAAGTATTTCTAGCTCCCTACACAGCATTTAGCACGCCATAGAACGTGCTACCTCTCCTATTGCTGTGCAAGTTGGATCACTTACTCACCTCCCCTGAGCCTCTACTTTGGTCCTGGTGAGTTCTGAGCTTTACCCGCCGCCGTCCTTCCTGCCAGCCTAAATCCTCTACACCTTGAACTACCGCCGCCGCCCCTTCCCTCGCCAACCTCGGTCCCCACCATCCTGTGAACGTCACCGCCCCGGGCGACACCCCGCCGCCGGCCGGCGTGGCCGCCGTTTCGTCAGGTACTCTCTGGTGACAAATTGGTGCGGCCCGGCGGCCGGCGGGCCGGACTGTCACCGGCGGTTGCTGCCGGCGGCGGCGGTATGGGCGGGAGGCCCTGACGGCTGCGGTGGCGCGGGAGGTCAGAGGTCGCCGGGTCGGCCCCGCTGTACTGCTGCTAACCGGCCAGGACTCTCACAGAGGTCGGCGGCGACCCCGAGGTGACACGAGGCCGCCGCGACAATTGCCGGGCGACAATCTCTGGCGGGCGTGGTAAACGGTGCGGCGGGGGACGCGCCAGCCAATCGAGGTGTTTCAATTGTCGCACGCCGCGCTGTGCGTGCGACTGTGCGTGCGCGGTAGGGATTTGTCATGCGGCCGGAAGTTGGAACGTCTGTTTTGTGAAAGTTGTCGTATTTTGAACGCGGATTCCCATGTAAGTATGGGCAGACTTCAACAGCTGACGCCTAACCAACCCCGGATCGCACTGTCTTGCTTTCACTGAAAGCTATCTTCAAATAAGCGCATGTTAGAGCCCACATTATTAGATTTCTACAGGTGTGAGCATGAGAATAAGACAGTCTGACAGGGATGACAACCAGGGCCTGACCGTCGGAGGATTTTAGCCATGTTATCAAACAGACATTGTCGGTCTGTTTTCCTGCTACCTCTTTCCCTTGGGTTCGTGCTGGTGTAGTTGTGGCCAGCACGCTGGCTTCCGAAACGGCCGACCCGGGTTCAACTCCCGGTAAGCTCCCTCAGTCTGAAACGAAAGCGAGTTCCTGATCCCGCGTAACCCTAGTAATTGGTGCGTCGCTAAGCCCGAACACTAGCCCCTTTCCTCGGAACTTTGCATCAGAACCTGCCGGTCCGTCAGACGCGTGAAGCCCCGGTTTGGAGTTTCCGCCCTCCTCCCAGTTGAGTTACCGGCCCCTGTCCTCGGCTCCACGATTCACGGCGCACGAGTACGACACTGGGCTCGTTACGCCGCCACGAACAAACACCCAGACCTAATTGCGCCGCCCCACTACGGGTGCCGGTTGTTTGTACCAATGGCTGGACGCACTAGAAAGCGTGATTCGGGGTCATGACACGGCGACCGGCTGCCTTTAATGCAGGCCAGTTGCTGCACTTGGCCTGGCGTTCAGAGATCAGGCCCACAGCCTGCTACGCTGAATCTCCCATCGGAATTTCGGGGCACAGTGATGCCATGGGGATTTTCTCAGCTTTGGCGTTTATATTTTTGTGGTGGTGCATCCCCACCTGAGAACCACTCCAGTGTACACAGTGAAGCAGTATCGGAACATGGTGCGGTAGCGGAGCGGGACCGGCGGTGACATCGCTGCCGCAGATTCTGCGCAGCATCTGCCGCGCCGGTCATTGCCGCCGCACAGCTGCCGCGCCACAATAGGCAGCCGGCTCACTCCTCGCCGGGCTGCGGCTCAGCACTGACGCGTGGGTGCAGCTTGGCCAGCCGCCGTAATGCTGTGAGTTCGCGCCCGGTGACACTCTAGAGCTGTGTCAAACCAGAGCAGTTGTGTACCACCCGGCGATTTTAGTATTAGTGCGGCTGACCCGACCGAGCGCAGGTCACCTGACGACTGTCTTAGGCACCAGCAGGAGCGAGAATACTCATTTGTAGGAGAGGGGGTATCCACTCATAGGAGGAAGGCTCCTCCAAACCGACGCCCCTCCATACCGGGGCTCCGCCGTACCATGCCTCCAAAGTATGGACAGCAGCCCATTTCCAAAGCCATAAGCGCGCTTTTGCAGTCCGAGGTTCCCACCCGCACCCTAACTGGGGCGTTATAGACCACGGGCTGGCTTCCCACTGCGGGAGCCCTCCTTGGCTTTATATCCCACATATTTCGGCCGTGCATGGTTGGTTTGTGTTATTGCGTCGTTCGCGCTGATTGGTTTTGCGGTTTTTCGACCTTCGGAACCACCAGCATCATCTGCATTGACCTCTGTGCCAACTGTCTGTACGTATCTTCCAATGTGGGAACACTGCACCGTAAATAAATAAAACAAAACACGAATAATACCTTAGTACCGGTAATATATAGCCCACGAGGTCATGCGCGGGCGTCTCTGTGGTATTATAATTCTCTTCTGTTATTTTAATATATTTTTGTTTTGCTGTGGCAGATTAAAAGCTGGTTGACTTCGGAGTTCTAGAATCACTTCTGCCCCTCATTCTGGTTTTTCTATGTGACACGGATTGTGTGTGTGTGTTTTTTTAAAGAATCCACCTGTGAGGCTTATTCTGCAGGTAGCTGATGCAGTTTAACATATGCATATGCCGAGTTGCACCTTCTTGGACTATGCAAATTACCATCTATGACCTGTGTAGTGATTTCATCTGCAAATGTGAAATCCACTGGTTAATGATTTGAAAATTGATTAGAAAAACAACTAGACAGACAAATGGTTTTACATTGAAGGTAATTGTTCATTTGAAACGTTTCCTTGCTTTCTGACTGCACTCACCAGCTGTCGTAAGCCGGCGCAGCTGACGGCCGGCAATCATAGTTCTATGCAGGCACAGAATGACCGTTCTGTGCACACTCAGCCGACGCGTGGCGGCTGCCAATGACCATTCCGTGCGCACACACCAGACGGCCAGCACCTGCTTCTAGTAACCTGCCGTATCTAGGTACACGTTCACGCAGTGGCGTCTCTTCTCCGCCCCAGCGAGGTTTGTTGGGCACGACGGCCATCTGCCGGAGAGCAGCGGCGTAACGTCTGACACTGTTCGGGCTTAAACCAGGGTACCGGCTGTTGGGAGGCGGGCCGCGGTGGCTGATACGTGAAGCCCCGGCCGACGCACGGCGGCTCCGAGGGAAGCAGCTGTCCACCGGACCACCTGACGCCGAGTAACGCACCAACTGTGCAAGCTGCTGGCTCGTATCGTGCTCTTACATAGCAAGCGCATCACATCGATCACGGATATGGGTATCAATGGGGGTGTATGTTTATTCGAGGTATGTAGGGGGAATTCTATGCATTAAGGGTGCGATGTGCTGTATTCTATTTCCTTTGCTTAGTTGAAATGTAAAGGCCAAATTGATCACGATAGTAAATCCTAGGGATATCTATCCTTACCTGGGATCAGGTTTTTGTACTCAAATTTGAACCCCGCTGTTTCTTTTTATTTCCATTGGCATTTAATGACCCGTAAGTTTCCCATGCGTAGGTGAGACCCACTTACAGAATAATGGTAATACCGACCAGTTTTCATTATTTGGCGCGAAATTGGCGTGATTTGAGCCGGTCAAAAATATTCCAATTCTACCAGAGCCTCTGATTTCGACATGACCCAATCGCAGCATTAGGCGTGTCAAGGATGGTGGGTAATGATTATATAAACTGAGGGGTGGGCGGCCACCCGCTTGCGAGCCATCACGCGCAGCCGCAGGTCGCCGCGCTACCCATCCTTAGTGTCATTTACAGGCGCGCGCTCCCAGGTGGCGGCCGGCGGTCGACTGTCGCGGGGCGGCCCTGCCCCGGGCGCTCTGGTGCCAGAGCACGCCGCCCAGTAGCTGCATGGATATCCGGCCCAGCAGGATACATGAGGCAGACTGACCTGGCTAGATAATTCGAGAAACGTTAAATCTAGATATGAACTCAAAAAGTCAGCTACTCTTTGCCGTATTTTTCAGATCGGGATCGGATTATGACGGATAATCCGAGATAGTATTTGTGCAGAAATAACCGTGGTATACAATTGGATTGGCGGGGATTTGTCGGGGAAAGTTCGGACATGGCCCGGACTGGATCCGAATTTCTCGGCCACGGCGTTCTCTAACCCGCGGTAATCGTGTTACTCCTGGTCTTACCGCCAGTGCATCGCCGTAGGTACCTACTGAAGTTTTGGTGAGAACTGGACAGTCTCGAAGGTCGCCAAAGTGATGCGTGTTGTGCAGTCAAAATGGTCGGGTGAATGTCATTTGTAGTCGTCATACCAATTGCATTGAACTGTCTTTCCGAGTTCTCGTGGATGTTCAGTCACGTTGACAGCACTGATTTCTAAACAAACTGCCTTCTAATCCTTTAGTTGCCTAATTTAAGCAGCAGCCTGTGACTGCTGAAAGCAAATATGCTTCTGGTATGGACATGGCCGAAACGAAGCCCGTCGTTCCGGTTTGGAGGACAAAAGCCTTCATTTCCGGCGGCGTCTGCCGGTGGTAACACCCTTTGTCCATCAGTGGCGGCCGCGGGCGCGGCCGGCGTCACGGTGGCCGGCCTTGGGGCAGTTCTCACGAATCGGACAGTGCCTAATGAACAGCACGCCGGAGAGTTGCCACCGCCGGTACCGCTCCGTGCCAGGCGCGCGCTCAGCGTGCGCTCCGGCTCCGAAATACGGCATCTCCACATAATGCACCGGTTGGGGTTCTTACCCAGGGCCAGAGAGTGGTCTCTTCTGTATCAGAGCATACTTTGTTGAGACTTGAGCGTGACTTGCTGGGAGGAATAGCCTTCACGTGCCGTGCTGCTGAGAGCACCTCTGGCAGCGCCTGATCGGACGTGGGAGCACAGGGTCGGGTTCGACTGGCTGTGGTTATCCAGTAGTCAAAGGTCCCGGGTAGGGTCTGGGTGGTTATGGGAGTATCGCTGGATCTCAGACGCTTGACAGTTCTACAGAGCCAGTCTTCTGAAGCTGACGGTCGTGGCAGGTTCTGGTGCTTGCTGAAGAGCTGAGCGCTGGAAGCTGGGCAAGATTACGTTGAGCGAGTTTGATCTCCGTGATTTTAAGCAGTTTTACAGACATGGCGGAGAGGTGTGTGCGAGAAAAACACCGAGGGAGTCGACGAATCCAGCAGCAGGTAACCTGACTGACGGTGTTTGCTTCTCAGATGTCTCTCAGTGGCACCGTTGTACTACACTTCTCGAAAACTTTCTGCTACCCTTGAGAGGTACATACGTTTGACTACCGACATGGATTGTGGCTATATTGGCAAGGTTTGTGTGGATTGCAATTTCATCCTATCAGCTTCCATACCCAGTCACTTGATATTCCTTCTGCGCGTTTTGGCACAAAACGCTGAATGAATTGGATAACTGGTGCTGTGGCTAGGGCGGACAGCCTCTCTCAGGTTGTGACGTATGAGACCAGTGCTAGGCCTGGTGCGGGCCGTATTTTCAACAAGTAGATATACCACGTAGAGACTATACACACACACTGCTCTCTGCAGCCTCCGCATTACTCGCTTCGTGGCAAATCTGAATGTCGCCGCGTGCAACACAGCCGACGCGAACAGCAGCCCCGGGGTCCTGGGGCCGTGTCTGCAGAGCTGGCCGCCCGCCGAGAACGGGCAACAATCCCTCAGTGCTGCTGCCAAACGCAGGACTAGCTCCGAAACTGAACATTAAAACTGCCTGAACTGAAAACTGTCGACAACTGAAACTGAACTCCGAAACTTGCTGAGCATTTCATGCCCAGGCAATTTAACTCGTCGTCTTTTGTGTCCATTTACGAGGGCTGTGGTCCGTTAGCAGCGTTTTCAGGTGAATAGTTTCCGCTGATGTCACCAGACAGCGCTGTCGTCACCTGACGAACCTCCAACGCAGATAGTTATATATATATATATGTATATATATATATATATATATTATATATATTTTATATATATTATATATATATATATATATATATATATATTAAAGGCCACTCCGTTAACAATAATTTATGACAAACCCCTCGGCTAACTAAGAATGATTTGTCGCCTTCGACTCCTTGCTAAAATATATGTAGACAAGATTATATATTCGGCAGTGTTCTGTGCGTGTTTAGTGGTTGTTGACACCGCCCTCCGTCCACAGATGGCGGGAATCGAGAATTCGCTGTCCAGCTCGGGGGTGGGCACGCACCGCCGCAAAAAGGATGCGCCCCCGGTCGGCACACGCGACCTCGTCAAGGACCTGGAGATGCTGCACAACGCGCTCAAGGAGAAGGACCAGCTGATCCTCAGGTAGGAAGTGCTGAGAGGAGAGGACTGTGAACAGTGGCAACCGTCTTTGAAGGGGATTGTGAATAAGAGACGATGCATACGGAATTGTGGTCGAGACTTTAGAGGCGGGCAAAGGTGCTTTGCACAGAACGCCTTATAAAAAGCCCTTAACTAACTAACTAACTAACGAATTATGGTCTGTGCCAAAGTAGAATGATTACCTGTTTGTTCCGTTAAACCAGTCACTCGTTTAGAGAAGGGTCGTGACTGGAACGGCGAGTGCCGTGTGTGGAACTTCCAGTCTTGCTCAAAGTTGAGCGATAACGATAAAGTGACCCCATGCACATTACACAGTTTCACGTCTGCGTCTGAGGTAGGGCGGACCCTCAGCGCCAAACCAGCCCCGTACTTCCCCATTGTGCAGGAAACCTTACAAGAAAATCCATTTACCGTGATGCAGAACATCGATTTGTCGTGACTCAACGTCGCCGGGTAAGCCGGGCAGCTCCGTTCTCCGCGTGACGCCATATTCAGAGCGGCGACAGACTTTGGCATCGTAAATCACCCGGGCGACTACTGGCACCCTCAGCCATTTACCAAACTCGCCAGCCAGTCCTTATTCGTGGCGGCCAACGGCGCGGTGCGGCCCGCCAACCGGGCAGGGTGGGCAGCGGTACAAATGAACTCACTCGCCGGGCCGCAGCCGCCTGTGCCTGGTTCCCAATGGCGCGTGGGCGGCCGCGGGAGGACCTGAGGTCTCGTGGTTGGAGTTCTGGTTGTGGCGGGAGGGGTTGAGGGACTGATGAGCACCTGCGCCGACCGGCGCTGTCGCCTGTCAAAGAGGGCGGGGAGCGGGGCTGCTCACCACCGGTGGTTTTGTCTCTGATGGCCGGTGGTTGATCTCGGAGTTGATCCGGTAATCGGCCCGGAAGTCTACCTGCTAATCTGACCGAATAGTAAGGGGTGAGACCCTCCCTCGGTGACCCTAATTGGGCCATGATGAGATAAGTATCCTGACGAAGTGTCCCTATGAATATGGCATAACGGAGGTGGGCGCAGTTTTCTGTATTTGGTTTCGGGAAAGCTTATCTTATTTTAATTTGCGTTTTGCCAAAGTGTTCAAAATAGAAGGGCTCAAGAAGGGTAGTGTATTGCGTGCACTGTGGCTTAGTGCAGACTAAACTCTGCTGCAAGACAGGGCCTTTGTCAGTATGCTATAATTGCGGCATCTTTCTTTGCAAGTCCCTGTGCTGGTTAAAATTGTACTGATCTAAGAGGTACATTCACACTCGGAAGAATCTGCCGACCAAATCTGCCAATATTTTGTTGTCCACTCTTCTCATGTCCTTCTGTGAATTCGGCCGGCAGAAGTATTGGTAGATTCTGTCAGATGTGAACGGGCCATAATTACCGGCGTCCTTTAGAATGCGGGGTCAGAGCAAATTCATTAGCCCTTCCCGGAAGGCAACGGGGTTCAAGCCTCCACAGAGACCGGCTTCTCTCACCTGCCCAACCGTCGCTGGTCTCAGCTCAGATTAATCCCCCTGTGCTGTCATACACCTCTGTACCTTGTAGGTATGTCCCTATTTTAGTCGTGGCATCCGTGATCCCAACAACAAAACATCCGTAACGGGGAAACAATTACTCAGTGGCCGTGGCCAGGCGGCCGCGTGGTTCCGACGTGCACCGGCGTCCAGAGAAGTGCTGTGGGCGGCGGCGCAGTGCCGAGCCTCTACCCTGGCGCGGCCGATACCCGGCTATCGGCCTGTCGCGATCGTGTCCCGTCCCGCCCCGGGTGGTCGTCGCCGACACGCCAACCCGTCGTCGGGAACAGATGCGGGGTCGCGACTCGCTGCACCCGGGCCCGGGGGTGACGGAACTACACAGGCACAGTACAAACGTGTCGTCGGGCGGAGGACGGAGGGCAGCGTCGGCGACACACGGCCGACGCCGCGGTCACACGGTCGGGATAGCTGGTGGCCGGGCACCGCTGTCGCTGACGGCCGCTGAGGCTGGGCTGTAGATGGGCTGAGGGTGGGCTGTTGATGGGCTGAGGGTGGGCTGTTGATGGGCTGAGGGTGGGTTGTGGATGGGTTGAGGGCAGGTAGCGGACGTGAGGAGAAAGGTGCCCGGCAGTAGCTACCGACTGTTTTTTTTTACAGCCGATAACTGCTGATCCGTCTCTGAGTATGGTCATTAGACAATCATCACCTGCAGTGGTCATTTGTCTAATTATTAATGATAATTGAGGTCAGTCTTCAAAAGCAGGTCATTAATTAGCGTGCCAATGAAGGTCGCGGTGGTTTGGACGGTCCAACGGTCAGTGAACTCGTCAGTTTGTGGTGATCCGGGTTGCTAATCACGGACAGCGATCCGCGACAGCTAGCGGTCAATGTGTCAATCAGGTCCAAACGGGGCCAGCACGGACTCGGTCAGACACGCACTGGAAATGCGGAGTGGTTGCTACCATCGGCTCGGACGGGATCCGTACTGACCGCTTTTTCGTCAAATTATCGTCAAGTGGTGTAGATGAAAGACAGTGTCACGAGCGGTTCCATACGAACCGATGATCCGCGTGTTCAGTACCCGTAAAAACTGAACATGGGTCAGCTCGACAGTAAAGAATCGCCGATGCGTTGCCAACATCAAACGGCTGTTTTTGAACACAAGTCCACCCTGTCTGGTTTTGTTGTACTGTGGCAGTCTCCAACACCGCCGAAACCCCCCGCGTAACCTTGTCCTTGGTGGTGCGTGTTTCCAGTGTAGATACGAGCACCATTAGGACGGTGGGAAAACAACCCTTAATGACCACATCGGCAGACTCTGGAAACAATGCCCTATCTGTCGATCCGTCATTCTCCCTCTCAGTACCGGCCGAAGAAAGTCGTAATACCCGACTGGCGTGTGTTGGGCCCACGAAGCACGTGATACAGAGACAACCGGGTCATTTCCCGAGTTCCCTTTCTCACTGTCAAAGCCGCGCAGATCGATGGTGCAATCACTCACAGCGGCGCTTGGTTTTTGATAGCCTAACGAGGCTGGGCACGGGCGTTTTACCGGGTGGGCGCCTCCGGCCCGGAGATGGCTGCCGGCGCGCGGCTTTCTCTGTGTTGGCGCTATGGATCCGACTGGACGGCGGCCGGGCGTGGGTGTGGATCAACACTGGTCCAGCGGCGGTCCGGCGCCGACCTGGATGGCTCTGGTGTCGACCTGGATGGCGCCAACGGTGACCTGGATGTGGCGCCGCTCTGCAGGGTACGCCGATTTCACTGGAATACGGAATACGCCCTCCAAAACATCATAGAACTGACGGAACTGTGTCGACCAGGCTGATAAACAATGCGGCTTTCCTCTTGTGATCTTCGTCCCCGGGCCGTCTTCGTCAGCTTTCCTTTTCGGTTCCAGTTGACTGGAACGGTACTGTTGTATGCGTCACTGGATAAGAAACTCTCAGCTAACGCTGATTCTGTAAACAGAAGGTTACAGCTGAGACAAAGATGAAGTGGTATTTACGTTTCAAGCTTGCAATTGGCCTCGGGGCTGAGGCAAGATTCTGGTTAGCTCATCTGTTTCCTACAGCCAAAGTGTCCTCTGTAACTGGCGTGTCTGCAGCACATGCTTACTTTTTAACATGCATGTAGATGTCCTGTTGGTAAAAACCTCTACAACCACGGATCCGCCCGTTTTATCTTTGTCTCGGCCGTTTGTGCTGCCTAATAATGCTAAGCCTACGTGTATTACGATGACAAAGGTCTCCGCTAGTCTCCCAGTGCTTGTCGTCCTGCTCTGCTTTTAACCCGTGCCCTGCGTGTTCTGCCGGCAGTCTGCGCAGTCAGATCATGTCGGTGTGTCAGCGGCACGCGAGTCAGGAGCAGGAGCGGGCCTCCAGAGAGCGGGAGCGATCGCTGCTGCAGGAGCGACTGCAGCAGCTCCAGCAGCAGACGGAGCAGCGTCGCGCCCACTGCAAAAACCTCCGGCTGCAGCTGGAGAAACTTGAAACCTCTGAGTGAGTCGTGAGCCCTGATTTTTGGCCGAGCGGCAGTGGGGTGATTTATTGGTTTCCGCGAGTGTTGAGATGTCGGAGTTGTGATTTATGTCCAGGTTTTCCTCACTTTATTGCTCTAGGAAAATGTGTACAGTGCACGATGGCGTTTCCACAAGTCTTTTAATGTTTGGTATGTTTTGTCGTTTTTCAGAGTGGGCCCTATTTCGAGCTCGTTTCCCACCGCAAGGCCAGGTTCTGTGCGATAGTATTTGCCTATGCTGGTGTCGTCTTCCCATGTCGTGGAATCTCTCCGTATTTCGTGCTTCATCAGTCGTCTGAAAATATCCAAAGCGTCGCTCGCGCACTAATGAGTGCCGACTCCTCTTCTCCGCAGGAATATCGACGCCTGCATACGGCAGGCGGAGCTGGAGTACGAGCTGGAGAGGGAGGAGCTCAACATCCTGAACCTGCAGGGCGAGCAGCAGACGCTGCGCGCCAAACTGGAGGATACCGACAGCGCCACCTACGGACCCGCCAACAGCCGGGTCTCGCTCTCAAGGTCAGCCGCCGGGTTCGAATCCCGCTGTCGCCGGGGTCAGTGTTTTTGCGCCTGTTTATACCGGCGGTGAATAACCACGCTAAGAACACTGCTTTGGCGGGCTTCAGTGCAAAACAAAACCTATGCACGAACTCACAGACAGGCACTGCGTGATTGAATGTGTTGCTGGAGACATCTGTTGGGCAAATAACTCCTCATCGTTCGGATCCGGAGTGTTTTTACACATGAACACAGACTCCCCACCGTGTGTTCCCTGAGCCCAACATATTCTGAGGCTACGCCTTAGGCATAACATGACCACGCGGAGGGTTTCCCCGTGAGCTGCTTCCACCTCCGACTTGTGAAAAATGCCGACCTAACCGGCCCCGAGCCCTATTTCACTCTCTTCTTCTGCGTCGGCAGCTGTTTGCCGTCGAACGCCGAGACCACCCTGCACCTGGTGAGCCTGCAGTACGACCCGCGCTCGCCCAGCTTCACGGTCAACAGCCACATCTCCGGCATCGGCGTGCTGGTGGAGTGGGCGATGGACGGCAGCGGACTCCGCAAGGGCGACAGGTGAGAACGCCGTCCCGCCAAAAACTGGCGGAGAATCACCCGCTGTTTGTTATGTGTTTGTTAGGCGTCTGATAAGGCTGCTTCATTGATGGGGATAGACTAGCTCGTCTGGTGGCAAGGGAACCGATTGAGAGCTCCAGGGGCCTCTGCTAAAAAGCTGGATGATCCGTCTGCTAGACAGATGGCTGTTCCTGCCAGAGAGCTGGATGAACTGTCTGTTGTTAGATGTTTCTGCCAGAGAGCTGGGCGAACTTTTGTTGTCATGTTTCTGCCAAATGCTGGATGGACTGCCTGTTTTTTGCGAGAGCTGGATGGACTGTCTGTTGTCAGGTGTTTCGGCCAGAGAGCTGGATGGGCTGTCTGTTGTCAGCTGTTTCTGCCAGAGAGCTGGATGGGCTGTCTGTTGTCGCTTTTTCTGCCAGAGAGCTGGATGGGCTGTCTGTTGTCAGGTGTTTCGGCCAGAGAGCTGGAAGGGCTGTCTGTTGTCAGCTGTGTCTGTCAGAGAGCTGGATGGACCGCCTGTTGTCAGCTGTTTCTGCCAGAGAGCTGGACGGTCTGTCGGCTGAAGTGAATTAGAGTTGTTTCGTCTTCTGAGTGCTGTGAATTAGAGTTGTTTCGTCTTCTGAGTGCTGTGAATTTAGGTTGTTTTGACAGCAGTGTGAGCGGTGCTAATTTCGCTATACGCGTCTGCCAGAAAACTAAGTGGATCTCGCGGCAGAGTTTGTTGTCAGTGTCTGTGGTGTTTGCCTGCAGCGAGTGGCCGGCTAAACTTGTCAGGTGTGGCATATGGCGAAATGATGCAAATATTTTTGTTATTGGTTTATGAATGATGCAGATAGCAAGCGCCAGGACGCGATGGAAATTTGAGGAACGATGGAACATGTGTATCAGGGGTGCGACGGACGCCCCAAAAGGTTTTAAAACCCATTAACATGGTTTGTGGTCGTCCTCATACCGGAAAATAACATAAAACATAATACCTAAACGATGTCCTTTGGAGTAGAGGTGTTCAGAATTTTGGTATCCTTTTCCTTAATTAATATTGGCTGTTTAACTCATACAACGCTCAGAAACAGGAAATAATATCTTGTTCATGCCGCACACATCCTGTTATCACGCCCCTCCTCCAACAGGCTGCTGGAGTTGAACGGGCAGCACGTGTTTGGCCACCGTAAGGAGGCGTTCCTGCAGCAGCTCTCCACCGCCGGCACCCCGCTGCGCCTGCTGACGGTCCGGTGCCAGCCGCCCAGCCTGGCCGCGCGGCGCGGCAACGCGCGCGAGATCACCGCTCTGCGCGAGGAGATAGCCCTGCTGGCACAGCGGCTGGAGCATAAGACCAGGGAGAACAAGCAGCTGCACGCCGAGAAGGAGCGCAGCCTGCGGGAGGGCGAGGTGCACAAGGGGGAGAGAACATGCGGCTGCAGCACAGGATCGGCTACCTCGACGAGCAGGTGCAGGAGATGCAGAACGATCTGGACAAGATCAAAGGCGTGACGGACGAGAGTCTCCGCCGGACCAAGAAGGACGTGCAGGTGTTTACCAAAGGTCCACACACGGCCACCATTCCTGTCAACGGCCGCGCGTCCGCCTCGGGCAGCGGGGAGAGTGACGGTACGCCGTCAGAGGTGCCGCCGTCACCGGCGCGCCGCTCCAGCTCGGCCACCGACCCTGACGACGACCCTCACCGACCTCTGAGTCCCTCCGTGCGGTCCGAGACCTCGCGACCGCCCTCATCGCAGAAGGCGGAGCCGCCGCCGGCGATGCTGGACCGTCTCAGTCACCCGCACATCTACCAGAACATCCGACCCAAGATCAAACAGAAGCCGCGCAACATCCTGCAGCGGCTGCAGCAGCTGGGGGAGAGGAGGCCGCAGCCGACGCCGCCGGCGGCGCCCTCCTCCTGTGGAGGCGCGCTCACCACCGACTCCGAGATGGGGAGCTCGTACAGCATCAACACTCTCGACAGCAAGCCGCGGCCGCCGAAGAAGCCGGCGCGTCTCAGCTTACACCGCGCCACCAGCGTGCAGTCGATCAAGTCGGCCGACGACACGTTAGTTCACTCGGCGTCCGCTAGTCGGCGCCAGCAGCGCGGTGATACGGTGCAGACCTGGCCATCGGTGGACAGGAATTTGGATCAAGTGCGGCAGAGGTCCAGCAAGATCTGCCACAACATAGCCAGCTTGCCACGGCTGGGGAAAAAGAGCGCGCTCACGCTTTGTGAGATGGCATGTGTGAGGCTTTTGTCTGAGGCGACGTAAGGACATCTAACGCGTTCGTGACGATAACACTGGAACGTGAGCATAATTTTGTTTTGAATGACTCGTGTTTTTGAATTGTTTTTAATGTATGCTGCCATTTAGCTGTGTTCGATTTCAACGAATTTACATTCGTGCACAATGATTGGGAAATTAGAAATTCCCCGCAACGATTTGTGTGTGTACGGTCACGTGCTTTATATTTATCATCACCGTCATCATGTGCTGGTCTGATCACATTTAAGTTTTTCACACACGTGCCGTCTTGTTTCCGTTGTCCCACTGTGCGAGGACACAGCCTTCGATTGTTTTGAGATGAAATTGTTTGGATCCAACTCGAACCGGTGGTGAGAACAAATGTGTCATTCCGTGCGCAACCATATTCGAAGCTCCGATTACAGCGCTGTTAATGACTCGCCTGGCTTTGATGAAAGTCGGGTAACATTCGCAAACAATATATTTCATGTGCATTTGATGGTGTTTACGCCTATTGCAAAGATGCCATTGCGCGAGTGTAAAGGGTGCTTCACACCGGATCTTCAACACCTGCAATTATAGCTCTGTAATAGACTTCGTCTCCAACGAAAACGCGAAGCACAAATGCGCATGCGCAACACAGATATATAGAAGAGTAAGTAATGCTACAGTTTCACTGCGAACCATTGTTTTTAAGCCATCTGCGCCAGCACTCCGTCACATTCACTGCCGGCCGGTTTAAATATAAATACTAAAAATCATTCCAAGTTCTTAAACTGAGACCGAGGCACTGCGGAAAACGTTCGCGGGAATGCTGCAAGATTTCAAAAATATCCCAAGCCTCGTGATCCTTGGGAAAATTCCCACTCATTGCTCTTCAAGAGCTGTCAAAGATCCGGTGCGAACCGTCCTTATAATAACAACACCACACGCACACGCCTCAGACAAGATGAGCATGACGGGCGTCTCCAATCTAGCGATACACGTCAGCAGTGCGCACGCGCGAACAGACAAGTCGGACGGAATCTGAACACACACGGATTGATGCGATACTAAAGGAAGATTCTAGCACCGACCCTTGACACCGTACAATGAGGTGTGAAAAATGCCCGCTTATTTGGACTTTTCACTGTAGCGACTTGGTCCTCTGACTCCTGACTACAATTTTAGAATATAATCTTTAAACGCATGGCAACGCCCTTTTTCCAAGCTGCGTAAAACAAGCTAAGAGACGGGGAAAATAATAGATCATTCTAGGGGGTTTCAGTGCGGTAATATACAACCAAATGAAAATCAACGCAGACGCCTCAGACAAGATGAACATAAAATACACGATGAATTGTGAATTACACCACTGTACTGCCTGAAAAAGAATACTCGACCACGAAGAGCCTATAATTTCGAACAAGACTAGACCAGACACACTAAAAAATACTACAATCACGCACCAGGGAACATAATATGTTGGTCAATCACATATCAAACTAATATTCTATCCTAGGAATAGAATAACCAAAATAAACCAGAATTTCTTATCGAGCCTGGGGATAATGCATACTCGCACACGTGAGGTGAAATACAAATACTTTATCACAATACCTATTCTAGAAACAAATCTTCCGAAGATTTCGACAGCTTATGCGACTATGACGAATTAAGAAGTCTGTGAATATCATAGTGCTATGGTGCTCTACGAACGTGCCCGTGAGACAAACAACTGATGCTGCATTGCAACCGCGCTGAGCACGCAACATCGAGTAACAGTCTGTGTCCACAGAACGGGCCTCTAAAGCGGGCACACAGGGGCTTGTGAAAACGATGGAGTGAACATGCCACAACGTGCGGGCAGAGATCACTGGCGGAATAATGATTGTGCCAACTGCCACAACGTGCGGGCGGAGATCACTGGCGGAATAATGACGGCACCGTAGGCGCCAACGTTTAAAGTTGTGCAACGTTTTCAACAGAATTAGTTCGAACGCCAGACGGCACCAGAGATGTTTTCTATGAGCAGCAATCTACACGTCATCAGGCACTTAATTCCCCGGCAGGGACACGAAAGTATACAGCACGGTTCTTCTCCATCAAAGAGAGACCACCAGAGACCAGTTCCTGCGTCTAATGAGCCTTTTTCCTTTCAGCTGCCGGTTTCCAAACAAGAGAGCTATGGTGACTAGCTGATATGAGATCACTGTTACACGAGGACGCCAGCCCCGCTGGATCGCAGAAACGGACAAACAAAACAACCGCGGAGCAAACCCCCTCCCAGAGAACAAGGATTCTCCCCGCACCATAGCCCAACCTCCCTCATCTGCCATCTTCGCCGAGGAAAACCGATTCTTACAGACGTTCTGCACCCGCCTTTGGCTCCCACACCCGTTCTCACCTGCCAAAGTTATTCCGCTCCTCAACCTCTTTCCCTGATTTTATTTGCCCAATCAGTCCCACTCCTACCTCTCTTCTCGGTCTCATTTGTCTCATTTTTCTCATTGGCCTATACTGAGCTGTCTTGCTCCTCAATGCCTTCTCACTTGCCCATGATGTCGCGCTCGGCCCTCTCCCTGGCCTCGCTGACCAGACTGGCGACGGTGGAGACATAGTTGTTGAAGTCACTGCGGATCTGGTTGGTGTTCTCGTCCAGGTTCACGTCTACCTGGGGAATGGTGGCGAACGAAGACCCCGCTGTCGAGAGAGATGGAGAGAGCGTCACCATTGGCAAGTGTCGCTACTGAGGGAGAGAGGGTGCCACTATTGGCAACTGACACCAGTAGGGGAGAGAGCAGCACGATTCGCGAGTGACACTCTTGAGGGAGAGAGCGTCACCAGAGGGTCACCATTGCATCATGTTTCTTCATGAATTTTTAAGAACTATCCACCAGCCTTCGCGTTCTTTTGCTATCCCGCAAAGAAGCCGAGTTCGAGGAAGGGGGTGTTCAAACACCCCCACCACCAGGGCGAAGGTGGCTCGGAGGCCCACCGGGGCACGGGTTACGTGGTTAGCTGGAGTACCTAGGATATCCTTATACAGTGTTCTACAGGTGGACATTCGTAGTTTTCAAGGTTGTCTGGAGTAGACTTACGCAGTTTTCCAGCGCGTCCAGGGTTGATCTACGCAGTTTATCAGGGGATCTGGTGTAGACTTACGCATTTTCCAGCACGTCGAAGGTTGATTTACGCAGTTTACTGGGGGAATCTAGTGTAGACTTACACACTTTTCCAGCACGTCGACGGTTGATTTACGCAGTTTATCGGGGAATCTAGCGTAGATTTACGCAGTTTTTCAGCGCATACAGGGTTGATTTACGCAATTTACCGGTAATTGTTTTAATTGAATCTAGCGAAGATTTACACAGTTTTCCAGTGCATACAGGGTTGACTTACACAGTTTACCGGTAAATCTGGTGTAGACTTACACAGCATTCCAGCACGTCCACAGTTGATTTACACAGTTTTTACCAGGGAATCTGGTGCAAACTTACACAATTTTCTGGCGAAGACTTACACGGTTCTCCCGCTTGTCCAGTGCAGACTTACGCAGCTTGCCGGCGTGTCCGGGGTCGTTCCCCTGCTGGTGAGCCATCACCAGACACTGGCTGTCCCTCAGGCCCTGCTGCTGTACAAACGCAGTGTACAGGTTCTCCAGCTCCCTGGCATCCTGATCAGCACGTGCCGCGCTGTAGACGAACACGATGCCGTTGGCCTCGTGCTGCAGCGCCGGCCAGCAGGACTCGTACCTGGGGAGGAGTTGAGGTCAAGTGCTGGCTGGAAATGGTAGATTAATGGCATGCATGAAGAGAATCCATGGAAATTGCAGTAAAAACAGAAGAAAAAGGCACCATATTCTAGCTCCATGTCACTGACTTAAAAAAATGTTATATGAGCTGATGTGACATCGCTAAAAAATGATCCAACCTGACAAAAAAGTTCCAGACTTCCACACACAATGTGGCTTAGAACCAACAACACTCACTGTTTGTTTCCACTGGTGTCCCAAAGCTCGACGTCCACCCTTTCTCGCCGGTTGTTGACATTTACATCTTTCACATCAAACTCCAGGATGCGAGCACCCTTGGTGGGCCAGTACTCGTCACTGGAGAACTCAAATGCATCGGCGAGGAAGTTGGAGAGGTGTGTTTTCCCCGACTGGTGGAGAGCAGAGTGCTGGGTTTAGAGACTGAACAATTGGGTCATGGACACTTATAAGTTTCACACCTGGTCAGTAGATCCCACAACAGGTACAATAAGTACTGCTCTATCAGCTGATGCCCATATCAATCTTGATATAAAAAAATACAATTACAAATTATAAAAATGAATTCATCCAGAGACTCTCACACTAGTAAATGGCATCAGACAACATAAATTTTACCTAAGTTATGAACACGTGCTTCCACCTGTCTGAACCATAAGCCAGACTGCAGAACATGGCAGATTTTGACGAGATCTCGTTGGGGCAGCCTCGAGGCAGACTTACCAATTTGGAGCAGCTTTTGGTCGGCTTGGGGCAGAGGAGGGGCTCTTGGGGCAGGTTGTAGTACTTGGGGTAGCAGTCAGTCTGGGTAACCACAGAGAGAAAAAGAAAAAATAAAGATTAGAAACAAAAATCATTAGTTAAATTTTGCGCTGGAAAAGCTGATTTGTCTTAAAAGCATCATATTTGTCATCAAACGAAATATTGATACCGCTTGAAAGCAGGGGCAAATTATGTCACTGGGGCGAAAAGACTTCGCTCTTAAATATAGGTACCTTTGAATAAAGGTATCCTTTAAACCGTGCATCATGGATGCATGATAGCTGCTGTACTCACTGTACATGAGTTTCTATTGCTTTGGTAAGTGGATTGTCGTGAGTATGTAGTCATCGTCAGGTTAGATTTTTGTCGTGGATTGTATTTTATTTCTTGGTGTCTCGTTTAAAATGGAGTAAATAAAACTTGTACCGGTAAAAAACTCCCCCCTTGGAGGAGTCTGCCCTAGCAACCAAATTTATGCCCCAATTGGGGCAGGCTTTGGGCTGCCCGTAGCGCCTTGTCGAGTCGCCTGCCATCGTTCTGCAGACTGGACCATAAGAATAGGTAGATGGTGGTGGGCGTGTTCTATAGATAATTGCAGAAGAAAAATAACTGAAAATACTTACTTGGGAAGGACCAATCACCAGAATCTTTAATTTCACCATATTTCAGAGAGGGACGAATTACAATGCCCTGGCTCGGCACAAGAAACGAAACCTCTACAGGCTCTCAGGATAAAATACTACTGATATCAATATAGAAGGTTTCGTGAGTGATACAGCCCGATATTTCCCACGCTCGTATTTCGTTCTGCAGGTACAATAAGAACAATTATCCAAAGGTCCTCCGCCCCAAATCCACCCCAGTCACCTCTATTCCCTCCCCGAGCTCACTGCCTCAGTTGTGACATGATACGATTGAGAGCTCCCAGGGTAATAGAGAAGAAAAGGAATAGAGAGAGCTCCGATACGACACGTCTGAACAACAACAACAATAACAAGCCCTTGATAATAACAACAGGGCAGCTTGCTCTGAAAACAAAATATTTCAATCACTTCCGTGAAACTCAGCTAATGCCAGATGGACAGACTTACAAACCCTCCGTTTCTACTAAAAGATTTGAAGGAACTGAATTACGCGTCAGAAAATTTTGCCCTTTTTTGTAAGTTTTGAACTTAGTTTTATACTTTTATTCTAAAAAATACCTTTTCACACAGAAATGATACCAAAAAGGCCTAGATATAAAAATTATTTATAATTTAAAGGAGTTCCGAGGAATTTTTTGTTGACTTATAAGAAATGTTACGTTTTTTTGCGAAGGAGTTATCACCTTCAGATAAGGAACCATTTAGCTGGCGCAGAAGCGACAAACTACAACGCATTAGAACACCCAAGGCCCTAGAGAGAGAAGGTAGAACGCTCCGCTTCCAAAACATGGCAACCGCTTGTTTTCAAGGTCATTATTGTTATTGTGGAGTGATGACGAAAGATCAACCAAACAAACCGAAACTCCCCGTCCAGAGAGCATGGAAGGAGGTGAGATGGAGACTTGTTATTGGCTGTGGTGAGTAGATGCGGGGTAGGGTGGTATTGTAACGTAGTTTTCTGGATAGAGAAATGATCGAGGAATATGTCCAGCCTAGAAAATGAGAGTTTTGCATCATAGCTTGTCACTAATACCTGTTTAAATTCGGGGATGCGTAAGTGGCGCGTTCGAGTTTGATAATATGCGAAGAGTTTTTAGCATTTTGGGAGCCTGGAAATCGTATTTGATGTATCAGTAGGATGGGATGGTGATTTTTACATTCTGTGGACCTGAAGTGGCAGGCCCAATCGAGATTTAGCAGGAAAATGTGTGATTTTTCATATCAGAATATTAAGTTTTCCATGTGGCCCTATTGCCATTTATTTACATCATCATCATCATCTTTTTATTTCATTTTTCATATTGATAGGGAACAGAAGTAAGGGAACAGAACAGCAAAAGAAGACATGAGCAGGGAAAAGCAATAAGGAGCAACAAAAGGAAGACATTTATAGGTATACAGCATCAAACAAAAGAAGTCTGGCGAATACGTAGTTAGATTAATGCAAATGATCAATATAGGTAGAAAAATATAGGTAGCAGCCTTCAACAATCCAACGTCAACCCCATAGCTTATTTAGATAACCTCCCTAGCCCTGAACGACAATTTGTTCTAACTCAAGTAGATGCTCCCTCTTTACTTACTATTATCCAAAATTTGTCAAGCTCAGTTGCTACGTCTGACTGTCTCACTCCTAAAATACTCAAAGCTCTATCCTCAACTCTAGTGCAACCTCTCACACATGTAATTAACCTTTGCATCGCCAATGGAACGTTTCCCGTATCTTGAAGAGGGCTTTAGTAGTTCCGGTCTATAAGGCATCCGACCCAACCTCCCTTAGTAATTATAGACCGATAAGTCTTCTTAACATTGTCTCCAAAATTTTGGAAAAAATTGTTTTTGCTCAGCTTTCTTGCTTTATTGATTCTCAAAACATTCTAAATGATTATCAATTTGGCTTCAGAAAATCGCACAGCACTTATATGCCAATTGCCCTGTTTCATGACTATGTTACTTCAGCCCTCTCAGATAAAAAAGTATGTGCTGCCATCTACCTGGATTTTTCTAAAGCTTTCGATACGGTTAACCACGATATTTTGCTTGAAAAGTTAAAATTTTATGGCATCAGAGGAAATTCTCTTGCATTTTTTCGCTCATATCTTGCTAATCGTACTCAAATGGTCAAATTTAACTCCAGCCTCTCTACAAGTCAGCAAAGCATGTACCATGGCGTTCCTCAAGGTTCTATTCTAGGACCAGTTCTTTTTTTGTTATATATAAATGACATTGTCAATAGTTCGCATGAGTGCAAATTTTTCCAATTCGCTGACGACACTTTACTAACCTTTGTAGCCAAGGATACCTCTGAACTACAACAAACTGTCAACAGAAACATCCCGTTAATAATGGGCTGGCTCACTAGTAATCGGCTTTCTGTCAACCCCAAAAAATCATCTTACCAACTTTTCTCCAGTACCGATAATCAAGCCAACTTAAGTATCACCATTAATAGTGAGACAGTCAGGCGACAGCATTCGGTAAAATATTTAGGCATCACTATCGATGAAAAGTTTAAATGGGACTCACACGTCAGAAATGTTGAAAACACGGTCTCCCGCAATATAGGCATTATCGCGAAAAGCAGATTCTTTTTGAAATCAGAGCACCTTCTTCTTCTTTATAACTCTTTAATTCTACCTCATCTCTCTTATGGTGTTCAAGTCTGGGGATCTACTTTCCCCTCTAGATTAAAAAGATTAAGTACGCTCCAGAAAAAAATTGTTAGAATCATCGATGGTGCAGATTATCTTGCTCATACCAGCCCCATCTTCAAAAAATACAATATCCTGAAACTAGCTGACTTGCATAAATTTTCTCAGATTACTGTTCTACACGATTTTCTAAAAAATACCCTGCCTAGACCCATGGCCGAAAAATTTGTGCTTGCATTACCGAACAGAGGCAGGATTTTGAGACAAACAAAGCACTTTGAGGTACCTTTCACCGCCCTTGTTTATCGTAAATTTTCTCTGTTCATCTCAGCCCCGCGTGTGTGGAATAATGATCTTGCATCCAAAATCAGGGACATGAATGACGTTCCCCGGATCAAATCAGCTTTTAAAAAGGTCATAAAGAAGATGTATGTTGACCTGTATTGAGGCATGCAATGTAGTTTTTTTCTATCAATATAGTTTTCTTTTCTTTCACTTTACTTTTTTAGCTAGGTAGAATCTACTGTAATGGTCGAGTGAGGATAGGTACTTGTTTGTCTTTGCCGGATGTGAGGCGATTCTAGGGTTGCACTCTTATTCTAAAAATGCCCGGTGCCCATTTTTCTGTTTTTCTTTCTCCCCCGTCTACTGTATGTGGAAAGTTAACGATCGCGCACCGAGTGAGTGGTTGATCTTCTTTCGTAATTGGGGAAGTCTTCGTAAAACATAGGTTAAGGGAGGTCGAAGACAGGCCCCCGTGGCTTTCCCGTCTCTTGGAGCCTGCACCACCGTCTTTTAAATTTGCCCCAGTCTTAGTATTCACCGCCACTCCAGACCTAGATCATAACAGCCCTGTGATTGTCTTTCCTGATGACCCCTCCCCTGCCAGGTTCGACAGATACATGCCCCGGCGCTGCTGTCCGACCGCTGTGGGTTTGGAACCGTCTGGAGTCGCCTGGTGGTTCCTGATCCGGCTGGCGTTGGTGGGGGCCTACTGGCGCCGTGGTCCTCCGCCGCCATGGAGGGCTCGCGATGGAGCTCGCATGCTGCGGGGGGTCGCGCCGCCTGCACGCTGGAGGGCCGTCGAGTGACACTAGCAGCGGTGCTGCGATGGAGCCGGGCTGGCGCCCGTTGGGTGCGGCGCTCTCGGCGCCCCCTTTGCTCGGGGATGCTGGGGCCGCGCGTCCGGTGAGCCGGCGGCGGATTCGGACTTGCCTGTTTGGTGCTGCGCGCGATGTGAGTGAGCGCACTCCTCTCACCTGGAGGTGAGAGCCCGGACGGGGAGGCGCCGAACCGACTCGAGAGCTGAGCTCTGCTGCTCCGGCGACCGATGTCTGAGGGGGACAACCAACCACGGCGTCTCGATCTTGAGAAGCCGAACTCGATCTCGACTCAAGGACTGGATTCTGCTGTTCCGGCGTCGGATGACTGAGGAGGGCGGTTGGTCGCGGCGTCCTGATCTCGGGATATCGGTCTCAACTAGGCAGCTGAGTTCTGCTGCTCCGGCAACGGATGGCTGGGGAGGTCGGCTGGTCTCGGCGTCTCGATCGTCTGATGGGTCCTCCGCGTGCTCTTCGGGCGTGGGAGCTGGTGCGACGGGGGCCGGCCGGCGGGCCGGGTGGCGGTGCCGCGCCTGTGCTGCTTCTTCTCTGATGGCCTGACGGGGGCGTCGGCGGCGAGCGATGGAGGGAGCGACCTCGTTCTTCTCTGGAGGCCTGACGAGGACGATGGGCGGGGGAGGGGAGCGATCTCGTGTCTATCCGTGATGGATCTCTGTTTTCTCGACTGAGGTCAGGTGTCATTCTGATGATGAGTGATCATTACTAGCCTATGCCGATCCTGTTTGCTCATGGTTAATGATAGTGAACAAATGTCCAGTTATCGGCGTGCGGCTCCCTATTCTGGAATCTTGAAGACCTGGTTTTTGTTTGAGAGGTTTCTCTGGACGGGCACCATGTGAGCCCCTGTGCAGACGTGTTAAGAGGTGGTACTTTCCTTTATACTACGCTGGGTACCTGCTTATCCCCCGCGGCCTCGAGCCGCTGGCGCCGCCTTTGTCCGCCTGTAGCTGCCTCGACGTAATGAGTTATTTACTATAGTACTGTAATTAATATTTCAACGCTTGCCCCCATCGTAGACGATCAATCCAGGCCACAAATCCGATCGGCCTGGCTATACTGGGAGAACGCTGGAGTGACTCCTTGGTCTCGTTTGAGGGGGGCTGGCTCCCTATGTGGATGTCTTGGATACATGCGTGGGGTTTGGCTGGGGGTCCCGCGAGCCGCCGGCGTCGTCGTGTCGCTGCTGGGTGTTTCGGCTTTGGTGTGGCGGTTGTTCCGCGGGGCCCGCTGGCGGGGCCTCTGCGCGTCGGCCCGGCGGTGTGGCGCTCGTTGCCTCGGCGGAATTTCTGTGGGATCCGTCCTCTGTTGCGTCTGGCTCGGGCAGCGGCCGTGCCGGTGGTGGCACTGACGATTGGTTCCCGGGACCTCTCGGCTCTGCCACCTGCGGGGCGGCTGCTTGCCCCCACTAGGCGCATTTATGCGGGGAGCGGATCTCACATATCGATGTAGATTGGTGGCGCCACTCACTCACTCACTGTGGATTGGTGGCGCCCCCTTGTGCTTGCCTGGCCCGGGCTGGCTTGTGGGGTGGTGGCATCTATTACGGTTTTACTGTGCACTTCTCGTCATTCCCTACCAGCTTTGGTGTCTGACTTTTAACGTTGTTTTTGGCATGTACCGGCGCGCATTTTTGCTGCTTGTCTTCATCGTGGTGAATATATGTATGGATTCAAAAGGAAAAACATAAGCTGCCAAAGAAGGAGCAATACCCACAAAAACAGCAAAAAATAAAGGAAAAAACAAAATTTAATGTCAAACAGAAAGACTGATAAAACATAACAAAAACGAGACGAGCCGATACAAAAAACAAAATTATGTGTGGTTTATTCATTTTGACCTGTCCTTTCCATGTGATTAACTGATATTTCCTCTATTGCATGATTCTTATCAATTGGTTTCATATCATCCAGCCAATCTGGTTATATTTCAACCTGTATTATACTTACACTACACTGCTATTCTTGCATGCAATACATACATAGGCAAGCCATGACTATAATGGATGCTGCCCTGAAACCCAACAAAATGCATATTCAATACAGTTTTAAATATAAAAACATCCATTTTTGGACTGAGTACCCTTACATGTTTAATGAGCAGTGCTGAATTTAATGTGTCAGAATTATGTATTGGAATTGTGCTCTCCCACCACATAGGCATGCATCAGCCATGCTTTGTTGTGGATGCATGTGTTGGCATGGGCATTTATAGTATTTTGTGTTAACAAGAGCAGTGTTGCAGCGCTAAAAGGGTATCTCTAATGCATTAGCAATAGGAAATACCCCATTTTCTCTTGCACATTGGAGAGGTCACATGCTGAAATAGGTTCTCCAGAAAGTCACCCACTTTTGTCAATTACTATGGTCAATCGTGGATATTTCTCTCAAATGCAAATTTTCTCTTTCTTTGTCATGATGTAACTTTGTGTATGGTGAGGAGGAAATGCTGCTGATAATTTTAAATGATTTGAAATTTCAGCCTCAGCATACTCAAAAGCTTGTTTAAGAAGAAGCTTTAGTGCTTTGCAACAAACCAACCGCTGAAGTAATGGCAGGAGCATTGAAACTATGTTCAACATTGGGGGGGGCAGCGGGAATTTTCAAGTCATTTCTTTCCTGTCAACACCATAGGGTTAATGGTTAAGAATCATGAAAGTTGGGGGCAACTGCCCCCCTGCCCTCCTGGTTCCTACGCCCCTGAGTAATGGTGCTGCCAACTTTTAAAAGGATCAGGAAATCCCTACTGTTGTCACTTGGTATTTGAACCTTGGTTGATAGTAATGAAGCTAATGCTGCATTCTTTGAAGTATTTCAAACTGAGTGAGGCTTGAACCTTGGATACTGTTGAAGCATGTTATTGCCTTTTGCCTTTAAACTCTTTTATCTGCTTTCTTTAGGACAAAACTTTAGGTTGTTTGTTGGTTGATCAGCTTTTTCTTGTTTTATGTACATTTTGTCCCTTTGCTTACTTATAGACTCCAGGCAAGCTGGAATATGAACTAAAACTGCAATGGTGGCATAGAAGTTAAACAATATAAAAAATAGAGCTGTGAATAAAGTTAATTTCCTGTGTAAAAGACATGAACACAGACCATGGTTGTTTTGCACGGTTTCTGTGTAATTTATAATGAGTTTGCCCAGCCATGTCATGAAAAACATTCACATAGGCTTTCCTCTTGTGTTTCTGCTTCCTTATTTGGTGCTAGATCCATCGAGAATTTAAATATGTGCGGAGGTTTGTGTAGCCTCCCCAAAAGCTGGGATTCTGTGCTGGCCTTTGCTTCTTGTTGAACTATTGGTCAGCGCTCATACTTGGATCCAGTGGGTGGGGGGCAGGTGTCATACCGATCGACCCTCGTCGCCCCCAAAAAGGTAGATGCCCCCTTCCACCTGAAAGGTTGATGGTGCCCCTTTGAAATGTCGTTCCTTCGATGCGAAAACCGGGTGCCCACTGATAGGTTGGCGCCCACCCGATTGGTTTTTCCGGTCAAAACCTGCGCCCCTGGTCCGGATGGCGCCCTGAATTGACAATCCTGAACCCAGCTCTGCCAGCTCTCATGAATTACTCAAATATCAGGCAGGTATTAGCAAAAATCATTTTTACATTACTTTAACTTTGCATAAATTCGCTGAAACATGCCTATGGCTGGTGGCACGATTCAATCTTATTTCAACCGACAGCCTCACTCAACCATCCTTTTTCTGCCTTTGCTTAGATGGTATGGATGGAAATGGTAATATCACCTTAGATGGTCGATAATCATCTCTGCAGGGGTCCGGAAATAGTCTTGTCTAATGTGACTGCAACCGTTTTCTCCGGGTTTGTTCCTCTCTCGATAGTTTAATGCAATTTTGCATATCCAAGCAACGTCAATTATTACACTTTTGGAATTTTTAAGATGTTCCCTGGCCTCTCCCCTCGAATCCGGAAATGTAAAAAACACTGAAGATTATATATTCGGGCACAGCCCTTCATCAGAATCGTGGAGTAAATATAAAAATTCTCAGTCCTAGTATAGCCAGACCTCGAATTGAGCTTCACACAAAAATGCCTTTTAGAATGAATCGTTAAAATAAGATTGGATGTCGTGACAACAACCATATTGGTACCTCTAACCTAAAAGTCGACAATACGACAAACCTAGAGCAGTATTTGTGACAGTCTTTTCTATTATTAGAAAAGACTGTCGTATTGTCGACTTTTAGGTTAGAGGTACCAATATGGTTGTTGTCACGACATCCAATCTTATTTTTAACGATTCATTCTAAAAGGCATTTTTGTGTGAAGCTCAATTCGAGGTCTGGCTATACTAGGACTGAGAATTTTTGATATTTACTCCACGATTCTGATGAAGGGCTGTGCCCGAATATATAATCTTCAGTGTTTTTTACATTTCCGGATTCGAGTGGAGAGGCCAGGGAACATCTTAACAACTCATCATCATGCTCCTCGCCGCAGCACTTCAAAACTTATCAACACTTTTGGAATTTGCCTGTTTCATTCTTGTAGGCAGACAGGAAATACAAAATTTACTGATTCTTCGCCTATTTTAAAGCTCACTCAGAACGAAACACATTTAAATGAATGTCGATTGTCTGCTGTTATGTCTACCCGCCGCTCTGAATAAGCGTTAATGTCTACTTGCTCTTACAGGAAGTCTTCGCTGCTGGCATGCTCAGGAGGCGATGCGTAACTGACATTCGAGTTGGCAAAACAAAGCCTGCAAGAACGTTTTCGAAACTGAAGAAGAGAGCACATTCAGCCTACTAGTGTCGTCCGTACAATGTAGGCTGTGAACTATGAGCAGCATTTCCCATGGTACATTGCTCGTTTGTTGTTCAAGCATGAGTTGTTGGTTGAAATAAATATATTAAGCTCTTATTATAATTTTTTAGTCTGGTCTGTTCATGCAAGTTAGCGTTTTCAGATGTTAAAAGAGACGCAGCGCACCGTTGTCCCCCATGCCTCCACTCAGCGCTGACGTCCACTGCATTAAGGATCTCGTCAAAGATAGCACCATCGGCCGGAGACGGTGTTCCGCCACTTCGTTTCGTGGTTTCCGTTCAATACTGCTTCAGTGAGAAGAACCTCACATAAAATAGTCATTTGTTAACTTAACAAGTGATAAATATTCAATAAGTGCGTCCGGTGAATATTCATCGGCAACGGATACGACATGACCAGCTATGTCTCAAGGTACATCACTACAGCAGGGAAAAGTTTTTTTTACGAAGATTGATGTGCCCAAATTCGGAAAAAATGTTGGTACCCCGACATTTAAACAGAAAGTATAGAATGAGGCATGCAATCTATATATAATGAGGCATGTGGCCCACGAATCTATTGGACTGCCCCGAACGAAGTTCAAGACATTAGAAAATGGAAGCACAGACTTAAGGGACATTTTTAACACCGCTTGCAGGTTTCACTTGAGGTGCCCAAGGACATACCAGTCCACACCTGTGCGAAATTATGCAGGAACTGGTATTTTACGCGCCCAATTATTGCTTTAATAAATATGACAGGAAAAATGACACTTCTGCGATAAAATTTCATGCAGGTAACAATACCGCTTACGAGTGTATCAGACAAGCTGAACGATTAGCGTCACAGCTCCATGTTCAATGTACAAATTGAAGAGTATCACTTTGCATCACCCTCATGAGTTCAGCGCACTTTCCCCGACATTTTCGTAAGTGTCTTTGCACACCCTGGTTTTTTTGCGGACACTTTGTCCTCGCGGTCATTGTAGTTTCGTCCACGTTTGACCGTGAGGGAGAGAAAATAACACAAAGGTCGGATGAGAAGGGAGGTTACTGCAGCACGGCGAAATTCTTTACCGTAGACTGTTGGATGCTCAGAGAATTGAGGAGATGCGTTGCCATCAGTCGTCCAAGAAGGTGCCGGAAATTGTCTTGTCACAACTCTCGCCTCTTCTTCCCCAACGAACGAGAAGTTTACTCGCGACAGAGCAGACATCAGCATCATACTCAGTTTGCGTCCATACACTGAGGGTAAAGTCGAACGGCGTCGAACCGACGATAACGACACCAACCAGGCACTACGCACTCCTCACCTCAGCTTATCTGTGTTGCGATTCGGACGAAAGTGTGGCCATCGACCAGGATGGCACAGCGGGAAAGCAGCGGATTCCCCATCCAGGGAGTCGTCTCACGCATTACCCACAATATTGCAGGTAGAGAAAGTTCATTACATGAACAAGCAGTACTGGAATACTATCACCATTAAACGGCGCTGCACGAAGCTGCGGTGGCTGACTGGGCGGCTAAGAAGATAGTGATGCAGTCCGTTTCATAATTTGCCACGGCCGAGCACAAGTAGAATATCTTGGCACGGTAGCGAGAGCACAGCTGTCCGGCTGTAATCTTGTCACTAGCCACTCAGAAGATCTCTAGTTCGAACGTGGAGAGCTTCCATTTTCTTAGCAATCTGCTGCTGATGGTCACAGTGAGGACAAAGCTGAGAGCAGAGGTAAATGTTACCGAGCTCTGTGCCGGCCCAGTACCCGCAGGTACCCCGATATCCTACCCTGCAGCCTAGCACCTGGTGAGAGAAAGAGAAACGTCAGTAAGGAGAAGACTGGAGCAGTGGTGATGAATTTGAGCTGCCTCAAAATTCATCACCTGTTGTTCTGAATAGTAAGGAGTGCATATGAAAATTGTTTGCATGTTGGAATTATTGTTTTTGGATGTTGGAATTTTGCATACATATTTATTAACATGGACAGTTATGAAAATATGACTCAAATAATATGTGTTGTTCAATTGTCTGAGCATAATTTCAGCGAGCAGTTCCAAGTAATACCTTCAGTGAATGTCAAATAAATACAATTAAAATACTAAATGGCAGATCGGTCACTCATGTTCTTCAACTTATTAGCTTAGAATGACTTCTTCTGAGCGAGTTCAACAGAAAAAGCCAAAATGGAGCAGAACAAAGCACAAACAACACATAAGCACATTTAATGAAAACCACTGCAAAGGCTCTTCAGAGATATCCTGAAGACCAAAATAAAAATAAATGAGATTGAGCTAGAACCACTCATATCTTGTTTTCAATAATTAAGTGCCCAAACTGGAACCACCTCATCACAAAAGCTTTTCATAGCATTTTTATTATTTTCAGTTAAAATATGGATGGCATAATGATAAAAATTCATTCAGCTAAAGCCTTCTTTAGTTAGAGTTGGAAGCCTTCTAAATAGAGTTAGAAAATTTTAATTTGCAAATAGTAGCAGTATGACTGAAATTGGAAAGTGCTCCAGGAATGATTAAGTTAATATTTTGGGTGACACAGGCATAGCCGTTATTTACAACAAGAAAATTAGTGCACATCCATAGAGTGCCTGCTCCCTAAGGACTTCATAGTTGAGCTCAGTTCATACTCCCTGCCCAGTTGCATAGATTTGAAGCCATCACATGTTTATTACGCTCTCATCACACTAGGGTTAAAAGTAAAAAACAATAAAAACGGAATCAACATTACATCACCAGCGGACACAAGCTACGACGAATCATCCAGCAACTGGGCATCATCAGGCCCCTTGGTCCGCAGACGCTGACACTGACACCTAGCTCAGCGGGAACAAGACTCTGGATTTACATACAAAGACCCTGTTCCCATGCACAATGCTGATCAGGATTACATGATTGATCTGGATGCATTTACAACATGGATAAAACGTTAGGAAATGGAAACCAAAGTTTCAATCTGATTGTCATTTATCCATATCCAGCCAGGTCTGGCAGCACATAGCAGTGTGACGTTGAATATTTTCCGTACCCTGCAAATGGAAATGAGAGTAGTCCGCTGAGAGTAAAGCTTGCTTTATTAAAAATTATAACAAACCTTAAAAAAACTTTTCATTACACAACGTTCCTTAAAAAAACTAGTATTAAATACAAAGAAGAAACAGGCTTGTACACATAATAAGCCATTCTTTCTAAGAAAAATTGTACATTTCAGTGAAGGGAGTGAAAGGACGTATCAATGGGGCACTAGAGATGTAGCCAAAAAAAGAGATAAAAGACTATTCTATATGTCAATGTCAGAGCTCTATCCATATCCATTGAACCTATTCATATACAAGCCAGTGTGGTGATAACCACAGTTGTTGCATCCTGATTCTCAGCTCTAGCCAGGTTGGTCCATTGTGCATGGGAACTGGGTCCAGCAGCAAATGAAAGTCGATTACAAATGTAAGACAAATCATACAAATGGTTTTAAGGGACAACAAAAAGGAACAATAGGGACTGCATAAAACACATCATTCTACATGGAGAGAAAAAAGTCTGCCAGACTACAAGAAACATTGCTAACCCATAAACAGAAATAAGTAGGTGCAATTCGCTCTATAACCTAAGGTGTAGAAGCTAATAGTGCATAAATAGGTGCCATTTACTCTATTACCTTATGTGCAATTCTCCTTTATTCCAGGTGATAAATATTCCTGCGCCAGATTCGTAATGCTCCATTCAACACATAATTACTATAAAACAACGTAGAAAATCCCAAATATTTGTGACTGAAATAATTTTACAGTCATTTCTCTACC
Organism: Lepas anatifera; assembly: GCA_034440635.1. Classification (NCBI taxonomy): domain Eukaryota; kingdom Metazoa; phylum Arthropoda; class Thecostraca; family Lepadidae; genus Lepas; species Lepas anatifera. The sequence goes on from JAOTON010002048.1 coordinate 217,145, forward strand.
AGAAAAACTAAGTTTCATGGCCCTACTCCCACAGATAGTGCAAGAGAACACACAAAAATCCCACCCGAGTCACAATCCCCACCCACTTATCATGGAGCCGTCCTGTTGCATGGTTGACCTGACGTCATCGCAGCCGTCAGAGGTCGCCAAACGGTTGCCACTTTCCGCCAATGCTGAAGGGCCGGAGCGCACCCCCCTGAGAACACCGAAGACGGACAGTTCGTGTCTATCTTGTCTGATGCCTTGCGTGAGACTTTTTTTAGGAGCTTTCTGGGATTTTATTTACTTTTGCAGAACAATAATATATGTGTATTGCATTGAATGCAGAAGGTATAGGCGACTGTGAGTGAGCATTCTTTGGTATTCTTTACAATTCTGTTGTCTCATCCTCATGTCGGGAGGTGAGCTTGAACAATAAAACGATGTGCTCCATACCTGAAAATTAATTAATGTCTAAAAATTTCCACATATTCACCGTATTATATGGACAGACATCTTATACCCAAAAACTGGAAAACTCAACCGTGGCAGTTGACCAGCGTAGCATGCATAGTTTTTGTCCGGGAATTAACTTGACTTGGAATGATCCCAGATGTCTCACATGCTGTGCGAGAAATTCGAGTGAGTAGCCTGAACGCAGTGTCTATTGCTTTGCTGAATGCACAGGTAGTCACAGTTAGAGGAGCCCCTGGTGGAGGTGTAGTTGGTTTAATTTTTTGTTATGTTCTTGTTCTATAGTTATCTACTGGCCCTGCATTTATGTGTAGTAATGAGAGAATAAATGTTAATGACTGATGAGCAATTAATTTGGCACAGAAATATGAAAAAATCTGAAATGGGTTAGAGCACATGCTGAAAGCTTAAATCTTAGCTCTGCTTCTGAATTATTCATCAGAGAAAGGCAACCAAAAACAGTGATTAAAAACAAACATAATATTGCTGACGTTTTGGCAGTCTAGAGTGCAGGCTTCCCTGCGCTCAGTAACGGCAAGTTGCGGCCATCCCTGCCAGACACCGATGATTTTTGGAGTCTTGGGGCACTGCAGCTACAAAGGCTATATGTGCCCGCCCTGCCGGACACCACATGACTCAGTGTGCAAAGTATGGCAGTTTCTCACTTTGACGATCTCGTCGCTGCGAGTGCCCTTGGAGACAGGAGCGAGTGTTGTGAATTTCATCAACCTGGTGCAAATTTAAGAGACTGGTGTGAGAAAGGTGACACTGAAAACCAAACAAATAATGGCTAAATTGTCATAAAGACACAGGAGGGGGCCTTATAAAAAGTCCTCAACTAACTGACTAATAAGAGAGGTAGTATTGCATCGTGTGGATAGGGATGGGTGCATTTTTATCCCTGGTATATGGCAGATTGGTGGGAATTTTTTTGTGGCTGGCAGTGCGAGAACTTTAGATGGCTGGTGCGACTCGTCTGGCCTGCTGCCATACTTTGCAGACTGGCACATGACCTTGCATATCCAGGACAGTCACAGTGAAATCCTGGACTGCTCTGGCCACGGTATGATTCTGCTGGATCTGGAGTGTTCTACCTGTAGCAAGTACTTATGTTACACAAAGTGTTGTAATAGCAATCATTTCTGGGGTTTAACAATGCACCAACTGTCAAGGCTTTATGGTGTTGCCAACTCAACCCTGCTGGGAGGGTTTTTGGAGGTCAGGTTATACATATTCAGAGAAACTGCTGGGCCTTGAACCTGGGACCTGAGGGCCAGAAGGCAGATGCTCTACCACTGAGGCACCCTTTCCCATCCAAAAAGTGTTTTTTTTGTACTTGTTGGATGTCTGTGCTATGAGCTACTAACTAATGTTAATAGATGATTGGTTGCATGTGTGACTTGGTGTACTTGAGGAGTTGTGATGAGTGGGGGGACTGAGGCTTCAGACTGAGTTCTCAATCTCCATGGATGAGAACAATGCAACAGAGAAGCTATTTGTGGGTTGGGTAGATGGTGTTTTTTTCCTTTTCTCCACTGTCTAAAACCAGAAGTCGGAAGTAGATTTGAGTGAGATAGTTAACATTTGCTTGCTTCAATCATGCTTCAAAACGGAAACAATGTCTGTGTTTTCTGGTGTTTCAGCACATCTGGGAGACATTTTGGTCAATGAAGTAAAGTTCATTGCTAATGGCATTGGCTTAGTTTCTGGAGCTAGCGGTCATTACATGAACCCAGCATTGAGTTTCGACGAGGTCACCGTGGCCTCTTTACATTTTTCAGGGTCACTTTCCCCCTTTTTCTCTAATCTTGTCAGCCTAACTTTTTATTTTCTGCAGACGTGACGTTGACGTAACTTACTCGGTTTCATCGTGTGGCCAGTCTTAAACACATTAGTAATTACTCTAGAGTCCATTCCCCCTCCTCTTTGAACCAATCTAGCGTCCCGTTCTAGTTCCAGCTTCCATGTGGTTGTGATTATTTTTAAACTGTGGGAACACTTGCATGCTATTTACACTGGGGCCGCCTGGCATTCGCAAGTGCTTTGGTTGACGGCAGTGCAGGTACCCCCTCTGTTGGCTCCTGTGTGAACTGATGGGTGGTGCCACCTGGGCGCTCAGGCTACACACTCGCATTTCTCGTGCAGCATGCGAGACGCTCACATCAGTAGGCTGCTCCGGCCCACCCATAAGTTGTATAACGGATATGACAGGCAGGCACTCAACGCGGATCGAAATTTGGCTCATCCCCTTCAAATTGACTCGGCCCTTCCTTCCCCGTCCTCATTTTTCCGTTCGCCATTCTTTGTTCCCTCTGCTCGCCAGCAGTCTCGCGATTACTCGTGTGTTGTGCTCTTGTCTCGTGTATTTCTACAAAAATAGCTGCAAATGAACGTTTATAGAAGTCATGTAGAGGAGTTTGAAGATGTGTGTTGCACAGAGGATAGGGGTTATCTGTGCCGGTGTTCATCTGCACATTGTTCGTGTTTCGTAGCGTTTTATTGTTTCTCGTACTAACAAATGTTGGGTGAGTTAATATTGTAGTTGGTGTGAGTAAATGTTCTTCGGTTCAAAGAGTGAGTGAAGTGCTTGCAATTTTTAATTGGGGATCCGAAAGGGCAGCCTGGGGTTAAGGCCTTGGAATTGTGCAGAGGTAAGCAATAAGTGGAAATGTATCAGTTCTTACTCGAGTGTGGAGGGTGTTTTTGGTGCTCGGCTTTTGGCTATTTTTATGACTTGTCTGAAAATGGAAGGGCCATTAGTTTTATGATTTCATGTTTCAACCATTTTAGCCACCTAGGACTACCGAGATTTGGAGGCTATGCGTTGTAATATCTAATGGTTCAGAGAAAATAAGACTTTTCGAAGGCATGATGTATGGTAACACCCGCGCGGGGAAGATAGTCGGTTGTATGATCGCCATTACTTTTTTCCTCTATTCGAACGGAGCAGACCTTGAAGCCAGTTTGAGCCTCCAGTCACCCACTGTCTGGCTAGCTCAACTGCTGCTGGGTATTCTGCTGTATATTGCTGACCTGTCGCTGCCTTCGGTAGAGAATACGCACCTCTGTGTAAAACAGAATAATTATAGGCTTCAGCTTCTTTTGACGTCGTATCTGTTCCTTTCAGGACCTCATCCAACAAGTAACGCGAAACCGAACGAACCGTGCGGTATTTCATCTGTAAATATTGCGCTCAGAGTTGAACCTCAGATTCTGGCTCGTGGTCTGCTTTGCCATGGCGCCGCCGGCGCGGAACCGTAAGACCGCGTCCCGTAAGGACCTGCGTCGGGAGGTGCGCCACCACAAGAACAGCGAGTCCACCGCCGACGCCGCCCCGCGGCCGTCCCCTGCCCACCAGGCCTGGGCGCCCGGCGGGTACACCGCCTTCAAGGTGCTGCTCTCGGCCCGACTGTGCGCATCTGTCTGGAACAACATCCAGGACTGCGACGAGACGTTCAACTACTGGGAGCCCACGCACTACCTGCTGTACGGCAGGGGACTGCAGACCTGGGAGTACGCGCCCCAGTATGCGCTCAGGTGAGGGCGCTGGTCGCGACGCGATTTGGGCCACAGAGAGGTATTGTTTAACTAGAATGGAGAGCAAGTGGTTTTTATGTTACTCTGTAATTTATAGGCTCCCTCAGACCAGATCTATGAGTAAACCATCCAAGCTGTTTTTTTGTCCGTTCTGTTCTCAGCTGAACTAGCTAGTACTTTCATCCGAGTCGCGGACGTGAGTTCTACCGTGTTGCTGACCGTCTTCCTGTTGATGCTGACCGTCCTGCTGTATACGATCCTGTCGACAGATAAACGTGTAACTGGTATGCTTGTGTACTTGTAGCCCACACGGGCAGTTAATGTGCCTAATAGTCACTTGTGGCGTACCGTCAGGTCGTACACGTACCTGCTGTTGCACGCGCTGCCATTGTACGTGCCTGACAGTCACGTGTGGCGTACCGTCAGGTCGTACACGTACCTGCTGTTGCACGCGCTGCCATTGTACGTGCCTGACAGTTACGTGTGGCGTACCGTCAGGTCGTACACGTACCTGCTGTTGCACGCGCTGCCATTGTACGTGCCTGACAGTCACGTGTGGCGTACCGTCAGGTCGTACACGTACCTGCTGCTGCACGCGCTGCCATTGTACGTGCCTGACAGTCACGTGTGGCGTACCGTCAGGTCGTACACGTACCTGCTGTTGCACGCGCTGCCATTGTACGTGCCTGACAGTCACGTGTGGCGTACCGTCAGGTCGTACACGTACCTGCTGCTGCACGCTGCCATTGTGCGTGCCTGACAGTCACGTGTGGCGTACCGTCAGGTCGTACACGTACCTGCTGCTGCACGCGCTGCCATTGTACGTGCCTGACAGTCACGTGTGGCGTACCGTCAGGTCGTCACGTACCTGCTGCTGCAGCGCTGCCATTGTACGTGCCTGACAGTCACGTGTGGCGTACCGTCAGGTCGTACACGTACCTGCTGCTGCACGCGCTGCCATTGTACGTGCCTGACAGTCACGTGTGGCGTACCGTCAGGTCGTACACGTACCTGCTGCTGCACGCGCTGCCATTGTACGTGCCTGACAGTCACGTGTGGCGTACCGTCAGGTCGTACACGTACCTGCTGCTGCACGCGCTGCCATTGTACGTGCCTGACAGTCACGTGTGGCGTACCGTCAGGTCGTACACGTACCTGCTGCTGCACGCGCTGCCATTGTACGTGCCTGACAGTCACGTGTGGCGTACCGTCAGGTCGTACACGTACCTGCTGCTGCAGCGCTGCCATTGTACGTGCCTGACAGTCACGTGTGGCGTACCGTCAGGTCGTACACGTACCTGCTGCTGCACGCGCTGCCGGCCTACCTGTACGCTGCGCTGCTGCAGAGCAACCGGCTGCTGGTGTTCTACTTCCTGCGCTGTCTGCTGGGTCTGCTCTGCGCCGCCACAGAGGTGAGATGGTCTTATCTACCACAGAGGATAGATGGTCTGCTCTGCGCTGCCACAGAGGTACGATCGTACGTCTTATCTACTACAGAGGTGAGACGGGCTGCTCTGTGCCGCCGTGGAGGTCAGATGCTCTCTGTGCAGCTACAGAAGCGAGCTGGGAGACCAGTAGTGGGATGTACTCTAAGTAGCGTCGATATTGAATGCGTGGCTGCAGAGGCTGTGTATGTTGACTTGTGCCGCCTCAGTCCAAGTCAGTCCTAAAGTTTGGTTTATCCTTATCAGTATGATAATGTAAATTACATCGGACGTGTGAGTGTCGAAAGTTGTGAGTTTGTTGAAGTATATTTTTACATCTTGATGAAACGTTTAATGCGAGACCACCGCGCTATTTGACCTTCAGACGTGGCTGTATTTTTGTACCAGCCTGCAATGCTGTAACCAGTTCACTGCTCCCCTCCCCTGCGGGTATAATTCCACCGTCAGGTGTTCTTCACCGCTCCTTCCCCGTCCGCAGGTATACTTCTACCGTGGCGTGTGCCTGGCGTACGGTGCCAACATCGGCCGCCTCACGCTGGCCTTCCTCTCCCTCTCCGCCGGCATGTTCATCGCAGGCTCCGCCTACCTGCCCTCCAGCTTCGGCATGTGCATGACGATGCTGGCGGCCGGCGCCTGGCTGCGGAGGTGCTACCCGCTGGCTATCTTCGGCACCGCCCTGGGAGCGCTGCTCGGGTGGCCCTTCACGGCGCTGCTGGGAGCCCCGATCGCCTGGGATGTGGTGGTAAGGCAGAAGAAACTGTGGATGTTTGTGAAGTGGTCGGCGATATCGCTGTTTGTGCTGGTGGGGCCCATGACCAAGATCGACTCTGATATCTACGGGAAGCTCGTCTCGGCGCCGTTCAACATCGTCAGGTACAACGTCTTCTCCAGCAGCGGGGCTAATCTCTACGGCACAGAGCCTGCTTTATTCTACATCATCAATGGCGTGTTGAACTTCAACGTCGCTCTGCCGCTGGCTGCCGCGGCGCTACCGCTTATAGCTCTGGTCAGCTTCACTCAGCCGCGCTCTCCAGCCAGTGTCTCCTCCCCGCCCGTCCCCCTCTACCTCTGCCTGCTGCCCCTGGCCCTCTGGACTGCCGTGTTCGGCGCTCAGGCTCACAAAGAGGAGAGGTTTCTGTTCCCGGCGTACCCTTACCTGGGCCTGGCTGCGGCGGCGGCGGTGGACCATCTCCAACTACTGCTGCATCACATTCTACTGCCGGGCCGGGACCACCTGCAGAGGACCGGCTGGTTCGCCCTGGCTGTGCTGGCGGCGTTCGCCAGCCTCAGTCTCTCCCGAGTGGTGGGCCAGTACCGTGGATACCACGCGCCCTTCGACACCTTCATGGAGTTGAACCGGCTGTCTGTGGAGTCGATGCCGGCGACGCTGCCGGCCGACGTCTCGCCAGTCACCGTCTGCGTGGGCAGGGAGTGGCACCGCTTCCCCTCCTCCTTCTTCCTGCCCGGTCTGGACTGGAGGCTGGGCTTCCTGGCGTCGGAGTTCCGCGGTCAGTTGCCGCAGTACTACGCCGACTCCAAGAACGCCACGCAGCTGGTGAGAGACCACTTCAACGACCGGAACCTCGAGGAACCGATCAACAGGTACGTGAACGAGAGCGAGTGTCATTTCCTGGTGGACCTGGACCTGCCGGCGTCGGCGCGGGAGCCGGCGTACTCCCGGCAGAAGAACCTCTGGAGCGTGTTACACAGCACGCCCTTCCTGTCGGCCGCGGGCTCAAATCGGTTGCTGCGCGCCTTTTATGTCCCGTGGTTGACGGAGAGACACTGCAGCTATACCAGCTATAATTTGTTAGTGAACAACCAGTGGCGACATAAACTGTTAAACGAGTTCGCGGAGGACGGTGGAGGGCCGGGAGGGAGGTAGCGATAGGCGTTGCCAGGGTGATGCGGTAGTCAGTGATTTTAGTGCCAGTGTACCGTGCGTGAGGCGGGGTTTATGGTGGCCTGGAGCAAGAAAGTGACATGATTGCTTATGTTGAAGATGGTGATGGTGCGTGTGTGGGCGTCCTGGTGGAAGTGTGTTTGTAGGGGGATGTCACGTGGTTTTTGTTGACGTGGATATGTGTGATATATTGTTCACTGCGTGAATTGAAGCTACAGACAACACCAGGGAGCTTAAGCGGGCTTATGTCGAGTACTGGATTTGATAGGAACTGCTTTGGCTATCATTAAGAGTCACGTCACAGACTGAATTGGCCTTTGGATTATCAAATTTCACTTTAAGTACTTCAGCGGCCCTGGAAATGAAATTCGTTCTAAATTTGACGTAGTTTGATAATTGGACCCTGTTTAGGCCAAATGAAGCTTATTGGGCGTTTTGAAGCAGTGACAATGTACCGAAGTTAATGTTAATTTGCGACCTCTGATTGAAGTCGGGTTGATAGAGCCCGATGATTGAGACCACGGCAGCCAGTCTTTTAGCTGAAAAGAACAGTTACAGTCGTCATAACCTTATTTGTTGCGAAGTCGACCGTTGCGGTAAAATGCCTCAGCCTTACTGCGCATTTGTAGTGGCCTGAGCATTTTCGTAACAACGGGAATCTAATAATTGGACTATTATATTTTGGGCCGCAATCTGATTTTAGTCATTGTTTGTTGCGCGCCGTTATCAGGTACTGCTAGTCCATGGGGAGATACATAGAGCCAATCTTCTCTCAGCAAGATGGGGGCCGAGAAGTAAGGGTCTGTTCCAGACCCTCCTTGGAAAATGCGAGGAGTTTGATGCCAGATGTTTTGTAAAAAAATGATACCCAAGATAAATGACGTAAAATAATGTAACAAGTGTGCCATAATTGTCTAGCCATATGATTTGGCGATTAAGACACACCTATCTTTAGACACCTACATTAAAGTGAGTGTGGGACCTTTATAATGTGATTTTAACTGAGCCAAGTTGTAGAGTATGCTGGAAAACCCGGTACTCTATTTATATCATTTGTCTTGAAACTCACAATTTCCGTAGAGAAAAGCTAAAAACTACCTGAAATGTACCTCACATGTACCCTTAGCAGCAAGGCCACAGTTGTTAGCTGTTGGAGTGACGGCATATGCTGACGTCACGGCATCAGCCAATCGAAGCCCTTGAAGCCTATTGAATATGGTAATAGGTTGCCAGATCATGACATCATCCACAGGCAGATATTTATTTCTCTCCCTAGAGGAGCATTCTAAAATCAACATCTTGAGCTTATTGTACATTTTTTCAGAGAAATCATGTACGCTTCCATGCAGGGGCGTAGCCAAGGGGGCAGGGACAGCCCCCTCCCCTGAGGGCTCGAAGGGCCCTCCTGAGGGCACGATTCTGTAACAAGCAGGGCTCTTTTTATCTATCAGGGCCATTTTGGTGCTGTTGTAGGGGCCCTTTTGGCGCTGTTGCAAGGGCCCTTTTCGGGACGCCGCCCCCCCCCCCTGTGCGAAATCCTGGCTACGCCCCTGCCTCCATGATTTTGGGATAAAAATACCCCTAATTACAATGAATTCCAGGATTCGACCAAGGTGCCACATTCCCTTTAAAGACCTTGCCTGGTGCAGTCTTTAGCATAATTTACCTTGGGTAATTTCTGAAAAAAACATCTGCCGCCGAAGCCTCTCGCTTTGAAGAGGGTCTGGAATATCCGCTAAGTAACGCTTGGGGTGAATGACCTGGTGGCGCCACCACGCAGTATTAGGTGGTTCCCCGACCAATACACACTGGGTGTGACGGCGTGCTTCAGGGGTTTAATATAGTGTACCACAATGCCGAGTTCTGGTTGTTTTTCTGCTCGTCGCTGGGATGCAGCTGAGCTGGTCGTCTCCGCTGAAGTGCCGACCCTCTCCCTGGTGACGCCACTACATCAACCATTAGTGGTACTACAGCAGTGCGTCTGGGGTGTTCTCCAATCCTCGCTTTCCGGCACCGGCGAAGCTAAGTGAAGAGTGGGAGGAGTTTTTCGCGGTGATGGTATGTTCCGGAATCAAACTCTGCCATAGAAATCCGCTTATCAAATCACGGCAATGTTGATGTGCCCCGCCAGCAAGGGTTCCGTGCAGTTTTCGTGTCATCAGTGCCTTCTTTGTTGTGCTATGTAAGATACGTGCTAGCTTCTCTGGCGTGCAGCACGCGCCGCGGACGCACCGTCCCGAACCACCCGCTCTGAGGCATCCGTACTCAACAGGTGTATCCGTCTAGTTTGACACAGGATCTGTAGCAGGTGCCCGCTGCTGCTCGCGCTGCCGTGACGTCACCGGAGACCATCAGCCCACCCCTCGGATACCTGCGCCAGCCTGAGACTCGACTGAGTCCTCCGAAGACCGTCAGTTCCCCGGAGACCTGCGCCAATCCGAGACTCTCGAGTCCTCCGGAGACCGTCCGTCAACCATGCGCTTCTTGTTCACTACAGGTGAGTGCAGCGTCTGGCACAGCTTCTGTCTCTGATTCGAATTTTCCGCAGCTAATTTCACAAATTTTGTTTGTTGATTCACATATAATTCTATGTAAGCTGGAATGACAGCGACAGTAGTGAAATTGGTCCCTAGTTGTACTTTCGAGACGCCTGAAACTGAAGAAATAAATCTGTTGAGGATTGTTTCCGCACACACTGGCGTAGCTGATGTAAACATTCGGAGAACATTCCCTTAGGGTTTCTCTTGTTTTATGTAGAGCTTTGTGGGTAGGTTCCAAATATGTAATCCGTGAAATCCCTGCATGGTGCCTAATTTTGCACTCCAAAATTTTCTATAACGGCTTTTTACACGTTAGCAAGCGCGTGGGGCACATTTCTGCGTTTCGTCACATGTAGTATGCTATCTTTCGATAAAGCTTTCCAGGGCAATTTGCTGGCAACTTGCAACAATGCTTGAAAATCGTACATGAAAGATCACGCAGTCACTCTCAGTCAGTAATTTGAGCCCAGCCAGGCTCCAGCAGGAACGGAAGACCGCGCAGCCAACCTGTAAACGATACGTGGTGGTATCTCTCAGCCCAGGAATTAGCCTTTACCTGGTATTGTAATATTTTTCTTGAAAAGTCGCTAAATTACAATATTTTGAAGGAAATTGTTCCGTAGTTCCTGCAATTATGTAAGGCAGTCGATTGACGGCAGTGCAGCCACTACCATTTTTTTTGTGAGATGGGTAACGATGCCAGAGACTGTACATGCTCAGTACATTTTCCCGGCCTCGCCTACCGAACAAAACAATCCGATCTCAAACCATGGGTGAAAACAGGCATGCAGGCGCGACTCCAGAAAGAAGGGAGGGTCAATCCGACCATGGCCCGCCCAAAGTGGGTGCAATGCGCACTCACTTTTGATAAAAACGCTGTTTTCCTGGTTTTATCCGGGTTGTCTCCCCCCAGCATTTGTTTTAGATCCGCCTCTGCAGGGATGGAGGGATGGATGAGGCGGGCGGCTCCCTGTGACCGCGCCAACCCTTTGAAGATCAGCGATAGATACGCGTGGCCACCCGGCCAAGCGAGCAGTTGCAGTCTCTGACATATTCTTTCCTGACATTCAGGTTTCTTATGCCGTCTAACGAGGGAGTTTGGATAATTTTCGAACGCTGTTGAGAAAATAGCTCCATTCTTTGTTCCGGTGAAATTTATACAGTACGTTGTTTTGACGTGTGATGAAAGAGATTCGGCATAAAACAGTGGCTGTGCGGTTGCATTTCGTTCAGCTTTAATGCAACCGCTGTGCCTTTGTCCTGGGAGGGCAGGGCGGCCGAGGTTTCTACATAGACCCGTTTGTGAAGGCCTTTGTATCTTTCTCCCGAAATTATGGACGCTACGATAAAAATTAGATACGGCTCCTGCAATTACTGTGATTCTCAACACGTTGGTGGTTAACAAGGACCAAACATGATACCTTTTTGCTCGATATTAGGTAAAGGCTGTTGAAGAATATCTATGTTTTCTGCAACGTAACAAATACAGTTACTTGTTTCGATACTCAAATACGTTTTTAGTCCTCTATTACCCTGGTTTTTAGTCAGCCAATTTTGATAGCTAATGACGCAGCTGATTGGGTGGCCTGGTCAGAAGTACGCAGAAAGTTAATATTATAAAAAAAAACTCAACGGGAGACAACCATATTCCGATATATCAGATTGCTTAGCGTATCGTCCTTTCCACAGTTGTTGCCGTTTAAGCGATTGAATGTCGATTTCTCAGTGTCAAGGAGTCTGCGTCATGTGATACTACGATCATTGTTCGGGTATTTTCACAGATGCTGACACAGTCGACGTGCTGCCACGCAGACTGAACGTTTGGATTCGCCGCAGCTGTAGGCAAACGTTCTCGGAGCGTATATACGTCAGACCGCCGGTTCTGCTTACGCGGCGAATGTTTCGGCCATGCGCGATGCTAGTGGTAAGCTAAGAGTCACGAGAAGACAGCCGCGGACGCGCAAAGGGAGATACACAAAATTATTATTGTGGTTTCTTGTATTTGAAAATCCTGATAACGAAACTATCATTATTTTTGATTTGGAAATTTTGGGAGGCCCTCTTTTATCGAATGTTAACGTTTCGTAAATGCCCATCTGTTGCCATACCCATCACTTACTTTTGAAAACTATTTAAAAATGAAAATATGTTTTTATAATAAAATGTTGCCCCTGTATTTGTATTTGAATTAATTTTAAAAGCTTAAATTCAAATGATAGTTTGCCCTAAAACAAAAAATAATTATAGTCTTGGGTTTGTACCGGTCTTGAGCCATTTTCTGTCCGCGAAAATTTTTGATGGTGTGACCCCGGTTTGGACTGGCTTTGATTGGTTATTGTTTTTTTTAGCCTTATTTTTTAAGGTTTTGGAATGTTGTTTTTTAAGTAATTTTTTTGGTGAGTTTCATTGTTAGGATGGTTGGCTATGAAATTGTGCCTGATGTGGACGTAACATCGTGGGTCCGGAAGTGTTTAATGTTGTTAGAGCTTTGGATTTGGCAATTCAAAATGAGAATAGGACTTTGAAATTTGTACTTTTTTTTTTTTTTTACCGTGAGGAGGAAGAATCTTCAAGCGCTCGCGTATGAGTTTATGGAGAAACTATCGCACACTCATACATTTTTATTTGTACTACGGTGTCGACCCCTTTCATCAGCGGTGACACCGAGTTCGTAGTCACAAGCGCTCTGTGAATGAAAAAATTCCTTGTGATGTGAACGGAGAAGTAGTAAAATATGCAATGTAGAAACTGGGCATAACTCTTATGCCATTAGAGCTATTGAGATCTGGTAGAGTACATTTGAAAGGAAAATGCCAGACGTTTTCCTGATATCGGTAAGTAAAGACGTACCGCCAGTGGTTTGACCTCCAGAGGTCATCTCGTGACCTAATATGACCTGAGGTAACGAAAGGTCCGAAAGTGACCTTGTCGTATATGAAATGAAAGCCAGTGACGACACAAGCACGATGACGTTTGATTCAGCGCTCTAGCTTAATTAGACCAAAAGCTATTGTCAAAATACTGTTTTTGACGCCTGATGACCTTGGATGACCTCGGAGAGGTAAAATGGCTAATAATGCCCCTGGAATCCGTAAAAGGGTGTCCAAGAACTTTTTTTAGCAGGCTGAGCATTTTAAATCGTTTTTGTGACTTTTAGATCATAAGACAACTTTTCCCCGTGCTTTTTAAATGGGAGAGGTCACCTCGTGACCTGACCCTCAGGTCACGAAATCGAAAAATCCCGGATATACACCTTGTAGACCCTGGAGAGGTCATGAAGTGTAAGAAGTTTCAAATCGATCGACTAAGAAATGTAGCTTTTATAGAGCTCAAAAGTTGAACTAAGGTGACCTTGGTTGACCTCGCCTGGTGACTTGACCTTGGGTGCCCCGGGGTACAAAATTTCACGGATGGTGGGAAAATGATGGGGTGAGAGATAGGGCCCTCAACTGCGGTGCTGCCTCTCGTCGTTTTTCTGCTATCCCGAAAAAAACCTTGGGGGGCCATCGATGGCCCCGGTGGGGCGAGGGTTAAGCTCGTCAAAAGCGTTAGTACGTGCAGGCCAGGCTGGGTCATATGTAAGTTTGTCTACTAAGTTAGCAGTAGACCTCGTGAATGCTTCGTGTCCGCTCAGTAATGATTGTATTCGTCACAAAAAAAACACTAGAGATTCGATGACACGGGTATTGAGGAGAAATCCATGTTGACACTATGTTAGTGAGGCTCTTCGTGACGGATTCTTAGCTACTGTTTGTGATCTATGATTTTTTCATAGGCGGTCCGCCATCAACAGACTGGGGCAAATTGAAGAAACAAATATTGCATTATAAATTCGCACTCACGTGCTGTCGCACTAAAAACTAGCATTGATTAACCTTCGATTGATTATCCTGATTTTAAATAGAAATGGATTCGTGAGATCTGAGGTCATCGGTTGTGTAGTCTAGATTTGGAACAGCTACATTTCCATGCAGTCGGTACTGGCAGGCCAGGAACCCGATAGCATCCCTGTACCCTGGGTAACACTTCATTCGTTCTGATGACACTGCTGAAAAACACATGACAAAACTCGATGAGTTGAGAGTCAGCTCTCGTTCCGTATTTTGTTTACCGTCGCAACGTGTAAAACTTCGGAAGTGTCACTCCACGAAGCGGCTACAAAAGCCACACCCGGCACCGCACCGTATCCGCCTGGCTGTGACCCTCGCTTTCAGCGCGGACAGCACGCTTTTCCATTGCACAGGTGCTAGCGTCAGCGTTTTCACACACACCAAGCGTCATGGGCGCCTCCAGGCTCCTGAGACTCTCCGCAACACAACGGGAGCTTCAGAGCGAGCGTCTTCCTTTATTCGCCCTGCGTTGCCAGCCATGGATTTATACTTTGGTTCCCTTCCAGAATATCCGACTAGTTTAGTAGGATCTTAGTATAAATAACTATTCAGTAGCGCTCACGATGACTGGTACAGCCTTGTGGGCCCGGTGTTTGTCATCGCACAGATGGCGTTTCCGATTCTGCTTCAGTGCCAGTTAACCTACATAAGCCCTGTTGGAGCAGTCGGCACGCAGCTGCAGTGCCGCCTTGTGTCGGCTCTCGTCCACACACCGCCCTCTACCATACCAGTCTGGTACCTCGCTAGCTGAGCCTGCGCCGACATGACGCGGCCTTCCCCGGCAGGTCTGCGGACGCTGGTCGTCCTGCTGGTCACCCTGACGTCCCTCTGCGGCACCACCGCCTCTGTCTCCGTCGTCCGGGACCCGCTCACTATCGCCGCCTTCAACGTGCAGCGATTCGGCATCACCAAACTGGGCCGCGACGACGTGATGGAGGTGCTGGTTCGGCTGGTGACGCGCTACGACATCGTGCTGATTCAGGAGATCGTGGACGTGTCGGAGACGGCGATCCACACGCTGGTGGACCGCGCCAGGGTCGCCTCCGGGAGGAACTATACTGTCCAGCTGTCGGCGCGGGTCGGACGCAACGCCTACGAACAGTACGGCTACGTGTATCGCCAGGATCGGGTTGTCGTCAGGAACAAGACGTTGTACCCGGACCCGACGGACGTCTTCGAGCGGGAGCCGTACATCGTCACATTCGGCCTCAGCGGTATCCGCTACCTGGAGGAAGTCACCATCGTCGGGCTACATACCAAGCCTTCAAAAGCCGACGTCGAGATCGACGCCATGTCGGACGTGCTCGACTTTGTACGTCAGGACATGGGAGCCAGTGACGTCATACTGATGGGCGACTTCAACGCCGGGTGCAGCTACGTGACGGAGACGGAGTGGAGGTCCAACCGGCTGCGCCACAGGTCGGACGTCACCTGGGTCATCGCCGACCACACCGACACCACCGTCTCCAGCACCAACTGCGCCTACGACAGGATCATCCTCCACGGAGACAACCTTGCCAAGGCTGTCGTCTCCGACAGCATCGGTCCCTTCAGGTACGACGAGCCCTGGGGCATTAGCTTTGACCTGACGGAGGACGTCTCGGACCACTACCCAGTGGAGCTGACGCTGATGCCGAAGGCAGTCCGCGCCGCAGAGAGGTACCTCTACCCGTTGGATGTATACTCTGTAACAGACAGGCGCGGGGTGTCGAAGACCGATGTCAGGGCACTGCTGGTGTCGGCTGACGCCACCGACTACACCGTCCAGCCGATGTACGACGTCAGCGGCACGCTGGTGAGGGTGGAGGCCACCTACAAGTCCCACAAGAACTCGGGCGACGCCATCCTGGAGACGCTGGTCGCGTTCAGAAGCGTCTTCCCCAGGGTGGTGACCGAATATGACCTTGCACTGCTGAGGTACAAGGTGTCGGCGGGCGCCCTGAATGACCCCAGCGTCTATGAGGAGGCGCGGCGACCCCGCTGGTACGCCAAGGTAGTGTGCTCGGCGGGCGAGGGCGCCAGATGTGAGGTCGTTGTAGAGAAGCGAAGCCTGGTCGCTTGAGGCTAAGGGGAAATGAGGGGCGTTCTATTGATCAGCGGGTAGTATTTTTTTACATCTCTATCTTGCATCGTTTCATGCGATTCAAAGCTCTCGAGCCTGTGTGACTCGCAATGTGATGGGATGGTTTTTTTACTCCTTGGTAACTTTTTCAGGACCTCAGGAGTGTTTGGATGTTGGCCTGCGTTACGCCCAAGTCAGGCAACATTACCAAGCAGTCGAAGCGCCCTTAAACCCCAAACATCAAGTCCAATTGGGAGGGGGTTGGGTATGGAGAGCCCCCAGGCTGGGACTATGTAAATGCGTTTGTTGGCCAGTGGAAGAGGCGTTCAAGACTCAGACTTACACGTGAAATGTATGTATTGATTGGGATGGTACAACACAGGGAGGCACTACAGATGGCACGGAAGTATTGTGAAAGCACGTTATCGCTCTGAGCGAACTCTCCACTTGGAACCACACGGGTACTCTGGCAGCCACGTTGGTATTTACACGGCTGATTGAGGGCCATAGATAGACTGCACAACGGTCGTCGCTTGTGGTTATAGAATTCCATGTATTTTTAGCAAACAGCAAGATTATAGACAAATTATACGTAGTTACAAATGATGACGTTGGTAAAATCCGTCTCTGGTTACATCAACAATAAAATCATCGCAAGAATACGACTATACTGTACACAGGTCAAATTGTAAAACAGATGGCACGAGTGTTTAACACGCGAGCCTCTAGGCGACCGGGGAATGTCGGTACGTCACAACACGACAATGGTGGCCCGGGAACAGCCCGATCTCCGCTAAAAAACCTTGACTCTGCAACGTCCGAGGACACTTCTAAAACACAGCGCTGTTCAGGGTCCGGTCTGATACATCCATCTGACACCTTGTCGCTTTACCTTACGAGGCGAGAGCCTCAGTCAACCAATTAAAAACGATCATGTCATTGACACGCAACACGCATTTGACAAACAAACGCTACAGTCCGGAGAGTCATCGACGAGCGGGACTGCACAGAACACAAATCTGTCGCTCCGCCCAAAGTGGCACAGTAAAACACAATTCACGGCGCACATAAGCCATTGCCATCCACCCACAATGTCCCTCCGCAATCACAACGCATCGCTCTGAGCAGACGGCCTACAATCCCGCCTATCGGACCCACACAACAGGGAGCCCAGTCAGAGACGTGCAACACAGCCTGGGGCTGGGCCTGGCGCACCGCCCAAAATCGGTCTCTGAGAACCGGGCTGTTGTACACTATACTCACACAAACTCATTGAAACCGCGCACTGTAAAAATACACGGCCCCTGCAAATGAGCCCGGCGTCGAATACACAGCACACGTATAGATGGTCCTGAAAATGTCCACGTTATCTCTGAGATCGTGAATGGTGAATACACGGACAATGCCTGAAAACGTAGACACTACAAAACCGCACGTCTCCTGAAAAGGCTAGGCCACAGTTGTCAGCTGTCGCACTGACACTTCACAGCCACAGGTCCACATGAAAGACTGAACTGAGAGAGGTCAACTCTCGTGCTGAACACACCAGAGCTCCTCTTTTGAGTTGGCACTGACGACACAACAGCGCACCATCCCGCTGGCGGCCGCTCCCTCCCCTCTCACTCGCTGTCCGCACTGTACTCGCCCGATGAGGAGTTAGAGGAGGCCGCCGCCGGCGCGGGGAGCGGCCGGACCTCAGCAGCGGTCCGCTCCTCCGTCCGCGTGGCCTGCAGCACCCCGTCCAACAGCTGCAGCGGCCGGTGCAGGTTCACCTCGATCCAGCAGGGCGTCTCACGGATGTCCTGCCGGCGGGAGGTCGTGTCAACATGACTCCCGCCACCGAAGTCGCACTACTTCGAGAAGGTCATGAGGGTTTTCTTTTGGAATAGGCAATAGTGACTCCAGCGCAAACATACTCAATTTTATACGTGATTCTCTAATTTGTGTTGTAACCACACGAAAAACACGTGTTACCTGTTTTATTATTCCCACTTATACCGGGGATCCCACTCGCCCGTCCCCTATACTCCACTAAAAAATTTTGATTGAGGACTGCAAAGAAGGAGGAGAGGAGAGCCAAGATCGCTCACCCTCCGCACCTCAGTCCCACACCAGATCACGGCAGCCTACCTCAGAGAGCCCAAGTGGCGCAGCTCCGAGCCAGGGCGGGCTCCTCAACGTTCACTTCGGGTAGTTGACAAATACGACCAGGCTGGATTCCAGCAAATACCCCGCAAGCTACGGCGGAGAGGGTTCTATCCAACGAAATCTGAAAAGTAGCCCGTTTACCAGTGGGGACATGTCAGTAGAGGTGGCCCCTCCCCAAACTCACAGAACTATTACGAGAAAACGTTCAAAAGATCTGGTCATTGATAGCGGTTGGTCAGATCACCCCCCCACCCCCTCCCGACCTAAACTGGCAGAACTCCCTCCCTTTCCTCGCAATGCGCTATCTTGTCCCCAGCAGATCCCCACCTTTCTCTGGTAGTCGCGTCCCCATCCCTTGACGAAGCTGAGCCTCAGCATGCAGAGCCGGCGCAGGTCGTCGACCCCGGGCAGGGCAGAGGGCGCTAGTGCTGCGGCGGGAGCTATACCGCCCACACCGGCGAGGCCGGCCATCTGACCGGCCACCGCCGCCGCCTGCGCCTGCGTAGCCGCCGTCACCAGCGACGCCTGCCGGGGAGAGACAAACCCGCAGTAGCCTGATGAGCAGGGTTCACGTCCTCGGTGCTGAGTTGTCCGGCTGCGAGGTTTGGGAGCCTCACCGCTCATCCTCATGATTACGGCTTCAAGCGCTCTGAGTCCTGAGGACAGAGACTCTCGAACCACTGGTCTAGACGGCTCAGTCCGCAACAACAATAGCCTTACGTGTACATATGTCTGTATGTATATATAAATCACCAACAGATAAGTACCACACGTTTTCTCAGCGTAGGCGCTCCGTACGAAGTGCTATAAAAATAGTTTCCAGTGAGTTAGGATAAAGAAGGAAATCGGAGACCTTCGCTACAGTAAAATATGACATTCTACATCTTTTCAGGGTTGAACAGGGAATAACCTGGTGACACTGCGTGAAGCTTTCACCGTGGTCTTCTCCTGTTTTCCACGGTACCGCCGGAGCAAAACCAGGCATTTACGGCACAGACACACTCTCACCTGCCGCTGCATCTGACGGTGGCAGTGCAGCAGGTCGAACACCTTGAGGTAGACGCCGGGGAACACCTTGTGGACGGCGTCGCCGGGCGCGCGGCCGGCCTTGGAGTCCAGGTAGTAGCTCTGCACGAAGACGGCGTAGTGGCTGCTGCAGCGGAGCCAGACGTCGCCCTCGCCCTGCAGCTCCAGGTGAACACCTTTCCCGATGTGCATTCTACCGGGAGGGGGAGGCAGTGACCCAAAATAGGTTTTGCGCTAGGGTGTCGAGTGGAAAATTCAGCTCGGAATGTATGGCGAGTGAGTGGAAAATTCCTCTCAAAATGTATGGCGGAGTAAAAAATTTCAAATTTTGTACTCAGGTGGTAAACTCTCAGAGCCCTTGTTTTAACTGAAGGATGGATATTTCCTTTAATTTTCTCAAAGTAAATATTTTTAAATCATCCCCAAACAGCATTGTTTGACCATTCCCATGTGAGAAATTTGGGTTAAGCAGGTAAATCTTTACCAGCTGAAACCCCCTGATGCAGTCTCCAATTTTTTTAAGGAGTTGGTGAATTTCCACAAATAAAAAACTTTTTGGGGGCCTCTGAGACCAACCTTTGGGGGAAAGAACTCTGGGAGCCACTAAAACTCTTGGGGGCTTCCCTAGACCAACTCTTGTGCCCCTCCTCTCCCACACGACCAGCTTTTAAGGGCCCCTGAGACGAAATATCGGGGCCCCTTAGACAACTCTGCAGAGGGGCCTCCGAGATCGGCAGGTGGTGAAAAATGAAAAGGGATTTTTTCATGCAATACTTAATTCCAAAATTAATTATCTACGTATACACTGTATAGTTTTCCTGTCCGGGACAACGCCCTCCTATACCTATACCTATAGCTATCGGAATTTTGGAGGCCACTCCTGGCCTCAATCACTGCACCTCGCATACACCTATGCTAGGGCCCAGTAGAGCCTTGGTTTACACTTAACTAACCCAGACGAAACTACAAACTTTCTATCATGGCAATAAACTCTTCCAGACTCTTGCTAAAAGTTTCTTTTCTTTACCTGTCAATTCCCCTGCTTCTCTCCACATATATACTCACCTTCATATGAGTATGCTGCTTTCTATCAATATTAATCGAAGCTGCTGCAGCCTCCTTTCTGTTGTTTCTTCCTTTCGTCTACAATCAGCCAGGCGCGGCGGGTTGCGACAGCGTCGAAGCAACTACTAATTTAAATTTCTGATCGCAATCCAGTTGCCGGTCGCATGAGCAACATAATTTGCATTTCAAAACTTGCTCTAAATTAATTTTCTAAATCCTTATAGACTAGAAAATTATACAACTAAAAGTACACCAAGAGGAAGACTAACAATGTTTTGTCAATAACGAATACGAAACCAGCATTTCAAAAAGCCTAAAGATGCCGCTTTTATTTACTAGATGTAAAGACGGCGTTTTGGTAAGTCCACGCCGTAGACCAGCCATACAAAAAAGTGCCGATGTTTGAAGGGTAACTGGATGCATTCTTGTTGCCCAAAAAAATCATTTAATGCAAATGTAGAGTTTCAATGTATTAAAGTACCGGACACTTTTAGTTCAACTTAAATATCAGCGTATTTATGCCTAGGGTGTCGTAGGGTGTCGTGAGTGGATTTGGGTGTCACACGGCGTGGACGCAGCAATGAAGGGCTAATATGGATAAAAATTATTTTCTACGCCATAAATGGTTAATTTTCTACGATACAATGTCAAAAAATATGCTGCTTACCATACAAATTTCAAGATAATTGCTTTTAACAGCAATATGACCAAAAATGGTTTTTCACTATTCTCGGTACCAGAAATACAAAAACAACTTTTCAAGGACGTAAGCCTAGAAATCATATGCACAGATAAACTGCTTTCCAGAAATGTATCTTTCAAAGCAGTCAGCTCATTTTTTTGGCAACACAAGGCTAGGGTGTCTAATTTTCCACTCACCAATTTTGCGAGTGGTGGAATTTAGTGGCGGTGTTCACCCATTGGAACTTTCTCCGGTGGGGCAGGGGAGGGGCACTGTGCGTCTTGCCCGCGCCAGAATTTCGATTCTGTTGTTCCACTGAAATCGGTGGAGATAAGGATGCCAGGTATAATTGACCAGAAAAATAGAAATCGCCAGATTCTCTTTGAGAAAAGCGAAAGAAGCGCATAAGAGCCGAGTTAATTTGGCGATCTTCTAGTCGATTCTGCTGCTCTCTTTTTCCAGTGGACGTTGGTAGAGGAGGCAATGGAACTGGGCTTTGTAGTAAGTATTGTTGAGTAAAATTCAATAGTAGTAAAATATTGTTCAATAGTTATTCAATAGTAGTAGTAAATATTGTTGGAAGTGAGTGGAAAATTCAGCAAAAAATAAATAAAAGTGAGTGGAAAATTCTGATTGACTGGGTGTCGTTCTGCACCCAGCACCCCAGGTTTTGGGACACTGGGGGAGGGGCCAGAAATTAGGGCTGAGCTACACTGTTGTAGCAGAGAGAAGACTTGACAGCGGCTTAAAGGCAGCAAAATCATATCTTCATTCTCTGCCTTATACAAGGAAATAGAAATATCCTCGCTCTTAATTGTAGTATGATTCGAATCAACCGGAAATCATAGTTTGACAAAACCAAGCAGGGTAAATAAAAGACATGCCCAGAGTCAAACTACAGCAACCCGAGACTCAGATATAAAATATATCAGCAGAAAATTCAGCCACAGTCACCTTCATCGCATAGTGAAACAAATTACTGTGATTTAAAACTGCACCGAGCGGCAGTAATCCTCGCCCGCCGTAATTCTATCACTGCCAGCTCCCGGTTTCTAATTTCTGTCGGCTCCCTCCGTGCTTACCGTGCCCGCTCGCTCTGCATAGTCCTGTGCAGGTTACTGAGGGCTCCCAGACAGAAGCGTGCCTCTCCGACCGGGTCCAGGTACCCGTCCACAACCACCGAGTACATGGACGACGGCACCTTGAACGGCTCCCCCACCTGAGGAGTGTGGACAGGGGGTTACGGCTCATAGTACACTGCACCTTAAACAGCTTCCCACCCGTGGACAGGGGGTTACACGGCACCTTAAACATCTTCCCACCCGTGGACAGGGGGTTACAGGTCACAGTACACGACACCTTAAACAGCTTCCCACCCGTGGACAGGGGGTTACACGGCACCTTAAACAGCTTCCGACCCGTTGACAGGGGGTTACAGGTCACAGTACACGACACCTTAAACAGCTTCCCACCCGTGGACAGGGGGTTACACGGCACCTTAAACAGCTTCCCACCCGTGGACAGGGGGTTACACGGCACCTTAAACAGCTTCCCACCCGTGGACAGGGGGTTACACGGCACCTTAAACACAGCTTCCCACCCGTGGACAGGGGTTACACGGCACCTTAAACAGCTTCCCACCCGTGGACAGGGGGTTACAGGTCACAGTACACGACACCTTAAACAGCTTCCCACCCGTGGACAGGGGGTTACACGGCACCTTAAACAGCTTCCGACCCGTGGACAGGGGGTTACAGGTCACAGTACACGACACCTTAAACAGCTTCCCACCCGTGGACAGGGGGTTACACGGCACCCTAAACAGCTTCCCACCCGTGGACAGGGGGTTACACGGCACCTTAAACAGCTTCCGACCCGTGGACAGGGGTTACACGGCACCTTAAACAGCTTCCGACCCGTGGACAGGGGGTTACAGGTCACAGTACACGACACCTTAAACAGCTTCCCACTCGTGGACAGGGGGTTACACGGCACCTTAAACAGCTTCCGACCCGTGGACAGGGGGTTACACGGCACCTTAAACAGCTTCCGACCCGTGGACAGGGGGTTACAGGTCACAGTACACGACACCTTAAACAGCTTCCCACCCGTGGACAGGGGGTTACACGGCACCCTAAACAGCTTCCCACCCGTGGACAGGGGGTTACACGGCACCTTAAACAGCTTCCCACCCGTGGACAGGGGGTTACACGGCACCTTAAACAGCTTCCGACCCGTGGACAGGGGGTTACAGGTCACAGAACACGACACCTTAAACAGCTTCCCACCCGTGGACAGGGGGTTACACGGCACCTTAAACAGCTTCCGACCCGTGGACAGGGGGTTACAGGTCACAGTACACGACACCTTAAACAGCTTCCCACCCGTGGACAGGGGGTTAAACGGCACCTTAAACAGCTTCCGACCCGTGGACAGGGGGTTACACGGCACCTTAAACAGCTTCCGACCCGTGAACAGGGGGTTACACGGCACCTTAAACAGCTTCCCACCCGCGGACAGGGGGTTACAAGTCGCAGTACACGACACCTTAAACAGCTTCCCACCCGCGGACAGGGGGTTACAGGTCACAGTACACGACACCTTAAACAGCTTCCCACCCGTGGACAGGGGGTTACACGGCACCTTAAACAGCTTCCGACCCGTGGACAGGGGGTTACAGGTCACAGTACACGACACCTTAAACAGCTTCCCACCCGTGGACAGGGGGTTAAACGGCACCTTAAACAGCTTCCGACCCGTGGACAGGGGGTTACACGGCACCTTAAACAGCTTCCGACCCGTGAACAGGGGGTTACACGGCACCTTAAACAGCTTCCCACCCGTGGACAGGGGGTTACACGGCACCTTAAACAGCTTCCCACCCGTGGACAGGGGGTTACAAGTCGCAGTACACGGCACCTTAAACAGCTTCCCACCCGTGGACAGGGGGTTACAAGTCGCAGTACACGGCACCTTAAACAGCTTCCCACCCTTGGACAGGGGGTTACAAGTCGCAGTACACGGCACCTTAAACAGCTTCCGACCCGTGGACAGGGGGTTACACGGCACCTTAAACAGCTTTCGACCCGTGGACAGGGGCTACGACAAGAAGTACAAGGGAGTCTGGACTGTTCACTTACCTGTGGAGACCGGGTTACAGTTCATCGCACACGCTACCTCACTCAAGGACTAGCTTACCAGTGGAGGGGACATTAGAATCACACCGGACGGCAGCCTCTCCCACCTTGTTTGACTGAAGTGGATCAGCACATACCGCACTGGCTAGACTACTGAGGACCCGATACATTACGGCGAAACCAGCCAGAGAGAAAGACATGTCATATAGAACCAGTACCGGCTGTTAAAAGGAATGTGGCACCTTGGTCGTGTTTTTAGCCAAAAATAATGAAACCACTCATGATTTCGCTGAAAAATGTTCAAAAAGCTCAATATTTTGTTTTAAAAATACTCCTCTAGGAAAATAAATAAATATCTGCCTCTGGATGATGTCATGATCTGGCAACCACGACCATACTTGAAACGCTTCAAGGACTTCAATTGGCTGATGCTCATCGTGACGTCAGCATGTCGTCACACCAGCAGCTCACAGCAATGGCCGCCCGGCGAGGGGCTGATGAGGGGGCAGGTGTCAGGTAGGTTTTAGTTTTTTTCTACGGAAATATCGAGTTCCAAGACAAATGATCAAAGGAGTACCGGGTTTTCCGACCTGCTTTACAACTTGGCTATCTCAGTTAAAATCACGTTATGAAGGTGCCACATTCCCTTTAAGTGACATCGCGGAATGGGCATATCGTAGTGATGGGAGTACAAAACTAGATTAGATGTATGTCTTCAACTGTGTACTAAACAATGTACTCAACTACTTGCAGCAATACTTCGCCCTAGAGGGCCGCCCTCCGCCGCGTACCTGCGTGTCCAGCTCGAAGTAGACAATGTTGCACCAGAACTCGGGCAGCGGCAGATCAGACACGGGGACGAGCGGGTCCTGGTGGTGTACATCGGCATCTCCGGCCACACTGATCACCTCCGTCACACCGTCCTCCTCCTCCTCCTCCTCCTCGTCTGAGAAAACTGGGCGGGGGTCAGAGAGATGGTCACACTGATCACCTCTGTCACATCGTTCTCCTCCTCCTCGTCGTCTGAGGGCCCTGGGCCGGGGTCAGGCCCATGGTCACACTGCCCACTCCGCAGTCCCCCTCCTCAGCGTCACCGGTCAGAAGTGTGGGATGAGAAACAACGGCGGACCCAGGGGGATGACCTCCCTCCAAAAATGGTCTATCTTCTCTGAAAACTATAACCTTTTACAACATTGGCAGTTTTGTCAGGCAACTATTACTTGTCAGGGGCACATGCATCTAGGGCGAGGAGTACTATAGTTTTGGGTTATTGCGAAGAAGACATTCTCCGCGTTCCGGCCAGGCCAAATAATAATACAACATTTTCACTCGCATCTACACTTTAAATGCCTGAGATAGAAAAGATTCTCCCTCCACTCCCCAAAAACCCTTGGTGTCTTGCTAAGCATGCAGGTCTACGGTCAAGGCTAACACGACTGTGCATTAGGACGTGAATAATCTGCGGCACCATCAGAACCCAGGCCACTCCACACTGTGCACCACTCACAGCTGTTGAAGGGATGTTCCTGGGGCGTCGTGTTCTCCGTGTAGGTGAGTGTGGAGGAGGAGGGGCCAGGTGGAATCGGGCGGCTGACACTGGAGCTGTCCGCTCGCCGACGGAGCACATATGTCACTGGGCGGCGCGTCGGCTGCTGGGTCTGACCGACACCGGGTTATGGTTGGTTAGTTATCAGGTGACGTCGCAAGGTGTTACACATGCTAAGGTCAATCAAGGACGTTGAGACAAAACTTTGCGAGATACGTAAGAACCCAGAAGACCTGAGACGCAGCGACGTGGTGGCAGCCTTAGCAGCCGCCTACGGATTTCTACGGAGCCGCTCGGCTACGGCTCAGCCTTGAGCCGGGGAAACGGGAAACAAAAGGCTGATACGTCTCCCACTTCCCAGTCAGCAGACGGTCCACGGCACCAGAATACCACCTACAACTTAGTAAATTTCCAGCTTTAATTGGGACCCCAATCAGTATCTTACGACAAAAATTTTCCTTTCAAATATAGTATTTCCGTTCTCACGAATCGGACTTCAAAGGCTTAAACTAGACCTCACCCGGACGTGCAGTCCAGTTTTCTGCGTGGGACTGAGGTCGGATCCAGCTGGGCCCCCGATGACCTAGTCTTTAAACACAGGAAAATTCCTCTAATTCCTCTATCACTTACAAAGATACTGGAAAAAAATGAGGATGCACATAAATAATAACAGATACCACATGCACAAACACCAGTTACACCCAGCCCCCCTGAAAGCCACCCACCCCGGTGCAGCGGCCGGTGGAGCGGGCTGTGTCCCCTCTGGGGGGTGTCGCGCTGCCTTCTCTGAGCCCCCTCGCACGCCCTGTTCGGACCCGCGCAGCGACAGCCTCGACAGCCTCCTGGAGTCTGAAACAGACGCACGGGACGAGTGGTGGAGAGGACGCGGTTCGGCTGCCCTCCGGACCGGTCCACCACGCTCACTGAAGTCGCCCCGGCACGCCCACATACCTGGGTACTACCCGGGTACTGAGAGGCACGCAATTTTCTCTTGTCCGGGGTCACAATGGAGGACACATTTTTGAGGAATAAATTATGTCAATGACCCGCATCCATATGCAACCCCTAAAATCGGAAGCAATACCTCCAAAATCGGAACTACTCACAATACAAATAAGAGTATGTCTGGTGCTTTTAATCATGTAACGTAGGGCAATCTCTAACCGAATACCAACACTATACAAAAACCCGGAAAGATTTGACACGTTTAACATGAAAAACTCAAATTATATCTAGGCATCATCCACTCCGACAAGCCCATCTTGTTATTGCTTGGAAACTCGGTACAATCCTTACTCGTGTTACATGCGATTCCGAATTCAGAAAAAAACATTATTTGGGAAATGTTTAGGCGCTTAAAGATAATTCAAACGCTTTTCCCATTTCACCCAGAGTAAATTTGAAGGGAAAATGTGTTATATACCTGTGTGACTGGTCGCGCCGCCATCCTAGTCTCAGCGTGGCAGACCGAACTGGTACCTAATCTAATGGGTAAGAGCGATAACGTAGCAAATTTCACGCGCTTTTCAAGCCTCGTATAACATAATTAAACACATCATCTGAGTTTTAAAAAGTCGGGGGAAAATAAACTCTCCAATACAACACTGCAAACGTCCAACTAACAAAACCAAGTCCTCTTCGGTATACGGTAGAATGTTTGAGGTCTCTAAACTCATCCAGCCAATCACGTGGCAGTCGGAGGGCGGCTCACCCAGTCCCGTGGAGAGCTCCCGGTCGTAGTGGTAGGGGTTGACGCAGACGTAAAGCGAGTTCTGCACATGTGCCAGCGGGCACAGTCTGGACTGCCTCAGCTCAGTGCGGTGCAGGTCGGGCCACCGCCAAATCTTGGCGTACCACACGTGGGGGAAGCCCTTCCTGCCCGCTACCTGGGGGTGTGGTAGCGCAGGGTCGAACGCACGGCACTGCAGCAGTCAGGGGGCAGGGTGGAACAGGAAGGGGAGCGGACAGGCGAGGGCCAGCGGTCACCTGCACGATTTAAAATAAATACAAGACAAATACCAAAGCAGGATGGATTTATGAGATGTACATTTCACCTTTATAAATATAATGCGTGATCATGGCCACTACCACAAATCAAGCCATCAAAGTTACTCAGTTGTTTTTGCACTGAGCTAATGTGAGGAGAGAGAGAGAGAGAGAGAGAGAGAGAGAGAGAGAGAGAGAGAGAGAGAGAGAGAGAGAGAGAGAGAGAGAGAGAGAGAGAGAGAGAGAGAGAGAGAGAAAGAGAGAGAGAAAGAGAGAGAGAGAGAGAGAGAAAGAGAGAGAGAGAGAGAGAGAGAGAGAGAGAGAGAGAGAGAGAGAGAGAGAGAGAGAGAGAGAGAGAGAGAGAGAGAGAGAGAGAGAGAGAGAGAGAGAGAAAGAGAGAGAGAAAGAGAGAGAGAGAGAGAGAGAGAGAGAGAGAGAGAAAGAGAGAAAGAGAGAGAGAAAGAGAGAGAGAAAGAGAGAGAGAAAGAGAGAGAGAAAGAGAGAGAGAAAGAGAGAAAGAAAGAGAGAAAGAGAGAAAGAGAGAAAGAGAGAGGGAAGAGAGAAAGAGAGAAAGAGAGAAAGAGAGAAAGAGAGAAAGAGAGAAAGAGAGAAAGAGAGAAAGAGAGAGAGAGAGAGAGAGAGAGAGAGGGGGAAGAGAGAGCGGGGTTACCTGGAGTCGTCCGTCCAGGGTTTTGCGAATGGTGACACAGCTGGTGGGGCGGGCGCCGCTGGTGGTGATGGCGGTGATCAGATTATCCAGCTCTTCTATGTTCTCCTGACAACGCACAGGTGAGAGGACACTCGACACAAACGCACCATGGCATGGAGTGTTGTGTACACATGTGCACACTGCATACGTATACGCCAAACCAGAATCGTAATCATGCTGCCAGCATAGCTAACTGGAAATACGGAGATTCTCAAAAAAGGCACAATGACATTTTTTCAAACTATGGCGATTCCAGTGGAAAGAGGCTAAGGTGAACTGATGAGACGCTATCCAGAACGCAGCGTGCGCAGATGAAGCCTGGAATCCCCCCGCAGTCGCCCTATGTCCCGTTAAACGACCTGTTGGGGATAAGCGGTTGTTTGCTTTAAAACCAGGGCCACCAAATGGGTAATTTATAGATAATACCTCCATCAAGAATAAATATTCTTGAAGGGCACGGATTCAGAGGGAGGGAAACAGGCATTTGGCCCCTCCCCCAAAAAACTCGATATTTGCATATTTTCTTTAACCCAAACATATGCTATTCACGATTTTGTGCCCCATTGCTCCCCGCCCAAAACCATTGGTTTGGATCCGGCACTGATTCTTGATACTTTAATAGTTAACATGCCCAATTTAGGACCCGAAATGTAATGCAAAGTGTATAATTTTTTAAAGATCATTCTCAAAGTCAGACAAACCTGGAGTTTTTTGACGAGACTCTTGATGGCCTTCCATGCGAATTCCTCAGTCTCCCCGCCCTGGCGGTGGCACATTAGACTGTGCACGACCGCGTTCACTACCTGTGCCGGCGTCTGCGGCATAATTGAGCTGTCTGGTATCGCCCGGGAAAGCATGCCGGTACCTGCCGCACCACACTGAGGTCACACCAAGGCTGCTGTGACGGTTAGTCCACCCCTACTGTGGATCTAGAATATCCACACCCGCTGGGGGTGGTAGAAAATGGCCCCTCCATCTTGGCTCCTATGGGTTAGCGGAAAAAGACGAACCACGGCAAAAATCAAACACGTAACAGGCTGCTCTTAGTTCATGTCAATACCAGGGTCACCAAAGGTCAAAGCTATCTATATTCCCTGGAAAAGATAATTATTAAGCTACAATTTACGAAATTCTTATCTTTAGACGTGAAAGAGTGAAAACTCTTTCTTCCACAAGCCACTGCCGGAGACAAGTTGACAGCCACTGGCGGAGCCCAACTTTGACGATAACAAACTGTGCGAAAGCTTTCCAGGGAATGTGGCATCTTAGTCGAACCCTGGAATTTAGTGTAATCAGGGGGTACTTTTAGCGCAAAATAATGAAACCACTTATTATTTCTCTGAAAAATGTACAATAAGCTCTATATTTTGATTTAAAAAATGCGCCTCTAGGGAAAAATAAATATCTGCCTGTGAATGATGTTATAATCTGGCAACCACTACCTACCATATTCAATAGGTTTAAGGACTTTGATTGGCTTATACTCACCGTGACATCAGCATATGTCGTCACACCAACAGCCTGACAACTGTGGCCTGCTGCTTAAGGTACATGAGGGGTATATTTCAAGTAGTTTTTAGCTTTTCTCTTCAGGAATTTTGAGTTTCAAGACAAATGATATATAGAGTACTGGGTTTTCCGGTATACTTTACAACTCGGCTATCTCAGTTAAAATCACATTATAAAGGTGCCACATTCCCTTTAACGACAAGTCTGACTACATCAGCACTGTAACCGAAAACGATTCCCAAGGTCATCGTGCTGTATAACGTAGAGCTGCCTGCGCCAATCAAGTTCGACGTCCAAGGCGACACTGTCACCGTTGAGAAGCTGCATTAGTGCAGGAGCTCTTACTCTTATGGAACACAACTGCATGATGTGGCGTTGATGTTCCTAAAGCGGTACATGGAGGCATTCAACATCGACAAGAGGGACCAGATGTTTGACGGCTATCGCGAACAGCGCCATTCAGCCTGGTCGTCTGCCTGCCGTCCAGCGACAGCGTGGAGATGCACAGCACCTGGATGCATGACAGCCGTGCCCTGCTCCGGATGTCTCGCGAGCAGCGGGGCTCTCTGCTCCGCAACGGAGGTTAGAGGTACTCGGCGCCCTGCAGCGGCACTCTCAAACTGCCGAGTCCAAAAAGAGCGGGAAAACTCGAGTTCACGCACTCTGCAAATTTTCTTGAACAAACATCGAAATGCGCCCTGCCATAACGTTTGCGCAGGGACACAATTGTGGTCCACTCCTTGATGGGAATATGATCCTGCGTCCCTGCCTCCCTGAGCCGCGCGGCGATCTCGCGCTCCCGGCATGTCCGGGAGCGCTGCAGTGCCTTCATCTGCACGGAGAATCGGCTGCCACCTCCTAGATAGTGGTTGCCTCCACTCTTTGGCTGTTGCTGGAAGTTGAGCTGGTGCAAGTCGCAGTGGTGCTCTTTGAATTGATGGTGCTCTGGGAACCTGATGCTTATTGGTTACCCAGGGATGGCTAATGGTAGGTAGTGCCATGCTCTGCTAGTGGCAACAGTGCAGCGTCAACACTTAACTTCATTGCCGTCATTGGCGCCCATCTGAGAGTGGGGCCGCATATTTTATTTTCCATTTTTGTGGTAAGCTTGTGTTCAGGCAGTGATAATAATCCTAGGATGGTATATCATAATAAGCTTTTTCATTATGCCCTATGTCCTCGGTTTATCGATTATCTGCAATATTATCTATTATGGCTGCATTACTAGGTAGAAAGTAGGGCTCTCAACAAACCCATACAGCTTAAATCAACGTGCTAAGCCTTAAATTGGTGGCCATCCAGACAGTTCACTGTAATATACCAACAATAAATTTCCAGGAAAATTCCTGAGCTGCTCTGTCTTCGTCATTATTCATGCACATCCTGATCCTGCCTATTGTTTTTATCATGCTAGTGAGTCGTGCTGGACCTTCTCTGGTGGTGCCCTTGTTTGATTTCATGATGGTATTTTCTTAAAAAAAACAAAAAAAATTGAACAGAACTGCTTACCTTTCCCGATGATCTCCACGCCGATGATCCTCGCAGCAATGAAAGTTACGAACCATTCAATGCCCGCAATCGCACTATGACCGGCGGTCAACAAAAAACCAAGGCAATAAAGTAAAGGTAAAACGGAGCGGGCCGCTCAGCCATGGCCAATGACAGCAATTTTTACAGCTGGCACAGGATAGCTGACTGCTGGAAAACCATAGGGTGGCTGCTGAGCCAGAAAGTTTCTATCAATACATATACCTACTACGGGAGTTACAGGCAAATATAATATTTTATTATATTTATTTATCTTATTTTGTAGACACAAAAAGAGTTTCAGTAAGTTTTATTGTCAACTGATTGCCGCCAGGTCCCGAGCTGGCGGTGTGTATTGTCTATGGAGCTGGCGGTGTGTTGAAGAGATAGGGACTTTTTGGCGTACAACTTGGCGTGAAAAAGACAATTTACAAACTGCGTTCATATACCGTTCTTCTCATATCTACCAGTGTGTTTTATTTTGAGATAATAACTTTGAGACGCTGGGATTGATTGTCTGTTTGTGTATGGACGGAAAACTGTTACATTTTTAAAAAACCTACCTATAGTGCCAACTTCTTTAGTGTGATACTAAGCGCTGTGATCACCGGTGCCTATGGATCATATCAGGCACAGACGTGTGCTCATGCTCAATGCCTGGATGTACTAAGACCAAGGAAAAGGATCGTGGTCTGCTATTCTTCAGGGTCCCAAAGGAGCCAGCCAACTAGGTAAGAAATATGCCGCAAAATGATTTTACACTCACAAATTTGGCTATGGGGCAGTGGAAGTCGGGTGGCTTTCCTCGCCAGTCTGCAAAGTATGATAATTCTGACCAGTTTTGGTGTAAAGTGTACCCCAAGACTGGTTCAAGCAAAGAAAATTTTGGAGCAAATGAAATGGTGACCAGCATTTACCAATACTGAGAGTGTATAAATGAGAGTGGCGGTTGCCAATACCGAAGCCACATAGAAGTTGCAGTGTATAGAAAGTGGACGAAAAGAATATAAAATACCATATTGTTGTTTTAAGTTGAACAAGAATTCAGGGCATTCATGCCCTAGGGCTGCTGGGGATATAGTACCAGTTGTGTGGTTGGAGTACCAGCCAAATACATTGTTTGGAAATAAGTAGAGGTCAGTGTGTTTTTATGCCCATTTTGGTTCAAATTTTAGGTGAGAGGTGGTACGATATTCTCAATAGCTGGTGCAACTTCTTTGGGATGCTGCCATACTTTGCTGACTGGCTTCCTTACTGCATGGTGTCCTCTTATCAATACTGACTGACTGCCTCTTGATTCAGCATGTAGAATTTGGCAGATTTACACAAGATTTCATTGGTGCAGCCTTTGGGTAGAATTACTGGTTTGGGGCAACTTTTGTCATTCTTTGTGGTAGGTACAACAATATTGGAGCTGAGTGTGACAGCTTGGACAGTGCTGACCCTTATTAAAAGTCATAAAGGTGTCAATAAGATAGTAAAACAGGTAAAATGGACGAAAAAGAACATTTCTGCTTCAATGTGAAGAGGATTCTGGCCCAGCTGCTGAATTTCTGCCTGGAATTGGGGTAGGATTTGAGCTACCCCAAGCATATTGTGCAGTTTCCTGCCACATTCTGCAGACCAGCCCTTCACTGATATTCCCGTCATAGGCGGATCCAGGATCGCGGATGGTGGGGGCACCGTGCCGGGGGTGGTAAGAATTTGATGCCTGGCTTCATAAGAATTCAAGTGCCGTCAGCTGGTGGGGCACTAATAGCCGTTTCATTAATTTGTTTAGACAGGCTTCAAAAGCCTTATTCAAAAAAATGATTTGATTATTTGTGATACCTCATTAATACCCATTGTTAGTTATTTGGGTTTTCGGGCGCACGAACCAAGATTAATTATCGCCCATTTGGTACCCATTGTAATCGTGTTGTATTGTGTTCTTTTCCAGCGCGACTGAGGTAACCTGGACATGCGAAACCTCTTCGGTCGCGAGCAGCAGCGCGCGGCTCAGGCAGCTTGAACTTGCGAAACCCTTCGGCGGCGAGCAGCAGCGCCGGCCTAGCTCGCGTACAGCAAAGCTGTCATCCAGGCGCTGGTGCTACCAGTGCTCCCTCTGATATGATGGCGTATAGCCGGAGTTCAATTGATAGCTGGATTTGTCAATCAATGTGGGATTCTTGTATCTGTGTTTGCAAGCAATGTTCAAAATAAATACCAATGAGATATTGAATATGCTACGAGTTGTACTAACGGGGGTGAACATTTATCCCATGCCTTTTTATATTAGTTGAGTCTTTTTATTAATACTGTGTCCCACAGAACATCTATTGGTGCCATACGGGACTTAGCTTGCAAAACTTTTGAATACCTTCTTTTGATAACTACAATGGAACTCTTCACTGTTCTTGTCATTTGGCCCTGCTCAGCAACCAACTCCTCTAGATCTGTCATCTAGGCTGGCAAAGTGACTTTGAGTTATACGCATGGTAGAACAGTGGCCTACCAATATAATTGCACGTTTACGGTGGAGTCATTTTGCACTGCCAAATTTTTATATTTTCTTATGTCGCGCCGGCTCCCCGCCATTGGATTCGCCATTCCGCCATTGGAGCGCCATTGACCTTTCAAAGTGGTATGATGGGCATTTCAGGAAGCTTCGTATAGATCGGCCAACAAGTGCTCCCTCACCCTCTGAATCCGTCCATTGTCTATGCCCATATCTAAAGCCATTTTTTAGGCACAAGAACAACACGTTTGAGAAGGATGTTCCGCGATAAATTTCCGCAAGCATGGTGTTTTGTAAATCGGCTAGAATATAGCCATTTGAGGAGATCATGGCCTCTCAACCTCCGTCAAGATTTGGACTGCCTACGTACTCATGGACGTCGAAAGCGGGGGGGGATGAGGAGACGCGTCCCCCTACTCGTGGATCAGAGGGGGACGGTCCCGCAAAAACTTTGTGACTCGTCCTAGGTTTTTATTTGGATTCTCTTATTACTTGCGCTTGCCTTCGTTAATTGCGTGGAATTTTGCAACCCAACTCGCTAAATTTGTTGGTGAAGTGTATTGCCAGTATCGTTTTCAGAGACAGCCTATTCGCTCCAAATTTTGCGCCCCAGCGCCCCTCCTCCCCGCCTCTGGTCGTCCCCAGTCATGGTCCGTCCCCACCGGTAAAAATTCCGCAGTGTCACATTTTGCGGCGCCCGTCATCGACGATCGAGCTTCATATGTGTAGGTGGGGGTGGGCAGTGGCGGACGCACGAGTGCCGTTGGGGGGGGCAACGCAGGAGAAATAGTGAAAACAGTATTATTAAAAGATCGGTAAAAATTTTGCCATTTGGGGGCATGGCCCTGCCCCTCCGTACGCGGATCCAGGGGCGGGTGCCCCCATCGACCCTCGTCGCCCCTAAAATGGTCACGGCATTGCTTTGGAATGCCAATGGCGTCCCCTGAACCGTCGCTTCCCACACCCCTGAATCCGCCTAAGTCCCTCTGCGTCTGCCAATAGGAGTGGGGAGGGGTGGGTAATTTTCTATACACTCTCCTCCCCTTGGAAGTTTGATCCGTCGCTGCTCCGGATATTTTTTACTTTTGCCCGATTTTAAGATGAGAGTATGGTCACTGGCGGCGGAACTG
This sequence comes from Lepas anatifera, assembly GCA_034440635.1. NCBI lineage: Eukaryota > Metazoa > Arthropoda > Thecostraca > Lepadidae > Lepas > Lepas anatifera. Next base: position 251,937 of record JAOTON010002048.1, read on the forward strand.
GGGGGGCACCGTGGCACGGTGCCCTCCCTTAAATCAATTTTAACAGTAACCCAATGGCGTTGACTGGAAAGAAATGGGTTCAAACATGGGCGGATCCAGGATTGCCGATCGGGAGGGAGGCACCTTCCCGGGTGGGCGCTGTCCGGTCCAGGGGGCGCCATTTTTGACCGGCAAAACCTATCAAATGGGCGCAAAATTATATCGGTGGGCGCCGATTTTCGCATCCTGGGGGAAGCGACATTTCAGGGGGCGTCATCGACCTTTCAGTGGGGGGGCCGTGACCATTTCAGGGGGCGCCGAAAGTCGATCGGGGGCACGTGCCCCCCTTGCTCTCTGCATCCGCCTATAGGTTGAATAGCTCATGGCGCGCCCCCCTTAAATTTGGACGTTCCGCCGTCGCTTAGTATGGTAGAAAACCGTCGGAGTATATATCTTTCCCACCGTTTCGCATGTTATTTCTATGCAAATACTACTTTTCTATTACCTTTCCAATTTTTAATCAAGCGGCGGTGAAAATTCAGTGCCCCAGAATAGTCTCCGCTGGTGGCATTGCTAAAATTACATCGAACTGCATCATTTACTTGACGTTTACGCTCTTTACTTGTCCCATTTGAGTATCTCCGGAATACGAGGTTCAATCATCAGCTGGCATGAAATTGTTTTGATGTCACGTGACCGTGCCACCCTGCAAAAAACGAATCCCTCCATGCATACGATGCATGTTTCAAAACAACCCGCCATAAAAACTTGATTGTGTTTGTTGTCGGATTTGTGTCAAGCAGTGACGTTATCAAGGCGCTAGGTTATTCATTCCTTTACCTGTCTTCAACAGGCCTAAGGCCTTCAAATGTAGAACAGGGCCATAGGTTTTCAGGAAGTTTTACAGATGTTTTCAACAATTTAAGCTCTGTAGAGAAAAATTCTGCGCTGATTATTAGGATAAGAGATGCAAATAAACAGTATCTTTTAATTATATCTTTTGAATCTAATATTATATTTACAATAGGAAAAAATGCAGAGCAGAATAATTCCCTTCATTTTTCTGAAGCTTTTGTGGACGATGGGAAAGAGATCATTCAATTTCCTTCATAATAATGATACCATATGATAGAACGTCGCAGTCACTGGCGCAGATCAGTCACCATTGGCGCCAAGTTTGTGGTCGCATACAGGGTACCGAATACCATACGTCAACGTACGAATTCAAAATACGTTGAATTTCTGCATCAAAAGTAAGTAAAAGAATTTCTGCTACTGTATGAGTGAGTTGTTCTGTGGTTGCAAGGCTCTCTGTTGTTTTTTCGAAATCTGTGAGTAAAATTCATCATCAACCGGATTTAAAAGTGAGGAATTTGTGAATAGGTAGGAACATTTCTTTGACCAAGTAGGTAGGTATTACTCAAGGTTGAGCTACACTGCTTGTTTTTCCGTTTTCGTTGTTTTCGCCTTTCCACTTTTTCTGCATTTTCGTTTGATCTTTTTCATTTTGTTTAGAATGTTAGGGTTCTTAACTCCTTTGTCAGCATGTTTATCAAGGAAAATTTGGTAAGTGTCCCTGAGTTTGTGCTGCACTGCCAGGGACCCTTTCTGAAGAGCATGGTCTTAATCCGCGCCCCACCGGGGGTCCGGCGCCACCTTCGCCCCACGGGGGGCCATCGATGGCCCCCTCTAACTCCGAAAATATGGGCGTTAGCGCAAATCTGCAAAGTGCAATAGAAAGCTCGCATGAATTCAGTAGGAAATTACTTCGCATGTTTTAGTGCTCAGGTCAATGGTTTGACCTCCAGAGGTCAAATTAGGTCAAGATTGGCTATTTTCACTCAAATATGCAATGATTAAGCAAACTGGTCATAACTCTATGTCATTAGAGCTATTGAGGCCTGGTAAAGTTCATTTGATAGGAAATTCCCAGTACTTTTTCCGCTATGTGGAACGTAAAGACCTCCCGCCAGTGGTTTGAACTCCAGAGGTCACCTCGTGACCTAATATGACCTGAGGTCATGAAAGGTCACAAAGAAACCTTGCCATATATCAAATGAAAGCCAGTGACAAGACAAACACGGTGGTGTTTGTTTCACCGCTCTAGCTTAATTAGGTCAAAAGTTATTGTTAAAATACTGTTTTTGACCTCTGGTGACCTTGGATGACCTTGGATAAGTCAAAGGGTAAATATGACCCCTGGGATCCGTGAAAGGGTGTCCAAAAACGCTGTTCTGAGCAGTCTGAGTATTTGCAATCATTTTTGTGGCTTTTATATCATGAAACAGGTTTTCCCCATGCTTTTCCAATGGGAGAGGTCGCCTCGTGACCTGACCTCAGGGCACGAAATCGAAAAATCCCGGATATACACCTTGTAGACCCTGGAGGGGTCATGAAGTGTAGGAAGTGTCAAATCGATCGACTTTGAAATGTAGCTCTTACAGAGCTCTAAAGTTGAAGTGAGGTGACCTTGGTTGACCTCGTCTGGTGACCTGACCTTGGGTGACCCGGGGTAAAAAATTTCAGGGATGATGGGAAAATGATGCAGTGAGAGGTAGAGCCCTCAAATGCGGTGCTGCGCCTCATCGTTTTTCTGCTATCCCGGAAAAACCTTAGGGGGGCCATCGATGGCCCCGGTGGGGCGAGGGTTAACACAGCAACTTCAACTCGTTGCAGTCAAGCTTCAAATTTTGAAGTTCAACAGTTCCCCCAGGCCTCATCAGCTTCACTCCATCATCTATAGTAATCAACACCCTTTTCATTCTGCTTGCTAACTTTCTTCAGAAATCCCTAAACTCTGGACCCCTGACTGAGACCTGAAAGCTGGGGGACATTAGTTCCAATATTTAAGAATGGTAATCAGCAGCTCCTTGGGAACCTTAGACTGGTGAGCCTCACTTCTGTCCCATGCAGGATTATAGAATCATTGATAAGAGACAGATTTCACCCTCACCTCATGGAACACAATCTACTGTTCTATGACTATCATGGATTCCAACTGAAATGCTCCTGCAAATCACAGCTGTTGGAGGTGCTGGCCATGCTGGGGGATTGGAGCCAGCTCATTAAGGACCATCAAGCAGTGGATGCAGTTTATGTGGATTTTTTCAAAGTGTTTGACTCTGTACCTCACAAGAGATTCTTAAGGAAGCTATATGGGTACCTATGGGGTGAGGGGACATCTCTCATGGATCAGGGTTAGTTTCTTACACATCAATAGCAGAGAGTGGTGGTAGGTACTGCTGTGCCTGACTGACTGAGGGTGTCTAATGGAGTCCCCAGGGTTCAGTTTTTGGTCCAATTCCGTTTCTGGTATACATTTATGACCTCCCTGGTGTTGTGGAATATAGTTTTAAGATTTTTGCTGATGACACCAGGGGTTTACAGCTCATCACATGACCTTGTCTTTAGGGGTCTCTTCAAAGAGACAGTAATAGCTTGCTAAAATTGTCTGCTGACTGGCAGCTCCCCTTTCAATGTAGACAAATGCACAATTCTGCATGGTGGCACAACCAACGCACACCACAGGTGTGTACTTCATGATGGATACACATGTTCGCGAGTCATCTGGGAAAAGAGACTGTTCTGTTTCCATTCTGTTTCCTTTGGCCACATCGAAACTCAAGCTATTTCTGTCATGTGCATCTGCACCCGCGGAAAGTGTCCAATGCCCCAGCACACTCACAGGAGAGAGTGGGCCTAGACCAAGTGCAGGCTGTCGGCTCCACCAAGAAGAAAGTTGAGACGTCGAGCGGATTGAATTAAGTCAGCATGTGACAGGATTAAGTTAAGTCAGCGGATTAAAAAAGGGCAGGCAAAAAACAGCCATCTGCAAGCCATAGGCGTTGGAAAAGGGGGCCAGGGGCCTGCCCCCACTTATTGGCCAAAATATCCCGATTTCAGTAAAAATGTGAGAAAATTAGACAGTCCTATAACCAGCCTCTGCCGAAGGCAGCGAATAGCCCAAATTCGAACAGTTTTTTTGTCCTGACGTGAATATTTTTTCTCAGCATCAGGTTAAAGTTTGCCTCCCCCCCCACTTTTTTTGCCGGTGGCGACGCTTTTGCGCAAGTCGTTCGTTAATACCGACCGTTTCACGCTTCCCCGACTGTACAAACCTCTTGTGCCCCCACTGATCGAATACGGCGACAGTGTGTGGGGCCCATTCAACCGAGCCGATCAGAAACTCGTAGAAAAAGCACAGAGGCGTGCAACACGCTTGGTACAATCCCTTTGCCACTTACCTTACCCAGAGAGATTGAAAGAACTAGACCTCCCGTCCTTGTACTACCACAGACTAAGAGGGGACATAATAAAGCTGTACCAGCTGATGTACGGGAACATCGATCAGGATTTCACGCTGTTTGTTGCTCTCTACCCTCACACTTTCACTCGAGGCCGTTCTAGTTCTAGAAGTTGGCTAAACCCTCAGCTCAAACAAGAGTTCGTCGTTGCGCCCTAGGGGTCCAAACGTCATCCGATTGGAACTCTCTCCCCTGAATCTGTCGTTTCAGCTCAAACCGTGACCCATTTTAAAAGCGGCCTAGATGAGCACTGGGCCCAGCTCAGGTACCATATTCCTGAGAACGACTGAGCCAAGTGCGATCAAAATCGTGCTCGTGGAGAACGGAGTCTGTGGGCCTTTTGCCTCGAAATTCCGGTAGTCCGATTGGTAAGGTAAGGTTTATTGTTTACTTTGTTATCGTGTCTCTTTCTGGAGAAGGACTAAACGGCGGAAAAAACCAGCGTAAAAGCCCATGCTCAGTTTTGTTTTTGGGGGCATGACCGGATTTGCCCCTTGGCAGGGTTGTGATAATTTCCTCGCACCACGGTAATTTTTACGCACCCCGTAATCGGTCGCGTCCATAATGCATAACAATTGCCTAGCAGTAGCAAGGGACACACTTTAAAGTCAACGCAGCGCTTTGTACATTTCGTGCAAAATTATTGACTAAAGCACGAGAAACTGCTTAAGTGACCCAAGACTGCCTCTCAGGGGTCATATGTCCATTGATTATGTGACCTTGATCCTTGGAAATATTTACGGATAATACTGGGTGTTCGGTGTTAGAAGAAAGTGTTGATATTTTCTTTTACCCGATCTTGATTTTTTCCCCTGTATGTGGCATACCTTTTCCTCATCATTTTTACAACTTCTGTGATAATTTTAAGGTCAGGTCATCTCAGGTCAGGTCACCAGTACAGGTCAAGTGACCTGACCTCAAAAAAAGTTTAAGATAGCATAAGTCGGAGCAGAGCAAACTTATCGGATTGAAACTCATATCACATAATGAGCCCACCGAGCTCTCTAAGAATGTTCCGGTATTTTTGATATCGATGACCTAAGGTCAGGTACGAGGCATGACCTCTCCATTGGAAATACATGGGAAAAATGTTTTTTTATTGTATAACTCAGTAACGGATAGTGATAGAGCGTTTATTTTAGCTGCATGAGACTCGCCTTGGCTTTGCAGTTCTAATGATATGCATTTTATAAAATTTGACCATGACCTGACCTCAGGTCAGGTCAAATCTTTGATTTGACCTAGCAAGGTCAAATTATATATCATTCGATTTGGCTTGCTGCGAGGATTCATACAGTTCAAGTCGTTTTGCTCTATCTTTACTTGTTCAGATGTAATGGCCGAAAAACTTAATTTACATGTTATCCCTATTACGGCATGTTTTGACTCTCTCGTGACCTTAAATGTTACCTGAAAAAAATGATTCAAATATTTTCGATGGAGAAGTGAATGGGCTACCCAAAGCCGTTTACCATTTTTCGCTACCTACCGTGGTTCTCGAGATATTAGGGGGAACCCGCCCTTCCCTCGTCAAAGCGAAGGTGGCTCAGACCCCCGTCAATGCGCGTGTTAACCCTCGTCCCAACGGGGCATCGATGGTCCCCTAAGGTTTTTTTCGGAATAAAGAAAAACGACGAGGCGCAGCACCACGGTTGAGGGCTCTATCTCTCACCCCGCATTTTCCCACCATCCAAGAACTTTTTTACCCCGGGTCACCCAAGGTCAGGTCACCAGGTGAGGTCACCCAAGGTCACTTCACTTCAAATTTTGAGCTCTATAAGAGCTACATTTCTTAGTCGATCGATTTGAAAATTCATACACTTCATGACCACTCCAAAGTCTACATAATGTATCTCCGGGATTTTTCGACTTCGTGACCTGAGGTCAGGTCACGAGGTTACCTCTCCCATGGAAAAAGCATGGGAAAAGCTGTCATACCGATCTAAAAGTCACAAAAAACGATTGAAAATTCTCAGCTTGCTCAGAAAAACGTTTTTGGACACCCTTTCACGCATCCCAGGGGCCATATTTGCCCTTTGACCTCTCCGGGGTCATCCAAGGTCACCAGGGGTAAAAACAATTTTTTGACAATAACTTTTGATCTAATTAAGTTAGAGTGGTGAATCAAACATCATCGTGTAGGTCTCGTCACTGGCTTTCATTTGATATACGTTAAGGTCTCTTTCTGACCTTTCGTGACCTCAGGTCATATTAGGTCACAAGTTGACCTCTGGAGGTCAAACCACTCGCGGGATGTCATCATGTTCCGCATAGCGGAAAGATGTCTGGTATTTTTCTATCAAATGTACTTCACGAGATCTTAATAGCTCTAATGGCATAAGACTTATGCCCGGTTTTCTTAAGCATTGCATAGTTTAGTGAAAATTGCTTATCGTGACCTAACATGACCTCTGGAAAGTCAAACCATTGACTTGAGCGCTTAAATATGTGAAGTAATTTCTTACTGAATTCACGCGAGCTTTCTAATGCACTTAACAGATTTGCGCTAACCCCCATATTTTCGGAGTTAGAGGAGGCCATCGTATGCCCCCGGTGGGGCGTGGGTTAAACAAGGGTTTTAATTGACTCTTACAATATTGTTATTTGAATTTTACACTCACCAATTATACTTTCCAAAATGAACGTTGCACTCAGCACCCTAGCGCAGAACCAGTTTTGAAGCACTGCCGGAAGGGTCGTAGATCTTTTAATGCACGGCGTACTACATTAACCACTAATGTGTCCCGTGGGCGTTGCGCATAGTACAGATGAATGGACCAGTCACCTCCATCTGCTGTTGGAGAAGACTGGTACTGGCTCTAACAGGTCATGTTGGGCGGCACATGTATCGAGGTTAACGCTCCCGTGAAGAGACAGTGGTGACATGGTAGGACCTAGCATTGACAAACGGTAAAGCTGAACCTCTCCGATGCTGATGTGGGCGCGCTGATGCTGATCTGTACGAGCGAGTCCAACCGCTGGGAATCTGGTAGTGCCTGTGTTTTCAGATACTGGACTTGTTCACCCTGACTCCAGATGATGTCAGCTTTTCTTACTTTCCTCATCTAATTTTCACATTCCTTTCCAGGCTCACGCCGCCGGCATGGCCAAGAAGAAGCGCCGGCCCGCCGCGACGGCGCCCGCTCCGCTGGCCCCCTTCACGCCGATCTGTTTCTCGGACCTTCTGCACGTTCACAGGCGACCCCGCTTCGCTGCCGGCCACCCTCTGTACCCGCCGACCAGGAGCGCCGCCGACACCGCCGACACCGTCTCCCTGATGCTGACGCAGCTGCTGGCCACACCGGTGTCCTCCACCGCGCCGCCGCCGCCCTCGGCCGCCTGCCTGCAGCAGCTGAGGGCGCTGCTGCAGCAGCTGCTGCGGAACCGGCGCCGCTGCCGGCCTGGCCCTCTCCTGGAGCGGCGCTGCAGGGGCGCCGACGCCGTACCGCCCGGTGTGCTGGCCGCCGCACTCATTCGACTCACCCTCCGCCTGGTGCCGCTGGACCTGCTGGGACCCAGGCGGCTGGACCACGTCATTCGGCACCTGCTGCAGCTGGGACGGTTCGACGTGTTGTGCGTGGGTGACGTGACGCGGGGTCTGCGGATGCGCGGTCGGGCGTGGCTGAAGCAGGAGGAGCCGGAGCTGGCGGTGCACCTGCTGGCGCGGGCGGCGGTGTGGACGCTACGGGTTGTGGTGCTGGACGCTCTCCGAGCGTACTTCTACGTCACGGAGCTGGTACACCCACGGCTGCAGCTGGGCTTCTTCTGGAGGCCAGACTGGGAGAGCAGGGTCCAGCTGCAGCTGACCCGTCTGGTGGACGACAGCGCTCTGGAGCCGGTGACGTCATCCGCCGCTGACCCGGACCCAGCGCCAGCCCGGCTGCGGTTTCTGCCCAAGTCGTCGGGCGGTCTGCGTCCGGTGATGTCGGCGCCCCCGAGCGGCCCGCTGCGAGACCGCTGCCGCCAGCTGGTGGCCGTGATGCGACACGAGGCGCTGGCGCCGCCGGAGAGGGCGCCACCGCCGCGCCAGCTGCACCAGCTGTGGCGCCGCTTCATCGGCAGTGTGTCCGGCGCCGACGGCTCAGTGCCGCCGCTCTGGTACGTCCGCGTGGACGTGCGGGACGCCTACGGCTCGGTGCGTCACTCGGTGCTGCTGCGGCTGCTGCGGGAGGCGCTGGCCAGGCTGCCGGCGCGGCTGACTTTGTGCCGCCGCGCTGATGGTCGGTATGTACTCTGGGACGAGCGTCAGTCCGGCGCTAGGGTGGAGGTGGAGACGCAGGAGGTGTTGCACCAGCTGGAGAGTCTGGTGACGGGCCAGCGGCTGCGTTACGGGCGCCAGATGTTTCATATGCGGCGCGGCCTGGCGCAGGGGGCACCGCTGTCGGCCGCTCTATGTGACATGTACTACGGGGCGATGCTGCGGCGCACCGTGCCGTGGTGTTTTGAGCCGGCGTCAGGCGTGCTGCTGCTGCGAGCGGTGGACGACATCCTCATGGTGACGCCGAGCCAGGCGTCGGCGACTCGGTTCCACAGCGTTCTTCTCCAGGGTGTGGCAGAGTTTCACTGCTTCTTGAGCAAGGAAAAAACCCGGACGAACGTGACGGAGGAGCTGACGGCCGGCAGCGTAAATATATCTGGAAACTGTTTCCACCTGCCCGGCGCGGAGGTCAGCCCCGACATGTCGCCCTACTCAGGCGTCGACATGCGCTTCACTCTGCGGACTTCGAGCCTCCGCTCTCCGGGTCTGACGCTGCGGCGCCGTCTCAACACCCTCTGTGCTCTCCGTTTGGTGCCCCTTCACTGGGACCCGCGGATTAACTCGACGCAGCGACTGCAGACGTCTCTGCGGGAACACCTGGTGGTGACGGCCCGCCGCTACGTGGCGCTGCTGTCGCGCCTCCGGCTAGACGGCGATGAGAGGAACACGGCGTTCCTGGCGGGAGCGGCGGAACTGTGCTGGCGCAGGGTCCGCAGCGTGCTAGCACGATTTGCCCGTGAGGGTGGGTATCGCGCCTGGGCGACCAGCGGTATGGTACGGAGGTTGGGCGCCAGCGCCTTCGCCAGGGTCCTGCCGCCTCACCTGGAGGCGCTGAGGGAGGCGCTGAGGGCGCAGGGGCGACGTAAGCGGACCTGTGCGCTGAGAGACTGCGGAGGATGCCCTGCTGTGGTAGCTGGTGCGGGTTAGGCGGGCAGTAAGGTAAGCCGGGACAGAGCCGAGCTCGGGAACGTGAGGCGACAGAGCAGACTATGGGAGGCAGTGATGGGGCAGGCGTTGGGAAAGGGATGATAGAGGCCTGTGGGGAGACGGTTTGGACGGAAAGCTCAACGCAGGTGCCTTCTGAGAAGGCGCTAAGTAGCGAGATATGTGAGCTCAGACAGGAGACATTGGCTAGCCTGTGTCATTTCTTCGAGTTTTAAATCAGGAGCGTTTAACCAGACCTTCAATGTCGCCTTGGGTGAAAGTCATTGAGTGATCCCGAAATCGAAAGTGAAAGCTTTTGGAAATGGCCGCCCCGAACTGTTCTGTCTCTTACGAGTTACTGCCAGGTTCGTCCACCAACACTGAGCTCAGACCCTAACGTTATGGTCGTTTTTGTTACCGTGAACTATCTTTTCGAGACAGTCAGGTCCCCATCGGCGTGCGTTTCGCGTGTACAGCCGTGCTATTGCGCTGCTGGTATTGCTCAGGTCCGTTTGCAGAGCCTTTACGCCGATGTTTCTCGTATCAGTGTTTTGTAGCTCTCCGTTTGTTAGATAGGCTGTGATTGCGCACAAATTGTGATTCATATGCATATTTTTCATGCCTAAAAGTTTGGTAACCTTTTGCTGTGGTGCAACAGTTGTTGCTCATTTCCACCGGTCATTATGCCGACATTTGTGGTAGCAGTGGTTTTCTAGTTTTCCGTTTGGAGATTGGCTGTGATTATAATAATGATAATAATTTGCTGGGATTATCAACGCACCAACTGTGTCATATGGCGTTGCCAACTCTTTCCCTGTTGAAAGGGTTTCTCGGGAGCCCGCTTGCTCCTTGTTCTGGGAAGCCGCCGGGCCTTGAGCCCGGGCCGGCTGCGTGGCGCCGCCAGCACGGGACCGCCTTTTATCCATGTGGGGGTGCCCCAGCCGAAAGCGCCTACCCCTCGATGGACTCATGAACACACCTGTAGGAGTTGACCACACGAACACATATAAGGGAGCCAACGAACGCGCGGGCGAGAGGAGAAGATGTGAATGCAGCAGGTTCTTTATAGCTTGAACAGAAACATCTGTAGAAATAAAGAGACTTGTTTGCCGCTTCAGATTTATATCTGCCCTCCTTAACAATGCAATAATGTCAGACTATCATCATAGGCCTTCAATGGGCACAATATCACGATCCACTCTTTTCTTCACCAGTCGTCCACATCTTCATCCACATCTTCATCTACATCTTCTTCATCATCCCACCCGCTGGCCTTCTTCGGCCCACCAAAATCCTCCCTTACATCGTACACAAAGTCTGCATCTCCCGGCCGCACAACCCGCTTTGCAAACCCCTCTTCCATCGCCGCCTTCTTCCTCTCCAGCTGCTCCGTGGACAACACGTTCAGATCCTCCTCGGGGTCGACCCGGAACTCGACGTCCACCCGCGGCACTATCTCCGCCGCCGTGCCGCCCGCCATCCCCTCCTGTATAATGCGCAGCATCCTCAGCAGCTGTCTCTGCGGCACAGTATCCAGGTACGGCGCGTGCCGGCGCCGCAGCTCCTCCGCCACGCGGCTGCAGCCGCCGGAGGCCGTCAGACTCTTCACCGGCATCTTCCGGAGGCGGTCGCCTCCGCCGTCTGCTGGCCGGTACACCAGCAGCAGCGACGGCGGCGACAGACGCACCCCAATACGCTTCACTGTGGACATGGCGACGGTGGCGCCTCTGGCGGTGGAAACGCTGCGGCGGGTGTGCTGCAGGCTGCCGGCTTGACGTGGGTAGTGTCTGAAGAGCAAACGACAAGTATGTAGAGTCGGTTTTTCGAAAGCGATCTAGATCACTAAGACTTCGTGTTTCTAACTGAAACACAATTGTGGCTTGTACAGACATTGTGGTAAGGTAAATTAATTTTTAAGGGCTTATCGACACTAATTTTTTAGCCCACCATCTATTTAATAAGAACTTCCGAACCCGTACAGATATTTCAAACTGTTTGGCCCCATAAGTCCGAACATAAGTGTCGCCACCGGCAAAATAGTGGGTGGGGGCAGCCACACTTCAACCTGGTGCTGACAAAAAACTTTCAACATCAGGACCAAAAACTGTTCGAATTTGGGCTCCTCGTTGCATTCTGCAGCGGCTGGTTATAAGAATGTCCGGTTGTCTCTCATTTTGACTGAGATCAGGAAATTTTTGGCCAAAAAGTGGGGGCCATGCCCCCTATTCCGACGCGTATGATTCCGAATATTTAGTTAGATTATTTTCGTTGGTTGTACCACTCCCCAGCTGATGTAATATGACGTGGGAGGGGGAAGGGGAGTAATCTAAGGTTGAACACACCAAATCGGGTGGGCACACCAAATCCCGTCTCTGTGTGGTTTCGAACTCGCGACTCTGCAGAGCATATCGAAAGGCACATTAAATGAATGCCATGTGGAACAATCACTTTCTATGATTGTGAGGGGTGTCACTGTACCACTGTCAAATGTACCACTGTTGGATAATGAAGAAGGTTTCGAGGCAACGGTCACAACGGTCACGGTTCGAGGCAACGGCAAGTGAGCTCAAACGTCAAAGGCCCATTTCATGCCTAATTCAAGGCTAAGTGATACAGCATAGATTGTCAAAGCACGAACATCATGTCTATACATTGTAATTTGACAGCCTTGTTCGATTGGGCCTCTAGGACCAAATAAAACACACGCACAGAACTACACTTTAGTTTACATCCCGTGTTTCGTTCTGAGTCACAAATACTACATTCATTCCTAGAATCGGTATTTTCTTATTCTCTCAATTACAACTGGGAACGATTCCATTAGCATGATTCTGCTACAACTAATGAACCTGTCTAAAACTGAAATACGAAACCGATCACCAAAAACAGAAGACAACCATAAACATATGCACACACCAAGATGCCACATATCTCGAGCCGCACTGAGGGTTCCCGAAAAAGAGTTGTTACGTTACCTTCTCTGCTTGCTTTCAGCGCTGTTTACGTCCGGTGGAATTCCGTTTTCAACGGCACCGGCGATTCCGCGGCCCCACGCAGTTGTTTTGCCTCTCACCTGACTCATGGATCGATATACCGCTCCGCTGCGAGCGCCATCCATGCACGACGCGCCGCGAAGCAGGCGCCACCTGCTAACGGCAGAGATAGTGGGCGGGTGGATGCGAGAGCACGCCGTGGGTCGGAAATGAATTTCCAGCTCCGTGGATCGGGTTGGCTTGACGAGACGATTAGGGTAGGCTGGATTTGGACCCGACTATTTATCGATTTAGTAGTACTTTCGGGTATAGATAGGATCTAGATCGATGATCGTGAGCAAGGGCAGTGGAATAGTTCAAAAGCCTTGCAGCATTAATATAGCGAAACCAGAAAGGAGATTTCGGCGTTGCTGTACAATACATGGATCTAAAATACGCTGTTTCTTTTGACAACAGTATGGCCAGAGAAGTCCGGTGTAGTTAAATCGAACACCAACCACTGCCAAATAAAAACCAGCTCCCGTATTTAGCAGATGTATTGTACATCGGTTGATGAAACCGCCATGACATGAGGAAATGCAAACACTGCGCGTGAAACTTGAGGACACGTATCTAAACGGAATAGCGTAGCGTACACTGGACACGGGGCGCTAACTGACGATAACACCTTGAACTTTCCGCAAAGTTACAGCAGTCCTTGCCGCTTCAGGTCCTCGAACGTCTTCCGATTGACGACGTTACCTTGCGAGTCCTCGTACTCCTCCTCGGCATCGGCCTGCCACCTGCCGGATGTTTTCTGCACCTTGAGCCGCTCCCAGAGCGACAGCGCGTCCTCGATCTGCGTCACGTTCGCGAAGTGCGCCGTGTTGGGGATGCCGAGACACCGCATGCCGTTCGCGTGCCTCCACTCCGCGAAGTGGCGCTGGAACGCCTTGGGGCCCTTGTAGACGAAGTTGCCGCAGATCTCGCACGTGTAGCTGATGTTGAGGCCGTGCAGCTTGTAGAGCCAGTAGGGGATCGGCTTGCCGTCCCAGCCGAGCGGCAGGTTCTTGGGGTTGTAGGGCACGTCGTCCTCGTCGTCGTCCGAGTCGGGCTCGCTGGCCTCGGCGTCCGACTCGTCGCGCTCGCCGTCTGTGCGCGCCTGGCGCCGCTCCACGTTCTCCCGCGTGGCGGCGCGCTGCTCAGTCAGCTGCTCGCAGAACCAGTACACCTGCCGACCGTGGTAATGTACACCGGTCAGTAAGCAGAGATGGCTGCTGTTCACATAGCTCAGACACAGCAGTGTACTTAAAACAGGAATCGGAATCGGGGCCTATATGACCACCACGGTTAGAGCACCCTTCAGTCCACATAATCAATCAGAGGGGAGGGTAAATGGGTTGGAGGAATAGGAACTTTGCGTTAGAACAATGAGGCTCCTAAACTGAATTCTTCCCTCTCCAGAGGTTTTCCGAACCAATTGCAATATAAGGAGCAGTCAGCTGACAGCTAGTTTTCGCGCTACCTGACCTGAGACTCGAGGAACGCCAGTTCGCGCGCTTTCTCAGCTTCGCGGTTTTTGCCGGCGCGCACGTGCTGTTTCTTGGCGAACAGCGCCTGGTCCACCTCCTGCAGTCGTTTTCCTGCCGGTCGCATCAGACACCGTGTATTAATGACGATGTGTGGTGTGTGTCTGCTGGGTTAGTGCGGCAAATCATTCGGTGATGGCTAGCCATTATGAATCCAAACCGGGCGATTACTGGCCTGAAGGCGTACGTACAGAGCGTTGTGATTGCCCACTTTGGAAGCAGAGCCAGGGCTTCGTCACGGGAGAGGGCTCGACCCTGTTTTGAAGGAGTGGTAGGTGGGTCACTCACTTTTGACTGCCTTATAGCTTAGGACCCTCACCTTTGACTACCCTATCAGTTTCTTAAAAATATCGTTTGCCTCGAAATCGGTCAAAACGTAGGACTCAGGGGTCAACGTATTTCCTTTTTTTAATATGTAGGCTGCTGCAGCTCTGTGTGAGCCCACAACGGGTTTCACTACCGTATCTGGTCCATCCAAAATTCGGCAGAGTGGACACGTGTTTCCATCGCCGGATCTGGATCCCCTCCCACATTCCAAAATATGTGGCTACACTATTGGACAGGACAACCGTGGTTCACGAACATAGAAGACAAGCACTAATGGTGGATCTACGGCTCAGAGCCCCATCTCCCGCAAATGTGCCAGCAAATGAGAACCCTGCCGTGACTGCGTAATATTAGGCAACGTTGCTGAAAATACCGCGACCTACAGACATTCAATATCCGATTCGTATCGATAACAATGCTATCCTGATATATACCGGGTTTTTTCCGGACAAATCCTAGCGAGAACGGACGTGCAGATCCGCCGCTGACCTTTGGTGGAGAAGAGTCTCTGGGCCCGCTCCTCCAGAGTGCCGCCGCACTTCAGTCCCAGAGCCATCAGCGCCGACTTGAGCCGATCCAGGCCCAGCGATGCCAGCTCCTCCCAGGAGGAGAAGGCAGACAGGTCCAGGTGGGCGCCGGCGTGCGTCAGGGCACCGCCCGTCTCCTTTGGCCAGCCAGGGAACGTGCCTGCCGACACCCCGGCCGGTGCTCGTCATGTGTGATGTACTGTCTGTTACAGGCAGGTCCAATACGTCGTCATTGTCATTTAGGCTGTATGACGATAAAAACGGACTGACGGCCACTTTGTCGAAGTTCTAAAATGGATAATGTAATGGACAATAGGTCAGCAAATCAGGAAACCACCTTTTGTTTCCACTTTCAATCACTTAAAACAACCACATCTCCCTTTGTCTTACTACCCCGAGTTGACCCAAGTATCGCATGTAACTAAGCACCTGGTTGTAAGCGGCATGCAACACTGCAGAGGTTTGTTCACATTTATCACGTGGCATGCGCTGTCACATGGAAAGGGATTCCTTCCCGGTTTAAAATAGTGAAATAGCCCCCTTTATTTTTAACTTTTCAGCGTGCGGAAATTTAATACAGAGAGCTTTCGGTGAAATTAAATATACTAACCATGGGTTCTCGACACACTGCACAAAGCTGTTATCCCCAATCGAATAATAAAAGTGGGAGACTTCCTTTACGATGAAATTCGATACATTTTTAACGATTTTCGGCGGGGGGTTGAGGCTGAAGGGCTTAAACTAGCGTGATCAATTTATATCGACACTTTTGATAAAAGAGAAACAAACAGCAGCACTCACCGGCCTCCCACTTTGTAGTAAACTGATCGGACAGCGTCTGCATCTTCTCGTCGACGTCGGTGAGCGGCCGTACCCGCAGCAGATAATCGTGCAGGTACTCCAATAGCGCCTCCAGGTACGCCCGGTACTCGGCGTTCTTCCGGTCCCGCGAGATCTCCGACAGCTGGTCAAACAGACCCAGGTACGTCACGTAGTCCACCTTCTCCACGCCCTTGAGGTTGACGTAGCGCGTGTAGCATTCGTGCAGGTCCATGTACTTGCCATAGCCCTCCTCGTCGCTGAACTCAACCATCACCGTCTCTTCGTTGCTCTGCTCACGGACCCTGTCCAATTCGTCGAACTCCATCGACATCGGCACACTGATCTCGTTCGGGTGCCGCTTGTGGAAGTCCTTGATCGTCTTGAGCCGGTTGTAGAACTCGGCGAACTCGTTGGGACCCGACAGCGCAGCAACCTCCTCTTTCCTGATGCCGTCCTTGTCCTCATACAGGTCCTTCAGCATGAGCGTACAGTCCATGTGTCTGTCCAGCAGCAGCTTCAATCGGTGGTCTGAGTTAATGCGGTCGCGGTTGGTGGACTTTTTGTGCAGCATTTCCTTCTTCATGGCTTCGACAAGCCGCTCACGCTCTTCATGCTTGCTGCGCTGCTGCTCCAGGATGGTTTCCATGGTTACAGGGCGACGTCACAGGGTCTGATGCGATGTGCTCGGGCCCGCGTCAGCTCACGTTCGGGTACCAGGACGAGGCTGTTTCAATGTTGATGGAATAAATTTAGCCACTGCAAAATAAGAAAATTTTATTATGCCTAGAAAAAGGCACTCATGGCATGGTGTGCCTCTAAACAAGACAATGACCAAACACAGATCCACATCGTCAAATACGAATTCTTCACAAATTAGGGCCGTTTCACACTTGAAAGAATCTGTCAACATAGTCAGTCAATAGCTGTTTTATCATCGATCTCTGCATGTGCTTCTGTAATTTAGATTGCCAAATTCTGCCAAGTATGCATAGGCCCTTACAAAAACCTATTACAACTTACCTCAACTACTAGAAACTTAACTAGAAGCAGGGAGCTGCAAATTCTTTTCCCTGACTTTTTTCTTCTCAGTGATTTATGTGTCTACATAGGGGGTACATGTTTCCTCAAGAGTCAGCCTCTGTCCCAATATGTCATGACCCCATGACCCAAAGACAGGCAAAAGCTGCCCTAAGCTGGTAGGTATGTGTCTACATAGGGGGTACATGCTTCCCCAAGAGTCAGCCTATGTCCCAATATGTCATGACCCCATGACCCAAAGACAGGCAAAGGCTGCCCCAAGCTGGTAGGTCTGTCTTGAGGCTGCTGCAATGAGATCTCTTTAAACCAATGGTAGCCAACATGCTGAGTATTGGCCAGCCAGAGGACCTTCCAAAGTATCATAGATGGTGGCACCAGCACAGGATAATGGCATGTGGTGGCCACATTGGACTCTGCTGAATGTGTCTGTTGTATTTGACAGTTCAATATATTAGTGTTGAGTGGGGCAGTGCAACAAATTTATACTTATCAGAGCTGGATCCATATTCTCCATATCCTAGCTTGTGACCAGCCAGAGTATTGGGTCATACTGCTGGTGACACTGGCTTTGGCGAGAAGGGATGTTACTGGCCACCTCAGTCACCTGTGGTGCACTCTGTGGCTTCCATCAGGCACACTGCTTGCTGGGACATGGATATGAAAATCAGGACTCTTTGTGACTTTGCTTAACTGTAGGAGCTATCTATGTTCTGAGGATATGCTGATGTGCGGATCAACAATATCTGTCAATTGGCCTCACTGCTGTTTTGGATCCCCCAATGAGCTGCTATAATTCTTATTGAGGTAAGTCACTGTATGCTCTATCATCAGCAGTATTGATATATGTTTTGCACACTCAAACCCACCAGATTCTGCAGACTGGCTGAAGGATTCAGTCCATATATACATGTATTTCACACAAACAAAAGCACATGGCTGATACACAATGTCAAGATGTAGATTAAAAATAGGTGAGAGGTAACAACATAAGCAGGAAGCAAGATAACAAGTATGGGGAAAACTCCACAGTCATATGTTTAAAGGTCATTTCAAAGGTCATAAGGCTTGAGGTAGGTGGGTAAATATTCCATAATAATCAATATCACTACCAACCTTATCTTTAAGCCTTAGCGGACGCATATATGATAAGATATATGATATTCTGAGTAGTGAAGGCTCAATGCCTGTGGGGTCCATTCTAATGGAGCTCGATTACATGTGAGGTCTTCGCTCAGTCCTGGTTTAGGATATCATATTTCTGTAGTGCCCAGTGGGTGTCAAGTCATGATTTAAACTGGTTAGTCATGGTAGACTTAACCACCACAGCCGGAAGCGAGTTCCAGTCTGTACAATTCTAACACTGAAGCAATTCCAGTGGACTCTGGACACTGCTACAGGTTTTGCAAACTTCCGGGAGTGACCACGAGTACGAGTATATATAAATAATTTGGTATATTGCTTGAACTCCGCCTAGTGACATGAACCTCTGAAACGTGACTACTGCATTCCGATTCAGTCCATACATGTATTCATAACGCAGTTAAAAATGAATCACACACAAAGCAAGCAGGTGACTGCTAAAATGCTGGCAGGGTATGGGTGAACAGATGCGTTAACTTGATCAGATGCGTTAACTCTTCTGATCAAGATTCGATCTGCTGCATAGCTGAGTGCTGATGACAGTTAAATAACCCAGAACCTGACCCAAGCTATCACACAGAAAAAGCTCAATGTTTCTACCTACCTACCCAGTCGACAGCATTTTACCTACCTTGGATAGATTGAAGACAGGATTTTGAAGCACGTGCAGTAGTATTTTATTTTTCTCCTGCTCACGGTTAGTAGAGACACTCCTGCTTCTTCTCCTCCCCAAGGCAATAGAGTGCTCCTCCCTCTCTCTCTCTCTCTCTCTTCTCTGTGGTAGAAAAGGAGAGACTTTGGGTGTTAGGAAAACAAGCCTAAAGGCATCCTAAACTCAACCTTGGGAAGAGGACAAAAATCACGTGATTTTTACTGGTAAATTAAACTAAAAAACACGTGGTGTTACGTCTAACAAATCAAGTTGCTATTCTACGGTTCTACTAGTTTTTGATTTTTCTTGAGTGGCGCTTCTGAGACAATACCCTAAATTTTTGTGTTTTTGTTGGGATCTCGGTGAGTGTGTGTGTGTGTATTATTTCACACGCACGGATCTAGGGTGTACCTCTTGCTTCTAAGGTGTCTGTGCGCAGGTGTCAGTCAAGTAAAGGTATATTCTTGTGTGTCAGTAGGCTCTCGTTGTCACTGACACTTCGTTGCTTCTGACAATTGGTTTGCTACAGTGAAGAGGTCAGCAACAGAGCATATCAACAATCCCATTGTAGCTATTGCCTACTTTGCATTAATCCATAACACTACGCACGACCCTAGATTCCTGTAGGAACTGTCGTGTGGCTGCAATAATCATTTTTTATTGTAAAACTGCTGCTGCTAAAATCTTATATTTTTATCTTCCTTTTTACATGTAGTATGTAATATCAATATTCTGCCTCAACCTGTTGCTCATACTTTTGAACAGGAGTATCGCCTCTTGATTTTTGCTGGTTTACGGATCATCAATTGGCAATGACAGGTGGAAGGTGTATTTTGAGCATATTAGCTGTTCAGAAATTGCAACAACATTGCTCTTTATTAACAGCTGCATAGGTAGTTGCAGGTTACAGGGAGAATTTCACATAAAATAGGTTGACTATCAGAGTGTCTGGAAAAATTCCACTGATTCAGGAGCTGGGGGATGCATCCCCTGCTTCTGACACAATGCTTGTGGACATCTGGAGTGTTAACTCCTCTATGCCCAATTAGTGAGCTAGGTAGGTACACAGATATCTCCCAATGGTTGGCTATATCTTAAACACTTAAAGGGAGATACACGAAAAAAAAATGTATTGGCTATATGAAAAGGTTACAAAAGTTGTTTCAGAAGTCCTATTCTCATTTTTGCAAATTCGGCCTGCAAATGCCTTAAAATTGCTCTCAAAGTCAACATTGCTAGACAACTTTACCGGTACACCTCATATCGATGTATATGACGACACACGGCTAAGGCTATCAATTTTCTAAGAATTAGGTCATATCTATCCTAAATAGTGATGTAGAACTTTGGACTACTACAGAAAAAATTACCTTAGAAAAACAACATTCCAAAACTCTTTTGAAGCAGAAATATAGGGCTTAAAAGAAATCACAATTAACCAATCAGAAGCCTAGGAATTCTCAAACCGGGTCACGTGACCTATCTGACACAAAAGTTTTGTCATCCTGGGGCTGAAGCAGAAAATGACTCAAGACCAGCGGTACGAAACCGCTGAAGACTTGAGTAATTATGTTTTTCCGTTTTTAGGGCAAACTAATTCATTTTGTAGTTTTTGAAAGCTTTTTAAAGTTAATTCAAATACAAATACAGGAGAACAGACATTTGTAATATAAAAACATTACTTTTAACTTTAAATAGTTTTCGAAAAGTAAGTGATGGGTGTGAGCATGGGTAAGTGATGGGCATTTTATTGAAACTGTTAATCTATTTCATAATAAGTGAATGGCCTCCCAAAATTTTGCCAAGATACAAAAATAATTGATAGTTTCATTATCAAGATTTTTCAAATAGCAAGAAACCACAATAATAATTTTTCGTATCTCCCTTTAACCATTGTAATTAACCAATGTAAGTAATGTGTTTATGACCTTCAGTTTCCAGTTTTAAGCTGTGATTTATATTCCCTAAATCAGTCCTGATCAGGCACAAGATGCATGATTGGTGATCTGAGGTTCTATTTTACCCCTGCACTGGGCTAGTCAATGTGTAATGAAACTTAATGGGGAGTGAGTTACAGTTATAAAGAGCTAAACAGAAACACTTAATTTGAACTTACAAAAAGTGTTCAATTTATAAAAGCGTGTGCATGAGTTACACCTAATATTTCCTATCAAATGAATTTGTTGTGTTGTTTATCTAGGACTCAAGGATGAAGGTCAATTAAGAATTTATTTATATTAAGTCCCTGTATAAGGGAATCACTTATGACTGTTTTATAACACTTAAAAAACAATTTCAAAAATAATTACCCGGGAAATTTATATTTTTCATTATCAAATTTTTCTCTATGTTTCTATGGCTATCCCAATCTTCCTGCATTGTCCCAATGATTAAAATCTGCCCTAGGCAAGGAAGTTTGGAAAATTTTGCCCAAACAATATTTTAAAACAAACATATCAAAAATGTTCATTCTGGGATGTAGGAGCTAAGATGCCCTAACCATATAGCTTAAACATTGCCTTTGATAGAACTATCAGATCGCAACACTAGTCTCATTCACTGTTCTAAACACCAGCCTCTGAGTTGACACTGGTAGCCATAGTGGTCAATCATCTACCCATAGATTGTTTGCATCCATGCAGGTATATTCAATTTCAGTTTGCAACCGCACACATTTCTGAACAAGGGAAGAGAAAAATGAATGGCAGATCCGGCAAGGAAACACGACACCCATAACACTCTGGACAAAAAAGGCATTGCATTTTTTTATGAATGGGGAAAAGGTATGAGTGGGGTAAAATATTTGTCCGCCTGGTCACTGTTCCATGAGGGAGGGGGGCAAGAGCGCGGCTCTGGCGCGACCCATAACATAATCTACGGCTAGACCGGCGGCGGAAGGGGTGTGGGGGGGACTCCCGGTGGCGGCGGCGAGCCCGAGCACGAGCGGGGCCTCTGTTGGTACACTCCGCAATTCGATAAAAACACAGATAGCGCGGCGAGTGAGGGAATCAGGAGGCGAGGCGCACAAGGCAGCGTAGAGGGCGTGACGATCTAACGGCGAGTGGGGTGTCTGGGTTGCGAGAATAGCGTTAGAGAGACGAGATGGAAGGAAAGGCTGTTTATTTTGGGACAGGCAGAGGCACATCATTTTCCCTTTGAACTGCGTATTCGCGGTTGAGGCGCAACCCGCATGCCCTGCAGGGTTAGGCAGTGACGGCGGAACGTCAGATTTTAGGGGAGGGGCATGGGCTTTTTAACCCACTTCGTTTCCATCAAGCCATAGGTTTAGTGTTAAAATTTCTGATCTAAAAGCGGGGGCACCTTGTTCAGGTGTCCCCCCTGGTTCCACCACCAGTGGGGTTAGGCTGAATCTTGGTATTGTCGTTTTTGTTGTTGACATTTTCAAAACTAGTCGGTAAAAAGATCGCTTCTCATTGAGTCATAAATGATGTTGAGATTAAGGCGCTCAGCCTCAGCATCAGGGCGCAACTGCTCTCAAGTAATTTATTGCGGGTACAGAACATGCTTATATGATTATCCTCCAGGAGTTGGCGGCATGCTGCGTTTCCTTTTGACCAGGGCTGGTGTGATGCATCTGTTCCAGAGCGCTAGAAATTAAATTGCGAACATGGGAAACTTCATGGGAAAAGCAATGGAAGAGAACTTCAACAAGAACAAGAAGTTCATGATTGAAATGCAAAGTATACAGGTAAGTGAAGTTGTCGAATCATTTTGCGATGTAAATCTGTGGTCCAATGTGCTTGCCTTTTTATATCTTTTTTTTTCTTGTGTGATGTGATGGTATAAGACGCTTTAGTTATCAGTTTTTTATATGGTGATAGTTATTTTTCTTGTGTTGCCTAGTCTTGTGCGTTGAATATGCATTTTCTTATTTCGTACAAATCACAAAAAAGATAGTTCTTAGTATGTCAACTATGTTGGTAAAATACAACATGTATGATGAAATAGTTACATTTTAACAGTTCAGGCCGAATTCAGATAAGGTGTTAATATTTTTCTCTACGATAAAGGAGCCGTTTTATCTCTGCACGGGGGATTTGGTACCCTCTGTTGTATTGCTTCACTGCCCTGTGATGTATATACCCCAATCACGCTGCCATCACTTGGAGCCTTCTTCAAGATGTCCTCCCCCTGCCTCCTGTTCGGGATTCCTGGATCCGCCCCTGCCGCGCCCTGCTGACGGTCTGGCGGCGCGCCGCAGCTGGAGCGGCAGATCCACATGCAGGACCAGATGAGACTGCGCATGCAGGCGATGCAGATCGCGCGCGCCCGTGAGATGTTCTACTGGTGGGCCTCCTTCTACGCCATCGGGCTTGTCGGCGCCGTCGCCGCGTGAGTGTGACGACGTCTTGAAGGCGGTTGTTGTTGGCGTCGGTATATGATAACCGTACAGATCGTGCGTTTGTAGATTTGTGGGGCGTAATGATGTCACTTTAGGTTTGAATCTGACAGAGAGATTGATGCCATGCTCAGACCCTGGGAGTGCTGTTCCTGATGACCGACCGTCAGACCTGTTTTGATTTTCCTTTGACAAATACCGGTCCGAATTCTGGCATTGAAACTAATGAGTCAACTTTTTTGTTCGTCTAAGTCTTTAAAGAAAGTTTGGTGTATTTATAACAGGATTGAAACAAAATAGTGATCTTGTAGAGCATACCGAAAAACACTTGGTTGTGTGCTTGGTTCTTACTAAAGCTCCCCGTATATGGAGAAGTGAGTATACCTATTCAGACCGTAGTTCTTCCCGGGTTTACGCCCAACTGACGCGCGAAGACTCGGTACATAATGGAACAGCAGGAGCGACCGATTTCCGCCCAGGAGAAGCTCTTACTTGTTGGAACGGAAGCAGCATAAGCAGAAACCGGGGCCGAAAAATCGGTGGTAGGCGGCCTCCGCGCCTTCTAGTTGAAAAGTTGTGATAATAACTGCCCTGCAGATAGTGCCCGTGATAGTCGGCCCTGACCTGAGCAGCTTAGCTGCCGTCATATGACCTGACGACCCGGCCACATCGAATGCCCCCTCTTTCATGATGTCCTCCTCTGGAGAGCCTTCGTCCTCACTGTTCCTCCCCAGCTGTACAACCTGAAGTTTTGAAGGATGCGTGTAGCCTTCAGTCTGATTCAGTCAGATGTCGGAGCGGATCTGACTAGCAGGTCTGCCCTCTCCTTTGGTTGGACAGGGCAGTAAACCCAGACGACTCACTCCTCCGCATCTTTCCACTCGTGAGGGGTCACTGCAGCCCCGAGCTTGTGGAGGACGTACTGTGAGTCGGTGCAGATCACGATGGCGGAGATGCTGGGGAAGGCTCTTCTAATCGGCTCGAAGCCTTGGCTGACAGCCTCTGTCTCAGCCCTTCTGCTGGATAGGGAATGCGGCTGTGACCCGCAGCTACACCCACCCCGCCCCAGCTTGCAGCTTGTATCCCTCCGAAATGACCTCCCCTACCGACATAAGGGAAACAGACAACATACTGACGTATGATTTGCGGGGAACCTACACCTGGGTGTAGCTTAATATCCGTCCTGCCTATGTACGTTCAACATTTTATGAATTTGATAGTCATACCTCTGTTAATTTTAGTCCATATAATTTTAAATATGCTCTGTGGAAAATATTTCGTTACTTTTATCCATTGCGTCGACAGCACCTGAGTATAATAGATTGTAATATACCTGTTCATGATATGTAAAACTCGCTTGTTGTAGATATAGTCGATGTAGCTTCTCTTTCCCAAACGTTGACTTATGCAACAAGCATAATGAGAAACCAGAAAATATCCGGTATGCTCTGGAAGACCTCTTACTCCGTTCAAGTCCCGTAAAATGCCAAGCTTCCTTAAAGGCTGTCCGTGCCTCGCCAGTGACTAACCATCCGTGTTCTGTCGCCAGGGTGAGGGCGACCAAGCGGCGGGCGGTGCTGTTCCCGTTCTTCCCTCTCACCTTCATTGTGGCGTACCAGGCTGACCTCGCCTATGGCACCAAACTCAACCGCATCAGAGGTGAGGCGATCCCTCCTGCTCAGCCGGGCTCGTTCGTGGACCTGTTGACGCCGCACCCCTCCCTTCCTCCCCCATATGCCCTCCCCGCCACTGATAAAATTTAATGGGGCAGCAGTACCTTGTCACATTCTGAGATACAGGATGGGCGGAGCCGGGATGTGTTATCACTTATACTTTGTAGACAAACCACAGGACATATGTTCACCATAAATAACTTCTTAACGTAAGTCTGCTATCCGAGAATCGCTACTTAGCCCCTGCTTTCAGACTTCCTCGCCGGAATCCCCTGTTTAAGTGTTTTCGTACCCTTCGAATTTGTTCTAAGGCATGGATGTAACGTCTCGGCCTGGGATTTCTTTTTCCGGAGAATTGCGCTGTGCCTGTCACTGCAGTTTGCGCTCCCTCTCTTCACTGGCCAATTTCGGAGCGTCATATGTCCCCGATATGTTTAAAGGGAGATACGCGAAAAAATTTTTGCTAGATCAAAAGTTCACAAAAGTTGTTTCGAAGTCTTTTCTCATTTTTGCGAATTCGGCCTCCAAATGCCTTAAAATTCCTCTCAAAGTCAACATTTCTAGACGACTTTACCGGTACACCTCTTATCGATGTAAATGACGTACCCCCGGCTAAGGCTATCAAATTATCTACAAAACCATTCCCATTTTTCCTAAGCAGTGACTTGAAAGTTTAAAACTATTAAATTAAAGTTATTTTAAAAAGCTACAGCCAAAAATAATAATAAAACAAAAATATAGGACTTTTCAGAAATCACAATTGACCAATCAGAATGTACAGCCACCTCATAGGGGTCACGTGACCTTTCTGACGCAAACGTTTTGTCATCCTGGGGCTGAAGCAGAAGACGACTCAAGACCCAGGTACGAAACGGCTGAAGACATGAGTATTTATATTTTTCCGTTTCTGAGCAAAATAATTCATGTTGTATTTTTATGGTTTTGTAAAATTAATTCAAATACAAATACAGGAGAACAAACATTTTATTAAACAAATATTACTTATTAACTTTAAATAGTTTTCGAAAAGTAAGTGATGGGTGAAGGTTTCGCATTTTATCGGAACTGTTACCCTATTTCGATAATAAGTGAGTGGCCTCCCAAAATTTTGCCGAAGATACAAAAATAATTGACAGTTTCGTAATCAGGATTTTTCAAATAGCAAGAAACCACAATAATAATTTTTCAACTCCTTTAAGTGTGTGGGTGTGTCTAGAATATTTGACGGAAGTATACAATCCGTCCTTTAAAACGCATTCTCCTCTCGTTGTCTATTATCTACAGCGTAATGCGTATGTATGTGACATTAGCCTCTCCAGTGCTTGGTTGGGTGCAAAATAACCCGTTCCGTCGAGTAGTCGTGTAATCCCCAACTGCCGAAACAATCCTTGTTGGCGATTGTCGGCTTCGCGGCCCCACAACAGTCGAGGGCGGGGCGGCGGCAGATGCCAAAACAAACGGCGCCTGTGGCCCGGCGTATCCGGCCCAGCACCGCTAGTCGCCAGCGACGCACTGCCAGGGCCGCTGGAACTGCGTGCGATAAGGGGGAGGCCTTCAGTGGTGGACACGGGGACCGCTCAGTCGAGTGTATTCACGCCGACTGGACATTGCTGCAGTACTGAGGGGTCTAGGGGGCTGAACCATTTCCGGATAGCAAACGGTTAAATCTGCCAGGACATGCCGATTTTGTGTTAAAGAAAATCGCGTAGATACGATCACAAATTCGGGGAGGGTGGGGGTAAGCTCATTCACACCAGTTACCTACGTGGCGATGCACGACCTTGCACGGCGGCCAGCACCATGGTGGGTGGCTGCGGAAGCGGGACGCTATTGGAGCAGCGGCAATAACGGACTGACAGCCCCCCCCCCCTTCTGTCTCCCGCTCGTTGACAGCGTGCTGGGCAGCCTGCTTATTTGGGGTTGAGACATGTTAACAGGGGTGTTGTCGTGCTTGGTGGGTGGGTTTTCTTACTGACGGTACCGTTAATACTGACGGAAATAGACGCGCTGGGTAACCGGGGACAATTGAAAATACACGTTCAGCTTTGTCTTCTTTTAAGAGCCATGGGGCATTTTTTAACCTTTTTTGTACCAAGTACTCCTTTGCTTATTTTCGAAAATTTGCACCAGTGACGAATTTTTAGGCGGAGTAACCTTGGCTGTTTTTTCTAATGATGGAGGGGCCGTAGACATAGTTCGTGGTTCAGGTCGAACCACATCTCAACAAACCATCCAATGATTTTTAAGTTATTTGTCGTGAGTTTTGCCTTAGCAATGATTGTGGGAACATGTGTGAAAATTTGGTAGATTTGTTGTTCAAGTCGCAGGTCTACTGCAGCGCTGCCCAGTTTCAGCAGAAACATCGCCCGTGTCTTAACTGAGCCCGTCCCTCGCGGCCCGGTTAATTTCGCAGCCATCACGTGCCGATGCATTGACCGAGGCGGTCCCAGAACTATTTACGGACCAGGTGGCGTGATCAGGGCCTGATTCCAGCCACACAGGATGTTCCAGACAGCTGACACGTGCTAACCTTTTAACCTTCATGTTCCACTGATCCGCCAGCGCGCCTTCTACCCTCCCCGCCCCTTCTGCCCTCAGCCGAGGCGGAGAACATTCTACAGTGCGAGACGGACCTGTTGAACCAGCCTGGCGGCATCCCCACCGCCTCTCTCATCGACTCCGCCAGACAGAAGCTCAATGATGAGAAAAGGTATACGCGTAAAGTGCGCGACCTCTACGCTTGACTGCGGTCATCCTGTCGCTGGTTCCGTTATGTCCTCATAGATGGCACTGGTGTCGTCCTGTGAGTGCGTCTAATGATTGCGTGTGATTTTGTCTGGTCCTGGCTGCTCGATGAACTGAAGCGGTCAGATGACTAAGCATGGATGCCGGTCGGGTCCGCTGTTGTTATTGTTGCCATGGTGACGTCCTCGACTCCTCTGTTTTATGTGTGTCCTCTGTCCTGTCTTGTCTCCTGTCTTCCGTCTTTGCCGTGTCAGTCCCGCTGAGGTCTCCTGTCCGTCCTCTCTCTAACCCTCTCAGCCGCCAAGGTGCGGTTGAGTCGGCCAGGAAGAAGGGGGTCACCTTTGTATCCCCCTGCGACCTTATCGGCAGCAGTGGTGCGGGTGAGATTCCCAGGAAGACCAGGCACACTACCACCCTAACTAGCTGAACCTTCTCTGCCGTGGCGTCTGGACGATCGCTGAGGCGTGTTGCAGGCCAGGTGTGTCTGACGGTGTGAATGGCGTGCTCGACCCAGCAGCCTAACGTGGGATCAGTGGGCCACACAAATAGAGCATGAGGTCACAGTTCATGGGCTCAATGGATTTTATTTCCATGTTGGAATACCCGCCATAGGCGGCGCTTGTTTTAGGGAGTGTAATATGTTCCACAATGTCAGTTCACAGATTGGTATAGATATTTTTCACGAACCTCGTTCGCCGTTCTCACTACTTATATCATGTGTAGAATTCCAGGGTTTCCAAAATGCTGATGGTGCATTCAGTCGCTCATGTATCAGTTAGTATAGATCCGTCATTAGTTGGCATTGCTACCTGTATAAATATCTTCAGAATCTTCACCTTTGTTATGAAACCAGAGTATTTTTTATTCTGACGAATTACTGATCTGCGCTTCTGAAGTGGCAGCCCACGCGCTCAAACATGGTCTCGGACGTGGAGTACCTGACACGTGGTGTAGCCTTACCGAGCCGTGAATGTTGCTGTTGTCGGACTATGCTGTGAGCGTGGTGTGGCATCGCCTGCAGCAGGCTGTGGTAACCGTTTAGCACAGTGCGGGTGTGAAACTGATACGGTCGAGCGTTGTGACCTGATTGAGTGGTCGTTAAGAAGCCCATGCGTCTGTAATTTGTAAGTAAATTCACGAGCCCCGCTATTTTCCTGAGAGGGTATCAGCAAGTGTGAACCGGTGCAGATTGCCGATGATCGCGATTTGCTGCGTTAGTCGAACTGCTGGCATCAAACTTAATAAGCGAGATTGTTCTTATATATTTTGTTATCGTAACTGGAACTAACCGTTGTTAAGATAGGGACTCAGTCAGTCTGGACTCTCAAATGCATTCACGCCGCTCTCCAGTAACGGTGGCTGTGGTATTCACTATTCAGATCCCTTGTTGGGCACTCGGTAAATTTTAGCAGTAGCATGGAAAACGTGTGGGTGGGAATGAATGGGAATGCTACCAGCTTTCATCGGTGAATTTTCTAGATATGTGATATTCGACGGAACTATTTTACGGTAACAAGTCCGAGTGCATGAAGCGGAAGTCCGTCGAAAATATTTAGAGTTTTACTTTTTCTTTACATAATGGGATAGGTTCCGCAATGCTGCAGCGAGAAACATGCTTGTAAGTTGGTTAGACATTATTCGGCATATCTCCTGGAATATGGGATGCTTAAGTGAGCAAATTAAAACTGTTTATATATTTATCACTG
Source organism: Lepas anatifera (assembly GCA_034440635.1). Taxonomy (NCBI): domain Eukaryota; kingdom Metazoa; phylum Arthropoda; class Thecostraca; family Lepadidae; genus Lepas; species Lepas anatifera. The sequence goes on from JAOTON010002048.1 coordinate 280,953, forward strand.
CCCTCCGTCAGAATCGCAATCTTATAGATTGTTTCAGAAATGTACTGGTCAGGTACTGTGAGCCACGAACTTGGACCGTGGCTTACACGGTGACTAGTAATTTTTTCTTCAAATATTTATTGCATTGAGAATCCGATGAAAGGCCGTGGCTGTATATACAATCATTCTGAATCCGCTCAATTTAGCACTCCGGACTGGAGGAGATAAGCCGAATAAGATCTCGCCAACTTAATCGATGCGAGGTGGAAGTCGGGCCGGTGCCGCCCCCTTCCGGCCGCTCCATCCCGCGTGTGGAGCAGTGCGGAGGAACGGCTGGGTGGCTCCGGCCTCAGGAATGGGAGCTGTACGTCCCACCTGCGGAGCGGCGGATAATCGCATTGCTTACGACCTGACTGAGCCGATAAAATGGTAGCTGACCGTGCGGACACAATACAAGTTGTTGGATCCTGTAATGTTCTCTGTAAGGAAGTTTGGAGTCGATATCGTTAGAAATTGCTTCTTGTTTTACTTGTTATGAAATATTGATCATATTACCCTGTTAAGTGCTTTTAGACAAGGCGGCCTTGATAGCAGTGTAGATGGCTAGTGATAGTGCATCAAGGATGTAAATGAAACAGTGATATCCCATTAGGTGACTAACGTGCTGGCTGACTGCTGTATTTATAACTGTTTGTATAAGCGGCGGGCGAAGGCGGAGTTGGTGCTTGTTTGGTGTCTACCAGAGCGCGGTGGATATGGTTTGTACTACTAACCGGTCCGGTGTCTAGGACCTGTAGCGGACTATGCTAATTTAGGATAATACAAGGGAATAGTACAGTCCCGCGTATTCTGCGACCTGTGGGCGTGACTCTGTCTCCAGCAGAAAGAGTCTGGATGTTCAAAACTGATATTTACTTGAGTATTGACGGAATTTTTATTCGAATAATTAGCTCGGAATCGTTTTTAAGGTTTCGTTCATCGGCTATAATGCTTCCCAACAAATTGTATGTCTATGTAACCATTATTTCCTTCCTGCTCAGCAAAAGCCACACTTTGTTGTTTTTTCCTTGTGCAGGCTTCAGGCCATCTCTCACGCCGTCACCCTGTCGTCCCCCGTCCCTGGCTCACTCATGTGTCCTCAGTGACTGTCAGGTTCCAAGTCATCCCCTCCCTCACGCTGTCATCCTGTCGTCCCTCGTCCCTGACTCCCTTATGTGTTCTCTGTGACTGCCAGACTCCAGGTCACCCCCCTCACGCCGTCACCCTGTCGTCCCTCGTCCCTGACACCTGTGTCCTCTGTGACTACCAGACTCCAGGTCACCCCCCCTCACGCCGTCATCCTGTCGTCCCTCGTCCCTGACACCTGTGTCCTCTGTGACTACCAGACTCCAGGTCACCCCCCTCACGTCGTCCCCCGTCCCTGACTCCTCCTGTGTTCTCTGTGACTGCCAGACTCCAGGTCACCTCCCCCTCACGCCGTCATCCTGTCGTCCCCCGTTCCTGACTCCTCCGGTTCTTTACCTCAGACTACTGGGCCGCCGCCCCGCCTGTGACTCCTGCTGACCTCAGGACCTCTGCCCTGAACCGTACCCTGTCAGGGCGGTGCCCCGGTACTGAAGGAGTCCTCGACAGCACTACTGTAAATGTAGAATGATATAAATGGCCTCTAGCTTACCACGTGTTCGCCGCATCCCGCTGTGGGAAGAGCAAGAGGAATTTTAGCTCCGTAAATACTCGGCCGTGTCGGTAAGTGGGGCACCGCATGTTGTGACGTTGTAGTTCCCGGTCCGGGACGATTTGTTTGTGTTAACCGTGTTTCTGTTTGCATGCTGCACTGTGCATGGTGGTTGTTTGTGGCCAACTGAAGGGTGTCTTACCTCCGGAAGGTGCAGTAACGCTGAACGATACGGATTATTTATATTCTGATTAAGAAAAGAAGGCATTTTTAGCTGAGCCGCTAAGACTCTTATCAACGTCTCTATTAATGTTTCACATTCTGTCCAACGACTCACCAGCTATCTGCAAGTCAATCCGGTGTCAAATTTACCGAGGCATTGCAACTGACTACCATTCCCTAACTTATTGATGTATGATTGTACTGTCTCCATGACCTGAACACTTTCCAGGGTGAGGGCCTGGACCACTGGTGCTGGGAAATAACTGACGGAGTTTTGGCCGCCCTGCACGCTCTCAGAACGGGATCTACAACGGGTTACAGGGCTACCTCAATACGAGGGCCTGGGCCGACGAGCCGCACGTGGTTTTTCTGTTGCATGCAGAGTTCCTGCCGAGGTGGCTGTTGTGTTTGACTGTGTGCGGGCGAGTAGTAGCGAATCGCGGCTGTTGGTCGTCTCTGTTTCATGCCCGATTACATGTGATTGGGAGATATGGTTGACTTGTGATTGAGAGAGATCGCTGTCCACACACCCCGTGTGTGCCATTTGTCCAGCCTCCTTAGCACCAAGCGTAATGCCTGGTGCTTGTGAGGTGACGCGAGCCTTGAATGCTACCGAGTTTTTGAATAACAATGTATATTTTTAGCTGGTGTTTTATGCGCTTTAGAAGTCTTCTTCTGGACAAAACCAGAACATGTAAACGCCGTACATGCATGGGGACTCGTACTGCTATGGTGGTATAAGGTTGCTTCAGGAAGCAGGACCGTCACAGTCGCGCTGCGCCAGATGCGGGGTGCGGCAATAATCCGAAGCTGTAGTTAATAATGCGGTCACTAGATGACAGTGTTAACCGGTGGAGGCCGCACTTATCATTGCAGCTCCGGGGTTTATGGCGATTCTAAGGATGCGGTCAGTTCTTGTGAAACAGCGCATTTTAATGCAGTCTTTTTGAAAGTGTAAATAGCTCTTGCTATATTTTGCACAAAAGTGGGCGCTCTGTGGGAATGACCAGCTTCCTGTCGAACGCACGTACCCTGAATAACTGTCCCGGGGTCATGGCCGTGAGGGATATACATTGTGTTCCCATGGTCCATTCCATGTAGTCCCTTAGCAGGGCTGTAGCTGGTAAATCACCAGTAGCTATCTAGTTTTGTGCGTGGTCAAACTCCTGTAATTGCACTGTATAATAATGGCGCCACCCGTGAGACGGGGACAAGTTAGACAAATGGATCCACTGGTTTCCGCAGCGTTTCATCTTTCTTTCCGGATACCTGGCACGCGGGTCTCCCCCGAACATATCGCCAGCGCAACACAACTCTTCAAAACCATGTCAAAAAGCCTTTCGCTGTATTTGTGTACAAAGTGGGCAAGGCACCAACGCTGCCTGGTGTATCTACACGGAGACACGGCGTCAACAAACGACAGCTGAGCGAGCGGCCGACACACAAACGGATGAGCCGCGGCCGGGCGCGGCCATAAATAACCAGGCAGCGGCAATAAATAACAACGCGGCGGGAGGTACGCCGTTTCCAGAGCGACCGTGACCCCGACACGGCAGGGCCGCGCTCTCCCAGACGGGGAAGAATACTGTTGGGCTGACTGGCTCAGTGGCTTTCTCTCTCTTCTCTCTCTCTCTCTCTACACATGGCTAACGTGTATGCCTCACTGTCTCGCTCTGTGCCGACACGGCGTTCCGATCAGCACAAACGTCCCGTGTCGCACCGTTCACTCTCAACACTTCATCTCACACGTACACTTGGCACCAGGACACCTCGGCTGCCGGGATTTCAGTCCCGGCAGGCGGGCGGGTGGTCCCGCGGTCGCCGCGACTGTCTGTGAGCTCCCTCCCCGCAGCCGGAGGGGGCGTGCACCTCCACCTTGACGTGCGTGGTCGCCGTCACCTTGGTAGTGAAGAGCGGCTGTGGTCTGTCCTCGTCGCCGTCCGGGTAGGACGTCTGAACCGTTACCTGCGGCTCCACCACGATGTCGTGGGTTCGCGTCTCGCCGCCGGCCGTAGTTTTACCGACGCAGCACGAGGACTGCGAGCTCTGCGACTCCTCAGAGATGGTGCTGAGGCTGAGCCGGCTGGGCGCGTGCTGCAGCCGCTTGCCGCCTGTCTGCTTGGTCAGCGAGGAGGAGCGGTAGACTCTGGGTCCGCGCACCCTGGGGGGTGACGGCTGCGGGCTGGGCGCCGGCAGCACGCCGCCTCCTCCGGCCGGCCGCACCTCGGCGGGAGGTCCCAGCCAGCAGAGTAGCACCGGCAGCAGCACCAGACCGTTCACCAGGCCCAGCACCACCAGCGACGCCAGCACGCAGAAAAAGTACCTGCCGCACAGACCGAGCGCCGTCACACAGTGGCACGGGACGTTACGGCGAGTTACACAGCCCTGCCCAACGGAGGAGCACCGTCTCACAGCGTCACGTGTCGCTACGGGGGTTACGCACTGCCCAACGGAGGAGCACCGTCTCACACCGGCACGTGACGTTACGGCGAGTTGCACCGCCCAACGGAGGAGCACCGTCTCCACCGGCACGTGACGTTACGGCGGTTCGCACGCCCAATGGCGGAGCCTTCTCACAGCGTCACGTGGCGTTAAAGCGAGTTACACAGCTTTGTCGAACGGAGAAGCACCTCACAGCGTCACGTTACGTTACGTTACGGCGAGTTACACAGCTTTGCCGAACGGAGAACCACCTTCTCACAGCGTCACGTGACGTTACGGCGAGTTACACGGGTTTGTCGAACAGGGGAGCGGTCACAATACAGGTCTTTTGAATAAGGAAGAGGGAAGTCATTTGGTATCATGTGTTACGGTGAGCAACAGAGCTAAGATCGCAGGTTGAGTTTGGTTTATAAAGACAGACGCCCACTGCCGGCTTACGTAACGGCTCGCTCCATCACCTTTGACACCGGAGGAGGCGCAGGAGTGCGCGCTGCGGCGGTGTGTGCACACATTCCCGGCGGTCGGGACGCCTTATTTAGCGTAATGACTGGATACGGTGCAGCGGATCGTTGCATGCTCGGCCACCAACGTCGCCGCCTGCACGCACATTGTCGGCGGGCCGGCCGGCCGGGTGGAGGCGGCGGCGCGGGGTGGAGGCACACCCGTACTTACGCTGCACAGCGACACGGACGTATGGCGCCGGCTGACAATGGGCCGCACCTGCCTAATGGTGCCCCAGAGCAGCGTAAATCACAGCTCACGCCGGCGCAGCACGCCCGGTCCCGCAGCAGGGAGAAGCCGCTTCCCTGAACCTACCGAGCCCCGTCCCCGCCAGCCACCACCTACACAGTAAGCTGTAACTCCTCACACCGGAGCTCCGTAGTGTGGATTTCACGCGCATCAAACAGGGAGGGGCCCGCCGCGGATCTTTTCGAACAGTCGTTTTTCTAGTGATGCGTAAAGCCAGCGCGCGGTGGGCTGAGCTGCGACAGCTCGGATCTGGCGTGTGTCCGGTGAGCTGCGACAGCTCGGATCCGGCGTGTGTGCGGCGGCGGCCGTGTTACGGCGTTGGCGGACGGCCCCGCCTGGGTGGTCGCGCCCCGGCCAGATTAGCATAACGGCGGGGCGGCCGCCGCTTTGAATGGAGATACAGCGTGGTCGGTCGAGGCTCCAACACCGCGTACGCTCGACGCTATGCCAGATGGACGCCGAGATTGCTTCGGCTCTAATTGGGCTAGGGGTGATTGTGGCTTCCAGAGTGCGGCTTTATACAGGAGGGGCACGCCCGCCACAGGGACCCGCTAACCTCGTGCATCCCAGCACCCAGCACGGTCGGAACGGTAGTGGTAGGTGCTTCAACCTTCCACCTTGCTACAACCTTCTGTTGTAGTGTAACTTTTCTCACGCATAATGCTTTCTAATACGTACCGCCTTGAGAATTAAATTAAATTTTCCTCTATCTCCATTTACCATTGCCCACTCCCACCAGCCTCGGTTTTTCAACCTGAGACCGCGTAACTATTTGCCAAATTTTCAATGGACATCACGATCTGTCCCTGCTCTTGCTCCCCTCCTCGCAGACCACAGCCGCGGCGGCACAGAAGCGTCGGGACCGCGAAGAACATTCCAGAGCTGACCGGGTACCCGAGTACAGCCACTGAAACTGCCGGTCAAAAGTACTGCCACTGAAATCGCAGGCCACGTCTAAAAATTGTTCACCCTTCGTTCGTGACGGAAGAGTTGAAACGATGTTATCCGTTAACTACGCCCCCAATTTTCGTTGGCATACTGACACTATCTTTTAAGCAGAAAATGATATCTCCCAAATATGTAACGCATAACGCACCAGGCATTTTGTGGAGAGAGAGAGAGAGAGAGAGAGAGAGAGAGAGAGAGAGAGAGAGAGAGAGAGAGAGAGAGAGAGAGAGAGAGAGAGAGAGAGAGAGAGAGAGAGAGAGAGAGAGAGAGAGAGAGAGAGAGAGAGAGAGAGAGAGAGAGAGAGAGAGAGAGAGAGAGAGAGAGAGAGAGAGAGAGAGAGAGAGAGAGAGAGAGAGAGAGAGAGAGAGAGAGAGAGAGAGAGAGAGAGAGAGAGAGAGAGAGAGAGAGAGAGAGAGAGAGAGAGAGAGAGAGAGAGAGAGAGAGAGAGAGAGAGAGAGAGAGAGAGAGAGAGAGAGAGAGAGAGAGAGAGAGAGAGAGAGAGAGAGAGAGAGAGAGAGAGAGAGAGAGAGAGAGAGAGAGAGAGAGAGAGAGAGAGAGAGAGAGAGGGCCAGCATTCGTCCTCTTGATAACCTACACATTACCTCCAACCGCACACTTTAGAAATATGCCAGAAAACGACGTACAGGGGAGCGCTGGAGCCGTGCGGTCCCGCCCATCGCATTTATATAAAAGGGAACTGGATTCCTCTGGTCTGTATTGAGGCCGTTGCTCGGCGGGCGGCTGTGGCGAGGGCCGCTGAGTCTGACAGGTGAGGGAGAGGGGGCGGGTCCGGCCGCGAACCTCGGGACTCGCAGCTCTGACGCCCAGCGCCGCCGCGGCGTCGACAAAAAACCGCCTCCGAGCGGCACACAATGATCGGCCTTAAATGATTCATGGCCGGCCGAATAGGGCCTCTAGTTCGGCGCCCGGGCAAAAACGGTCGGCGCCTCTGAAGTGGGATTGATCCGCGCCTCGCTAACTAATATTCACCAATAACGAACAGCAACGTGCGTTCCCCGGCCCGTGAATCAACCGTATGTGTCCTGTACTCCATCGCAGCTTCGGAAAGCACGGGAGAGAGGGTTTAGGGCGCTTCAGCACCTTAGGCCGTTTTGCGCTGGAGCCCATGGGAACCCGAGGCAGATCCAGGGGCGGGGGAGGGGCAAGCACCTTCCCCGATCATCTGCCCTGCACTGCGCTCCGGCAGTCCCCTAGATCGTCGCTCTCCGCCTCCTCCTAGAGTAAGTCCTGTACCGGCTATAATGGGCACGACTTGAGTTGAGCCGCGGTGCTCGTGAGAGATGGTTCTGCGCCGAGACACCTTAAACAGTTCTGAGGATCGATCGCTCTAATCGGCAGGCGTGTATTATCCTTCGCTTTTTACTCGGGGGGGAATTATGGAGTGTCCGATCATTTACATAGGAATTTCACGGAAAATACTGCCGCTTTTGTCTTGACCAAATCTTACAACATAACAGCAGGTAGCTTTCCGTACCGGTATATCCTGACGGTAGAAATTCTGCCCCGGTGTAAACGTATCGCAAGAAGCACATAATGACAGTTGTGAGCTGTAATCAGTCATCCAGGGAATTCGAACAAGCTGGGTTCATCCAGCTCAGTCTTGAACACCGCCTCCAGCTATCCGTTAGTTCACTTCCCCGGACAATTAGTCTCCCCTAGTTTAAAGCCACTTCAGCTGCTGTCACTGGCTGTATCGCTTCGCAAAGTCCAGTGAAGTTCAGAAACGAGGCGGAAATCATTGGATAACGAACTACTGGAGGATGAAATTAACGGATAATGAACCCATCTTATAACCAACTCACCACAAAACGAACACACCAAATAACGAACTCATCGGACAAAGAATCCACCGGATAATGAACTCACCGAACTACAATCTCACCGGATAATGAAATCACCGGATAAAGAACTCACCCGGAAAACGATATCACCGAACAACGATAACAAACTCACCGGATTACCAATTTATCGGATAAAGGGCCCTTCATAAATTACGTAACACAAAGAGGGTGGGGGCAGTCAGCAACATATTTATCAAACGTTATGCACGGGCGTCACAAAACACTACATGGGATGGGGGGGGGTAAAAGTGACAATTATGAGCTAAGTAACCTGCAGATGGCCCCTAACTAACTCGTCGGAAAACAAACTTATCGGAAAATGACAAGACATCATCAGATAAATTTATCGGATAGCGAACTCACCGGATAATGAAGTCGAAGTCTGAGAAGGCCAGCATGAGGACCCCGAGGAAGGTGGAGATGGCGCCGTGGAACACCGGCTGGAACATGAGCTCCAGACTCCGCTGTACGCGCGCCGCCCGGTCCCCCAGACTGGTCAGAAAGCCCTGCACGGCAAGAAGAGGGAGGTTAGCAAAACCCGGGACAAGGGGGAGGCCAGAAAATACTTCGTAGAGGGAAGGGCAGCCATAACTGTACAGATAAGGGGGATAGGGAATCTCGCAGATATTACAAGGACAAATCAGCTGTTAATGACTCTATAGTACCCTGCACATATATGTTGGAGCGTAAGAAAGCCCTCCAAAGACAGGCGGAGAAATGTCTTAAAACTTAGCGGGGGGGATACCGGGAGCCTTAGCACAGTTACGTGGGAGACCTCTACAGCGAAGTCGGGAGGCCACCAGGAAAGCATGAACAGGAGAGAGGATGTAAGTCGTCACAAAACTGAGCGCACCAGTGAAACAGTGCGGTAAGGAAACAAGCAAAATACATGTAACCGTGGTAAGTCACGGGCATTTAGTTAGATGTCATCGGTAGCAACGCCCATGTGAGATATCGGTTAAATGCGCAGCAAGAGGCTTCTAAACCCGTCAACACCCAGACAGGGGAGGAGGAGGGGAATCCGACGGAAGGAATAGCCTGGCGCCTCTGTCAGGAGTGCTGGTACCCGTGCCCCCCCACCTCGCCGTGCATTCACTTCCGTCAGGGATGCAGCTGATTTTTAAACACTGTGATCACGAGCTGCAGCGTTAGCGGGCTATTCCGTGACAGGGAGGCGTTGGACATATATAATTAATCACGTCAGAGCAGCAGCCACACGGCGGGCGACAGCTGACAGACTGGACAATGACCGATGTGTGAGATTGTCCAGCCAAGCCGGCCGTATCGCCGGCGCCAATCAGCCGCACAGAGTGATGGAATACCCGATACTTTAAATTGCTTCATTTGGGTGGCAGACCTATTCATCTATAACCGATGTCTTCTGTTTTTATCGAGAGGTTATCGAGAGCTTCTCCGGATTGACATGTAACTGAGGGCTTGTCTCGGCATGACATCTGTCACATCGATTGGCATTTGCGTAAGAACCGTTAGAAGGGGAGTTAATGCGTCCAACATCAGCGCCTTATCTTGTTTATCTTACAACGACAGTCTCTCCTCGTTTCTTCCGACACGAGCAGTCACTGGGGGTAATGACTCCCGATTTAAGATGTTTAACCACTAACCCTATGAGGCCACACCAAAAAATAATATTTGAGCCCCAGTGTTTTGTACCTTCTTTTACTTAAACTTTCCACCTAAGAATTACAACCAAACACATCGCTCGGGACCAGGGAGACAGAGGACACCCCAGAGGGAGAAGTGAGGAAAATCGTCACCACCTCAGCTCTACGAAGCCGGACCATCGGAGAGGGAGGGAGGAGTCGTCACCTCAGTTCTCCTAAGTCACGGATCTCTAAGCACATCCTACAGAGAGGGTAACATTGTCGGCGTTGCAGTAACGGTAACGTCGCCCTCCGCATGGGCGGCGCCGACACCGAAAACCTTTTAGAGAGCCGGCCGGCGGCGTGTGGCGCGGGTGACGTCACCGCTGGGAGGCGGTGTTCCGGCCCGGTTTTTGCTCGGGGCCGCTCCGTCCGACTCTGGGTAGATAGGATCGACAGGGCCGGGGTCGGTCGCGCTGGGAGGTCCCACCATGGACGTCGGACAGACGACACTGCACTCGGCGGCGGCGCGGCCCGCCGGCCAGCGTATATGGCCGGCGACACGTGTCCACTGCTGGGGCGGCGTGTGCGGGTGCCCAGGAGGTGCACGGCCGCAGCCAACAGAGTTGTCCCGCAGCCAACACGTGATTGTCGCGGACAGGACACCTCAGCAGACCTAATGTGGGCTTAGCAGCAGCGGTACGCAAAAAAAACGGAAGCAGGCGAAGAGTTGCGGGGCCAAAGGAAGAAAGAATTAGAAATACATTTTGAGACATTGAAAATCGGACGGTTAGGAGACAACGAAGGGATGGACTCGGCTGGATCCGCCTCTGACAATACACCACGTGCGGTATGGGCAGGTGGCACCTCCTCTCCGCAGACACTCACCAGAAGCACGTGTCCGGTGAACTCGACACCGAGTCCGACGGACATGATGAGGATGACGGCCGGCACGGCGCTCAGCCTCAGCCCCAGCAGACCCATGACGCCGAACAGCTGCAGGGTGGTGACGCCGACCACCGCCACCACCACCGCCGCCGCCCACACGTTCATCAGCACCACGCTGACGGCCAGGAACACCGCCACGAACACGCAGGCCAGCGCCAGCAGCAGGTGCGACCGCAGACTGACGTACTGTTCCCAGAATGTGAACGGCACGCCGCTGGGGAAGTTGGGCAGGCCGCGCTCCTCGTACTTTCTGCAGATGGCGCGCACCTGTCGGTTGGTGCGGGGTCAGCGGTGCAGTGGCGGTAGTCAGGCCGATCGATAATTAGATACACAGCTGCTGAACAGACAAGTAGACAGATGGATAGACAGGCAGATAATGCACAGCCAGACAGACGGGTGGATCGATACTTCGATCGATACACAGACTGATAACTTAATCGATTCACTTATCTAAGGGCGTTGAATCAATGGCTGCAGTAATTAATCATTTCGTTGAATCTATGGCTAGTAGGTCAGGTGCACCGCAGCGGGTACCCCAAAATCCACCCCCATGCCAGCTGAATTTGTTACGCTGGTGTGTTTCGGACATAAAACACCCGCACGCAGGCGTAAGTACCTGCTCAATCATATCGACGATGGCCTGGGTGGAGGTGAGGCCGCTGAGAGAGAAGCGCGCCTGCGCAAACACCAGCGACTGCGACTTGGGGATCTTCAGCTCCACGTCGCTAGGCACGTGCAGCCACTGCTTGGGCTCGGGCCGCAGCTGCGCCTGGCTCGACGAGTAGGCCAGCGCGTCGTTGGACGCCCACGCCGTCAGGTAGTTGTAGAACGCCTTCGGGTTGATGATGCCGTCCTCGACGAGCCGCACGTGGGGCAGCTGCGACTTGTCGATGGGGTAGTCCACGCGGCCGGTCTGCACGAGCAGTTTGAAGGCGAGGATGCCCTCCTCGGAGGCGTTACGGGACCACTGTTCGCGGTTGATGAGACCGGCGGCCCAGTCGCGATCGAACGCCTTCTGCAGGTCTGCCGAGCACAGCCATGACGTCACACAAGGTCACGGTGGGGGTAGACGACCGGAGAGACATCGGAGCCAGTCGCAAGCATTGGGTAAATCACTAACCAGCTGAACTGTACGGAAGCAGAATTGGACCAGACCTATTCTCCAGGAAGTACACATGTGGCGCGTGTTCGTCTAATCAGCGCTGCTGACCTGGCAGTGGATTTCTAACCCTCTGACTGGTGTCAGCGCAATCCCTGCCGTGTAGTGGTGGTACACAATCTCACCGGGCCGGTCAAGTATTATAACGGCTCAAGCTTGAGAATAATATAAGAGCAGGGGCGAAGGATTTGTGGCATGCGATTTTTGGCGCATTTTGTAGTAATTCTTATGCTGATGGTAAGGCTGTACCGTTACTGGACTTGAGGTACTCTACCCCTGCAGCGGATATCTGCGCATCAATTATCAGATTTGTTGTCGGCATTGCGGCATTGAAAGCTTAAAAGCCCTCAGCGTTGGTGCACTACTACGACTTAGTGACTAATTCATGGTGCCTCCCTCCCCTCCCCCCACAACACAGACCACCAGACTCGGCCGGAGACACCTGCCAACAGTCGATTTTCAATCGGCAGCACCAGTCAGGCACGTGCCGTTGCCGCTGGGTCACCACCACTGCAGCTGCCACCGCCGGCGGTGACGAGTTAATGCCAGGCCGCACTTATCGCCGGCCAGCACGGGAGGATTCAGGGGACCATCCCGCCCACACCCCCACAAAACGGCCACTGTCCCGCCAAAACTCCCATTCTCTTCATAAGATCACCATCACCATTTCATTCCTTCGTCCCCCCGAACAGCAGGCCTGGATCCGCCGGTGGCGTCCAACAGCTAGGCCAGTTATCGCCGGAGTAGGCGGCCGGTGGTCCGCGTCAGTCAGGGCGGCGAGATAACAGGGACGACCGCGTGCTAACCGTCGCCAGGCCAGCTCTGTTTATACCCTGCCCCCGGAGCATTCTAAACAGTTGGAGTGGCTCATTCATTATTTCACGCCCTGCGGATCAGACGGAATAACCCAGCTTCCAATCGCTGGAGTAGTGTGGCAATGAGTTCGTGGTAAGTGAAAGCGGTAGGGCGTCTGATGTTCTGATCCAGCACAGGCTAACCCTGTATCACAAAAAGTCAATTGCTTGAATTACAATTTACAATGTGAAACACACGGACTGCTGACCAAACACAGAAACTCGAAACTTTTTACAAGAACCGCCCATAAATTACGCCACGGGTTTTTCGACTACACTTTGACCATTCCTTTCCCTACATAACGATTTTTGACCACTTAAACCTTAGATATTCTACATCCTGGTAGCGCGCGGGCGATCCCCTCATCCAGTTATCATATTTCGGTAATTTGTGTACGGCGCCTTTTACCTGACGCCTCACCATCACCACTCACCCATCAGCCACTCCCTGAAGAGGCCCAGCCAGAAGTCGGGCAGGCCGCCGTCGTCGTTCTTGATGATGCTGGGCACGCGCGTGAACGCCTGGTGGTACTCCTGCAGCAGCTTCTGATTGGTCGGGTACTCAAAGTCGCCCTGCGTCACCGCCACCATCTCGAAAAAGCCAAAGTAGCGCCTCTGGGCGTCCAGGAAGGCGAACTGGTCCGATCCCCTGGGTACGACGTCGGTGAGGTCCATGCCGTCGCGCACGTGGGCGGCGCCGTACACAGCGGCGGCCAGGGCGGCGGCCGAGGTCAGCAGCACGCCCAGTCGAACCGACCTGCCGCCGGACCGGGTCACAGCGTCAGCGCTACACCATGGCAGTCACAACGCCGCACACGACAGCCTCAGAGGCGAAGCGCAGGATTCAGGCGAGTGAAGTTCAAATAAACGCCGCCCCCCGTGGCCTGACTTGACTGCAACCTGCTTATTTAAGAATATCAACCACCGAGCACTAAAGTGGATGGGATACAGCGCCAAAAAAGGAATTAATGAGCGGAGAACATAACTTTTCAAGGTTATGCTCTGAGGTCAAGAGCCCAGTTTTTTCGCGGGTAACTAACCTGCGCACTATCCATCCCACGTAGTAGCGGTGTACGAACTCCCGCAGGCCCAGTCGCAGCCACCACCGGCGTCCCTCAGGGCAGAACACGGCGGCGGCGGCAGAGTCGCGGCGCTTCCCCTCCACGGACGTGCCCGCTTCACGCACCAGAGTGCGCGTGGACGCCAGCGAGTCGAGCGACTCGGCCGACTGTGAGACGGCCGGCGCCTGGCTGAGACAGGTCACCACCTGGCCTCCCGGCGCCGACTTGGTGACGGCAGAGCGGCGCCGCGGCGGCTCCGCTGGACCGGTGACGTCACCCGGCGACGACGCCGGCTCCGACCAGCAGCAGAGCACGTCATACATGCGCGCGCGCCGCCGCCGCAGGTCCAGACTCACCATCGCCGGGAAGATCAGCAGGATGGCGATGACGTTGAAGGCGACGAGAATGCCCGCCTGGAAAGAGAGGCAGTTGTTATGTTTTGCAATAACGGTCTCGCTCGACTGGGAAGGATGACACTGTGACGAAGTAGGACTAAGAGCAGAAGATCGAGAGTTCCAGTCTCATACTGGGCGCCTAGACGGTTTCAATACGCAGCACAGTCGGTACATCGCGGCGCTGGGACCTTAATTAACCACAGCCAGCCAACCGGGGCGTCGGTCTCCGCCTGTCGCCCCTCCATCTGACCGCTCCGCGCTGTACGCTCAGGAAGCCAACACTTTCCACCTTCAAACATTTCCCAACAGCCACACAATCGCTCCGAAACCTGTTAATGAACAGGCACCCCCAGTCGGCGGGCCCGACCGAGCCGGCTGACAAAGACACAGCGGTCTCCGAAGCGTGACAACACGCTGCGACTGCCCGCTGACAACACAATACACCTCAATACCAGCCCGGTCAACGGGTACAAATCGCCGCACAGTGGGGTAGCCGCCCCACCAAAATGAGCACATCAAGGCCGGGGCGGTCACGTCAGTCGAATTCAGGGGCGGATTCATGGGTGAGGCCTCGAGGCATTGTGTCCTCTCTGAAACCAGGTCTCCCCTCTCTGGACGCATTTGTTCACCACAAAGCCAGAACGTAACGTCCCCACTGTACGAATGCCACCTCCTACCATTGTGTGAATGTGTCCTGCCCCACCATCGGGAAGCCTGGCTCCGCCTATGGCCGGGTCGTCGGCGCGAGGGCGGCGATGACACGTTAATTACACAGAAACACGGCGCTCTCGTCACTGATATATCATCAGACGAGGTTTTTGCCCGCGCTGGTATGAGGGCAGACGCGCTCGGGTTCGGTTTCACGCGCGGGTGGTCTACCGCCGCCGAATCAGACATAGAACAGTAGAAGCGGGCACAACAAAGCGCGGTTCGTTACATGACAAAAATGGTTCATGGGCCGTTTCGGACTTCATTAACAGAAACACGGTTTTCGGATTTTCGAATGCTTTCAGACCGATACCTTCCTTCGTCAGCGTATCAGCCGCATACATCGAGGTAAACCGTTGCAGTAAAGTAGCTTTAATACAAACATGACGAGGGAAAATTTCGAAAGACTCTAAGCTACGAGCCCAAAACTAGTTTATTGCTACGATTTAGCTCCATTCATTCGACCGATAAGCTGACGAAGGATGATAAAAACATAGGAAAACTCAGACAACTATACCTCCGTAGACGAAATCCGAAACGACCCACGATCGGACCTCCTCCACGTGTCATAAGAACGAGTGAGGTTCATTAGATGTAAAGGGTCACGATGATGCATACAAATACATCAAGGAGAATGCACAGGAGCAGACTCGGTAAGACCCAAAACAATAATTTATCATAACCAGATTAAACCAAAGTACAATACACATTAACCGAAATGTATCATATAAAGCTAGGGAAATAAGCAAGCCAATAAAACAACAAAAACCAATAAAATACAAACCAAGAAATCAAAACTATTCAGACCCCTCGCCATACACAAAAATAAATATCCGCGGTGAGAAAAGCCGTACCTGCAGTGAGAAGTAGCGTAGTGCTGGGATCGGCAAGATGGCGGCTGAGACAAACGCCATGATGTTGCAGAGAGACGTCAGCACCACGGAGACGCCGGCCCGCTTCAGAACCTCTCCAATGTGGTCCTGCAGACACGGGGGAGGTAGGTTACACTCGCGGCGGGCCGCGTCCCCCGAGGTTTGGACATGCCAAGAAAAGTACAAGTTCCCTCTCACTCATTCTGGTTTCGCGTTTGATATTTTACTCACTGACAATTACGGGTTCCATGTTCCCCGCAGTTTACATAAAGAAATGAAGACCAGTGCTAATTTTGACAAACGGTTTATTATCCACGGCTACACCCAACAGGCACACTTGCATAATTACAGGGAACTTTTTATCCTAAAAGTGAACTGTGAATAAGGAAACTTCCCGATCCCACCCTGATCCTAAAATCAGTTCTCCACTCATGCACTGGATATTTTGAAGTACGAACCCCTCCGTGCTCGGGAACGAGCCCAGTTTTGGGCTGGATTTGTCTACGGTAGGACAGTGGGTCCTCCCACAACAATCCATGGTTTCGAATACCATCTCACTCTCAGCCATCAAAGCTTGCCAATTCATCGCAATGCATTCCCTGATTTCATTATCTCCAATATCGAAATCAACTATCTGAGTGAAACATACATGTATCTCAAGATATTTTGAAACACGGACAGTTATTTCTGTTTGATATATTGGGGATCCAAGCTGGCCTATTAGCTGATGCAGCCCGGTTTATTTTCCCCGAGGAAACAAGCGCGTCACAGAACCCTTTAGAAACTGTTCCCACACAGCGACACGACATACGCGGCACCTTGAAAGTGCCTATTCATGCCATAAAACGTAGATATCTCCAGAGTGGTTGTTTCGATCTTTTACTGCACTTGTCATTCAGCCATTTGGTTAAAAAGGCATTAACGACCCGACAGAGGATGCAAAACAGTGGCAGTAAAATTCGAAATATGATCTCATAAACACCACCGACATAATGAGGAGTCCTGGTAATGTGCATTCGATATACATCGTATTTTAAAGCTCTGCCCTTCCTCAATACTCGAGTATTCATAAAGGGTCTTGAAACGATCACCAAAAGGCGTCTGCTCGTTGGCGGGAGCTGCCTATAAAGCGTTGTTACTGCCGCAACCAACCCAGCACCTGCCATCAAACTTTTACCGCAATTGCATCTGCATTCGTGCGTCAATATCTACTCAGTATAAAATCCTATGCAGGTAGCCACACCAGTAAAACACAACTGTGAGGTACGGCTGACCGTGTAATAGACTGCCTTCGTTAGGCGACCCAAATTGTTGCCGACATTTTGAGCATGCTAAATATAAGGAGTGGGCTGCGGCGGCGCGGCGCGGTGCCGGCTGAGGCCGGCTGCCGGCGTGGCGGCCGCGCCGCCCGGCCGGCAGATTTGCTCTGTGCCGGAGAGCCGAGATAGTGGGCCGCGCAGGTGCGGCTGCTAATACCCTTTCTTTCCTTTCACCTTCGGTTCTTATATTGTATAAAGCACGCTGTCAACACCCCTCGCTCTCTTGCCTCGGACCGTCGTCTGGTTCCATTGCTGTCTGCTGTCGGGACTAATACAGAAGAAACGTTTGAAGGTGTGTTCTAAGAAGTGAATGCGAGTGATTCGTGGTGATTGATGATTAAAGAGACAATGAGTGGGATCGCTCGACCACTGCCACCACTTGTTACTGGCAGACTTTTCCTCTTGCTTTGTCTGTTCACTTTATTTCCTGCTCTCGATCTTTCTTTAAGCTTGTTATATATTTTAGAGCCCTGTATTTTTTGACAGCCCAGGTCGCTCAGGTGACCCTTCCCTCCTGTTCACCTCGATCGGTGGGCCCTTGTCCCGTGACGTGGGCCTCTTATGCGTTCCTCTTGACTGGGGGTGCTCTTCTCTGACCCCGGTCACTCGAAAGTGACCCTCCTCCTGTTCACCTCGATCGGTGGGTCCTTGTCCACGCTGACGTGGGCCTCTTATGCGTCCCTTGACGGGGGTGCTCTTACTCTGACTTCGTCACTCAAGGGACCCTTCCCTCCTGTTCTTGATTGGTGGGCTCCTTGGCCACGCTGACGCGGGCCTCTTATGCGTTTCCCTGGACCGGGGAACGCCCTGTTGTAAATTTCCCACCCACTTAGGTTACCTCTTAAACCCTCCTATCCACTCGGACTGGTGGTTTTGGTTCGTGACCCTTTCTCCTTTTGATGCGGGCTCGGTTTGTTTTTTGTCGGCAAGAGAGTAATTATTTTCTAACCCTTTGATGTGCTCTGTCTGCCGCCGAAGCTGTTTCTTCATAATTTCTGTATTCATTTTCATTCCATACTCTTTCTCCTTCTCGGCTGTACGCTACGGCATTTTCCAATGCTGCCCGGCATCACCGCACCGAACATCACATCGTCCACTACAATAAATAAATCTGCGGGCGGCGGTGTCGGACCAAATCCTACGGCGAGGTGCAGACATGCCGCCTCGCAGTTCAGTGTGAGGTATCTCCGCGGCACGGCGTACCCCCTCGGGGGACACACGTGGCAGGCCGCCACCTCAGCGCAGTGGCTTATGACAGGGGGCGCGAGCGATCCATCACCAGCAACGGCGTGACCCGACGCCTGAACAATCAATCACCACCGCAAAAACCTCACACAATCGCCTCTGTTCACAGAAAGCTTTGGCTTGTTCTCCGATAAAGAAACCGTGAAAATACGAACTTACCGTAGCGCCGTTCCGGCGTAAGTGTCCCCTCACCAAAGCCGTCTCCTGCATGGCTGGCCTGTAGCGCCGAGAGGACATCCCAGCGCCGTCAGAGCCACCCGGGAGGTGATACATCGTCCCCTGGGGGCGCCCCCCCACCCCCGTCCGCGCAGCTCCGGCGTCTGGCAGGACCACCCAGGCAGGGGGACGGCACCAGGCCGGGGCATCTGACGTTGACACACGCCATTTTTTAGCCAGACCTGGTACGGCTGGCGCGGGACACCGACCTCGGGGAGAGCTGCGCCGCCGACCTCCGCCACTCTCACTGTTTACAGCCGCCCAGCCGCCATTGTGGCGCGCGTGACAAACACGGCGTAGTGGAGACGCAGCCGACCTCGCCCCGACTCCAGCCTGCCCGCACCGCGCCGGCAATGTGCTAATCAAGACGTTAACGAATTCTGGTATTTGGCGGCGCAGTGGCGCGTCATGCGGCGAACTGTGGCGCAGCTGGAGCTGCGACAGAAAACGGCGCAGCAGCGGCGAGTGTAGCACAGCGGCGGCGAGCGTGGCGCAGTGGCACACAAAGGGTGGCGCGGCGCGGCGGGGTGCGGAGGTGCGTCGGTATTTGTCTGACGGGGCGGGAGCGCGCCGGGCACCCCGCCGCCGCATGCATAATTGAGAGGTCACTCCGACCGTATGCGTTAGTGAGCTGTCCCGCGCCTGATGAAAGGACTCGCGTATGAATTAGGTACCCCGCCGAGCCGCCCAGGCAAAAACAAGTCACCGGTCATGTTCGCTTTGGACGAGTTAATGAATTTATGGCATTGCTACATACCCGAACCGCCTTTGGTCTGCGAACGGTGAAACGCCCCAGACCTTAGAATCTGTCCAACGTTTCCTCGTAAAGCATTATGTTTAATTCTATTGTGCGATTTTCGTAATAAGTAGTTTTTATTTCATTGTATTTATTTCCACTTGTTTAAAAAGCCACCTGTTGCGCTGCGTCTCATCCGGTGTCACACCGGCTGACATCACCAAGACCAAGAGCGGCCGCCTCAGCTGATCCGTTCAGCCCCTAAACCCCCCCAGAGCCACTTCCGGCGGCCGACACCGAGCCTGACAACTGACATTGGGCCGGGCTCGATTTCAGACGCGGCCGTCTGGGGCCGCCGGGCGGAAGGTCGCAGCGGCAGGGCTCAGCAGGACCACCCACGCCGCGTCCTGTGGTCCGACGGCCGGAGCCGAGAGCCACGGCCAGACGCAGGCGGAAAGGGGCACGACCCCTCCCCGATCCAGCATCGACGTCTAAAACACCGCTTCCCCTCCGACCTCCTCCCCCAAATTTAAACAGAGACGCTCTCGTGCCGTGATCCGGCGCCCTCAGGTACATCGCACCCTTATACAGAATTTGACCATCATGTCACCATAACGAAGCACCCCCTACAGAAAAGCGCCACCCATCTCGAATCCTGGATCCACTTCTGCCGTGAGGTGCGACCACCGCGTGCTTATCCCCCCTCCCCGGAGCAGGCAATCCACGCGGAGAGGTGCAGATGGGAGAGATGGGTCCCACGCGGAATTCCAGCGACAGCGCCGATTCTATCGCAGCTGTTCTGGCAGCGCGCCGGTCGTAACGGCGCGCTCCGGCGGCGATAACGCACGCGGAGTACCGGCCGAGACGGTCGTTACGGCCGCGCGCGCCACCAGCAGCGGCCGGCTCCACCCGGTCCGCTGGTGTCGCCCGACACGAAAACACCTGATCGGTACCTGAGATGGTGGTGGGTGCGCTTCGGTCTGTTTCACCGCTGATATGTCTGGTCACGTTCATTAGAGACACAACGTTTTGTTGTTCGGAATGCGCGCCAGTCTTACTTCAGTCGTCATCGTAGCAAAATGCTGGTGGACTGGGACAGAGAGAGAATCGCCTAACTAAGGCCGGCCTCCGAAATAGTGATATTGACTGTGATTGTCTCAGATTCTTACCTGTATTGAAGTCGCTCTCGGATGAGATTGACTATGATCGACTGAGACTGATTGTTTCTGACTCACCTGGACTAGATTGTGACTTATCGGTCTCTGATCGAATAGGTGTGACTGCAGTTCGCCGCAAGTAGGTGAGACTGAATGTGACTGATGGGAGACTTGATCTGTAGTTCAGCCTCGGAGTCAGTAATACTGACCGTGACAAACACTCACCTGTACTGAGGTAGGTCTCAGAGTCAGTGATATTGACTGTGACTGAATCTCACCTGGACCGGAGTATGACTGAGGTCCGCCTCCGAGTAGGTGAGCGCTATCAGGAACATGTCATCCACGCCCAGTCCCAGCGCCAAAAACGGGATAATCTGAAACCAGAGGTCACGCAGGTCACCTCAGGCAGCCACGCCCTCCAGTCCGGCGTCCATCGTCACCGCGGCATCGCCCAGCTGATCTGCCTCGGCTGCCCGTGCCGACATTTGATCCGGCGTGAGGCGCGGCTATCTAGCCGCAGGCAGAGCCGCTGACAGGCTATCTGAAACCGCCGACAGGCCCGTTATTACCGCCGCCGGATCGTGTTACCATGGTAACCGCAGCTGATGACAGCCGCGGTGAAAGTTGTCGGAAAATATTACACGTTGGCGCGGCGCTATCGCGGCCGGGGCCCTGTTGCGGGTGCGATCAAATCACTCTCCTGGATATACGGCGAGCCCAGCGGGAGCACGGTGGTCAGGGGTGTGTGTTATATAACATATGTATGGGTGAACAAAGCTTGATACAAAGCGCATTTTGGGATTCTGAAGGGCCTGCGCTGCGCAAAATCAGTTACAGAACTTGACGCTTGAGTGTAGTTTGTAAAAATCTACAGCTGAGTGAAAATTTTAGGCCAGGTCTGGAGCCGGTAAAATACCCTGTCGTTCACTTCCAACCGTTGATATCCAGTTTGGCACGAATTAACCCACATCAAATTTGTGCAACAGTCGATCGACTTTAACACGCGCATTGACGGGGGGCGGGTACCCGCCCCTGGGTTTTCGGAGATAGAAAACGGCGGCGCTACGCGCCGCCGTACTTGGTTACCTTTTCCCCATCATTTTTACAACTTCTGTGAAAATTTTAGGTTGGTCATCTAGGTGGTCCATTACGGTCAGTGACCCGACCTAAAAAGTTTAGATGCATAGTCGGAGCAGGGTGAACTTATCCGATTGAAACTCATATCACATAATGGCCCACCGAGTTCTAAATATGTTGGTATTTTTGATATCGATGACCTAAGGTCGGTACGAGGCATGACCTCTCCATTGGAAATACATGGGAAAATGGTTTTTGATAACTCGCAACGGATGGTGTGAGCATTTATTTTAGCTGCATTAGACTCGCCTGGGTTTGGGTTCTAATGATATCCATTTTATGTTTTGCCTGACCTGACCTGGTGGTAATCTTGATTTGACCTAGAGGTAATTATATATCATTCGTTCGGCTTGCTAAGGGATTCTGTTAGTCGTTTTGTCTTCTTTACTTGTTCGATTTGTGGCCGAAAACTGAATTTATTTATCCTATGACGGGCATGTTTGCCTCTCGTGACCTTAAATGTGACCTGACAAAATGGTTTAAATGTTTTTGGTGTGGCCCACGTTTCCGTTTTCGCCCCCTGGTTTGATCTGGGGGCGCCCTGTTAAACATGAACAACAGCCGCGGTCGCGAACAGAATTTAACGCGTTTTCTTCAAATAAGTGGCCCTAGCATTTTTACATCAAGCACGCCATCCTAGAAAATCCTGGACTCAAAATAATGCATTACATTTTGGATTCCGAGACGGTGATTTCACAAATTTCTTCTACCATGTACGTATGAACTATGATTGCATACATAAATATATACCATGAATATGCAAACAAAAATATCCTGCAGCTCCCCCTACCATTGCAGAGCAGGGAGCACCCACGCACAAATGCCGGGCGCCGTGCTTGTTTCGAGCGGGGTCCATTCATCTGCGGCTGTTGATTGGGATCTTGCTCGGTTGGGACCCCGCGGCGGTACAGCAAGTGTTCTGGTCTGGGAGAGGAGCGCGGGACCGCACTCCCCGTCCCAGCGGTGACTCAGCACCAGGGGTGGGAAAACGCTACATTACTACAGGGAAAACGGCAGTGTAACATCAATGGGGTCGCAGCCAAAGCCCATACTGCCCTAACGGAAACATCATCATGATTGAATCAGTCGATGTGATCGGGAACGTTTTCTCGCAATGAAAAACGTCCATTTGTGAGCTCGCAGACTCGCTGTGAATAAGGCCCGTGGTCACCTTGATGCCCAGTTCTGACACCCCTGGATCGGACGGTACACAGGGCGCCGGGGGCGGTCGCACATTCCGGCCATCTCCGGAGTCATCAGCGCCGCGCTGGCAGCCGCTGCGCCGTTTCTGCCGTTAGCCGGCGGCGCAGCGCCGCCGCGCGTGGGCGCCGCACCGCGGCGCGCCTCCGATCCCGCAGATAACTGCGGCCCACAGTCAAAACAAGGCGCGCCGGCCAACACCAAAATACTCACAAGGCTAGAACGTGCATAAGCACAGCTCACGCGCGATAAATTGCGTGAGTATACGAGCAGGAGCGTGACCTCGTTTCACCACACTTCCGAGATGCGGCAACAGATAAGCACCGCGCACTCCACAGGGCCGAGAGCGCGAGTGTTTTCAAAACACACCTCTAATCAGCCTGGAGACTGTGCACATCCGGCACGCCCATATCACACACACCGCAACCGACCTGTGTCACACAACGCGACTGACCTGCGTCGTCGAAGCGTTGAAGGGGACGCCGCAGAGGCCGCAGAGACCGAGTCCGGCGGTCACAGAGAGGGTGACCAGCAGCACCCCGGCCACGCCCAGACCGCCCTGAGACCGCACCGGGTCTGACCACCGCACCAGCGACAGGAAGCCGTACACCAGCTGTGGGACAGGTCAGGTCATCAAACCGTACACCAGCTGTGGGACAGGTCAGGTCATCAAACCGTACACCAGCTGTGGGACAGGTCAGGTCATCAAACCGTATACCAGCTGTGGAACAGGTCAGGTCATCAAACCGTACACCAGCTATCGGTCAGTCAGGCAAGGTCAGCAAACCGTACACCAACTGTGGGACAGGCCGGTCATCAAACTCGCTGTGGGACAGGTCAGGTCATCAAACCGTACACCAGCTGTCGGTCACGACAGGCCAGGTCAGGTCAGCAAACGTACACCAGCTGTGGGACAGGTCAAATCATCAAACCGTACACCAGCTGTGGCGCAGACGAAAGTGACCCCACCTTGGAAAGCACACTTTAAAAAGGGAGACAGATCAGGTCAGTAGCTGTAGCTAAAAAAATGCACAGGCCATAGCACAGGACTTGATGTGCCAGCAAAGCAGCTTCATCGGTTTAGATTAGCAGAAAAGTGAGGTCAGCGGAGAGTCAGAGACGTCAGGTTGGGTCACCGAACAAAACGTCGTCAGATAGCGAACAGGCCCGCTCCCGATCCTTACAAAGCGACGAAGGAGAAAACGCATCTAAGCGAACTGTAGGTAGAAAAACACACTTTACACGAACACACAGTAGACGTTTCACGGTATAGGCATATAAGATGCACTGATGCCCAGGGCCACGATGTCTGGACACCAAATGCATATGAAAAAATTCGAAACAAACCGATAGTCGTTTCAAATTATAGTCAAAACCGGCGGTTGTTCAACCGTTACATAGAGCACGGCCCTCCACCCGTCGTAGCAAAACCTCTGCCTCTACCTCCGCCGGTGAAAGATACTTAATGAGAAGCGGAAAAAGCGTTACAAAGATCAGACGGGAGATAAATGGTGTCCGGATGCGGCACGGGCTTCAGTGGCGCCGCCTTCAAAGGGGAGTGGTTCCGGTGATGGATGTCAGGCGACATCAGAGTCGCCGAACAAAGCCTACAGTCGGGGCCGAGACGGCGCGACAGTATGATACAGCCAGCTACCGAGACGGCAGAACGAACACAGCCAGAACAAAGAAACGCCGCCGCCGCCGCACGGGAAGTCGGCGGAATACTGAACGCACGTGCGGTCTCCAACGGGAGAAATCTGGCCATGGGAATCTCTGGTGTCCAGGGGCTACATCATCGCGCACGAAATCCTTCGTGGTCGAAGAAGAGGGACAAATTCATCACACCGCGGCGGCGAACAACAATTATGAATTCCGTAGCCGCACGATTTCTAACCATTTCCGGTCATCCAAAATTTACAATGTGAGTACAAGCAGATTCAAACACAAACACCAGACACCAACTGTGTCTGTGCTCACACAGGCGTACCTCGAAAACAGCTGGTCTATATGGGCCGTCGGAACGCACGTCCTGTGTCAGTACATCATCCCAGCGTTGACACAGTGACGCATGTAACAAAACAAACCAACCACACAACCACCGCCCAAAAAACGCCAGCTGTATCCGTCTAGCGGCTCAAACATCAAACGATGTATTCACAGTTTCATCGCTGACGGATTCTTATGGAATCTGAGAACAAATTATGGTCTAAACATCCAGGGATCGTAGGAATATATGCAGACATGTTGAGCAAACAATAGAACCTCCTGCGTGCGTGTAGGTGGAAATCCACGGCAGCTGTTAGGTAGGGTCAGAGTGCCCGGATTTTCGATCACTACAGACACTGAATTTTCGTGGCAGTGCCAACCGGTCCATGATCCCCATCCTTGGAACCAGTATAGCTCTTCAGTCATGTCAGAATATATCTGACAAGTGACAATCACGCGGCGCTTGTCGATGGTTTACATATAAAAACAGCACGCCGCGTGCTTTCTTAATTGAAGTTAGCTGAAAATAGCGATACCGCTTAATGTTTCAGCCTTACTAGATAACGGGACAGAAGTTCATATTGGGGAAAACTTCGACAAAATCTAATTACGCACATTCATCACTATTCCGTTATCAACCTCACCGTACACAACAGACCGTGCTGATTAATCACGTGAAAGTTCCATCACGCACCATGCATCGATCTTTCGTGATGCCCTCGTGAGCTTCAGTGCCAGACGCCTCCGGTCCGGCGGCCACTCACCATAAGGCCGTACCCGACGCCGACTCGGGTCAGGTCGAAGCTGGCGAAGTGCTGCAGGATCTGGTTCAGAGACTCCATCGAGTAGGAGTGGATGTCGAACCGCTTCTCCTGCTGCTGTATGTGCCGCCTCAGCTCCTGCGGACGCCGGAGGAGGACGTCAGCCGCCGACGGACCAATCACCAACCGTCAAAGAACTTGGACCGTCACACACAACAATCGTTGTTCGTATGAAATGACCGTAGCTTTTCCTCCATAGCCTAGATATTTCTTTTATGATTAGAAGGAGTGCTCCACTTTTATAATGGGGTTTGAACTAAGATAGCAGTTTTGTAGAGCGTGTCGACAAGCCATTATTGACATATTTAATTTCACCCAACGCTCTCTGCATTAAATCTCCGCACGATTTAAAGTTCAAAATAAAGAGCGCTAGCTTTTATCCCAATTTCAAACCATGAAGGAATCCCTTTCTATCAGGTAAATTGGGGCCGGTGGCCTGTGGCTTCGTTGCCGCTTTCGGATCGGATAGCTGGATTAACGTGGGTTCATCCCCACCGCGGGAAACCGCCTTCCGGTCCGATCTGACCCGGTGGAGGATCCTTAAACACCCCGCCAATACTCCCTGTAATTGGGCAAGTGTGCCTGTTGGAGTGCCTAATAAAATAAAATAAATAAAATAAAGGTAGCACGTGTCACGTGATAAATGCTAAAAAATACCGTCGCCTTCGCAACTTTACGTGCCGTGGGCCATCCGCAAGTAGCCAAATTCGTAATTATACGCTATGTTCAGGTCAACCCAGGGTAGTAAGACTAAAGACAATATTTTTGTCTTGAGTGAATGGAGGTGGATACATAAATCTAGTTTCACGATTATCAAACCTATTTCGTACATAAATAGTCCTTTTTATAATTTTGACAAAGTGGCTTTCGATGACTTTTAGATGGAGGTTTAGCCCAGACCGTTTGGGGACGGACCGAAGACTGAGGAAGGGGAGGCAAAGTTTGAGCATAGTGACTGACTGTGAAAACGCTGACAATACACTTCTCAAGGTGATTTTGGACATCCACATACCCTCATCCACGCAGGTAAGCGAGAGAAAATGCAAAATAGCTTGAGTCGATTCCCATGATTTTGGGGGACCTTTCCCGTGATTCACGAGTTGGGGGACGCGGGCAAGGGATATGAACAGCGGAGGCGGGGAAGGGAAAGCAATAACGGAACCAATGACATGGCTTGATTTTTACTTTCCGCCTTAACGTCATTGCTATAGCAATTATAGCCTGCAATAGCACCTGCATGATCATCGCTAAAGCAGCTGCGCCTGCTATTGATAGACAGAACGCTTTCTGTGGTGTAGCGATGTAAGTCTGAACTATCACCCCCTCCCCCAGAGCAAATGGTTGGTACTTTCACGAGAATCAAAGGGCCCTGGCTACCTACTTAATATTTACCCTGTTTTTTTTAAAGCACCTGAAGTTGAAAGCGTGATAACACAATTAACTATGAAGACTGGGACCAGAAAAGTTGGAAGCGTGACGTGTCGTCGCCTCGCCTTTTCAAGCTCTCGACACGTCGACTTGGCTCTGATGCGAGACTTCAATGTCCTAGTCCGCCTGTGACTCACCATCAGTAAACCAATTACCAACTGAACTGAACGCGGCCCGCAAATGGCACTAACACAGTATGCCCTCCACCTAACGGGTACCATAACGTGCGCGTGAGCTTAAGACATTCAACCGTGACTACCTGCCAAAAGACGATACACAATCGTTCACTTCCTTTACACACATAATGCAGAAGCTTTGCTTCGTTTCGCATCCTCAGTTTTAAAATGTCACTGTGATACATCTTTATCATGGCCCTAAATATCTTAGCAGTGCCTCCGCTCCAGAATCCACGTAAGTCGCTTACAGGCACTCGCCTGTTTATTTGAGCAAAATCGCGTGCGATTAAATGGGCTTTCCCGTTAATCCGACAAAAAGCGGTTTTCTCCGAAATTTAGTTTCTAAAATCTGAGTAAATGAAGACATTAACAGCAGCCGGCGGGAGCGGCTAGCCAGCTGCGGTAAGAGGCTTACTCTGATGTCTCCCATGCATGACGGACTAACAGCCTCCTAAGCCTCTAATCCAGTGAGAGACGACGACCACCCACGACTGTTGAGTGGATCTGGTAGGCAGTGCTACTCGACACGCGAGCCGTCCGAGAGCCTGGTAGGCAGACCCGCCGCCGCCGGGAGGACTGGGGAGACCGGGCCCGCTCTGGAAATGCCGGAGGGCCCGCCACTGCTCAAACCTTTTCCCAACACTAACACCAGGCTTGTTTCGGAGTCGGTTTACATGTCAAACTTAGGCTAATACTTTTGAATATTTCATTAAGGCCTCAGCTATGTTTCACGCGACAAAGCTTGGCGCTGCCCTCCGTCGCTGGCTGTTCATGCGGAGAAACAAGCACACCAGTTTCCATCGCCATGTCCGCCCGCTCCCTGTATAAATCAGTGGCGACACGTTGGCCCGAAGGCTGAGTGACGCTGATCGTCGGTCCTTCAGCGCAGTTCAGACTCGCCGTGAGACAGACCATTCCTCACTCTTCACTGTTGTCTACGCACACACTCTGGAAGTCTGTCGGCACGAGGTGGGTGTGACGGTCACGGGCGGAGCCAGAAATTTGACAGAGGGGGGGGCAAAGGAGCGAACGCTGGAAGTCAGCGGCTGGTCTACAGATGCATCAGAAGATATATGTACGGTAAACATGATTCAAAGGCGACATGACCCCTACGCAGCCTCCCTGGTGACGCCTCTGATGCAGGCTTCAGAAGCCGGGTGGTCCGGCGCCGGTGGGGGCGGCGCCGGGCGCGTCCCCCGACACACAACAACAAACGTCGGCGCCGACGCTGCGACCCCCCACAGCGCCCGAGGCCATTCGCCGGCGTGACGTCACTGAAGCAACAATGACGTCACCGGCGGAGGACGCGGAGCTATGCCAGAGATGCGATTCTCGTGAGTTATGTGTGTTTTCAGCCCGGCAGCGGACAGTGGTGATGCAATCTAATTTGCGTCGGCCTTGCGCGGGTACCAGGATGATTGGATCGTTTGGAAGAAACATTGGTGTGGTGGCGCTACAGGAAACGTTCTCAACACAAAGCCAGAACCGCTGCAGCATAAAACAGATGGCGATGATAGCAAGGGACTCATGCGAGACCATTATAACTAATTTGCAACACAAAGGTGCGGGCCGCAGCCACGCACGCCGCTCGTTTCAGATAACTTGATCATCATTCGGGCGCGAGAGGGTGGACCGGAGCTTGCGTAACTTCTGCCCTTTGATAGCTAAAGTGTAATTTACTTGCACGGATTGGTTGTCTCATTTGGTAGACAAAGGCCGGCTGTGACCCGCGCGAGGCCAGGTTCAAAGTACGGCGCGCCGGCGTTCTGCAGGCCCACACGTTACACGCCGGTCCATTCATTGAGTCCAGACCGGCCGGCGGGTGGCGGCCGAGGCAGCGCTGGAATTCCAGTCACGTTCAACTCCAGACTACCACACAGGCGGCGCGGCTCGGAGCCGAGCACGGACGGCGGACGCACAAAGGCTTCCAGCTCTTCCCACCGGGAGAAACGCCACCGTAATTTACTCACTGTCTCTGAGGCCGAGACCGGCCGGTACAGGTGAACAACCAACTAAACCGCAGCGCGGAGGCACGATGCCTGACGCAGCACGAGACTTCGGCACGGAAACAGAGAGTCACGCAGACACCATCGTGTGGAGAGCTACCAAATCCCGTCTTAATTGCTAAATTGAGTATGAAATCTTGAAAATGGGATCTGAACTGAGATAGCCATGGGATAAAGCATGCCGGGAAACGGTTTGACCGATATTTCAGTTGTTACATAACGTACGGTTCGCGGAGAAAGAAGGGAAAATTATCCGCCGACCGACCCCATCCTTCCCAAGTGGTAACGTGGTACGAGGCGACCCCGGAACCATGACGTAATGCCCAGGCCCCGCTGCGCAGACAACCATTTCTTGCTTTGACTATTTTAAAACCTGTGTTAAACGTACCTTTGGCAACGGCGACTATAAATGCGCGTAGCTTCCTTCAAGGACTAGTTTGAAACGTGAACGTTGTTTCAACACACCAAGAAAAATAGCAGAAAGTGATGGGTGTAGCTTTGGGTCATAAAAATACCTTTTTTGCTAAAAACGTTTCGTTTGTATTCGTAGCAATTTTAGGGATATCTAAAACGAGTTGAATCAGGCACAAAACATTACCATTATCATGACGGTACGCGGATATCGATACTTTTTACTTCAAGCGAAGGATAATCAAATAATACGGAATACTCGGCTTTTAAACATTTTTCAGTGGAAATAAGGCCGAAACCCTTATTTTCAATAAAGTATATCCCTAAACCACTCCAGCGAGGAATTGCAGCAATGCGCCACATTCCTTTTAAGGAGATAATCCTCTGCTCATGGCAAAGCTTCGACTAATTCGTTTACATGAGCCATGGCCGATTGATAGTTAAGAAAAATACATGAATATTAGAATAAAGAGTGGAAGAGCCACTCCAATTAAGTATAGATGTTCGATAAATAAATACAAATAAAAAGAGGTACAAAACTAATACAGAAAAGAGGGTTTTAAAGTGCGCAGCAGCGTCTCCTCTCCCGGCGGCAGTGCTTTGCGACGGGCCGTATCAGAGATAACAGGCCGGCCGCGGAGGGACATCGCCCGCCCGCCCAGAGGGGGTCATCCCCCACCGCGCGACACCCAGCACATGGCACACAACTCCGCCAAACAACCGCCACCACACACAGGGTTTTAATTAAGCTCCCACAACACATGATTTGTAATCGCAGCCGGTCGTATATCAGCTCCGCGGCAGCGGCGGCAGCAGCAGCCGGGGCGGGGGCGGCCACCCAGGGCGACAGTGCCGCGGCGGCCGCCGCTCCGCGCCATTCCGCACCAATTTGGCCGCCGATGGCGCGCCACTTGACGCCGCCGGCGCGCCGTCAACGACGCCCGATTCCGGGAAGGCGGCGCCGCTGCGGCCGGCACTAATGGTTTAATCAGCCGGTGTACGGCGGCGGGCCGGGCTGGCCGCGACCGCTACAGATACTCTGCCGGGCTGCAGTGGGCTGCAGGCTCTCACTGCAGCCCGCTGCGGAGGCGGGCGCAGCTGCCGTCCGCCCGCCCCGGTGTATTTCACGGAAACGCAAACTGGAGGCGTTATACAAAATGTACGGCGAATAGAACAGCTGTCTTTACATGCGCCCAGGGGAGTCAGCTACGAATCCCAGGTAAGAAATGGATAAAACGAGATGTCACTGCTTTCTATGGTAGGCCCTAAAACAGCACAGCACAAGCCGAAATTCGTTACAAATCATATAATGTTCTCAGCCAAAGCTTTTTGATCTCATAAAAATAACTCCCTTTACTCCCACCCCAGTTCCTCAGTTACAAGCGCGATGGTTTCCAATCCGTTAACCAGAACCTACGCAGTGACAGAGCATGCGAGGAAGCTCGGGATCGATTCCCTGGAGACGCCGTGGCGCTTACAAATTTACATGACGTAGGTCGGCTGACAAATGACCAGTCAGGTCAGGTCAACTGAGCGGGACGGCCGCCCCTGTGCTTTGTGGAACGTTTTATATTGGCTTTGGAATTTCCCGCCTCAGCGGATCGCACATTCGGATGCGGGGGTCCGGGTGTCTAACGCAACTGTCCTGATACATTTAATGAGACAACGCTCCCCAAAGGCGACCCTGCAATGGTTCACATACAATCTCTAAAACGTTTTCAGGTGGAGGGCGACTGACCTCGGAGAACTTGGTCTGCCAGGCGTCCAGGACAGCGCGCGCCATCGGTACACTCCAGTCCATGTTGTGCGTTTTCCAGTTGTCCAGCCAGTACTCGTGCAGGTTGCTCTCGCCCATCAGCTGGATCACCGTCTGGAGCGCCCGCGCCCTGCAGAGTCGAGGTGGAGGTGTGAGTAGAACAGTAGCCACGTGAGACGGTGGAATTGGTTATGGGAGGTGGGAGGCCCAGATCGAAACAGAGCTTTGACACTGCTGCTTTTACGAAGACGGTACGTGTGAAGATACAGGGACAGGATACAAAAAAAACAGACGTGCGCTAAAGTTTATTTCTTTCATAACCTACGAACAGTGACTCTAGTCTCATTCTCCGAAATTTACGAACGTACTCTAACACGGGCCACAAATCGTGGTCGAAGGTGAACAAGAACGTTTCAGCTCCAAGTTAAGTTGTACGGTACCTTCTCGCTGATTCAGAATAATCAACCGAGATCCTAAACCCAAGCAGCTCTACGCTGCGCAACTAAGGCGATTGTTCCGAGCTGATAAACATCCGACAGCACATCACCACAAACCAGCTCGGATACCGAGACTCACGCCAGTCGGCGCACTCCACGAGCCGAGATGGAGCTGTTCGCCTGTATTTACGACCTACACCCGATATTTGCATGCAACACGAGTCTCCCACTCATCAGCCTCCTTACCGGTCTAAGCGCCTTGGCACGAGCGCGAAGACCACATCTGAAACCCGTCCGCATGCCTGACCACCCGCCCGGTACGGTTTTTCTCCGCCCACATACCTGACGATCTGTCCGGTACGGTTTTTCTCAGTGCCGCCGACGATCAGCTGTTCGGGCCAGTGCATGTGCTTTGTGGCGAAACCGTAGCAGCCGCCTGAGAGCTCTGCGCCGATGTCCGGCGACTGTCCGGAGGCTTTGTTGGGCGCCGTGTCCGGACACTCGGGGTCGGAGGGGTCCAAACAGGGTCGCCGCTGGTACCCGCTGGTGATGCCCGCCTGGCGGAGAAATGGTGCTTAAAATGACGCAGTAACATCATTTGATATGGTATTCTAGGGACCGTTATATATCAGCGCTATATTCATATATTCTACGTTAACTTTCGTTCTGCATAGCAGAATCTCAGAAAACAACATGTTCGTAAAATCAAGACTATTTCAATCGAACACTGACGAAGCAGCCCCGAGCTAACGACGACTGAAAAGTTTGCACATTAGGTTGGCCATCTATCTGCGTTTGCCAGTCCCCCTCCCTCATTATGTCACAGAACATGACATACTGTTGTTGCCGCACGGCCAGCGATAAGAAAGATACATAGCCGCATATTTTAATGAGCCGCGGTATATCAGCCCGGTGGAAGTCCATTCGAAACGACCGCACGGGCGCACATCCAGCGCTAATGGCGCCATAAATAGCCATGAAGTAGTTGGCCGACCCGCGCGCATGAACTTCATCTCACGAAGAGACCCGGTCCGATCCCCACCGCCTGACCCGCCCACCCGCGCCCAACAACGTACCAAACAATACGTACTGCCCACTAGCGACATCAGTGTGGGATCGGTGAGATGGGAATCTGGAGCGGCCGATTCGGCGGAAACGAACACTATTCCGCACCGGATGTTCCCCGTGGGGACGGGGGAAGGGGTCAGCTCACACGCCGGCTATCGGAACACAGACCACCGCCAAACAGCAAACACATCCAGAGAGCAGCGGAAACACATCAACAGCCAGCCGCCAGAAAACAAATCAACAAAGAGGGTAGATGAATCCTGCTTTCTAGACAGGAGCAGCATGTACTACCGGCTGATGACGACCTTCCCGAGGCTGGCGAACAGACGGACATGGGCGGCGCAGTACGGCCTCAGCAGCTGAAGCACCCTGAACCACCACACAGATGCACGGACGGACAGACAGTGCTGGAGTGGCCGGTGATACCCCGTACGTGCTGGAGGTGCCACCTCTCTAAGACAGTTCTGACTGAGCGTGCTGAGATAGGCTGTCCTCTCTCAGACAGACCTGCCCGGTACGTGCTGAGAGGTGCCCTCTCTGCCCTGGCCTGAGCGCGCTGAGATGGGCTGCCCTCCCTGGCCTGAGCGCTGAGATGGGATGCCTTCGCCCTGGCCTGCGTGCTGAGAGGTGCCGCC
Source organism: Lepas anatifera (assembly GCA_034440635.1). Classification (NCBI taxonomy): domain Eukaryota; kingdom Metazoa; phylum Arthropoda; class Thecostraca; family Lepadidae; genus Lepas; species Lepas anatifera. The sequence goes on from JAOTON010002048.1 coordinate 314,163, forward strand.
CTCTCTGCCCTGGCCTGAGCGCTGAGATGGGCTGCCCTCTCTGCCCTGGCCTGAGCGTGCTGAGATGGGCTGCCCTCTCTGCCCTGGCCTGAGCGCGCTGAGATGGGCTGCCCTCTCTGCCCTGGCCTGAGCATGCTGAGATGGGCCGCCCTCTCTGCCCTGGCCTGAGCGCGCTGAGATGGGATGCCCTCTCTGCCCTGGCCTGAGCGTGCTGAGATGGGATGCCCTCTCTGCCCTGGCCTGAGCGTGCCAGGAGAGGTCACCCTCTTTAAGTCAGTCCTGCCTGCTACGTGCTGAGAGATGCAGCCGTCTCTGTCCTGGCCTGAGCGCGCTGAGAGAGGTCACTTCCCTCCCAGGCAGCCCCGGCCTGTGCGTAGAGTCCCCCAGCACCATCCGTCGGCTGACGGCGTCCCAGGAATGTGGCCAATGTGGCGCCTTAGCGGCCTCCCCGTCCTCTCCCGCAACCCAGCTGTCAACCAGGCACCGTGCTCCCTCAGAACCGACGGAACACAGACTCCCACTCTCAGGTCTCAGTGGAAGACCAGTCATCAGGCGCGAATCCACCGGCCGCCTCGCACCTACTGCATCTGCCTCGGAGACTTCGCCGCGTTGCACGTCCACTACTTCTGCCTCGGAGCGCCTCTGCTAGCCGAAGACACTTACCCGAGAGGCGTTAACTCAGAGGGGGCAGTCCTGGAACTGGGGAGACCGCCCCTTAACTAGCAGCCCGCTCGCCACCACGCAGCTATGCGGTGCGGGTAGTTGCCGTATACCGCATGCGGTGCGGGTAGCTCCGCATAGGTATACAGCAGACGGTGCGGGTAGTTCTGCAGTACACAGTTGGGCAGTTCAGCAGTACAGCAGCAGACTCCGTGTCCGTGGGCCCGGCGGGCCGCCGCCCGTTTTGGGCCCGCTTTCGCGGCACGGAGGTAATCACGGCCGCTCCGAGCACGGCGAATTAGACGTAATGAAGCCGTGCCCCCCCCTCTCGGCCGGAGCGGCCAGGTGTGATTAAGCCGTGCCGCTCCCCGCCGCGCGCGGTCGGCGGTACGGGCCGGCGGTGTTGCGTTATTGGTGGACGGCGCGGCGCGCTGGGTGGTCCGTTGGCGTCGGCGGCCGGGCCACCGTTCCCACAGGGGCTACCACAGCGGAGGCGGAGGGTCAGGCGGCGGCGACCTGGCGCCGACAATGGCGCGGCCCGCACCGTGACGTCAGCGCCGCCGCCACTGATGTCTGATGTGAGCCCAGTGGGCCGCAGCAGCAGGTGCGGCCGGGTAATGGAGTCGTCGCGAGCTGTCACCCGACCTGTGTCCGAGCCGTCACCGGAGAGGAACACCCGCCGACACGGCAATGGAAGCCGGGCAGCCGGGCCCAGCCCGGTCCCGCCGGCTCCGGCGCCGATACGACGGCGTGCCACTCACGTGCTCATAGCAGTGTGAACGGTCAAGATGGCATCAATGACGGTGTATTCACACTAGCTGACTCGGCCAGCACCGGGAGGCGGCGAACGATACCGCCAATACAGGCTTTGAACTCGGCCGCGCCAGTCGGCGGCTGCCGTCACCACCAAAAACAGCGCTCCCTCCAACCCAGTTCCGGACCCCACCTCCCAGCCCCACATAAACTGATTTATCTCCCGTAATTACATCGTACCCGCGACCTCCCGTAAAATTAGGCGAATAGCCCGTTCTGCGGGCAATTTCAGCGCGAGCGCACCACCTTCGGCGGCGTACTCACCCCCTTCATGTACTTTTGCAGCGTGGGAAACTGGAAGCTGGGACCGAACTGCTGGTACATCAGACCGAACACCCGCTCCGGGTCCAGGTTGGTCCACTGCAGCTTCTCCGGCACGTGACTGTACAACATAGAGGTGGCTGTTGAACAGAAGCACGTGACTGTACAACATAGAGGTGGTTGTTGAACAGAAGCACGTGACTGTACAACATAGAGGTGGTTGTTGAACAGATGAACACGATTGTAGAACATGAACAGATGCATGTGATTGTAGAACATATAAATCATTGTTGAACAGATACACATGATTGTAGAACAGAGAAATTATCATTGAACAGATGCATAAGATTGTACAACAGGGAAATTATTGTGGAACAGATGCATACGATTGTAGAATATAGAGGTGGTTGTTGAACAGAAGCACGTGCTTGTAAAGAAGAGGTGGTTTTTGAAAAAAAGGCACCAGATTGTAGAAAGCAGGGGTGGTTGTTGAACAAAGCACAATATTGTAAAACATAGAGGTGGTTGTTGAACAGAGGCCAAGGCGCAGAGAGCTGGTTTTAAACAGATGTAGGTGGTTGTGGAGCAGAGAAGTGTATGTTTAACAGAGACACGATGCCTCACAATTATTGCAAATTCGTTCACGCAAATTATGACACAGAGCTAACATCAAATCAAATGTACTGCTTCCTTCAACTTTACTGTTCAATACTCGTGCAGTGAAATGCACAACATCGTAGATACTATACCAGATGCTGTACAAGAAGGCAGAATTACAACACAGGCCGGACAGGGTCAGCACTCACGGTAACGAGATGGGGAAGTCGGGCCCGAGCAGCTTCGAGCCTTCCCAAAAACAGTCCAGCGGGGTGACAAACGAACAGGGTATGAGACGCTCCATAATCTGTCGGCGGGAGGTGGCGCTACTTAAACTGTCGTTAGGCCGCAGGATGCCCACGCACGAACGCTCGAGACAGTGCCCAAAAGCCAGCACACCAGCAAGGCTCATAGATGGCTCTCGAATGGAAAATCAGAGCTCTGCACATATTCTTCTTTTGCTTTTATAAAAACTCTGCCACATCAGTGTTGCTACACGGTCACGCTTGCAAAAAAACCGTGTTCCTTGAAACAATGCAAAGAAAATAAATAACCAGGTCACAACGTGCGTGAGTTAATTCGAAGCAGAGAATACTTTGAGCTCTCATTGGTAAATCATTTGCTCCAAGACTTATTCTCGATACAAAAAATCATAAGCAGAATAACACACATCGTAATCGTCTAACTTCGGTACTTACAGTATCTACGATATGCTCTTCATACATAGGAAAACTTGGCTTATAACATAAATCTTTCAACCGCCACGTTCTGAAACAGACAGACACCAGTCACAACGCCATTTCGGAGACAGCTTTGGCGTCAGCACCCCTCCCGGAATGTCGCCTTTCATAGAAATGTCGGAAAGGCTATCGTCTGTTTCTGTTAAAGATGCACGATGTTTGTTCTTTTTTTGGAAGCAAGGACGGCGGCCTCCAGCGAGGACGCTGATCTGCCCTGAGATGCTTTGATCTGAGGGGGGGCTTCCAAGTAGAAACTTGGCCCGAAGGCGATGCCAGGATAGCAAGAGTGGATGTCAGAGTCGACTCCGACACAGGCCTCCTCCGGGGCATTCAAGGAAATAGGACACATTAATGATGAGATTTTAACTAAGATAACACATATTACGAAACAACCGTGTTTTTGGAACATCAGTCGAAATCGGAACGTTTGGGGGGCGGGGTGGTGGCGGGGTGGGGAAGGGGGAATAATTTCTAGCCTCCTTGCCCAGGAGCCCACCCTAAGCAGATAAAAATTCCCCATTTATTTCAGAGAACATGCAATGCACCTTTCAGGCAAAACATATCACCCAGAGTCGACCTCTGAGCCAACAGCCAACTCCACAGTTCTCAGCCCTGGAGACAACAAGCAAATATGTGAAAAGGTGCCATGTCTCCGCATTCCATTTATATAAGAGTTTGTGGTAGCTTCATCTGGCGCCGTCCTTGGTCTGCGCGGCGCGCGTTTTTGGTGGCGCGCCACCGCCGCCGAGGGCCGCCCCGGCCTGGGTGGTCGTCCCGTTAGCCCCTCTGTTCCCAGCATATACAGACGTCGGCCGGCGTCATTACAATGTGAACAGAGGCCAGGCCCCGGCGGTGTAAACACGCCTTCCGCCGTCCATGGTCGCGAGGGAGGTGTTAGTCACCGCCCAGGCGCGGACCAGTTGACCCCGGGTCACATGGCTGACAGGGGACCAATGACCCCGGGTCACGCGGCTGACGGGGGGCCCATCTGACCCCGGGTCATACGACTGACAGGGGGACCAATGACCCCGGGTCACAAGACTAAAGGGGGACCAGGTGGGTACTACAGAAGGCTGGATGGGGTACCATCTAACCACGGTTCACACGGTCCTCAGGTAAATTCAGGTACCGTATGGGCAACACAACCATAGTCCGACTTCACAATCGTCCTCACTTATGATCTACAAAAAGAAATGGCAAATGCTTAAAAAATCGGACAGAATACTACCTCAATCACAGATGACTCAATTGTCTCATCCGTCTCCTGATCGTTCTCAGACAATGTTAACTAACTGTCTTAGTTTCAATTCCCAACTTCTACTTTAGCCTACGGTTTAATCCAAGCCCAGCTGAACGGAAAAAAAGAAAAAAAAAAAAAAAAGCGGAGTACTCACACATCATACAGTTGCACCGACACTTGACTAGCAGCGCGGACGGCGCGGAGGTGAGCCAGCAGCGACTCCGGCCGCAGCACCGTCTCCTCCCGGCCTCCCGTTTGTACTACAATCTGCTGCAGCGAGCCCGAGCCCGGGCCCAGGCTGCTGCGGACGTACGCCAGCTCCCGCTGTAGCCGCCCGCCCTCTGAAACAGGTCGGGTCAGGTCAGGTCACCAGCGCCAGTCTCAAGCCCCCTTCAACAGGTCAGGTCAGGTCAGATCATCAGCTCCAGTCTCACGTCCCCTTCAACAGGTCAGGCACCAGCTCCCGCTTACCCACCCTCTGAAAAGGTCGGGTCAGGTCAGGTCACCAGCTCCAGTCTCAAGTCCCCTTCAACAGGTCAGGTCAGGTCACCAGCTGGCGCTGTAGCCGCCCGCCCTTTGCAACAAGTCAAGTCAGGTCAGGTCATCAGCTACCCCTCTAGCCTCCTGCACCAGGTCAGGTCAGGTCAGGGCACCAACTCCTACTGTAGCCTCCTACCATCTCCAAAAGGTCAGGCCAGGTCACCAGCTTCCACTGCAGCCTCCCATCCTCTCCAAAAGGTCAGGTGTCACTATCTACCGCTGTATCGATTTTGGTCCCACTGCCGCCCTCAACTGGCCGGGTTTCTCAGTTTGTGAGAATGAGCACCAGCCTAAACACCTGAACTTTAAATTTCACACAGGGCCGAAAAGCGGTTCAGGAGACACACAAGGTCATTAATGTCAGTGCTGCCGCCCTGTGCCGTGCTTTACTCAGAGGCGCCGTGCCCCTCGGTGCACCAACGGCGGCAGTGTGAGCTGTATCTGACAGGTGCTATACCTCTGCAGGGGCCGTGCAGACTAATTACAGGCTCGGTGGAAAACTCAGGGCCTAATCTAGAGTTGATGGTTCTCGCCAGTTGGACCAGCTAGCAGGATGACTTAATTTTCTCAGTGCCGGCCAATTTGACGTGTATTTAGCTTTTTTATTATTTTTCGGTGAAAGCAGACATGCAACACTGACACACCTGCTTATTTTTCTGGTTTCTCCGCCGTGGCAGCAGGTCTTTATCACAGGCGAAGCTAAGAAGACCAGTCCTACAACAATTCGTGATGACAGATATTCGAAGGAATAAATACATTGCGTGAAATTCAACTAGCATAATTGGGAACAAAAAAGTAGTCCACTTAAACAAGTTAAGCGCCCCACAAAGCACAGGGACGGCCGCCCCGCTCAGACCACCCTCTCACCAGTCAGTTTCCAGTCGCCTTACGTCAGGTAAATATTGAGCGCAGGAGCGTTCCGGGGGAACCGATCCCAAGCTTTCACCGGTACATTACCACTGCACGGTTTTCTGAGCGGGCCGGAGCCCGAACGCTCTGCCAACTAAGCTGCCGGGCGGCAATGAGATTATTTATCATATCTGAGGAAACTAATTAGGTGTCTTCTCCTACAGCTGCGTGCCACAATTTCTGGACACAGGCTGTCACGAAAATAAACATTCACAAACCGGCGCCGATTAAGCTATAACCGAAGCCACTTTTCAGGGAGCAACATTTGTTTACATAGGTGCCAGACAGCGGCAGACCCAGACTTCCATTCCGGGGAAAGCGGAATGGGGATATGGGGGCTCAACCCTTCTCCACCTTTACCTCGAACAACCCCTTACTATGGGATAAATATAAACACTCAGGAATTTCCGATGGGACGGGGGATGGGGGCTTGACCCTCCTAAGCCCCCCCCTGTGTTCCGCCAATGGTATCCGGGTCAGTCGAAAACAATTATGTAGCACCGGACAAACGTGAGCGCCGTCGTTAACGGATTCCAGCTTCAAACCTTGCGGATGCAATTGGGACGACATCCAGTAAATACGACCGAACATCACTATCCCATTTGAAACGAGACAGATATACGGGACTCGTAACCTACAGGGGTTAAAATTTACGTCAGAGGTTCACTGTCGCCGCTACAAGTGACGCCGGTTCGGCACCAGACCGTTACACGTAGACGGTCCCGGCCGAAAACGCCAGTCAGCCAACCCGCCCATTCATCGGTCACGACCGGAAACGTGCACTGCCGCCACCGGAAGTAGCAGAGCGGCTGTGTAATACGGCGGGAGCGGAGAGCGTCTAGTTCTTACTATTTGAATCTAGAACTTGTGACGTTTATCTCGAGGACCACCGGTCAAGGAAGCTTCCTTCACTCTGCTACCAAGATGCAAGCGAAACAATGTATGAAACCGAAGAGTCCCGAAGGATAAATTCACGTAAGCAGCAACAGACAAAACAAATCATTTCCGACACGGGCAAAACATTTCCGACACGGGCAAATCAAAGCTCTTGGTTGACTCTCCTCCGTTGCCGTAGCTGCGGCGAACTGGCCAGTCCTTCCGTCCGGACCGCCCGCTCGCAGGCGCGGCACGCAGCCTCCGGACCACCCTCTCGCAGGCGCGGCACGCAGCCTCCGGACCACCCCTCGCAGGCGCGGCACCCAGCCTCCGGACCACCCTCTCGCAGGCGCGGCACGCAGCCTCCGGACCACCCTCTCGCAGGCGCGGCACGCAGCCTCGACCACCCTCTCCAGGCGCGGCACCCAGCCTCCGGACCACCCTCTCGCAGGCGCGGCACGCAGCCTCCGGACCGCCCGCTCGCAGGCGCGGCACGCAGCCCCCGGACCGCCCGCTCGCAGGCGCGGCACGCAGCCTCCGGAGGGTCCGGGCCGGCCGCTCGTTACAGACCGACAGTAGCAGACCAGCAGACAGGTCACGGAACAAATGACTCACGAGCAGCGCCCACAAAAAGCCGAGCCGTCGGCGGCGGCCGAGGCCGACCTCCGCGCGGGCGCCGTTTTTGTCGCCGTCTCCCGTCGTTCGGAGCGACGCAGGAAGGGCCAACCCACCCGCAATCTCGTTTAATGGGAGGGCCCTCGCAGCGGTTCACCCTTTAATGAGACGTAATGAACGATAAGTGCTCCAGTTGCGCCGGCACCCCGCTGCGACGCTGCGGAGGAGGAAGACTTCAGCGCAGCCGAGAGAGACGGCGCGCGCCCGATTCCATCTCAGTGCCGGTTGGTGCGCCGTCGGCGTGAGGCAGCCAGGAGCATGGACAGATCCAGGGTTTTCTATCCGCGGAAACTTAGGCACACAGCCGGCATATGGACGTGGGGGAACCACGAGCTGACATTGCTGATGAAAATACTACATTCTGGGCTGAAGGCGGAGGGGACATGTTTTCGAATGTCCCCGGGACGTGACGCGGGGGCACCGAGCTTCCACCATGGAACGGTGCACGGATCCCCTGGATCCGCCTGTGGCTGGAGCTCCAGCCAGGAGGGGCCCAGAGGAGGGATGGGGTACTGCCAGGATCACGCAGCCCCCGGCTGATTTATTCACGTCCGACAAGCCTCCGATAACCATCGAACACAACGCTCGGCGGGGGTAGCTGACTTCAAATCGCCAGCGCCGGCGGCGGCGGCCAAGGCACCGCCCAGTACGTGTAGTGGGGCAGGCCGCGCCAGCCAAACAAGAGGTGCTTGTACCGGCCCGGCACGTGGTATACAGCGAGTAAGCACCCGGGAGGAAAAAAGCGATGCTATCTCTAGATCCTGCATTCCATCGCAGAATCACAGTCAACAACTGTCAGATGTTCTGTCAAAACAAGACAGGCAATGAGAATGCAAGCGTGTCATTCTAGTCGATTTGAATTGATTTGAATGTCACATTTCTAACGTCATTTACGTCATATTCACGCATATTGGGACAATAGCCCTGCTCCAGCTGTCATCACAGTTTTGTCAGCAGGACCTCTAAACCTCTCCTACAGAAAAGTAAAATCAGCGCCATAATCGCCTCTTGTTTGTGCTAAGCAAAGGGAACTTAAACCTTTATACCATTAAAACATATTAGGCTGCCACTTCGTGCACTTACGGTTTTTTTCATCAGCACAAACAGTTGGCCGTCAGCCCGTAAAACCTCTAGAACTAGTTCCCGGGGAGAGGCTACAGTCCTGTGATGTAGGCGCAACGCGGCCCGTTGATTGGTGCTGACAAAACTGTGCTGACAGCTGGAACAGGGCTAATGTCACCTACTTGCGCTTCTCTACACCAACGCAGCATTTGGACAGGGAGCTGAAAAATTGAGATGTCGGACGATTCTCTAAAAATCAACTCGCTGCTCTGAATCATTGTAATATTTAGGAAAATGCAAAATAAACCTGTCCCACCATTTACACCTTGTCAGACAGCTAAGTCACGGCCCGACAGCGATGGATCTAGATTCCTGGCAAGACGACCTGACGTTCTTGGGGTAGGGTTATACCTACCAAATTATGTTTTTGAGTTTCCTCCATGCATCCACGCGCAAATATTGTATTGCGTTTCCCTCTCCAACGCGCCACCTTCTTCGAATCTCTCACAGAGCGCATGATGTCGAAGCTTAGCGATGAACAAATAATCGCTCGTTTCAGAAATTCATACAACAATTCCGGAAAAATAAGATATTCGAAAATCCCTAGAATCCATATAAACTGTGACATTTTCACGCAGAGTCAGACAAAGTGGTGACATCTCGTCATGCTTTTCGTAACACGAAGTTACAGTATCACAATTTCCATAGCATCAGGCATTGTCTTTTTCGACACGTATATATTGTACCTGCGCCCGGCGGAGCACATACTAACGTTTGCAAGGGAAGGGGCGATTCCGTTCCGATCAGGCTCCCATACCTATAAGATACAATTGCAAAATTTATACCTAAAACCTGTCGGATCCCCACTCGCTGAAGGAGTCCTGCCCTATAGAAGTCCGGCACCCCGGTAGATATGCTCCTGCTCGGCGCCAGGCCCGCCCCGAACACTCAGCTGCCCCGTAGCTTCTGAGTTGTCGATGGCTTCGCCGCTCCGGCAGGGGAGCCGCGGCGGCCGCTCCCCTTCCCAGCCGGCGGGACCGGCATTCAGGGCGCTTCAATGGGGCCGGCGGGGCGGAAGGCGCACTGAAAAGGGTGTCAGACGCGGCGCCAGGCCAGATTATTTGGGGGACGCACTATTTTATGAAACAAATATCATGTTTTTATAGGGATATATTCATTTAAAAAAATCGGGCCGCTTGGGGCCGGCCGTGGCCGGCATTCCCCCTCCTGGGTCCGGCCCTGAGGGGCGTTAGTGAGAGGCGCAGGTGGGGGTCCTCAGTCGTTCAACCGAGCGGCAGCGCAACTCAATCACGAGCAGCTGGCCCGTCACAGAGGCGGAGACAGGCGGGGACCGTGGTGGGGCAGGATTACAGAATGTGGCGGCTGGTGACAAGACAGAAGCACCCATCTCAAATACGGCTGGTAAACAGACAAAGGCACTCGTCTCGAACGGGCTCAGCAAGGATAGACTGCCGGGAAAACAATTTCCGGTTACTCTCACTTTCGAGCTTTCATAACGCCTTTTGTAGTGACATTCCACACAACACTTACCCCCTCCCTCCCCCGCCCCCGACCCACCACTAACTGGACAACCTCTATGGACCGAACTTCGGAATTTGAGCTTCCGTGGCAGTATTCTCGGACATCATTCCTTAGGAATTTAGTCCCCCGGATCCGCACACCATTCCGCGCGGAGTTCAGACATCATTCATCAGTCATTCATCAGTCATTCATCAGCAGCCGATCGGTTTGCACCCGGCGGAATCGGACCGAAGCGCCGCGGGCTACACAAACGCCAGTCACGCCAAGAAACCGCTGTCGTCGTGGATTTCATCAGACCGTTCCGTCCCGCCGCAACAAATACAAGATAAGGCTTACCGAGTAACGGAAGGTCGTCTCGTGGCTCAGCGGAGAAAAACATCAACTGGAGCGGAATTCGAACCAAGCATCTCGGCAGCTACAGGCGGCCCAGTGAAATGAATTACAATCACCAGTGGCTGCCGGCTGGATTACTCAGGGCCGAATCGCTGCGGAATCGCTCACGACTCCCGTCCAACACCCGACGAGGAGATTGATTGTAGCCGACAGGCCGCGTCGCGAGCCTGATGCATGGCCGGAGATTTGGCAGCCGATCAGGCCCGGGCCGCGGTCGATACGGCCCACTGGCGGCGCACGTGACAGCGGGGCGGCGGCACGGCGTCGCCTGTCCCCGGTCGGACACGGCCGCGGCTACGGCTACGGCTACGGCCCGGCCGCAGCCGTGCTCACTGCTCAGCGGAGCGTCCGCCGCCTACGCTACTCTACTGAGCTCTCCAGCGTTGATGCGTTCCTGAGACACGTTCAGTACACCCTCGTTGTTAAAAGCCTCGAAATGGCGGTTTCAAGCCGCCGTGTCCACGTTGTTTCTCGCTTTTCCCCAGCACTGACAGGCGGCGTCGGTTCCCACAACTCGGCAGCACCGCTAACACGTGCGTCGCCTGCTAACACGACGCTGACGTGCAATTGCAGTCCGCACACTCTACAGCCATGTCTCACTGCAAACGCCGCGCGGACGCGTCTGTGTCTCGTCTCAGAGATAACGTCCACGACGGCCACCAGCGCGTGTCGTCGCCGCGTCACACGTCACAACCCGCTCGGCGGCGCGCCGCCGGCGACGCGCTTTCATCTGGCGCGGCGGTATCGCGGCATCTCCGCGGCGCGGCCGGCGCGCACGTGCCTGCCGCGACAGCAGAGGTGTTACGCAGGGGACTTCGACACGGAGAGAGGGCGGCGACACTCCGCGCGGTCTGCTGAAGATCAGGCTATCGAACATAGTCACAGTGGGACGACGGTCACTGACTTCGGCTGAAATTCTCCTTCAGGGTAGAAACATCTGGTACACTCACTCGCCAACGCTTAGCTTTCGGACGCAGGACTACATGGAGAGCTTTCCCGCATAATTTCTCCTGTCGACAGCAGTGGTCTGAAGCCTGAGCCCTACCAGTTTCTGCAGGTCACGAACGTACAGAAGTGAACGCCTGGCAGGGGCATGTCAGTCACGACCGGCTGCTGGAAGAACACCGAGAGAGACCATCTAAACCATTATCACTTCACAACCAGCCTCAGCTGATCCGTATGATCCGGGCCCAACCCGCTCCCAGTGCCGAGATCACCTCCAGCTGATGGGGCTCTCGTGCTGTGACGTCACGGCTCAGCTGGTCGCCGCTCCTCCAGTGCGGAGATAGCGATCGGAGCAGTTGCAGCCGCTCCAGCAGCCGCTGTTGCGGCCGGTCCGCTCTGCCAGATAAGCACCGTGCCATACATTTCACCGGCAGGAGCATATGCCTGTGCTGCTGCAGTTGATGACGCCAGCAGTGGACGAGATAGCCGCGATTTCTTTCACATGGTTATCACCTGGCAGAATTACGCAGACATCGGGACTGAGAAAGCTGGCCTGAGCTGCCGCGTAGGCGATCACACTGATGCGGCCTCAGAGAAGTTGCAGATGCACTGACCGTGACACAAAAATAACAGGCAGGGTAACGCGCCGGGCAGCTCCCGGCACAGGATCTGCCGGACCTCCGTGCCAATTTGAGCTCGGGGAATGAGCGACTCCTGAATCGGTGCACCGCCGCTGGCTGTCCAACGGGTGCCTCGGCGGTGCCACGGTTCACGGAAGAACCACACTGTCACGGAGCGATCAGGATGGCCATCAACCGTGATCACGACTGGGAAACATTGGGGTACTTGTGGGCGGGGCGGAGGGGGGAGCATCCACACCATGCCCTTCCTCTGTAAACCCGCAAAACGCCCGATTTCGCTCACATGTTAGTCAAAACACTGTTTGATTTTGTTACGTTTGGGCCATTTGTCCCTGCAAGGATGGTGTCTGGGACCGCCTTTGCTGAACAGAAGGCGACGAAAGCGATTCCAGGGCGCCCGTGGAGCAGGCAATGTAGCGGGGTAGCGCCGAATAATGCGCACGGTCGTCGCCCGCGCCGCAGCCACTCTGCTCTCACTGTGGCCGAATAGCGGCAGAGCGAGAGCGAGAGCGAGAGAGAGAGAGAGAGAGAGAGAGAGAGAGAGAGAGAGAGAGAGAGAGAGAGAGAGAGAGAGAGAGAGAGAGAGAGAGAGAGAGAGAGAGAGAGAGAGAGAGAGAGAGAGAGAGAGAGAGAGAGAGAGAGAGAGAGAGAGAGAGAGAGAGAGAGAGAGAGAGAGAGAGAGAGAGAGAGAGAGAGAGAGTCGGTGCGGGGGGCAGTGAATACCACCGTCTACACAAACACACCGTCCCAGCTGAGGGGCCGCGCCTCTACAAACACCAGCCGCGCAGAGCCGGTGTGGGCCGTCCGTCACTGTCGTTAGGGGGAGCGGCGTCGCCGCCGACGGCAGACAGGCTGTCGTCGCGCGCGACGCACTCGGCAAAAACGGCCACGCGCCGGAGCACGCGACGACGACGCCGTAAAACAGGGCTGAAACCAGAGTCGGATATGGCGCGTCGAGGTGGAAACGGCGCGGTTTTCGGGCGTCGTCGTCGTTGGTCTCCCAAGGGGGAGGTGTAGCACGGGAGGCGGTCGGAGCGGGGGAGAGGGGGAGAGAACCTCGGCTCAGAACCAGGGTTCACGGCAAGGATTTAACCAGGTTTTACCTTTTCATGGCACAATGCTGTACATTGACGGACGCAGGAGGGGAGGGGGCATTCCGGCTATGCCCCCAAAGCGCTGGAGGGGGAAACTATCTTTTGGCCCCCAAAGGTCGGAGAACTTTTTGAAAAAAGGTGCTTACACTAGATCTGTCGAGCAAAAACTATTTGCTTCCACCCCCCCCACCCTAGGAGAGCGATCATGTACTTGCAGAGGTAGCTTATACTACGTCTGTCGAGCATTCAAATTGCACGTCCCCCCGGGAGGAGAGGCAGAAATGGGTTTGCCCCCCAAACTCGGGTCTGCATCCGCCCCTGATGCTGTAAGCCAATACTTTGCCCGTCATGGTTTGCTTGTTTATTGGATCAGTGCTTGCAAAGCGATTTTACCATGTACTTATAAGACTAAAATGGATCCTTAAAGCACAGAGACAAAAGTGTGGCCAGGTCCACTTCGGCACAGGAAATACATGATGCAATACGTATAGCTCATATAGCACCACATCTTTGGCTCATAGTGGGCGCGATGTGACCTGTATGGTCGAAATGGCCAGAAAGGCCCAATGCACTTTCAATATAGCTAAAAAACACTTTATGTTAACGGCATGTTTTATTGAAAAAGACACACTTCAAGGTCTAATGCGACTTTCTCATGTGCACCAAAAACTCCCGCAGTGACGTTGGTGCACTGATCACAGTGATATCCCATCATACAACCACAACCATTCTATCACGAGCTCCCCGATAACGCCGTGGGTCTGCTCGGCAGCGCGGCCAGCCCCCTCCGTACGTGCTCCTGATGGGAACCGAGAAACCGGTTATCCGGCTGCGTGGGGCGGTAACCGTAGTATCGCTCGGAATCCAACAACGCCGGTGGCGTGCCCGTCACCGGCTGCCCATTTAAACGCCGGTAACGATGACGGCTGGATGACGCGCCGCAGTGACTGGTCAGCGCTCCGAGCAGACTCTCTAATCTCTCATTTTAGACAAATGACGCAGCATTCCCCACAGGTGTGCCCGGGCTGAACGCAAACAACCCGGGCAGCTTCCTCAGCGCAGGCCTGGCCCCGATGGATCCCCGTACGATCGCAGCTGGACGAAACGCCTCTGTATCTGTCCAGCCCGGTGAATTACGACCGATTAACATCAAAGCGCGCCGCTGGATAGTCCAGTTAGCTGCCGTCACCACCGAGAGCGCCGCCGTCGTTCGTAACCAGCCGAGACATTAACACGGTATGCAGGAATCCACTACCGATCAGCAGTCAGGGCCATTAGTGCCGACCCGGCCCGATAGTCAAACGTGGATAAACAAGCCGACGACGCCACACTGCAGCCGCGGTACTAACCGGAGACAGTACTTTTGTCGCGGCTCGGCCCGATAGTGGCAGTAGGCCGAATGGTGATCGTCGCATCGGACGTTTTTGCGGCAGGGTGCTCGGCAGAGCCCGGCCGTGAACAGCGGCGCGACCACGGGGTATTAGACTAATCCCCTCCCCCTGCGACCGATATCACAACTGGCTGATACACATGGCTGATACACAGGGCGTTACATTTGGTTTCCTACAATTCAATTTGCCCAATAATTTGTCTTTCTACTCGACACCAAGCAAGACACCTGCTCATGCAGCTGGCTCAATAAGTTTCCACACCAGGGCAATTCTGGAGCGTCCGAGCCAAGCTCAGCCTTCTTCTAAACCTGGCGTCGCACGGTCCTCCGTGCTCCCCGGCCGAGTGCCTGGCTGCGCCCCTGCCAGTGATGCATGCGGGCGCGGCGGCGCGCTGGGTGGTCTCTGTTTCAGCGGCGGCAGCGGCGGGAATGCGGCTGCGGTCGGCGCACGGCATCGGCCCCCACCGCGGCCTACCGCAAACACGCAACATTGCAGCAGGGGACGGCGACGCACAGACCCCGCCGCCGCGCTCCTCCTCAGGGCGGCGAGTCGACAGAAACGCATGGCGGCAGAGGGAGCCGATTTCAAAAGTCATGCGTTTTGACCTTCGTACTAGTGGGAGGTGTGTGAACAACCCCTCACATTTTCCAACGGTGTCCAACACGGCGACACGAAGCGCCGCCGCACTTGGCACACTGTTTTTTATCAATTGCGCAATTACTCCCAAAATTCCAGGCTTGGATCATCTCAGGTCAGCTCACCGGGCCAGGGCAAGTAGTCTCTTTAGTCAAGAAGTGTTTTAAGTGGCACCAGTGAAGACGTGTCTAATCTATTGATCTAATATTCACATTACAAAATAAACACACCAAGTACCACAGAATGTGGTAACGGGATTTTTTATATCGATGACCTGTGGTCAGGTACGGTGAAATGGGAATGCATGGGGAATGTGGAAATTAGCAGAAAATGGTTTAATTTCTGTGTAAGTGGTTGATAACCTCTTAGCAGTTAATTAACTCCTATTCTCAAAACCGTAATATCTTCGGCTACTCTCCAGGGTCATGCAGCAAGTTTGGACCTGTGACCTCTGAGAGGTCATCTGGGACTCCCTGAGCAGGCTTTCACACTTGGGTCGATAACTTCGTAGAGTGACAGAGCTTCATTTTGATACCGATACGTGTGGATCATTATTGCGGGCCGATTGATATTCATATTGACTATCATAGGCCAAAAAGTGGCTTTGAACTGATCTCAGGTCAGGTTTTTTATATGTTGACACATTGTGGTCATGTTATACATCATTTGATTTGCTGTAACGAGAGGAATCGAATGATGCCTAGTTATTAACTCTACTTTTAAATACTCAGTGAGACACCAGGAACCCCCTTCCGCCCCACCCCCCCCCAAAACCTATATATATATATATATATATATATATATATATATATATATATATATATATATATATATATATATATATATATATTCTGTATTCTTCCACATTCTTTGACCTGTCCTGAGCTCAATATTAGCATGTGCCAGAAAGTGACAGGTATATCTTGTTCACCATTTCTCATGGGCTATCTATAACCATTCACGTTTTCCGATATCCTGCATAGGAGCCGTGTTCATGGGGGAGGGTTTGAAACCTTCCCACTGTGCGAGTGTGGATCGGAGGCCCACTGGGGCGGGTGGTGTATCCCATACAGTTGGAAATAATTTTTGTTTCTTCTCCGCTTTCTCCACCGACTGCAGTGGTTACAATAACATTCAGAAGGGATGGTGGAGACCAGTCTGGGCTACCACAGACGACAAACCAGTCACTAGCCGGCTGAGACGGTAGGCTGAAGCTAACAAAGGTACCGCCGACGGTCAAAATGGGAAGGAGCCAGTGGATCTTCAACCTCTTGCCGGCCAGACGCTATTCACTCAAACACTAGGTACCACATATACGGATTTGGGTTAGCACCTTTGGCTCTGAGGCTAGCAATCTATTCATGGTTTCCCTAATCTAGTAGAAATCACAAACACTTCAGATGAACTGGACGGGGACAGGTACCGGCGTCCTCCCCATTCTGAGGCAGGAGTCACGGGGCGCGGCTTCTGGGGCCCATCTCGGGGCCACCCAGTAGATATTCCCGGGCGGGCCACACAGCCACACAGGTAGGCCACACAGCCACTACTGGGAGTCCCAGCGTTCATTCGAATGGTTGATGTGCCAAGGGCCCGTATTTGATGTCCGGCACAACAGGGACGGCGCAATCACCTCCCATCGTGCACAATGTAGTCAGGGCCATAGCGGGTCCCCACGCCCTATCTCACACCGTCCAAACTACTGCACATCCCGGAGGCACGTAAAGACCCGAGTCGTGTGGGACACTGAATCCTAGAGAGTGCAGTGGGAGACATCAGGGAATTCCGACCCCGCCCACTCCAGCAGCATCCGAGGTAGGGAGACCTTTGCTGAGCACGTTCCCGCGCGCGGCGGTAGGGCGCCAACAAAAGCGTCACCACTGACCAAAAATGGGGGGGGCAGCTACGAGGAAATATTTGACAACACACTGGAGCAAGCTAGACCATTCTGAAACCAAACTCTTCTAATCGGGTCTTCTTTCTAAAAAGCTCCCGATAAAATTGTAAACTTTTGATCAAGTATGATTCAACCATTCCCCGTATACATGCCTTGTTAAGTACGCTCTATCTACGCAGCGACCGCGGGAACAGACGTATCGACTTATCATCTGAGCGGGAGTCGGCCTCCAGAACTCCCGGTCACACGGGGCGATAAGTCCTGCTCCCGTGGTTAGTGCGTAAATAGAGCGTACTAAACCTGCTACAGTGTCGGTACGGTGTCTATGTTTTATGAAAAGTGGCGGGCCATCACCCTGCCAAGCTTTCAGAACCGTTGCTACATCTGACGCAACGGCGGCGCTCTTCACATCGCTGCCGACGACCCTCCGTGAGCGCGCCCGTGGCTGGCGGCAGCGGCGGTGAGAGCGGCTGTGGGCGGCGGCGGGGGCGGGGGCGGTGTTTTTCGGCAGCGGTGGGCCGGCGGCGGTGACGGCGAGGGTTCGGCAGCGACGAAAAACATCCCGCCCCGCCGCCGCCAATTTACATTCATTCATCTCTGGTCCGACATATGAATTACCATCGCAGGTGCCGGCACCTGGCGCATCTCCGCAAGCAGAGGTGCTCTCTGTAGTTCACAACCAGACCACTGCGACCGGTTTCTAACCGCGGCGAATATCGTACGGGATTGGTAGCGAAATGTGAGTTTAATTATCATTGTATGCATATTACGCGCTTTGGGACAGAACATTCGCATTCATACAAAAGGGCAAAGGCGTGAAGCTGTTTCCAGTATTTAGAGGCGGGAAAAGGCGCCATGCACAGAACGCCTTATACAAATCCTTAACTAGCGAAGCTGTTTCCAAAGGTGCGTGCCGCTACCAAACAGTGGCGGATCTAGCCGGTCGGTTTGGGAGGGGCAAACCAAAGTCAAAAGTCGAAAGCAAAAAAAACGTCACGCCGTCAAAGCTGCGCTACCATATCACTTGCCGGTAAAATTTTGGGTATTTGAGGCGAAAAGCAAAAAAACCTCACGGGGTGAAAAAGATGGGCTCGAGATCCTTTTTCCAGTCCAATGCCTAATCCTACACTGAACACTGGTTCACTGGTACACTGGTTCTGTTTGGAGTTGAGAGCTGAAGCACCAAAATCTTGATTGTAAACTAAAAAGAAGTCAGGGGAAAAAGGAGGTCGATCACTTTGGGGGGAGGGCAAAAACATAGTTTTGCCCCAAGCTTTTCCGGTTGGGAGGGGGGCAAACGCCTTTTTGCCCCCTCCTGGATCCGCCACTGCTACCAAATGTTTGAAATCCGCTGCCACTACTTTGTCATCGCTACCTTTTTATTACAACGCGATAGTGAGGCACTATCCTAAAAATCACTTTCTGACACAAAAACTCAATAGATGATAATAATGGCATCGCGTTTTTTTTTAGATCACAGCACGGCACGACACTGATTTGAGCAACAACGAGCGGAATTGCATCACAGTTTAACTGTACTTAACCGTACCACATTCCAAGCCGTGCAACCAGTACTCACCTTCCACCCACAGGTCCTCCACATCCGTGTGCAGGTGAATATTTTTGAGTCCTATACACAGCGTGGCCAGTAACAACACTCCCGCGAACATAATCTTTCCAGCATGTCTTTGCACCAGGCGTCCGGTGTGGAAGAGATACCACTGAGTCCGCGCGCGCAGCCACAGCGCCGCCCTACTGCCGTCGGCATACCCCTGGAACAGAGCACAGGACCACGGGTCAGAGCAGAGAAACATACCCCTGGAACGGAGCACAGGACCACGGGTCAGAGCAGAGAAACATACCCCGGAACAGAGCACAGGACCACGGGTCAGAGCAGAGAAACATACCTACCCCGGAACAGAGCACAGGACCACGGGTCAGAGCAGAGAAACATACCTACCCCGGAACAGAGCACAGGACTACGGGTCAGAGCAGAGAAACATACCCCGGAACAGAGCACAGGACCACAGGTCAGAGCAGAGAAACATACCTCCCCGGAACAGAGCACAGGACCACGAGTCAGAGCAGAGAAACATACCCCCGGAACAGAACACAGGGCCACGGGTCAGAGCAGAGAAACAAAGGCGGAGGGACCAAGTTCCCCTGTAACGGAGCAGAGAACTATGGACCGGACTTGGACTTCCACAAAACAAAGGATCAAACGCGGCGAGGGATAACGTCCCTGGCATCAGACCAGAGAACCATGGGAACGAGATATCAACTTTCACAAAGCAGAGAAACACGGGACATATCCTCAGATCAAAAAGCAGGGCCGCAAAGGTCACGTACCCCTGCAACAGAGCAGAGAGCCACAGTTGGGAGCAGAGAAACAAGGACCAGGGGCGCATACCCCTGCAACAGAGCAGAGAGACACGGGTCAGAGCAGCGGACCATGGGCGGAGAGGGGCCACGTCTCCAGCAACAGAGCACAGAACCATGGGACAGAGAGACTCATAAGGCAGAGAAACACAAGACAGACCCACAGAGTACAGAAACACGGTGCAACAGAGTTGCACAGAGCAGAGATACACGGAAAAGATATAGACTAAGTAACTGCTTAGATGCCTGGCAGAGCGCAAAAACACATGGTCAGAGGTGGGACCATGAGCGTGCAACTAATGAAAACACTGAATGGATGAATGAGATGCTGGGCGAGAGCGAGAGCGAGAGCGAGAGAGAGAGAGAGAGAGAGAGAGAGAGAGAGAGAGAGAGAGAGAGAGAGAGAGAGAGAGAGAGAGAGAGAGAGAACCGACAGGCATTCGTGCTGAATGGGTCATCAATTTCTAAGTGCCTCGTTCATTTTCTAAAGTTCACACATCCAGTTTGATGTCTTGAGAACGTGTTTGAACACAGATACGCATTACAAAGGCATCATTCATCGTAAGTGTCGTTGAACAAAGCGCTTTCGGGATAGCAAATTAGTAGAACGAACACAGTCCTGCAGAATTCACCCGTGCCCCGGGTACCAGCCGGCATCTTCCGTGTCATCCACCAACCTCACGGACCCGGCTCAGAACCTCTGATCGGCCGCAGTGAAGCGTGAACACCACACAGAGAACATCCCGCTAATCGCTACCGTTCTCACACCTGATCAGAAGCACGCTGGAAATGGCCGCTGCGAGACACCGAGGGCGCTCAGAACAAAGGCAAGCGTGTAGATACGTACCGAATGAGTGATCTGGGTTCAGGGGCGCGCGAACTATTTTGATCATATAGCGTCCGGACCCTCCATGAAGCTTCATAGATAGCGGATGGAACAAGGAAAGACGTTTACAACAGTCCTGCTAGGACCGATATTATCATCGAACAGCACGCTGTGGTTTGGGCGATTGAGTACGCTGGTCATTCTGCATTCCATGCTAAGCACCGCCCCCCAATGGCACCTGGGCGATGCCTGACTTTAGGAGGTTTGTGCACCCGAAAACCCAAGTAACTAACCCCCGATGGCATATCATAAAGATAAGGCAGCAAGAACAATCGCTGCCACGGGCCTCTAAGACTGGAAGGCTGTCCCGTTTTACTACTTCGTCTGAATCCGACTCGCAGCTGAATATCTAAAGCACCGTTTTCTTGCATGTGGGCAACTGCATTTAGGCATAGAGACTGAACGAAATGATCCCCACAAACGGTGAGACAGAACTTCCTTCACAGACACCCACAAAACCATCGTGAAAACGTTACTTGTGACTCCGAACTGATGACTTTAAACAGGTAGATTCATCCATTGCCTCAACACAAGAAAATGATGGCGAAATGTTAAGCAAACCCAATCGAACTGGTCACTCGTGTCAGCCTGAGGAGGAAGACGAACGGGTCGATCATGTTGGTACAAATTCTGTACCAAACCCATTATAATAAGGCTAGAAAATAAGAAAACTTTTGTGAAATATGCCACAAAATCAAGGCAAGCATTTAATACTGACTCACCTGGATGAGCTTATATTCATCATACCGCTAACCGTTAACAAACTGCACTTTGGGGAATATTTCCTCTATCTAACACCACGACTAAGGCTAAGTCGAACATATTGAGAGGCGTATTCCCCTACCCTCAGAATACCCTCTACAATTCCTACGTTCCGTTATGGAAGAAAACCCTGCCCTTAGCTGTATTCGAGAGCATGAGCTAGCGTATTAGTCCTTGGGCCAGGCACAATTTCGATACCAAAAAGGGGGTAAGTCCTCGTTGAGACTTCTAAACCTAAAAATGTCCTTAGTTGTTTTTTATATGATAACCAGCTGGGACTGACAGCTTATTAGGGGTTATCACCCTTCAAATATGCTATATGTTGTAAGCACTCATGGCAGGGTTGACCCCGGATGTTTTTGTTTCCCGTCACAACCCGCATCTCATCGCCAGCAACAGCTCACAACGCCGGTGGTCGCTGCCGCTCGTATCATCCAATTATCTGACTGGATCAAACCATCTCGCGATCGCCGACGGCAGCCAGCTCTGAACACGGGCCATCAGTATGCAGCGCTCTAACGCGCATCATTTCCGCCGCCGAGACTGAGACGCCGGGCGGTGCATCCTGCAATTAGGAGGCGCGCCGGTCATCATTTGGTCCCGGAGGTGGGCTGAATCACCACCCGACCTCACTGGGCCGGCATGTGCTGTCCCAGGGGCGAGCACATACCGACAGCCAGACTGGGCTTCTCACAGCCAACACGCGGGGCGGTGCTTCTGCATGCTTGACGAGAGAGGTTTCCCGTGAGACCCGCCCCGAGGGACTCCTCAGTGCCGATCTGACCCGCCGGTGGGCTGGTTCGGTCACTGGTTGATCTCGATGAAAAGGCATTTCCTTGCTCCCAACCAGGACATTTCTTTAAATAGACCAGTATCTTCATGACTTTATAAATCTGCAGGTTGTACCCAAAAAGAAAGATCACATAAAGAACCAGATTTGCGGATACATGTCGTCACATTGTTTCATCCTGTTCTCACGATCGAGTTGTCCCAAAACACGCCCGGGACGGTTGCCATGGTGACATCGGATTTCGGAACTGCGAGGCTGCTGACCGCCCGACACACAGTGACGGCCCCGGGTGGTCCGACATTTCCGGCTCGTGCCCCACTCCCGCCCGCACTCCAGATTATTACGGTAAGCTTCCCCAGCCCCATGCATGGTGATCAGGGCTAGATATCTCTTCTCGATCCAGGGGAGGTGCTTCCTGGATAGATTAACATTGGCATGGTTATACAAATCATATACATATCCTATGGGAGACCCAAAATTCATGGGGTCCAGACCCCCGACCCCTGGGATCTGCAACACCTATAATAGTGATGTTCACTCCTCGGGTTACTGGCACTTAAGCGCCTATGACACGTGACAAAATCTCACAGCGCATCTTAGACGGAATACACGATACGAACTTTCAATCACCATGTTTTTGAACTACCTTCTATACTCGATTTTACGCCCACTGAGAAAGACTAGTAAAATATAGCCAACAGCTTCGATTTAACTTTTTTATTTCCATAAAAATTACATTTCCATAACTTCTTCATCCTTAAAATAAGATCTTCTAAACTCTAAAATGTATGAATATATCATAAATATTGATAAGTAGCAATCAAGGTTCAGCGTTTTGTTTCTTTTGAACTTTGAGGATACTTTAACCAAAATTAGGCAAACAATGTCGCAGAGAGCCTCGGTAAGCTCCTGTTGTCTGCACTTGCCGGCGTGGTTAGCTGAAGCGACGCTGCAGTTACAGCTACAGCTACGATGCTGGGTGGACGGCGGCGGGGCCCGCCACCCCCAGACTCATCGGAGGATTTACGGAGACAATACGTCGCGGCAGGCTATTGCTGGGTATTTAACTAACAGCTGATCCGTAGTGTCCCGCATACAGGCCCGTTTGTTTGATGCTACCTAGTTATGTCCATGGCTATCCTAGTTTTTTGAGGTATGCATTCTCGCAGACATTTCTAGACTGTAGCTTCTTGAATAGCTATCAAACAAAAGCCTTTCCGGTAGTATTTCGAACTGGCGCACCTTGTGCAGGTTCCCAGGTCAGCCCCCACCGGACGCGCGTGTACCAGAGGGTCTGGACCGGAGAGGAGTGTCCCGGAGGAGGGGACGGAGGGGAGCACCCCTGACACCGGGAGTCAACTGGGGAAGGACCATCCACAGGAAGCAGCAGTTAAAAATAGCGCCGACTCCTCCGTACGGCTGGGGGCAGCCGACTGCGGGGAACCCGCGGCCACTGCGGCCATTGCCCGCAGTTCCGAGCGCCTAACGGACAAAAAAATTAAAATCCAATCAGGATCACTTCACAGTTTTCCCAGATTTATCCGAGCTTTTGGAAGTCATGATTAATCCGACGATTTATCCGAGCTCAATCTGTATCCGAAAAATTACCCATGGGGCAAACATATAAATCAAAATCCATGCCAGGATCCGATATTTCCTAAACCCTCTAAGGAACCGGCTCCAATCCGACGGCGGTTCGCGCATCCAGCCGTATTTCCGATACGCTCAGCTCTCTGTCACGATCTCCCATTGAGGGGAGGGTGCGTGGCTCGGGAGTGGGGCGTCGGCCTCCTGAGCCAGCTCCCGGGCTCAAGTCCCGGAGCGTTCCTCGAATGGGTGCAGTCTGATCTCCCAAAGCCCTTCCAAGAGGATGAGACTTGCCGATGTCGCATTATCTCATCACCTGGTCCGCCGTTGAATCCGCGACATTACCATTCCGGTACAGCGGCGCCCTTCCCTCCGCCGTTTGTTCACCAGACCCCAGCATGACCTGAGCGCCTGCCCGGGCCGTGACCCGGCCGGCGGGGTCACGGCGTCGCTACAAATCTATGCTGCGGGACAGACTCCGCCCTGGGGACGGGGTGTGAGAAGGGCAGGAGCCGGGACCCAGCTATAATGCCTCTGCAGAGGAGTGCTCGTGCCTTCAATTAAATTATATTTAAGAGTGCTGGATAGTTTGGCATTGGTAGGCGCAACAAAACTAAAGAACCTTGTTGGAATATCAATATTTTGAAGGGGACGTCTCAGGGATGTGAATTTATATATCTTTGGGGGTGCCTGGGAAACCCCAATGAAACGTTGCGTTAGAGTAAAAAAATCCTTTAAATATATTTGTTCATCATTCTCAGGACTTTAAATTGGTTTTACTAGCTGAAGCAGGTCTGTGTGAGAGCCAAAACAAAGATTAAATCATACTATCTGTTTTTGCATAATGGTTATTAGTATTCTTTCAAATTTGGGCACCTCCAACGATATTTGGAAATCCACACCCCTGGGACGTCCCCTGATCCAACACCATCACCCCCTGATTCAACACCATCCAGGGGGCTGTTCCAGCGCCCTACACTACAAATGGTGCAGGTATGGATACCGCGTACAATTGGGCTAAACAGATCCTAAGCAGTCACAAGTGGTTTTTCTAAAAAAGTTTTAGAAGAGCGGGGAATCAAAACAAGTAGTCTGGCTCTATTTCAGATTCAATTCGGCTCTTTTTAGCCATGAGAACTGGCAGCCACCGACCGGTAGAGGTTGGTGGCGGCAGTGGAGCAGGCCCCGTGTTGGCCTGCTGGTTTTGGAGTCTGCGGCGGTGGATGACAGCGGTGTCCCGTACCCAGTGGGTGGCCGAGCTGCGACCGAGCTCCCCCAGCCGGCCGCGCCGTCAACAAACGAAACGTTCCGTTATTGTCGCACGGTCCGGCCGCTGGTGTGCCGAGACTAGAGACGTTCTACCACGGGGTGCCACAGATAGGGAAGCACGCGTTCTACGATGATTTTTCACAGATGACATCGAGAGGTTTTGAAACAGCCCAGATGTCAAGCATTTTCTCATTCATTCGCGGTATGATAGTCAATACTGTCACAAGACGTAGACGAATTTAATCCACCCCTTTCGAATCCGGCGTGATGATCTGAACAGAGAAAAAATGGAGGCGTTAGAGGGCCTGATTTGTAAAAAGCGTTGATGTATGTACCAGTCTTTGAGCAATATCACGTGTCCTCTCGGCGAACTTTTTGAGCGAAAATTCAGAGTCCGAGTCGAATCAATCACTCGACCAGATAAGCTGAGTCGAAATCCGAATCAGTCCCAAACGCCGAGTGAGAACTGAGTCGAATCAACATCTAAACGCTTTGTACAGATGAGCTTCAATAGTAAACAAACCTTTCTCCGGTATCTGGTGCGTAACTTCATCTGCTCATACCGTAGCAAACTCAAACACAACAAACACAAAGAGTTCGAAACTTCATGAATCCGGATTTGGAGAAAATAGAAATACACTTAGTTACAGCCTTTAACAAATATCGTCCACAAAATATCCAATAAGGCATACTACACCTACTTTTCAGGATTTCAGGTTCATACCAATACATCAAATCCATTCGAATTTGTAGCTTTTTTCGTGGGATAACTTTAGTAAAACGAGAAATTTTTGACAGTTTTATCGAAATAAACATTACCCACCAAAAACTACCCCCCAAAAAGCGCCACTTTACCATCTTTTCGGTAAATAATGCATCATTATCTCCTTTAAAGCAATTTTTGAGATGTAGGCTTTTCGTAACGCTAGGATATAAAAACCTTTTAAAAAATACGCATCGTGTAGCCGAATATTGCAATTCCTTTCAATTAGCCAATGTCTTCATGTTCTGGTTAAATTGCTCTTGGCAGTAGCAGTAGGTAATTGCCATTTTCAAATGCAAATCTGATTATTGGCTTCTTGAAAAAGAGCTGAGGTGTTTAACGTCTTGTACCAATCAGTTTTTAAGTTTTGTCTTTTTTAAAGACCTGTTCAGTAGGTATAGGCCATTCATATTAAAACAAATATTTGATTGGATGTAAGCTGGGTTTCATTATTTTGGCGAAATGTAAATCAGATTTCGTTCCATCATAATAATTAGTTTCGCAGCAATATAACTAAACAATAGGTATATAAACAATATAAATATTCCAGACTTAATTTTTAATGCGCAAATTTTCAACAGTTCGGGTGTGCTGTGACCGTCCTTAATCGATTAGTTGCGTCATGATTTTTCCAATTTCAATCAATATCAGAGTCGACTCCGAGTCAAATCTGAAATTGAGCAAAATCGAGTCAACTGAGCTGAGTCAGAACCGACAAACCACCTCAACGCGTTGAATTGATTCAGAATAAGCCAATCAATACGCTGTGAGTCAGAGTTGAGTAAGACTAAACAATATTGAATGGTCAGCAATTCTGTTTCTCCGAAAATATCAGCGCGTCGTCAGATCAGCACCTCTCAACCCGTGGAAAACCCAGCCTATCGATCTTTGGAATTAATTATGAATTCATTGTATGTTCCAACAGCCACGCCTGACTGGGACAATGGTAATTTCGAGGGGGACAACTTCCCCTCCTGCAGCTCCAAAAGCTGAGGAAGGCTCAGGCCAATGCCCTTTGATTTTCAGCATCTCTGTGAAAAGAGCAAGGCAGGAGATACCAGGCGAGAGCGTCTGGTATCGAGACCGGTCCCTCACAGCCCGGGGCTGACCACAGGACCACGGGCGACCCGGAGGCGATCAACGCCCACGCAATTATACAGCTGCCGCAGCAAACGGCATCTGATGGGCGAATGACTCGTCTTCAAGCCTCGCCGAGCCAGCCGCATCTACATCGTGTCTCCACAATTCCTCCGAACGACGACCGAGTTTGTAGCGGCATATCAATGCACCTGACGGCGAGCGTAGGTGTCGTCTCAGGAACAACAATTATCAGTTAGATTGAACTCACCTTATTGACCTGCTGAAGCGCCAGCCGGGCGTCCACCCAGCTCGGTCGCAACAGGAACTCACTGCTGTAGGTGACCTCCGGGGGTGCCTTCTCTGGGTCACCACCCGGCACCCCGCCACCACTGCTCTTCACAGTCATCGCCACAACACTAGGTCACAGCCAGGTCACACATACCGACCCCGCCCATGCAACGTCACCGCACTCCAACGCCTCCTCACACACTTGCACACGGGTTTAGGCTCGTTGGCGCCGCGCGCGCACCCCCACCCGCACCTCATCTACAACTGACGGCGGCGGCGCCAGCGGCGGCCGTGCGCGCGGCCGATGCGAGCGCGCTGATTGGCTCCCGGCGCTGAGGTTACCTAGCAACGCCGTCTGGCGGCAGAGCGGCGGGACCACACAGCGCGGCTGCCGCCGGCTGGGCCCGGCCCGCCTGCCGATAATAAACACACGGCGGCCCACCGTGCGTTTATTGCACGGTGCGGGGCGGCCCGTAAATCAGGGGTGCCGACTGCACGCGCGACGGCGCGCAGTTGCCAGTTTGCTGCGATTTTTCGCTCAAGTGGCGATTTCTGATCGCGTTGGTGATCAGTTTCCTTCGCCCCAGTGGACGTGGGTTTGACACCCCTCGACCTCGAGCGCGCCGCTTATGCCATATAGCAAAAGAACCGCGAACGGTGGCAGATGGTTTGTGAGAAATTATTACAAAACTGCATCGGTCACTCAGTGGCTCCGAAGAGGTTGCGACCCGTCCTACTCCTACCTGGCCGTACCTGCCTACCTGATCCGAATCATCAATGCTGTTGCCACAACTTGTGTGCATCGGTGGCCCTACCAGGTATGTGATTTGAATTTTTTTAGAGGTGAGGTCACTTGACCTAGTCAGATGACTGACGTGACGACTGACCTGAGATGGCCCAATCCTGGAATTTTAGGATAAGTTGTGGAAATAATGTAGTGGAAAGTTTGCCTAGTAGGGCTGCCTTTTTGCAGCCTCCCAAAAACCTCTATCAGTGAACTAACACTGCCCAGGCCCATGCATTTGAATGTCCTTGGCCCCAGTGGGGCAAAGGTATTATTATAAGTTTTACTTTTAGTCTGGTATTATTCATATTTTATATTACTTTGATATTATAGATAATTTCAAGATACTTATGCATAAACAGCGATTAGTTGTGATTTCAATGTTCACCTGCATGTGAAATGTGTAATTCTATCGCTAGGTTTAACAAGCACATGAATACTGAGAACAGGGGCGTAGGAACCGTATGAAAAGTGGGGGGGCATCGCGTCGAGGACCTACCTCATGGGGCTCCAGCCTAGGGGCCAGATATTTGGGAGCAGTCCTATGGGGTCAATAAAACACGTACTCACACAGGCCTGCACTTTGTTTTTATCTCAGTCATTTCTCGGTGGCCGTGGGGAGACCGTGGAGTAAAATACAGGCGTGGTAACGAACATACTGTTTTAAATTCATCTTAGCAGCTGAAATATATGAGGATATGGTAACATAAATAGATGAGGATATATTTAGCATATCTATAAACACGTGGCGGATCTAGCCGGTTGGTTTGGGAGGGGCAAACCAAGTCGAAAAGCAAAAAAAACGTCGCGCAGTGAAAAATTGCGCTACAATATGCCTTTTCGGTAGGATTTTGGGAACTGAGGACGAAAAGCAAAAACGTCACGGGGTGAAAAATATGGGCTCAAGATACATTTTTCCTATCCAAGCCCCAATATTTACACTGAACTTCTCTACTCTGTTTGAAGTTGAGAGTTGAAGCACCAAAATTTTGCTTACAAGCTAAAAGGAGTCGGGGAAAGGAGGTCGATCGCTTTGGGCAAAACATGTTTTGCCCGAGTTTTCCGTTTGGGGGCATTGCCTTTTGCCCCTCCTGATCCCACTGTATAAACATAGTTAACATGAATATAAACATAAATATATCAGGATATGGTAATATAAAGTGCGTTAAATTCTTACCACGGGCCTGTTGAACCGCATCAACTAATTTCAGGTTCTTGAAATAAAAAATAAATGAAAATTTAAGGGACATTTCAACACCACTTCGACTTTTCATTAGGGGTGCCCGGGCACCCTATACCCAGGGTGTAACTTTGTGAAAATATTTAGGGTGCTTTTTCATAGCCGAGCCGTAACATTTTACTGGCAGTGTTAGGGGATGCAAAAGTTAAAAGGGGTAAAACCTTACAACTTCTTCGAAACATCCTCAATGACTTATTTCTTGCTTTATTTGCACTCCACACTGCTCCCCCTTGGGCCACAATATTTGGCCCCTGGTTTGAGCGTTTGGGGAGCATGACCCTAATGCCCCCTCCCTGGCTCCGCCAGTGACTAGACATTCTTTAAGACATACGCCTAAAAACCGTGGTAGCGGCTGGAACCCTAACTTTCGGACTATGGGGCAGTGCCCACCATTTTCCAGTCGTTTCCGTACCTTCTTTTGGTAACAAATCAAGCGTTAGGCTGTGTCACTTTTGGCCCCACCGACGTCGACAACCATTTCCCACAACTTCAAAATAGTTCCTGCCCTATGCTTTCAGCTTCCTCCTGCTCATCAAGGTCACAGCTTGAAAACTGCAAACGTGCAACCAGGTTTTGCTGTTTTTTTAACTAGCACGCTGACAAACGGCTACCTATCAAGTGTTATTGTTTGCATTTTACCGCCATGAAAACCGTATCTATGGTGTTACATTGTTGTTGGACTAACAAAGCTTTGAACACTTATTTAGCTTCAAGGGTAGCTTCAAGTGCCGACGTGATTTGTGATAGACAAGGCATTTTCTCGTAAGAGACTTACGTTGTATGATAAGCGAGATATACATAAAGTTAAAACAGTGATTTCTGGTCACTTTGAAAATCATGTAGGGGCTACATAAAGCTCTTATTGGCAGGGTGGAAGCTTTGAACACTTATTTAGCTTCAAGGGTAGCTTCAAGTGCCGACGTGATTTGTGATAGACAAGGCATTTTCTCGTAAGAGACTTACGTTGTATGATAAGCGAGATATACATAGTTAAAGCAGTGATTTCTGGTCACTTTGAAAATCATGTAGGGGCTCACATAAGCTCTTATTGGCAGGGTGGAAAACGCCTGGCCGGATGTGCCCCCACTTTTGAAAACGTTCCGACGTGCCTGGTTTAAGGAGACTGTTCCTGTATAGCCTGTTGTTGACTGTTCTTGAATAGCCAAACTGAGGTCGAAAACTGTGTTAACACGCGCCCCGCTGGGGGCGAAATTGGCCCCTGTTTTTCCCAGATAGCACAAAAACGAAGAGACGCAGAACAACGAAGCTTACAGTATTTTATCGCTGATCAATTTTACGCATCTGACCAAATTGTTTCGGTCAGGTCAAGTCAAGGAGCTATTCAGATCAAGCGACGCGACCTCAAAACCTAAAATCACGAGTTTGAAGCAGCGCCTAAGGACCTTAGGAACATCAGCTAACTGATCAGTTAAACATGTTCGCAATATGATGAAGTCACTAGGGTCTACAAATCTGCTATCTCGGAATTTTGATATTGTTGACTTAAGGTGGGATCAATTTTTGGTCACCCCATAATCAGTATCTGGTGAAAAATAGAAAGAGCTCGTTTTTGGTAAACACACGACAGATAAAGCTGAAAATCCTCAAACCGTGTATTCATATCACGATTCTGACCATAAAGTTGAGTTTTTGACTATCTGACCTCTCAAGGTCATGTCAGGTCATAGGAGCATACAGGGATTGTTTTGCCAATAAAGTCTCACTGAATTGAGATAAAGCTCCTATTTTGCTTGCATTGTGATTATATTGTCACGGGGAGTCGATTGATATGCAACATGACCATACCCGGTCACCACGTGACCCTGAACTAGGTCGAGGCCAGGTCATTTTCACAATTTGACCTAGCAAGGTCATATTATATATCATTCGATTTGCAGCGATGAGAGGAATCCAATGATGCATGAATTTTTGCTCTAGTTCCGCTGAGTAAACATCCAGAGGGGAAAACATGCTGGCCTGCTGTAAGCCCTTGGAACATTCTTTGACCTATGCTGACCTTAATATTGACCTGGCATAAAATACTTCGTATAATTTATCTTCGTCTCGTCAAGAGCTTTCGAACACAGTCCGTAATTTTTATTTAGCTTTCCTGGGAAATGAGATACGGAGGAGGGGAGGGGCGAAATGCGCCCCCAACGGGGCGCGTCATGCCAGAAACCTCAGCGGGGCGCGTGTTAAAAAGTTTTATGGAGACCATCGATGCTCCTCTCGGGTGGGCGAGGTTTAAGCATAAGCTAAGTTTTCCAGATATTGACCCTGTTTTCCCTCCTCTTCTAAACAAATTTCATAGATTCACAGCTTCCACATGTTGCCTTTTTGACCCTACTTTGGTACCTATAGCAGCTATGGACAGGTCTGATCTACTTAAAGCCTAAATGAATTCAGGAAGAAATTGCAGCATGCGCACCATGGCATCTTGGAAAAGAAGTCCCGCAGTGAAATTTGTTTTTCTCTTTCTGGAAGACATGATCAAGGAAACGACAGCCGCACTCGATGGTGCTGATTCTGAGACAACAGCGACACGGCAATTAACATTTTGGAAAATACGCTCCATCGTCTTTGGTCGCAAGTGGCAGCTACCTAATTTCAATAAAAGTTACTCCCGCCGTCTAAATATGACCTCATGCGGTTATATGAAACCTCCAGATCACCTAAGGATTTTTTAGCTCGAAATTATCTCTCCAGATAAATAGTTACAATAGAGGTCCGAATCTCTGGCACTTTCTATTTAATTGCTACATAATCCTGGCATAAGCTCTATTAGAATGTCGCAGAATAGTTTTAGGATGCTTTTGGAAGTTTAGGGTGCTCTCAAAGTTTTAGGGTGCTTGCGCACCCTAAAAGTATAAAGTTACACTCCTGCCTGGGGGCGCGGTAGTGGAATGATGATGTTATAAAAAATTAACCGGCAATCGCTCATAGTATAATGAAATTGAAAATGCCAAATTGTATATTGATATTTCGACGGCGTGTCTTCTTCAGGAGCAAGTTTTGAATTTGAAAGTCATTGATAGCAATGATTTTTAAATTCAATTTGAATTTAGGGCGAACAGCAAGCAGGTACCTACACGTGAAAACAATGTTTAACATCTCGTGAAGGATACAGTGTGATGAGTTACCTACAGAAAGAGACATTTAAAAACTACGAGAGGAATTTAGGTATGAGTGAGGTTCTTCTGCATTGTGTTAAAAAGAGTATTCTTTCATCTATTTTTGCTTGCCGTTCTGCATTTTGGAAACACTTTACCAACACTTCTCTACGGTTAGAAATTGGTTCATAAGTTTTAAGAGTTTGAAGTGTTGTAATGAGATTTTCAATTTCTTATACTATGGCGATTGCCGGTTAATTTTTATAATATCATAATGACTTTCCGCTCATTACAACACTTCAAACTCTTAAAAGGTGTGGTGGTCAGCGGGCTGCTGCCACGCAGCCGACCCGGTTCAAGGCCCGGCGGCTTCCCTGAACAAGGAGCAAGCTGGCTCCCGAGAAACCCTTCCAACAGGGAAAGAGTTCGCGACGCCTATGATCCTGGCAGTTGGTGTCAATAAGCCCAAAAATTATTATTCCACCGCCTATACCTACTGTATGAGTGGTGACACTGATACCTAGTGAATGATTTTTCGTGTCCAATGTGAGCCTGTTGTCTATTTTTGTCTTATCTATTTACTCGTGTCTGGCTCTGTCCTTCTATTAGCTGATGGTCGTCTATTTTTTCTCATTGGGTCTCGTCTGTTGTATTTGAAGGGATTGTGCATGTCTGTATGGGTGTCTGACTGTCTTTATTCACATTTGTGGCCGTCTTGATCTTCTTGTATGTGCGTCAAGGACAAAAAATGGAATTTTTGTATGCTACTCCTCACATTGATGCGCCAATTTTTGTTAAGCAACCAAATTGTCCTCCCATATTTACCAAATGCCTACATGTTCTTGGACACCATGCAAGCGTTACAAGCTAGCTCATGGTCTTACGTGGTGTGCAAGGAGATATATTATTTGATTTTAAGGTGAATGATCTCTTTTGTTCATAAGCATATAATTTATTAGAAGCACAGGAGAGCAATAAAGGGATAGAAAATATAACGGGGAGTAGTGTGACCCATTAGTTTTTGCCAACCATTCTAACATTTCCTAGTTATTTTCGGCGACATGGCACCATGCAAGTGGGCACACGTAAAGGGAAGGGCACTCCTGTCTACCTTTTAATGGGTAAGGTAATTAAAACAAAAACCTGACCATGAAGCTATGTTTTACTTCGATGCAGCTGAGAAAACCAGTCGGTGTGGTTTCCTCGATCTGGGCATCCCGATAGTAATTTTTGTCCGAATTTGTGAATGCGGCGGAAAAGGAGCAGAACGGGAGGGTAAAATATGTACCGAGAGCGAAAAAATTAGCTATACAATGCGATGCCTCTCGAAGATTTCTGTTCGGCCTTTTTACAGAGAACACGGTCGGGCCGTACTATAGCGGCACGCACCAGACTAGGGTGTCTAGTGCGTGTGCAAGGTGGTGTCAACCTTAGTAGAGCCAGCAGCGATAGCAGGAGGTGGGAACAGACCGATGTGAAATAGATGTGATTAAAGGAATTCAATCATTGGCACTCCGGGATTTTCCGCCCTCATCGTTATTTAATATGTAATGCATAGCCGGAGGCTGTTCCGAGGCAATGGTGGGGGAGACTCGAGCCCCTACCCCCCCCAATGAAGTCCTGGATCCGCCACTGACCTGTACATAATCGGGCGCCAGCCAAGACCACGACTCAAAGTCAGCGTGACGTTCCCGGGCTTTGCGCTTAAAACGCGCCAAATCTGGAAAAAATAGCCCCATCACGGATTAGTTTCAAAATCGTGCTGACGCGTTATAGGTATTGTTGTAGGTTTGGATGCACAAAAAGGCATTTGGGCTGCGCTGAGGCAAACTTATTGAGAGTGTATGAGTAAAAACACACGATCTTTACAAGCTTTCCCGCTTCATTTATTTCGCCGACAGTGTCTCTAAGCAAGACATGATCTGGTCCTGTTGCCGGACCAGATCAATAGTGAGCGAGCTGACTCCGTCTCATGACCTCAGCAATCGATGTGTCGTTCAAACCCAACAATAACATCAATTAGTCACGACATCAGCCCCAGTCCTCATTTCCGAGTCTTGAGCCGGGCTTCATCCACGTGGTAACCCCATCCCCTTCCCCAGAGGCGCTTCGGCCGGGCTGCTGGCTATGCCCCGAGGCGGATGTTCTGACCTCTGTGACCTTGACGTGGCCGCTGAAGGCAACTCATTCCGAGTGAACAGCGGCGACCCGTCAGCCGCGCGCGTGGTGCCACGTGGTCGGGTAAGTTTCAGATACCAGTCACGTATATGACTACAATGCTTGTAGAATAATTGTAAATTTTACTTGTAAGTGATAAAATGATTGTAACATAATAATCATGCATGCCTATAAGCTTGTCTGAAGATGATTGTGATATTTCACAGACTGACGAATTATTGCAAGCTGCGCGACCTGGGCTGGGGTGAGATGACCGCATCTTTTGGCCAAGACACGTTTTTCTTCCTAGTGATCTTCAAAGCTCAGCTTCTGGTTTCATTTCCTGCTACGCAAGGTAAGTCCATCTGTTTAGTCTGATTTTCCGATTTTGTAGTATTTTTGTCTGATGCTATGTGTGAAGCCAGATCTGATGCAAGTGGACACCGAAACTTTGGCGAGTCCAGGAGCAACTTTTGGAGGGGGCCAAACCAACGTTTGGGGGCTAAACCAACGTTTGGGGGGGCTAAATCGAGAAAAAATCGGAGAATGGTGTGCTTGAAAAAACGGCCAAAATTTGGGAGCTTGAGGGCCAACAGATACTATTTTAGGCTTTGGTGGGGGCCACGGCCCCTTTGCCCCCTCACTTGGATCCGCTGCCAGTGCATTGAAATCTCAGAAATTCCCGTCCCAAGTACGGTAGGATTTGGGGTCGTTTTTTAATGTTGTAACTTTCAGGGCAGAGTTGACGCTGTTTTTCTGTTATGTTTCTGTCCACATACGTGCGTGCAGTACACATGCGGCTCGGCAACGTAACAGAATCGCCACAACTGAGAAGCATTACTTTACCAGCTGGCGAGTAGCTCTATACCTATTTAACCTAATGCATCTTACCCCAAACGTCGGAATAAGGAGACCCGGTGACCCTAGCAGCAAGAAACTCAAGAATCCAAATACCCGGTTAGGATCCTGGCTGTCTAGCTGCAGAATGGACGGGGTCACGCTCTGTAGATTGCGATTGAGACCACGGCTGGAGAACTCTTCTCCATCCGGGGGGGAAGCTATAGCCTATGATCCATCCAGTACACTGAATGGATTAATGCTGGCACGGCAATACAAGTCCTAAATAAAGCCTATGGGGAACAAAAAATCCAGGGGGTCCTTTGACCTTCACACAAGTTATATTCTCTCTTCGCCTCATGTTCCTGAAACGTTTTGCGCTGTCGTTTTTTTCGATTTCTTTCCCCCAAAAGTGCAAGTCAAGCAATATAAAACAGGGATAACAAGTATGTAGGTGCGCAAGGAATTACTCTAAACACAAGCAAAAAAATATTTTATTAATTTTTTCGCCCTATACCGTAACATTTCTTATTTTGATTCGATTTTTGATGTTTTTTTATGTTTGTTGTTGTTGTTGTAAATATGACTATTTTGTTATGATTTATTGGCAAGGTTGAACTCATGACAGCATTTATGATGCACGTAAAAATTCAGATACAAATAAAGTGGTTCTGTGTTTGTTTTCAAGTGGTTTGAGGGCCTGTGTTTCAAAAATAATGCGTCTGTTTTAATCAACAACCATGGCTTAGATCATTGCAGCTCATAGAAAATATGAATCCAGGTTTATGGACAATTTTTTAGCGGAGCACAAGTGGAGAAATAATATTGGTGAATTAGCCAGAAAAGGTTCACATAACAGTTTGTCTACCACAGTTAGGATTTTTCTCTGACACTGACATTAAAATGATCAGTAACCTTATTATCATAATAAAAGATGCTGCAGCTACTTTGGCCATTAGCGCCCATACTCCTAGATGGATTTACGGACGAAAGTTCGTATGGCTAAAGTACGTATAGATAAACTTCGTACGCAAAAGTTCGTAAGCAAATGTTCGTGGGGTATAAAACTCGTATGCCAAAAGAAAGGACGCAAAAATACGTACGCAAAAGTTCGTAAGCGAATGTGCGTAGGGTATAAAACTCGTATGCCAAAAGGACGTACGCAAAAGTACGTACGCAAAAGTTCGCAAGAAAATTTACGTAGGGTATAAAACTCGTATGCCAAAAGTACGTACGCAAAAGTACGATTGCAAAAATACGTAGGCAACTGTATGTCATGTACGATGGGTGATTTTACATCCTCATGTCTTCGATTTCCTTTAAAATATGTATGTAGGGTAATCGGCAGCCCAGAACACGCCTGTGACATATGTTGGTTTCTAGGATCAGCCGTTCAGGATTTATAGCTTCCGGCAATTTCCCACTTCGTCAGTACAACAGTACAACAAAAAAGTACGTATGCGCCACCAATGTCATCGCACCATGTAGTAGCGATTGGCGCTTGCGAGCTATATTGGTAACCAGAGGTCTGCATGGAATAGGAATGGAACGCAATGACATATGATTTTGCAGAAATGGAACGGAATGGGACGAAATTTCCCCGGGCTCATTAAGAATAGGGTGGAATGGAACAAAATTTCGGCCAGATTTCAAAGTAAATTATGGAATGAAACGGAATGGGACGGACTTTATTGAAATTTTAGGGATGGAATAGATTGGAACAGAAAAAACGAGGAAGAACGGGATGGAGGCTGAAAAAGCGTTCCATGCAGACCTCAGCTCCTCTATGTGTCAGTTTCTCTGTGTGTCCTCTGCCGATAACCCTATACTCATATTTTTTTAAGAAAATCGGAGACATGAGGGTGAACGGCCTGTGCTGAAATGTCGTGGAATGTCCCCCCCCTACGTATTTTAACCCGTACGAACTTTTTCAATACGAACTTTTTACATTGCAAACATTATTATCCCTACGCACCTTAACCCGTAGTACCCGTACGAACATTTCCATACAAACTCTTTACATTACGAACGTTTAACCCCTACGTACTTTAACCCGTACGAACTTTTTCATACGAACTTTTTCGCATTACGATTATTATACACGTACGTGCTTTATCTATACGAACTTTAGCCATGCGTACTTTTGCGTACGTACTTTAGGCATACGAACTTCTTCCTTACGTACTTTGGTCTGCAACCCTCCTAGATGAGTCTGGGCGCAAGGTCTTACTGACTGCTGGGCATATGATCCCTCCACCCTCACTTATTCTATTTTATTTTTGCAAAATATGTTATGCCTTTAGGAATATGTTTCCTAGATATATGCTCAGTGTCCAGCCATATTAAATTTTGAAATTACCTACAGTGCTGGAGTTTGGATTTCTATCTCCGGGTGTGAGGTGCCTAGTCACCTTGTCATCGTTTCTGCCCTGCCATTCCCGCCGAAAAGCCTCCAATGATGCATTAACTATACGCACTCTGACATTTTTGGAGGCTTGAGCCTCCTAGCACCCTCATTGTATCTGCCATTGGTTTTCAACATCCAACACTAAGCAAATCAGCACGTGCTTAACCCTCTGGTATATTATCCGGTTGTACTTCGGCAGCGCTCCCTATTAGCAAGCACTATCTATGATTGGCCTTACGGTTAAATTATAGTTTTGTGAGTGTATGCTTCTCTCCTCCTTCCCTCGGATATTTTCGGTCCGGCCCCCACTCCTCTCTACCCAGCAGAAGCCCATCTCGGGGACACTCCTGACTTCAGCGAACCCGGCCGCCGGCTAGCCTATCAACAGTAAGCTAGCTAGCACAGGTGCAAAGAGCAGCCCGGGAGGTGGAGCAGATAATCAAGTCACTAGAGGGCAAAGTATGGCCAGGAAGGCTTAAAAAGATCATTTTGATACATCTCCTGGCTTATGCTTTAAAGCTTAATCATTTTTATGGAGAAATTTCCTTTGCATTTCTTGCTACACAAGTGAGCGCGCCTCCACCAATCAGCGGCCGCCATCCACTGGGCGTCGCGTGCCTGCGGGGCACAGAGGTTACAGAGGTCACGCTGGGCGCCGCCGGCGCCGAGTTCAAGCCTCGGTGGGGAGGGGTTGCGTGGTAGATTTCAAAACCTACCTGCGTGGTGCTGAGAATAGTAGTGGTTTGCCTGCTGTTACACTGAGGGGGGACAGGTGTAGGAGATATTTTGTGCACGTGGGTGCATTTATGGGTTAGGTGTTTGAGCACTGTGCGGTGTCGATAGCACTGGAAAAACATTAGTATGAGTTCATTAGAAGAGTTCTGTGTATGAATATGTTTGGCGGGGAAATTTCGGGCAACGATTTCCAGTTCTTAGTATTATTCGGCATCACGGTACATGATGCAGCTTTTCAAGACAGTTTTAAAGTGTCACACATCTATTGACAATATAATAGCACACATAGTACATGTGACATACACGCCTAGCAGACATTTCCATGCCTATGCAACACTATATTATAGGAGTTTAGGATGCTAAAATGAATAATTGAAGCTGGGGTTGTCGCAGATAGTGGAGGGGGGGAGGGGCTGCTGTAGTGGAGTGGTAAGCGAGGCTGGCTGCCACGCAGCCGACCAGGGTTCAGGGCCCGGCGGCTTCCCTGAACAAGGAGCAAGCTGGCTCCCGAGAAACCCTTCCAAGAGGGTGAGTTGGCGATGCCATATGTCCCTGGCAGTTAGTGCGACGATAAACCTAAAAAAACAATAAGCCGGGGTGGCCTACTGGCTTCGTTGCCCGTCTTCAGATCAGACAGCATGGATTAACATGGGTTCAATCCCCACGGCGGGAAACCGCCTTCCGTGTCCGACCTGACCCGGTGGAGAGGATCCTTAAAGGGAATGTGGCACCTTGGTTGAATCCTGAAATTTAATTTAATTAGGGGGACTTTTAGCCGAAAATAATGGAAGTGCCCATGATTTATCTGAAAAATGTACAATTAGCTCAATATTTTGATTTTTAAAATGCTCCTCTAGGGAAAGAAATAAATATCTGCCTGTGGATGATGTCATGATCTGGCAACCACTACCATATTCAATACATTGGCTGATACTCACCATGACGTCAGCATATGTCGTCACATCAACAGCCATGACAACTGTGGCATGCTGCTAAGGGTACATGAGGGATACATTTCAGGTAGGGCTTAGCTTTTTTCTACGGAAATCTCGAATAATTTTTGGGGCTTATCGATGCACCAACTGCCGGGGTCATATGACGTCGCCAACTCTTTCCCTGTTAGAAGGGTTTCTCGGGACGGAAATCTTGAGTTCCAAGACAAATGATATATTGAGTACCGGGTTTTCAGACTTGCATTACAACTTAGCTATCTCAGTTAAAATCACGTTATGAAGGTGCCACATTCCCTTTAAACACCCACGCTAATACTCCCTGTAATTGGGCCAGTCTGCCTGTTGGGAGAGATTCTATTAAAATAAATAAAATAAAACAAATTTTGTTCTGTAGGGTTTACAGTCAAGAACGAGCCGCTTAGTGGCGTGATCTATCTTGCGTTGCACGAAGCTTCACCTCATTAGCCAGCAGTTATTAATTTGGTACATGTATTGAGAGCAAAGGCCTGAAAGACAGATGTTCGACTCTGTCGACCTGTCAAGTATGCTGGGTCAGCCGGAATAGTGAGGAGCGGATTTTATGTAGGTATGTTATATTTTTTCTTCTAGCAAGAGGTGCCCCTGTTTATACTCTTTGAGCATTTGCATCAATTGTGCTTTGCTTGTGCTTTACCTCGAAAAAAACCAACGTGTTACAGTGGAGTTGAGTTGA
Source organism: Lepas anatifera (assembly GCA_034440635.1). Taxonomy (NCBI): domain Eukaryota; kingdom Metazoa; phylum Arthropoda; class Thecostraca; family Lepadidae; genus Lepas; species Lepas anatifera. The sequence continues at coordinate 353,811 of JAOTON010002048.1, forward strand.
ACTGGCTTTCTAATCATAACATCGTTTGCCGCAAGTATTTTTTACGTTAACTTTGACCCAGTATAAGTCACGCGTTATCATTGCTGATAGGCTTAAATGAACTGCGAACGTTTTCTTCTGGCGCCGCCGAAAGTCACGCTGATATGATGTTTCAAGATTACACGAAATTGCTCAATGCTCATTCACATCATGCCTTGACGGTAGTATGTCACTTACTATGTAACTTTTTGCCATCTCTCTAACCATACCTTTCACTTAACAGCCAAAAATACGAGTATTACCTCGTATCACCCTATTATGTGAGTTCTTTATGGTCAGCATGAATGAGACGGGAGACGCAACTACGGCTACTATCCGATTATTCGGTGTGACAAATTGAAGAAAAAACCTTCTGGTGATTTCGACTTTGAATATCGAATTGTATTTTTCGTATTGCATTGTTGCATTTTCCGCTAAGTGTTTCACGGGTCTTACAGAGAAGAAACGCATCCAAGTTTGGCAGAAGAGCGTTCCTCTCCCTGTCTGGACAGGAGCTGCAGATTAGCCGAGCATGGTCCTGCCACGGATCAAATAATGTGATCCATTATGTGACGTTATGTGATCCGTGGTCCTGTGATGGACGGTGGTTGGGCTGCTCCTCCATCCTGCGCTCTTGTTTTCCGTCCTGCCAGACCTGCTGCCTGCCCTGCCCTCACATTCGCGCTCCCTGTCTGCTCTTCCGTGCCCGCGTTGCTCCCGCCGTCATTCCGCATTATTCTCTTGTCTGCTGTTTACGGTTTTGCCGATGTGCATTGTTGCACGAGGCCAGTACTCCTGATAGACCAGGTGACTTTATCGGGCTCCTGCTGAAGTATATGGAGTAGTGGGCATGACCCGAGCGCGTCCTGGTCCTTGCCCCTTTGTGGTTTGGGAAGCCACAAGTATAGTCTTCTCTTGGACCTCGCATACGTATTGGGTTCCGTTCGTTCCCGGTCTTCTCCATGGGAACAGAGTTACCTGGAGCTTGGGACAGCGGTTTACGAGAGTGCGACTCGGCGGTTACAACTGGCCTCATCTGTAACGGACCTTCCCCAGTGGCCCCGGCCCGCAGGTACTGCCGTGTTGTAATCCCGGGTCACTGTTGTTTGCTAGATCTCTTGCAGCTTTAGCTTTTTGGAATACGATTGGCGGGATCTGGCTTTGTCTGCGGATCTAGTTTGTTTCTTTCCTGGTTAGCAGCAGCATCGGTCTCCTCATTCTCTTCTACTCTCGCGTGGCCCGGCACCCACAGCAGCTGTACGTTTTTGGTCATACTTTATAATTGTTCGAAATGGTTTCATACTTATACCTACCATCTTCCTCGCGTGCCTTGTCATTTCCATCGTCGACCTTGCATGTTTTGGAGACTACGTAGGCGTATCCGGGATTTCCGATGGGGGCATATAGTCGAGAGGGGGAACCAAAGCCTATCGGGTGGGCGCCAGATCGTATCGTCGAACACCGATACTCGTATTCAAGGGGGCGACGACATTTCAGGGAGGCGCCCTCGACCTTTCAGGAGGCGCCGAAAGATCGGTCGGGAGGCGAGGCAAGTGTCTCCACTTGCTTTCAACCACCTGTATCTCCCTATGTGAGACTAACAAATCAAAACTTCGTGGGCGTAGTCTTATTGAAGTGTACAAAGCTTGCTGTGTGGACATGCTATAGCAAGCTGAGTCTTCGCCCTCGTGAGTGGGGGTTATCAGGCTGTCTTCTGGTTTCTCGGTGCAACTGAAAAGAGGATACCGTCCTACCTGAAGTAAATATTTATTTACATTTTTGTTGATTGTGGTTGGATGGTCAAGTGCAGACCATCTTTAGTCCTGGGTGAAACAGTGTGAGGTATCTACTGTTTCTTGGTAATGACCGCTATATAGCCCTGGCGTGTCGGAGCACCATCAAGCCCAGATAAATGAAGTCTTTTCTTCACTGATTTGTATCGCTGGATCGTCAGTGCTGTTGCGCTCATTTTTTGGATACTTCCCGCCAACTGTTTGAAAGAAATGAGTAAATCCGGTTTTCTCCGCCCAAAGTCGCTACACCGCCGGCGTCGCTCAGATGCATCCGGCACCTTCATCGTCCCTCGCCGACCGTGTAATTACGTCATCAGCGAGCCGGGACCACCGGCGTGGATCCGATGAGAACCTCCCAATTAGAGACAGCGGCCAATTACGGCGCAGGAGGGTCTCCCACTGGAGGAGGGGCGGCTCATTTGTGAAACGGAGGAGCCCGAGAGTGGGGGATTCGTCTCAGGGGGGCGTTCCGCTGGTGGCTGATGGATGGTGTGGGAGATGGGAAATTGTGTGGCACTGGCAGGGAAGAGAGATGTTTTCTGGAACTTTTCGTAACAGGTGCTTTTTACTGTACTTTTTACACAGGTTGGAGTGCCAAATGACACATCCTGTACTCTGCCGTTTTCAATATTTTTGGGCTCTATAATTCTGCATAACAAAAAAAACTGCAAAAATTGCGGAACCTTTTGAATTAAGCCGGGGTGTGTATTCCCGAAACTATTGATAAGCGATCATGGGTTTCAGCGAGCCAAATCTGTACCCATGTACCTTATACACGAAACGCTCTGCGAGGCCGGGCCTGCCCTGAGGGCACTTCAAGCCAAGCACTCTGGATTTTTGGGTGCTGCACCTTTTTGAATATAAATCGCAAATGCCTGGTGATTAGAAGGGAAAATAAAATAATGGAATTCCCACAGCCGTGGGGAACTTTTTTGTAATTTATGCCAAGCCACTACGACCAACAGCCTAGAAATTTAAGCGACAAGATTGCTTCACCCAAAAAACTTTAATATCAAAGTGTTTACTGTTGGTCCTTTTCAAGTCATTGTGAAAACTTTGAGTTTCAGAACCTACGATGTTCAGAAAGCCCAACGCGCACACTGCAAAAGTATAAAGCTGCTTTCCCTGTAGGCAAAATATTTTCCAAATGATGGGCTATATGTGAATTTAACTACGAATTAAACTTTTTAGACTGGTGAAACAGCTTCAGCATTGCCATGCCTCGCAGAAAATGAAAATGCCACGTTCTGAGGGGTCCGCCGCATGGACGATTCTTCCATTATGAATTTAGGTTCAAAATTTGAACATCAGGCGCCCGCTTGATTTTTGACCACACAAATATTCTACTAGTGTAACCAGTGGCGGATCCAAGGGGAGCAAGGGGGCTGAAGCTCCTCCCTGAAATGTCCGATCCCCTATAGTTAATACATAGGCGAGGGGCTGCCCGAGGCACTGGTGGGTGAGGCTCGAACCCCTTACCACCCCCCCCAAGACTCCTGGATCCGCCACTGAGTGTGTAATCCGTGACATTTTATTTGTTATCCAAGCGACGAGCTATGACATTGCTATAGATACAGTACGGTACGGTACATATGTACCAGGGATAAGCCGTGACGACACTAACACCACCTAGTGACAAGACACTGGTCGCAGATGGCGCTCTCACGACTCCTCCAACAGTTGGCCTGCTGTCAGCGATTGCTGGGGAGTTTAGAGACATCACTGCTAGCAGGAAATTTTTATGCATACATACTAATGAGCACTTCTGGTCCCCAGCCCTCCCAATGGGCCCCAGCCCTTCGGGTTTCGTTCTTAGAGCACTCTTCTAGTTTGGAATACTTGCCGCTCGGCGAATGACTATTGAGCCTGTTGCTGAAGACCGTTATGGACCCATGAGGCCATGACTGGGTATGATGCATAAGGCGGGAAAGAAAAGTGCTCGAGAACGAAATCAAGAGTGTCCTTTCGACTGTTGAAATGTGCCCCCGTAGCCTTAAAGGGAATGTGGCACCTTCACAACGTGATTTTAGGTGAGATAGCCAAGTTGTAAAGCAGGTCGGAAAACCCGGTACTCCATATTTGATTTGTCTTGGAACTCGATATTTCCGTAGAAAAAGCTAAAACCTACCTGACACCAGCTCCCCTCAGCCCCGTCGCCGGCGGCCATTGTTGTGAGCTATTGGTGTGACGACATATGCTGACGTCACGATGAGCATCAGCCAATCGAAGCCCTTGGAGCGTTTTAAGTATGGTAGTGGTTGCCAAATCGTGACATCATTTGCAGGCTGATATTTATTTCTTTTCTAGAGGAGTATTTTTAAAAACCAAATATTGAGCTTATTGTACTTTTTCAAAGAAATCGTTAGTAGTTTCATTATTTTTGACTAAAAGTACGCCTAATAACACTAAATTCCAGGATTCGACCAAGGTGCCACTTCCCTTTAAAATGTGTTTTTATATTTTTCGGTCTTCAGTAGAATTTATGAACTGGCTGTTAAAATGAGCTACTGAAAAAATAAACGCTGCTGCAAACATGAATGCTGGCTGAAAAATTAACTAGATAGCGAGCATGAAAATAAATGGTGGAGTTGGGGAGGTAGATATTTCTAACTTTTGCTATGAATGAAATATATTAAATAGGTGAGGCAATTCTTTATTTTCATTGTTTCTGCTTCCTTCGATTTTTGATTCATTGGAACACCTGTCTGGCCAATGACTTATGAATTACACATATCTTTTGTTTGTATATGATCGTTCGGACTTACTCAACAAAGTGTTATTGGGGTCGGAGCTTTCGTTCTGTATTTACAGAGCTTCGTCAGCGAATCAGAGTTCGGATTCGCTCCGATCAAAGCTCCGACCCCAAAAACACTTTGTGGAGTAAGTACGAAAGATCGTATACGAACTTCCGAACTCCACACCATGTCTTTTCAAGTATTTTTTTGTAGTTAGACGTGGCAAAGACAAAATGGAGCGGGAAGTGGATGGATAGTATTTGTACCCAAAATTAAGGAGCTACGGGGAAATGAACTATTTTTCTCGTGTTAGCTCAAGCTAAGCACTGCATGACACTGGGTAGACACTCATGACCAGTGACTGCCTGTTATCAATATTTGAATTTGTATTTATTCAGTGTATATGAGCAACAGGATTATCCCACTCACAGCTCAAGTCCATTGATAAAACAATACATGAATATTTACAAGAGCAGTTTCATATCAAAGAAATCCTTGACTCGCGTGCATTTTTGTAACATTTCTTTCATACAACGTGTCTCAATTCACGTTTTTGGCATTTGGGCTGGGTGATTTTGGAGCGACAGCTGAGAACTTTGCTTGCGTTGGCAAAAGCAAGACACTGGAAAGCGATTATTTCGAGCCGACCGGTTAGGCCTTCTCTTCCGCTCTTGTCGAGAAGGCAGCGGAGCCGCCTCAAGCCTCTTGCGGATGCCTCCTATTTCGGGCAAATCCGTATTGAAGCGGGTGGAATAATCAGTATTTGTTAGCGAGCTTATCGGTAAAGACATTTTTCTTGGCACAGGCTCCTCTGATGTTAGCCTCACTGCAGTCATTGTCAGCATGGACGTCCATCCTCGTTGCGCCGGCAGAAGCGACGTGCCCCGGCCGTAGCGACACTTGCTCCCTGGCAGTAGCGACACTCCCCGTGAGTTGCGATACTCCTTGGCAAAAGCGATGCTCCCCGTGTGTAGCGACACTCCGTGAATAGCGACACTCCTTGGCAGTAGCGACACTCCCCGTGAGTAGCGACACTCCTTGGCAGTAGCAACGCTCCTCGGTAGTAGCGACGCTCTCCGCGAATAGCGACGCTCCCGGCAGTAGCGACGTACCTCGTGAGTAGCGACGCTCCCGGCAGTAGTGACGCTCCCCGTGAGTAGCGACGCTCGCGGCAGTAGCGACACTCCTTGGTAGAGGCGACACTCCCCGGCAGTAGCGACGCTACCCGGCAGTAGCAGCTCTCCTCGGCTGTCGCTGGCGGGCCTCGGCGGCCCACCTCTGACCCGCTAATTAAAACGTCTGCTCCTGCCCTGTAATCGCGGCACCGGCGGCGCAGCGGCGGCAAATGGTGGCGCACCCAGCCGCCGGCATAGTGCCCCGAGGTGAGGCTCTGCTACCTCACTGCTGCCGTTACCGTGCAAACTGTTACCACAGCGGTCTGATCGACACGCGGACTCTAGGGGGTCCCGAGTGTGAGCTTTGCTTGTTTTCGTCACGCTCGTGTGATTCCCAGAGATGGTTAGCTGAGAAAAGTGTCTGGTGCAAATTATGTATTTATAGCAACTCCCCGAAACCCGCCTCCGACGCCAGGAAAAGGTCTCTTGTAATCGTACTTCCAGTCAAACATTCAACATATTTATTCTGGAAGGGCTTCGATTGGTGGCTGCTTCCCTTTGATCTTTTGTATGAAAGGTAAAAATTGTGGTTCTAGAATGCAAGTGAGCCTAAAAATGTGCGATTTGGGCTCATCTAGGAGGGCAACACAGTGCGAACTTAATAATTTTCACGTTTACATTTGATGGAAGTTGATCGAACAACTGTTTCATGGTTTTCAGATTTATTATCTCGTCCAAGAGTTGTCACGCCTCTATACACAAGCAAATTGATAGCTGCAAAAATTTACCCATAAAGCTTGGGACACTCTCAAAGGACTCTTTACTGTTTATTTTGGCCGATACTGGAAAAATACTTTAATAACCACACGAAAAATGGTGCTGCCACCTTGCCTGCAGTCAGTGGCGGATCTATCCAGGCGGTTTGGGAGGGGCAAACCAAAGTCGAAAAGCAAAAAAAAACAAAAAACAAAACGTAATGCAGTGAAAATTGCGCTAAAATATAACCTGTCGTAAATTTTGGGGTATTTGAGGCGAAAAGCAAAAAAAAACGTTACAGGGTGAGAAATGTGGGCTCGAGATAGAGATACTTTTTTCCTATCCAAGCCCCAATATTTACGCTGAACTTAACTGGTTCTGTTTGAAGTTAAGAGTTGAAGCACCAAAATCTTGCTTATAAACTAAAAAGCAGTCGGGGAAAAAAGGAGGTCGATCGCTTTGGGGGGGGGCAAAAACATAGTTTTTCCCCGAGCTTTTCCGTTTGGGAGGCAAATGCCTTTCCTCCCCCTTGGATCCGCCACTGCCTGCAGTCATTATACTTTGCTGTCTACTGTTTAGTGTTTTTGATATTGTTACTGCGCCGCAGTTTGTCCTCACTCGATGCAGTTAGAACAGCAAAGAAGAGGAAGATGCAGCTGCCGTTTATTCAGAGGGGGAGACCAAACACCACTTTGGCTGTGTCAAATTTGACTTAAATATGGGTCAGCACTCAGCAGAGGTAATAATTAACCGCTGGGACAGCTGGCTCGCAGTAGCGGCACGCTACATTACAGCAGGCCACTCCACCAGAGGTTGGAAAAAACTCTTGTGTCCTGCGCACGTAGACGTCTGATTCATTCCCTCTCCGGAACAAATCCCGTCTCCGGAATAAAAAGCCTACCCGGAATGGAAAGTTTCTCCGCAATAAACACTGTCTTTGGAATAAGAAAATGTATTCAGAGTAGAAAGCGTTTCGAAAGTGAAAAGGTCGGGGAGGTTAACTAAAACTGAAAGGTATAGAAAACCTGAGATAAGTACCACGTTGGGACATTAATAAGATATTTATAGTTTAAAGGTGCTAATATGCATCATAACTGACCTGCTAAAACATTCGACTCATTGACTCCTCCGGAATTAATCTCCATTCACGCTGAGAAGTACGGATCGTTTCTGGCCTCTCTGAACAGCGGCGTCACAACCGTGCAAACCCATAGCCGGGGGCATCCAGACACTCTCAATGTCCTAATCACATGCTCTGCAGCCGTAAAAGCTGGCGAATTAAATTATTAAAGTGACAGGTCTTGACGCTTCTAACCACCCTGTTACACTGGCCTCGGGCTCCCCAGAAACCGCAGTGGGGCGAGGGTTTCTGGTGGCGGAAGTAGGGTAGGGTATGGTGTGATATAAAGGCCACGGCACAGTCAGGGGCGGACTCAGGATTTCGTTAAGGGGGAGGGGTGAAGCCAATTAACCACCTGGGGCAGCCTTCGGTATTGTGAACGGTGCCTTTGTAACACCAGTTTTAGCTGTTCGCAATTTCGTTTCAAACAACACCTGACTAAAGTAAAGATAAAAACGTCACCAAGAAAATCGAGAATTTATCGTTGTGTCTATGGTCAAATGCCAATGCCTTGAAACATCCGAACTACTTTCTAAAATTGACTTCACGCAGTGACGGCTTTTGGAGTTTGTTTGTGACCGATTTATGCTTAATTTGCCCTGTATGCGTAAAACGGATATGACGTAGTCTGCATTCTGGCCCACTCGCAAATCGCGCTCCATCTCAACTCGCGAACATTGCTCGTTAATTTGCGTAGTAAGATCGCTCTGCGGATCAACGCCTCGCCCATCGCTCCTGAATGATTTGGGCGAGCTCGAAAATGATTTGGGCGAGCACGGATCTTACGGGTCGATACGGCACAAGCCAATGTTGTCGCCACTAACGGCACTGGTATTTTCGCCCCTCTTAACCCCACTTGCTAGTCCCCTGCCTCGTGAATGTTTCTTTGTGCTGAACTGAAACTGCAACAAACGTGTATGGACGTAAACAGTTCGTAATTGTCTACACGAAGGCGAGATTCTTTGGGATTTGTAGATTTGCGAGGGAGGGTGGCGTAATTTTTCAGGTGCTGCCTGCCGAGTATTCCATTTTTCACAACGATGGCGTAGAAACTTTTCTTTGTGATCTGCGAGACAACTTCGCTTTAGAAGGGGACGGACAAAAGTGGATGAGGGCGGGCGGTCCATGTTGCAGTGGAGAGCCCTAGGGCTGAGATAGCGCGGTCACTCGTGAAACAGGGGAACAACACCACAAAGAAGAGGGCGGTCAAAAGCTGAAAACCAGCATCGGGTGGCATATTCTTTGCGTTTAGGTCCGGCATGTTTTGCTTGTACCCAAGCTGTAGCCAATTTCGGTACTCTTTGGCGTCCGAAATCGGAAGGGCCGGCCTCTGGACCCTAAGAGGGTGTGACCGCCCCTTCGCCGCCCAACCCTTCCCCAGGATCGGTCACCCTCAGAGCACAGGAGAGTAGGGGCAAATGCACTGCTTATTATTTTTTTACTGCATTCCATCTTCATGCCGTGTTCTCGTTTAACGACAAGATTAATCGGTTATCAGTTGCGCAATGTTGTTGCCAGTTAAAGGGAGATACGCGAAAAATTATTGTTGTGGTTTTTGCTATTTGAAAATCCTGATAACGAAACTATCATTATTTTTGTATCTCGGAAATTTTGGGAGGCCACTCATTATTATCGAATAGGTTACAGTTTCGATAAATGCCCATCCTTACCCATGCCCTCCCATCTTACCTACTTTTGGAAACTATTTAAAGTTGAAAATAATGTTTTTTAATAATAAAATGTTGGCCCTCCTGTATTTGTATTTGAATTAATTTTAAATAAATTTTAAAATTTCTGTTTAAATAGTTTTGGAATGCTGTTTTTAAGTATTTTTCTGGTGTCAAGTTCTCATCACTGTTTAGGATAGATATGCCTATTCTTGAAAATTGTGCCTTGCCATGTGGACGTTCTCGTATGGGTGTCCGGTAAGTCGTCTATGTTGACTTTAGAGATTTTAGGCATTTGGGCCATTAAATGAATGGGACTTGACATTTGTGCCTTTGTATGCATATTTTTATTTGGCGGATTTGAACGACGCTAGGTCTTTCATACCATTATAGTATGTAGAACTCGGAAGCACCGTCCTTTTTTTAAAGTGCTGATAGTTGATGAATTCAGAATTTTGAATGCATGGCACCTACTTGCAGCGAAACTGACATCCTACACTATGTGCCATGTTGGAATAAAAAAGTCACGCACTACTTGAGAAGTAGTGGGCGAGTGCTGGATGATTTCACCTGACCTCGATAACGATAATTAGATGAAATTCAACATATTACAAGAAATTGTATCTTCTTTTAGGTTTTAGTAGATGGCGTTGACTCAAATGTATCGGCCTATGCGTGAAACAAAATATATTGTATGATACAATATCATGTTAACGATGATTATATGCTGTACATTTGTCTAAGATACACTCTAAAGATCGCATTCTTTCACCTCACGATCCTGCCTGAATAGAGGCAAGCTCAGCACAACTCTGTACTTCTCTCACAACGAGTTTTTGAGGGTAGCGGAAGGAGAACGTTGTCTACCGAATCTCTGCCTGCCCTCAGCACCGGTTTGAAGCTCGTCCTACTCCCACACAATGCGCTTTTATTACAGTCGGCTTTAAAGCTCTGGCACCAAGCCAACGTCTAACGCCGCAATGTTTTAGCTAGTTTTAAACTATAGAGCTCTGTGAGCGCCGCTCCCGTCGCCAGCGCGGCGCTCTGCGGCGCGATTTGTCGGCTCCCCGTCGGATTGTATGCGGTGTCGCGTTGCCAGCGAACGAGCGCCGGAGGGCGTCGCCGCGCCCACACATCTGCGACAGCAGCGTCGTAACGTTTTTACTGCCGGCACCGCGCCATCCGGACAGATCGCGATCGCTCACCGGCGCGCCGTCAATAGGCCCCCGGGAGTGTCGGATCGGGCGTCCTCTCCAAACATCTCTATCACTGGTCGGTGTCGGGGCGCGGCCCGGTGAGCCGTTACTCCCACTGCCGCCGCCGCCCGGCGCCGCTGGGTGGCGGCCTCTTCTCACGGCGTCGGTGACACCTCCAACAATACGGCTGTCGCATCGCATGGCGACCCCACACGCCGGCCGGTCTGTGCGGCGCCGACCCGCCGCCTGGGTGGTCCGGCCCGGCACATACAGCCGGGCACACAGACACACTGCCGCCGGGGTGGGTGGTCGGGACCCCCGCGCCACGGCCCGGCTGCGCAGCGGAGCGTCGCTGAGGGGGCGGCCCCCGGCTGTCTAGGGGAGACAGCGGATGTTTTATGATTGGATGGATGTCTGTATAGGACCTGTGCGGAGCGCGGTATCTCAAATGGTGGAGCAAGTGTCGCCGGATGGCGTTTGAATGATGTGAGAGAGATCTGTGGACTGACGTGATTGATGACTTCATTGCTAACGGTGGATTCGGCGGGAAATGCCACTGATTGGTCCATCAATTGCAGAAGTTCGCTGTCAGAGAGCTGCATCTATTTCAGTATGATTCATCACCAGTTTTACCAACCATGATGTTTCCGATATAAGAGGGATAACGGCAGACTATATAAGTACTCTATTATTGGTTTGTGTTGTTGTGAGGTTTTACACGCGTTGATCGCTGGGAATAAACTGATAATGTTAGAATCGTGAAGTGAATGCATAGCTTGCCCTAATTCTGACCTTTTGAGCACTGCCTCATTATCAGACGCATTGGTGAGTCAAGTGTGACGGAAGTTAAGGAGGGTAAGCACTTACTTAGTCCTTGACTCGATTGGGAATATAAAATGTAACTAAGTTTTGCCTATATATGACTTTGTTCGCCCATGTAATACAGTGAGTCAGTTTAGTGCGTGGGACTCTGGCAAGTTAACATAACATAACATAACATAACATATATTTCATCATTACATCGCAGTGAAATAAAACAAATGTTCGGCTCGATTGAGGCAAAAGTGCCAACGGCACTTAGTTCCAGGCCCCTCTCGAGCTCTAGTATAAAACTAGTTATCTATAATGACGCTGCATTTCTAACACTCGTGCACAGCACACACACACATACACCCACACACGCACAAACATGTTTGGAAATTGTTTTACAAAAACACAAATCATGAACACATGAATAAATAACTTTGTTGCTCCCAAAGCCAAAATATGTTCTAGTTAGGTTGGCTCAGATCTTGTACCTATATCCCGCTTGCCTGGGAATTCGGCTTAGAGAATTTTTGAGTCTGAAAGTCAATTTTCTTAATCCGATCAAACAAACTGTAGTGATAAATCGCCCGATTGACCGGCAGAAAAACCAAACCTGGTATCCCCTTTTCAGCTGCACAATGGAGCTTTTGGCGTCAGAATTGTCCTCGGACCCTCTTTGACATTGAGTAAATTGATAAGCCAGTTATCACTGGCTGCAAAATATGTGACCATTAGAAAGGATGCCCAGTGATCTAAAAAAAGACGAGAAAATGGAACTAAGAATCAAAACAAATTAATCAAGGCTTACGGGTATTCCGGAGCGCACATATTGTCTAATGGAAGCCTTATCAAATAATGCCATTGAATTTGAGTCGTTGAGCACTGCAAAATTACGAGAGTAGGTATATTCCGTTCTATGTGAAACGATACCCGTTCTGCAAAAAGGAAAGGTCGATGGCGATCAAAAATAGCATCTACATATTCCACAGGAAACACTACAAATTCGTAATTTCTACTTGAGAAAACTGTCATATTTCTTTGGGAAAATAAAATTGGGGAAACATAACTGGAAGGGACAAATGTCGCCTTCCCCATAGGAGCCGTCCAGCTGTGTCTGACAAAGAAGTGTGGTGTCGTTGTGCCACGTCGTCCTAATCCACGCGCATGCACATTAGCTAATTCCCACCAGCTGCGCCCGATCGCCACCAGAATAACAGCTCATTTGGCACGAGACTGAAAACCTGGGTCCTGCGGCCTGCTCCGAGATGTATCCTATAACCTGATGATGATGTCTTCACCCGTCACCGATTACGACGTTTAAATGACATTCAGGTGCGCTATTGATTTAAGAATGACTCAAGAGAGCAGCTGTGGAAGCGTGATGAGACCAGTTTTCACCTCTGTTCTAATAACCATCATTAGAGCCATTTATCTGCCGGGCGACACCTGCACAGCTGCGCCGGAAAGTCGACAACTTCACCTCTGCGTCGCTCTGTCACCAGTCCGTCTCCAGCCTCCGACCTCACAGTCCCAACTAGCGCACCATGCTGCGTCAGACGTGTGTCATCCTCAGCTGCCTGCTGGCCGTCCAGGCCACGGTGACGCCCTCCGAGTTCCGCATGGAGGACATGGACGGTCCTCTGTACTGCCTCATGGACCAGGGCGAGACCAAGGCGGTGCTGGGGTACGCCTTCGCCCGGAACCTGCCCGTTCTGCCCAGCATCCACGCGGCGTCGACGTTCCTGGGGCGCGGCATGGAGAACATCGTCAACATCGGGAAGATGACCGAGCTGAACTGCACCGGCTGCGTCATCAACCTGCCGGAGGACTGGGAGCCGGAGGACTTCGCCGACAAGCCGCTGCTGGAGCAGCCCGAGAAGCCGTTCCCGGTGCCGTTCTGAGCTGATGTATGTGGGCCGGCTGAAACTGGTGGCGTTTGTAATATATCGTTTTAATATAGCTTGGTGTTTTAATTGCATAGGGTTTGGTTCTTGGAGAGAAACGCATGGTTTTATCTTAAAGGGAAATTGTTGTAATTGCAAAATAGTTGTAACGCCTGAAAGCGTCATTTCATCAACTTTTTCTATCCTCCAAATGGGGAGCGTTGACTTTTTTGCTTGTATTTGCGGTCAATTTTATCAGATGTGGTTGGGATATAATTTAGAGGAAAATGGTGCATTTCAAATAAGCGTGTCGTTAAATACCTGCATTTTTCTATTTGTCGAAAAAAACTACGCGTTTGGCACCGTATCAATCTTTCTACTTTTCATAATTCAGAAAACGAGCAGGTTGTACTGAAATGCTGAAATCAGTCCAAACTACTTTGATTGTTCCATGGGTCAGTGGTTCTGAGCTCCCGTTTGCCAGAGCAAGTGCAATGAGTTCAGGGTCTGCGTTCTTTGAAACATTTCAATTTGGAAACTCCGGGAATCGTGATGTTACAACCTGCTCTTTCAGAAATTTCCCCTCGGGATATTTCAGCTCATTCTCGTCGGATCGTCCGGAACGAACACAAAAAATGGTCCAGGTGAGAGTCTCTAAGATGGCGGCCTCCATGATCGTTCAGATGAACGTGTACATGCTCAAATTTGTTTCAATTACATACATACACAGTTTTCAATTAAAGAAAAATTAACCGAGTACTGTTTTCCCTGTAAAGCAGGGCCTTTTTCGTTGTTTGATAACTTTCTAAGGTGACATAGATAGCGCGCATAATACAGTTGTCACGCGACGTCATTGAGAACGCTACGTCTCCGAGATAGAGGGGAAAATAGTGACGTCACGCAGACCCGGAATTCCAAATCGAAATGTTTCACAGCAGGCAGCCCAAGTCCCGGTGGGTTTTCTGAGTAGGGTGTAATCTGGCTCCTGTAGTCCCAGCCAGCCGGCAGCGAGCTGCCCAACGCCGTGCAGCGCCATCAGATTTGACATAACTAAACCCATAAATTATAGTCCAAGCCATTTGTGCACCGTGGTAGTATAACCAGCAGCTCACGCTCGTGCCTAATTATGAATGATGGCATTGCACGTGATGTATTGCAGCGCAGATTTAAACGCTGATTTAGCAAAGGGTCATAAGCTGAGCGATGACTTTCGTTACGGAAAGGCCGGCTTTCCTTCGTGTTTGTTGCCAATTTGTCGGAACTTAAGTCGTTTTCAGCTTACATGGACTTTTCTCACGAGTGGAAAAGCGTGGAGACTAACCATGCCTGAAGCATGGGAAAGGAGCCCGGGTCCTCACACCCATGAATACAGAAATTCTTCTGACTACAGAAATAGCTAAAGTGATCTCGAGCCAAATGACTTCTCCACGTGTACTTGAAATGTGGTTGGGTCATAAGCATCGATCTTAATAAAAATAGCGCGATGAGTACAAGTTGTCTACTAAACAGAGAAACAGAGGGAGAATGGTTGAGCTGGGGGCGGGTGTTAGCGCTCCGACGCGATAGTTGTTTCCCTGGCGGGGTTGGAGGTGGATCAACGGACCTAGTGACTGAGCAGACTGTATTATAACTTCTGCGTTGCTGTGTACGAGTGTGGGACCGGCCCAAGTTCTTTGCCGAGCCTGCTGCCTTGCCGCGATTTGCACCCCTAAGCAGCGCCCGGCTCTAGATTGGGCTGTCACTGGAAGAGTCTTTGCGGAACTGGGGTACCGCTGGTTTGCTCAGCCCCCTGCAGTGCAATCCTCTGCTCCCGCCGGACGCACCACTTGTTGGGCCGCAAATGTGGCTCTGCTGGTGTCGGTTTCCGGGGGCCGCGTCCCGTCGCTCTGCTCCTGCCATACACTGTAAAACACACTGCAGAGTCCGGGGAGGGCACTGATCAGCACATATGCTCGGGTCACTGGCAGCCGAACGGGGGGGGACGAGGCACGGTGCCCCCCTTTAATTAGAAATTTTAACACTAACCCTATGGCGTTGACTGGAAACAAATGGGTCAAAAAGCCCATGGTGCCCCCCCAATTCGGACGTTCCCCGTCACTGGTTGGGGTGTCAGACCTATCCCCGATGACCAAACAATGACCTGCTGGGCAGCGGGCGTCATCGTCGATTGGTGCTTGATTGAATGCTTCCGTACCAACGTTATGCAGTTCCAGAGCGCTGCCCGCCGTGTACTCATCCATTGATCTTTATCTCGCTCGCGCGAGTCGGAGCCTTCCACTTGAAACCTGGAGAAGGAGTCAAACACAGACTTGACTTTTACCTGAAATACACTGTTTTAGACTGTGATTATTTGCTGTTTATTGCTTGATACGGGGTTTCGTGTAGCCAGGAGCCTGATCTGCCCACCTTGTACTAGTCAAATAATAATAATAATAATGGATTTGTCTCGCTCGATTAAGTCGGATGCTTCCACTTGAACCCAGAAGTGAAGAAGAACACTGAAGAAGAACTCAAAGATTTTACCTCAAAGAAATGAAAGATGATTTTACCTGAAAGATATTTTCCTTCCCGGTGAAGTTGGGTGTTTTTGAGGGGGCATGGAAGGAAAAATACTGCTCCGATTCATTTAAAACGGTATTGTTCAAAAGCTCTCGGAAATACCTATCCAGGGCTGGTTCTCAAATAGTTCTAGGGTCTTGATCCACTGCTGCCCCAGCAGGCAACGTTATTTTAGGCTGGAGGCTGTCTCGTCGACATGGGCTTGCTCCCCCCAAAGTCGAGCTCTGGGTCCATCAGTATGCGAACCCCTCTATGCTCGCCTTTTTTGCCATCCTCGATGCCCCGGTATTGTTAACCCTCGCCTCGGTGGGGCGTGTTCGGACACCCCCGAGGGTCTTTCCAGCGGAACCCCCCAAATAAAAACGACGACGGGAATCGCTGCCGCATTTGGTGCACCTTATCCTTGATCAATTATGCAACTTTCCCCAAACTTTTAAGGCTTGGGTCATCTCAGGTCAGGTCACCAGCGCAGGTCAAGTGACCTGGCTTCCAATTTGTTTGAGATAGTTTGAGTAAAAACAGGGCTTATCTTTTCAATTGAAACTCGTATGACATGGGCCCACCAAGCGCTAAAAAATGTATTCCGGGATTTCTCACATCGATGATATAGGTTCAGATACGGATCATGACCTCTCCATTGGAAATGCATGGGAAAAAGGGAATTGTGCGGAAAATGGATATATTTTTTGTAGAAACAGCTTCGAATACCTTCGTATTCTCCAAATCAAAGAATCCTAGGCCCCTTTCCTGGTTAATATTGCAAGTTGGGACCTGTGACTTCTAAGAGATCATCTTGGGCTACTTAAGGATGTTTTCAAACTTGGGTCAATAACTTTGCAGGAAAAGACGATAAAACTTCAATTTCGTTACCATTACGCTTTGATTATTATTTCAAGTCGATTGGTATACATATTGGCTATACTAGGTAAGATGGTGACCTTGACCTGACCTCAGATTATGCCATTTTTGTTTTGATCTACTATAGTCATATTATACCTCATTATATTCACCGTAACAAGAGAAAGTGAATGGTGCCCGAAAAATGATTTTACTTCAACTCTGTCAAACGCTAGAGCCCATAAATTTTTCTCTATTATGCCACTTTCTTTGACCTATCATGACCTCAGTATTGGCCTAAGTCAAAGGTGACCGGTATAGTTTCTTCATGAATTTGTATGGGTTTTACATGGGCTTTACATCAGCTTTACATTTTCCACTATCCCGCACAGAAGCCGAATTTGAGAGAGGGTGTTTGAATACCCCCCACCAGGGCGTAGGTGGCTCGGAGGCCCACCGGGGCGGGTGTTAAGAGGGTTCCTGCTTTATCATGTGGCCACCCAAAAACTGCAACATTAGCCACTACTTTACGACATCAGGGGTCAGCTTCACCCCATCGAAGCCTCTATCGTCTTTTCGATGCCTCCTTGGCAGAGACAGTCTAAATAAGTTCGAAACCCGTTTTCTGCCTTAGTCGGACCTTTTAAATAATCTTGAGGGCCTCCTACACTGGCTGATGGGGTCTCTGGCAAAATAAAAATCATCTTGCGTCCTCTCACGACAGCTTAAGGGCCCTCAGGTCTGGCTCAGGGCCTCCATTAGCGTTTTGCCACTAGAGCCTCTTATTCAGCTTTATGGATCCCATTACACAACTAATTTGAAAACATAATCTTAAAAAATAGTTGTGTATTAAGGCAGTTGAAGAGAGGTTTCACCAGAAATGACTGGCAGTAAATCAAGGAGAACACCTCTACCATAAGGAGATACCTATAAAGTAAGCAATGCGTGATCCTCTTTTACGCCTAATATCGTGACTGCCACAGCGACAACGTTTGCAGCACGGGAATTGTTCTTCATGTCTTCACTGCAGAACCTGTTTACTTTCTCTTTTGTGCACCGACAACATGCACCACCACCGACACCGATCAACCACACCGACAATATTCAACTGGTATGCACTTAAACATTGATAACAAAATGGTCACCACGCACAGGTCATTACTTACAAACACTAATATCCAAGCTCTTCAACGATATCACTGCAGTCTCTTTGTACTTCTTCTAGAAAACTCCCAGTTATCTCTTTTTTCCAATGAAGAGGATCATACCTCGCATCCCGATAAGTGCTATAGTAATGTATCTTGTTTTTAGTCGGTCGGCCCTTTTGGCGGCGAATCAGTGGAACCTTTGGTTGGATATTTTTGCCGCGTGGCGACGCTGTCGTCGGCCGTGTTGTCGTTCGCGCGGTCGGCACTGTCGCATTCATATGCCGGCCAATATACTCGCCCAAGCCCGACGGCTCCGGAAGCCCCAGATGCTGGTACAGTGCTGCCATCTTTCGGTGGGGCTGGAGTACTACGTCCTCGTACCTGAGCCGCGTGTAGCGCAGGTCCGCCAGGTGGCGCACCGCGCTCAGATCGGCGCGGAGGTTGCGACACGTGAACGTCCGACCTGTCTTCAGGCCCGACCATACACTGGACTGTCGCACCAGCGACGCTATGGTGGCGCGCGGGTCCCTGACCAGGTGGACTAGTCGGACGCGTGGCCCCAGCTCCGGATCCTGCAGAAGCGGGAAGAACCTGCGCCAGCGCAGTACGAACTAGCTTCACCACCCGGACGGGGGTGGTGAGGCACCGGCGAGAAAGCTCAGCCAGTGTTTCTAACTTCTCTGGCTTCGGGCGCTTTGCGATGAAGGTCCTGAACTCATGGCTCTTCAAGAGAGGAGAGCTCTCCAGCTGGCAGTTCAGCAGCCGCTTCAGCACGTGCACAACGTCCACATCCCGCATTCCAGTTCTGGTGCCCTGTTTGGCGTAATAGTAGAACGGCTCGAAGAAGTATGCGCAGTCACTGCTAAGTGTGAGGAGCTCACCTGTGGGAAAGATAGAGGCCATTTGGATTATCAGTTGCGTGCTGCATGAACTGGCATTGGACTGATCTGGACGATCGAGTTTTACAAGCATCGCCGCTGACATCGAGTGAGGGGAACCAATCAATTTTCAACGTTCTGCTCACGAGAAACTGTCAATTCTAGCAACAAAAACTCGTTGGGATTGGCTTTCTTGTTTCCTTGTTATGTGTCATTTGTACTGGTGCGTACTGGTGCGTACAAATGATAAAATCCCGAGCTTCCTCAAATTTACCTGAAATTGGGATTTTTAAATATGGAGCCCCTGGTCGCTTCTTATTCAGACGGTTATGTCTAAAATCTTGATGATCTCGCTAGAAAGTTCTTCGGTGACTTCAAACAACGAAGCACCAAAGTCGAATCACTTTTCAGCACATACCTACAGTGCGGTTTATTATTCATCCGGTCATATTTATTTCTCAGTTCTATGTATTAAGACGAATCGGCACGAGTTTCGACGCAAGAGACGACTCTATAACTTTCCACCAACAGTCGTCACTTCAACTGCGAAACCAAAAATTCTTCCATTCTCACTGCCAAACGCCGGGTACATACTTGAAAAACTTTTCAACCAGGATGAAATCTAAACGTGTTTGCAATTGGAAAAGTGTGGCAAGGTGAGGGTTGGCAACCTCCACTCACCTGTCCCCTTATTGCAACCGACGCTGACGATCAGATATTCACGACGACCGCTAGGACATTGGCAGCTTACTTAGTCTGAAAATGTGCGTTAAGCATAGCTGGGAGCTATTGATCACTCCATCTCTATGGGCGCGTGGGCTGTGGCTTGGTCGATGAGGTGCCCACCCTCCCGCGCCTGTGACGTTAAAAGGTTCCCGCAATATCGACCCCTGGCGTGCTCTTGAAAGGCAGTACCTCACCATGGTGTTTGCCAGCATTACTGCATGCAGTTTAAGGAGAATGCTCGGGATCTAAGCCGCGGTCGATTCCTTTCTGCACTATACTTAAGTGGTGGCGTTCTACACGACAGAGGATTTGGGTTCTGTTATTGCTGGCTCGTTACCGTATGGATTAGCATTTGCATGCTTCGTGGTGGTTACCGGTCAAACATTGTTGTTATTGCTGAATGTAATTAAACCAATAAGGAAAGCGGCAATATTCAGCTCGGTACCTGCGGGGACATTGCCAAGTAAGGGTAATAACGGTCCAGCGAGTCAGCGCCTGAGGCGCTTTAGAGGTGACCCACCGGGTCATGATAATAACCGGTCGTAACAAGGCGCGCCGGTGCGTGTTTGAGGCGTGCACAAAGGTGCAGTCTAGATTGAATAAATGACACGCTATTTCAGTGCTCCACTGACTGTATGGGTGTGTTTTTCGCATACTGTTGTTGACTGGAGCACTGACCCGAATAGGCCAGTGGGTACTGATTAGCTATGCATTGACTGTTTTTTTATTGCTCTAGGTAGCTCATAACAGTCATCAGTATACCAACAGTCATTGCCGACAGTGCTGACATGCGTCGTCCAATCTGATGGCAGAAAAATAACCAACTAACAAGACATCCGCAAAAAATTAATGAGCTATCCAAGAGAACGACAGTACCATTTGTTGGTCCTTAGCCCAAGGAAATGAGAGATGTGAATATAAACAAAAAATATTGTTGGGAGTGACAAAATGTGCCAACAGTAAGAAAAATCTAGCCACCAATCTGCACCAGTGGTAAAGAGACCGGGATCATTCATGGAGGAGACGTCTCTTATGTCTGGAGAGGCGACCGGTGTGGACTAGAAAACGTCTTGGACATGCTGGAACTGAGCGGCCTAGATGTCTGCAAATCGGTTTTAGCAGATGAAGAACACAGAGGCGCTCCGCTTTTGCGGCGCCCTTCCGATAACGGAGTTTCTACTTTCCTAGTGCGCCACTTTTTGTTATATATATTTGTCCGTCTTTGTGCTGATCGTTAAACGGTATCCTAGATCCGTCAATTCCCGATGCCCTTTTTGGGATACTCACGCCTAAAAACACGCAAAATTGGTGTCGGTAATGCACCCCTTTACATTTTCTAAGAGCGTCCCTTCGATGGTGTACTGGCCCCTTGACATTTCGTCTCAGATTACAAAATCCTAGATCCGTCACTGTAAGGAAGAGGGCTAACGATTATCAAAGGCGCTCACTGCCGGTCTCTTGAGCAGCTAGTATTACTTCGCTGGTAGGTTTCAAATGCATTTCATGTCTTCCCACCACTCTGTGCACTCAGATAAAAGACAATGGTGGAATCTGCAATAGGCCTTACACTGAGTATAAAACGCTGGAACAACTACTTACTTGCCGGAAATGCTGTTTAGTTTTCGATGCAAAATATAAATGTTCTCCAAGCCTTGATTAATCGCACCTCGGGGTAATCAGCACCCCACCCCCGTACTTTTGCTCTCTAAAATAATGATCCTAGCATGTATATCCTGGGTTAATTCGTGTCATTGGTGCCAGTCCGACTTAACCGGGACAGTCTATTACACAGACAGAAGCAAAATAAAATGCAAAGATGGAACGCCAAAGAGCCAAACAAATCAGCAAACTTCAAGGCCAAACAAACTTTTGGACGCTGGAGTGAAGTTAGAGAGGCCGCAACTTTCTTCCTGACTAATATTTGATTGCAGCATTGTTTAGAGATTAATTGAGCATACTAGCTATGTAACTTTCAAAGACCCAGGCTTATAAGGGAGAGAGAGAGAGAGGCTATAAGGGACCTACTTATTTATTCATCTATTCATTTATTCATCTCATATGAGCGACAGGGGCTTGCCCCCAGTAAAAGCTTAAGTCAGGGATAACATCAGATTCCCTTAAAATTACATACAAGACACATGTTAAGAAACAGGTCCAGAAAAGGGTAAGTACAAGATAAAAGTATTAAAAACCTCTAAAAACATTTAAAAATGCATATGTAAAGCGCAACAATAAAATAAAATAAAATAAATGTTAGGTACCTACTGCCTAACATTTTTCCCAACTTGAGATTTAAACTGACCTGATGAGTTTCTAAATGGATCAGCAAATGGGCAGGCAAGCATAAAATCATTAAAAGCTTTGGGCAGATGATAGTACCTACACACTAGGCTGTGTCATTGGAAGGTTTTTTTGTCTCAGAACACATTGCCCCTATGATTTTATCATGCCCTATAGATACAGAAACAATTCTACATTGTTATATTTATCGTACCTGAAAGCCCCAGCCTGCTTCGAGCCAAAGTGTATTTCCCCATACCTTTAACATTGGAACACTAGCGCTCCCAAGCGGAAATATCCTGAACTAAGCACTTTCTTAAGCTTTGGCAACCTTATGATACACTTAAGACCTCTAGAAGAGTTTCTAGAGAATATTAGCAGCTCTTAGGATATTTCAAAGCTTCTGACAGCAAAACTAGGTACGTACTCAGGTCGTCTTTTGAGAGAATGGCCCTTGAAACAACGGCGCCCAAATACGCGCCATAGTGAAATTTTTGGGGTTTAAGGACGTACCAACAGCTGAGGTCATATGACATCGGAGAGGAAAGGGCAATGATCTAGGCTTCAGCTAGGGCAGGGAACCAAATTCTGCCTCTTGGTGCGCTGGAACCCGCGACACCATGGCTGACAGCTGCTGGCGATGTCTGAGGCGGCTGCAGCCATACCCGCGACGCTGACCGCTCACCGAGTATTTCCGAGGCATCCATCCTCTCTATTGTCTACCATCCTCTCTATTGTCCATGAAGGTTCCAACTTTCAGCGGGACGCTCCGAATCCTCCCGATGGCTTCGTCGCTGAGGCTCACGGCGAGCGGAGGATCGGTGATGGGCGTTCTATCCCAGCCGAAGAGCTCAGTGATGTCAGTTACGTCGATTTTAACACTCGAGAGCACTCACCAGCCAAGCTTTCAGCTGGGGTTGCTACCGGCACCTCTGGATAGCCAGCGAGACCCAATCGCGCAGTTGGGGCTCCCAATCCGAGGCAATTGCTAGCAAAACCGTCTCGGGGAGGCACCGGTAGGCATTGTGCTGCGGTTTTTATCGTTAATTTGCCATAGCAGTTCCTACGGAACTGTTCGTGCTGCCAAAGTTGGACGTCTCTGCCGAGCCGGTAGAGCAGCAGCTAGCCAGAGATTAGTTTGTGGCTATTTTCTCTGGCAATGAGGGCACGATACGTGTTATCGATGTCCCAATCGACGTCAGGAGCGTTCTCACTGTCGACTGAAATGCCCTCACTATCCGGGTTCTCATTCACCGCACCGTATGCAGCTGTCTGAGGATCCGGAGATTAAAAACGACGCTTCTGAACACGCTGCCCTCGCGAGATAGTCCAGCCTCGCTGGTGGGCGGGTCAGTATTGTTATGCAGCTGTATTGAACAACT
The DNA here is from genome assembly GCA_034440635.1 of Lepas anatifera. NCBI lineage: Eukaryota > Metazoa > Arthropoda > Thecostraca > Lepadidae > Lepas > Lepas anatifera. The sequence goes on from JAOTON010002048.1 coordinate 376,711, forward strand.
GTGCTCACCGCGTGCGCTGGTCTAGTGGTTAGAGTGTTAGCGTGGTATCCCGGCGGACGTGTGTTCAATTCTTGTTAACGGCGCGACTTTTTGTAATGACCGTATCGGCGCTAGATGGTGCCACTGTCGTTGTCACGTGACGTGCGCACCAAGCGCGGTGACCTCAGGTCGAGCGCAGCCACGAGTGGGCAGTAGTCGGCTGAGACTACTCGGGGTGAGTTCTCCCTTCTCTCTCTCTCTCTGGCTGGCTACCTTGGGATCTCCGAGTGCCAGACGGGGGAGGGTGCGCACGCCGCCTTGGGCTCTCCGAGCGCTGTGCCCTGGGACACTGTTGTGCATTGCCTTGGGCTCTCCGAGCATTGTACTGGCCAGTCCTGCCCACCGTGGTTTCTCACTGTTTTCGGTGTTAATGTCTATCCCTGAATACTGATTGACTCCAAAACCAATATAGTGGTCATTTTCTCTTATACGTTGTGTTCTACTGGGATTTTACGTTGCTCGGGTCTTACTTGGTATATTTCTTCTACTTCTACTGCGTGGCCAGTAGGAACAAACATAACATTGGTGTCAGAGTTGTTTCCGAACCCACTTGCTGTCACGTCATAATGTTTGGAACTCGTTCGAAGGTAAGGGTAACGGAGGATGACCCAGTTGAACTACCCCTATCGGAGAATTCGAACCATGTTTCCAACGATGAGGGAGCTGTTGCAGCGTCTGTTTTAGACTATTCTGCTTCGGATGAACAGATCCTTAAAACATTGGATGCTATGAGTAGGGCACTGACGGAGCAAGCTGCTAACCATGCAGCACTGACAAACCAGGTGGAAGGCATCTCCAAATCCCTGGCTTGCAAAAACGTTGATCTCGGCTCTCAAAACGTGCCTCAGCGTCTTCTTCCTGTAGGAAGTATCTCCACTGCTTCGGCTTCCGGTGCATCTGCGGCGGGGCGGCATTTTGCGAAACCTCAAGATTATGACGGCTCTGTTCCATGGCTCTCGTTCCAGGCACAGTTTGAGTCCGTTGCGTCAATGCACGCATGGAACGATGCAGATTGTCTGGGTGAGCTGGTTGCGTGTTTGAGAGGACCTGCTTTGGAGGTATTTTCCCATCTTCCATTGGAGGATAAACGGGACTATGCTCGTCTGTTGAACGCACTGGAACAGCGGTTTGGCTGTGGTCGACAGGATACGTGGTTCCGGACACAGTTCCGTAGGAGGCTGCGAGCTGCCGGGGAGCCACTGCCAGCATTAGCCCGGGATGTCGAGAAGCTTGCTTCTCAGACTTTCCCTTCAGCCTCACAAGAGCTGAGGGATTCTCTGGCATGTGATCAGTTTCTGGAGGCACTGAGTGATGTGGACCTACAGATTATGGTTCGGCAGTCGCGCCCCGCCACTCTTCAGGAGGCTTTGGCGGGGGCAATTGAAATCGAAGCCATTCGGAAATCTGCCGGTGCTCCTTCTCCACGCACGCATGTCGCGTCTGGGTACGCTGCACGTCATTCTGCACCACAGAACACAATCAGGGGATGTGCAGAATCGATCTGAATACAGCGTCCTAGAAGACATACATAGACGGCTCAAGTCCTTAGAGATGTTGATGTCAGGCAACAACTTTCCGAAAAAGAGCTCTCGTGTGCAGCCACGAAACTCGGTAAGGGATGACGGGTGCTGGCTCTGCGGACGATCTGGCCACATCAAGCGATTCTGTCCGCAGAGATCATCGACCTCAAGCGAGAGAACAAGCGCGGGAAACGAGTAGAGACCGACGGTGTGGGACAACAGTCGGTCCATGTGCCAGAAAAGTCCCGGCATGTTGCGACTTCGCGGTGCTCAAAGGAGGTTAGAAGTCTAAAGGTGGAAGGAACCATAAACGGGAGGAAATGGCCTCTTATTGTGGATACAGGATCAAACCGAACACTCCTTCGACGTGATCTGCTAGACGAATCATCCCTACCAAGGATTGAGGGAGGCCTTTGTGATGTCACTGGCCGGTGCACAACTCTCTGGGGTCCAAAAGAGATCGAGCTGACTGTTCATGGCATAAGCACGAATCTTCAAGTCTATGTGGCAGATGAGTTGGATGAACCCTGCATCCTTGGTCTTGATTATCTACAGCTCAATGAGTGTAAATTAGATATTCCTGCTAAAGAACTGAAAATCAGAGGAATCACGGTACCAATTACCTTGGGTGACGTGGACCAGCCCCAGTCTAAGACACTAAGGGTCAGAGTTTTCGAGACGACGACGCTGAGACCTGAATCGGAGACATTGCTATGCTGTAGTACTGAGGGACGGGGTTTCGATAATCCAGGACTGGTGGAATCAGGCCATGTGAGGCGCTCTGGCGTTGTGGTCGGTCGCACGATCGTGGATACAGCCAACTCTTCCATTCCAGTGTTGGTAGCAAACCTGTCCAAAGTACCGATCAGATTGCAAGCCGGTACGTATGTGGGTCAATGTGAGCCAGTCGAGGTAATGACCTCATCACAAACCATGCACAGCAGTTTGGGAGATGGGCAGCTTCCGGAACACCTCGAGGATCTGATGGAGCGGTCCTCTCAGGGTCTTACAGAAGACCAGTGCAGAGGGGTCAGAAAACTCCTTGGAGACTTTGCGGATACGTTTTCGTCAGGGGATCATGACCTAGGTAAAACAAATTTGGTGCAGCATCGCATCGAGACAGGACAAGCCCAACCGATCAAGCTCCCATCACGGCGAATCCCGATGTCCAAACGTAAAGAGGCAGAAACAATGATCAGGGACATGAGTGATCAGGGGCTGATAGAGCGATCGAACAGTCCATGGTCGTCCCCCTTGGTTCTCGTAAGAAAGAAGGATGGGTCACTACGTTGCTGCGTAGATTATCGTCTGTTGAATGATTCAACGGTGAAGGATTCTTACCCCCTACCCAGGATTGATGACACCTTGGACGCACTATCTGGAGCACACTGGTTTTCAACACTTGACCTCAAGGCTGGGTATCATCAAATCTCAGTCGCCAAGCAGGACAGGATGAAAACGGCCTTCTCGAGCAGCAGCGGCCTTTGGCAGTGGCGAGTCATGCCATTCGGCCTGTGTAACGCCCCAGCGACTTTTGAAAGACTTATGGAAGCTGTGCTTTCGGGGCTTCACTGGAGGACACTGCTTGTCTATCTAGATGATGTCATCGTCTTCGGCAAGACATTCGATGACGAACTAAACCGTTTGCGAGAGGTGCTCCAGCGCATGCGCGCCGCAAACTTGAAATTGAATCCCAAGAAGTGTAACCTCTTCCGGCGGGAAGTCTGTTACCTCGGACACATTGTTTCTGCTGATGGCGTCATGACTGATCCGATGAAAACAAAAGCAGTAAGAGACTGGCCGGTTCCCTCGACCAAGAAGGAGCTACGTAGCTTCTTGGGCCTGTGTACCTATTACAGGCGGTTCGTCAAGGATTTCGCCTCGATAGCGGCGCCTTTACATGCCCTTACGAAGGACAAAGTGTCCTTCTCATGGGATGAGTCTTGTTCTGAATCCTTCGATCAACTGAAGGACGCCTTAACCAGTACGCCGGTACTGACATATCCTGACCCAGCAAAGGAGTTTATCCTAGACACAGATGCAAGTGGATGTGGAGTCGGGGCAGTACTTTCTCAATCACATAACGGGTCTGAGCATGTTGTAGCATACTACAGCCGCTCTCTAACTTCACCAGAGAAAAACTACTGTACGACACGAAGAGAACTCCTGGCCATCGTAGAGTCTGTCAGACATTTTCACCATTACCTCTATGGCACCCCATTCACGATTAGGACCGACCACTCCGCACTGCGTTGGCTACAAAGCCTGAAAGATCCAGAAGGACAGTTAGCCAGATGGTTGGCTAGGCTAGAGCAATACCACTTCAAAGTATGTCATAGGCCGGGCAAGAAACACGCCAACGCGGATGGTTTGAGTCGCCGGCCGTGCCAGGATGGGTGTAAGTACTGTCAACGGAGAGAAAGCATTCCTGGTGGGCAATGTCGAGTCACTACATCCCTGGTCGAGACCCTGCCTGTGGATACTGCCGCTCCTGATACCACAGGCAGCGGGGCCGGTCCACGGGGGAGGTTGAGTTGGCTCAGAGAACTGATCCAGACCTTGCCCCTTGATAGTCTTCATGGAGCAGGGAAGTGAACGACCGCAGTGGGAAGATGTTGCTTCCTCAAGCGGTGTCACCAAACGGTACTGGGCACAATGGGACATGCTGCGTCTGTCCGGAAGATTGCTTCAGAGAGCATGGGAATCACCCAATGGCCAAAGATTAAAGTGGTTAGTAGTGGTTCCCCGAAGCAAACGTGAGGAAATCATGGCAGAAAGCCACGGTTCTGTATCAAGTGGACACTTTGGAACCAAGAAGACTCTTTGCCGTCTTCGAGAGCGGTTTTATTGGGTGGGCATGCGGCGAGATGTGACCGAATGGTGCAGAACATGTGAGGTCTGCGCAGCAAAGAAGGGACCACCAAGAGCACCATAAGGACCTTTGCAGATCCACAATGCCGGTGCACCAATGGAACGGGTGGCAATAGACATCGTCGGGCCGTTCCCAGTGTCCAGTAGTGGAAATCGATACATTCTAGTCGCTATGGACTATTTCACCAAATGGCCAGAAGCATATGCTATACCCAATCAAGAGGCGACCACAGTCGCTCAGGTCCTGGTGGAGCAGTTCTTCTCACGTTTTGGCGTACCCCTACGTCTCCACTCGGATCAGGGGCGAAATTTCGAGAGCTGTGTTTTTAGGGAATGTTGTCAGATCCTCGGTATTGAAAAAACAAGAACAACGCCTATGCACCCAGAGTCGGATGGAATGGTTGAGCGATTCAACCGAACACTAGGACAAGAGCTCGCTAAGCGCTGTAAGGGTAAGCAAGAAGATTGGGACAAGCACTTACCCTTTCTTTTGATGGCATACCGGTCGGCAGAGCATGAAACGACACAGTATACGCCGGCACAACTCATGATGGGAAGAGACCTAAGGCTTCCCATAGATCTGATGATAGAGAGACCGCCGGGAGACAACGAAATCCACGAGACCACCACACACTATGTCAGAGATCTACGACAGAAGTTGAGCGAGACACACTCGCACGTTCGGACCAATCTCCAGCTGTCGTCACAGGCCATGAAACTGAGAAAAGACGCCAAGGCATCAACAAAGCTTTTGCAGCCCGAAGACCAGGTCTGGCTCTACAACCCAAAACGTAAAAAAGGACTAAGCCCAAAATTTATGTCGCCGTGGGAAGGGCCATATCGAGTAGTAAAAAGATTGTCTGATGTCACTTACAGAATCCAGAAGATCGGAGAAGGGGCTCTCAAGGTGGTTCACTTCAATCGGTTGTGGAAGATCGAAGGGCCTCCACACTTCTCTTGGCAAGTCAGTAAATGTGACTCGGTTTTGAGGCTTGAAGACTCGCCCGTTTCGGGGGCTGAGCCAGCTGCGTTACCCCCTGCTGCGACCGAAGACAATCACATCCGTTACGACGGGTCAGGCGAAAATATCGAAAATGTTCAGAAACAAAAGCTTCGCCGGAATAGGCGACCCCCGTCACGATTTGGTGATATTGTGACTCACTTCTCTCAATGCCATGCATGATACTGACAAACTGACTGTGCGATACCATGTTCCCATGTCTTGTCGTTAGTTCTCGTCCTTCCGTTTTTTTCCTCTTGTTTTTTGTGTGGTGGCCCAATTGTTCATTGCGATGGGACAGAACCGTCCAATAACCAGGGCTGTCTGATATTTTGATTAACAGTTCAGAGCATGAAGTGAAATACGTTCAGTTTTGTTTTGCTTTGAGAACCTCGGTCACTGCGATGGGTATCCGTCCAGTATGGTTACCCGCAACTGGGTGCTGTTTCATTCACCCCTGCAATATCTGTTTCAGTTGACGATGGCTTCTCCAGATCCAGAGGTCCTCATCATCTCCGACGAAGATGTCGATGAACTCAGGGCCATCCCTAGCGCCGAGATGGACGGAGCTGAAGCACACCTTTTCATCGGGGACTCCACGGGTGCCTGGTCTGAGCGCCGCTTCGAGGTCCGTCCCCGGACATCATCGTCCACCGCTCAAGAGTCGGGCACTCGTGGGCGGAGCTCACTCGCTGCATAACCGAGGAGATGGAGCGCTGGCGTGCAGCATCCTCAGCTTTCGCCTGCTCACCTGGATCCATAATCATTTGGATGACGGGGAACGACTTCTATCCGAGGACATCAGCTGGTCGATGGACGCCCGACCTCGCCTCCCTTGAGACCGATTTCAGGAACGTCCTTAACGCAGTGAAGGGCGCTGCCAGGAGGGTGGTGATCCTAGGGCCACTCCCGCGCTATAAATTCGACCGCAACCAATGCTGGGTCGACTGCCCAGCGTATCAGGCCGGAAGACTGCTGCTGAAGACCTCCAGACTTTTTGATTTTTCCCCTTCGAGTCGAAGTTTTTTTTAGGGGGAATAGTGTTATGCAGCTGTATTGAACAACTGTGCTCACCGCGTGCGCTGGTCTAGTGGTTAGAGTGTTAGCGTGGTATCCCGGCGGACGTGTGTTCAATTCTTGTTAACGGCGCGACTTTTTGTAATGACCGTATCGGCGCTAGATGGTGCCACTGTCGTTGTCACGTGACGTGCGCACCAAGCGCGGTGACCTCAGGTCGAGCGCAGCCACGAGTGGGCAGTAGTCGGCTGAGACTACTCGGGGTGAGTTCTCCCTTCTCTCTCTCTCTCTGGCTGGCTACCTTGGGATCTCCGAGTGCCAGACGGGGGAGGGTGCGCACGCCGCCTTGGGCTCTCCGAGCGCTGTGCCCTGGGACACTGTTGTGCATTGCCTTGGGCTCTCCGAGCATTGTACTGGCCAGTCCTGCCCACCGTGGTTTCTCACTGTTTTCGGTGTTAATGTCTATCCCTGAATACTGATTGACTCCAAAACCAATATAGTGGTCATTTTCTCTTATACGTTGTGTTCTACTGGGATTTTACGTTGCTCGGGTCCTACTTGGTATATTTCTTCTACTTCTAATGCGTGGCCAGTAGGAACAAACATAACAGTATTATCAAGCCTGGCTTCATCGCCCCGGGGCGATGAAGCCGCCAGCCGATTTGTGTTCCTGTCCGATCCATTGCGACATTTCTTTGGAACTGTGTTCGTGGCTTAAAACTGTTTATATCACTCAATGAGTTAATGTGAGGGATATGAATTGCATTTATTTGGTAGGAAGGCACGCTTTAGTCAATTAGCAGGTATAGAAAGGGTCTTATTCAATAGCTTAGTCCGCCGGAGCCTTCACATGACACCAAGCGTGGATTCATTGCTATGTGAGTGTAAGTCATGATGCGTTATATCTATTCCCAGTCAATGCTTATAAGGTCAATATTAAATCCAAACATTTCCGAATGCATGCCCTGTGGCAAAGCTCATATGCAGAGATCAAATTTGGCAGTCTATAAGAACGAAAGGGAAGCAGACATTTCTTCCTCCGGCGTATTGTAGTACACGTCAACCGTGCCAGTGTTGTATCAGCGACTGAAGCTCTGGTCATCACGATGAATATACTGCTATTTAAGCATTTCGATATTTGAAGATCAGCCTTCGGAACTTCCGAATAGCTCATCTTTCTTATTTTAGAGTGGAGTTGAATGAAATTGGGATGTGTTAGGATTTAATCCTGCATATTTATTATTCGGGAAAGCAGCATTGACCACCGACTAGTAGGTACCTAACAGGGAATTTGTGCTTCCGTTCTGGAGCTAGATCAGCCAAAGGAGGTGGATCGTAATATAAAGACCGTACCTAAATGGAAGGTGCACCACGATTTTTAGCAGCTTTCTAGAACTAGTGGATGCTGTTAGACTCACAAATTGCTATTTGTATCCATCAGTAATTAATCTAAAGCCAGGCGATTACGGTTGAGCCCTTAGTTTGCAATACAGCCACGGGGCGGTGCTAGTGTGCTAATGCTGAGAGATACCCCTATTTTCTCCGGCTTCGAGCAGGCTGGAGTTTAAACTTAAGAAAACATGAATGGTGCAGCATTGTTCCTAGACGTGAAGGGCATGATAAAATCATAGGGGCACCATGTTCTGCGATGGGTGACACAGCCTAGTACACACCCCACCTCACAGTCTCATTTGTGTACATTGGTACGCTCAGCAAAGTGCCTGCCATTGCACGTGTTCTTCTTGCCGGCACGTGAAGGGGAAAGCTACCGAGCAGAAAGGTGGAATCGATCTGGGCGGTTAGAATTTTGTGTACAAAAGTAACGACATATTGAAGTTTTCTCTTGGCTAGATTTGGGATTTTGACAAGGGGCCAGAAGTTCATCATATCCTAGATTTACTGAGGGTTGAGTAGAAATGGATGCTAGCTAGATAATACATTTATGCTGAATTTTTTCCAGTTTATCCAGATTTGTTTTGGCAGCTGCACCCCAAATAATACATCCAAACTCAAGAATTGAACGAACATTGGAAAAACATGCCGTCAAAATTGGCTTAGGTTTCAATTTCGAGCTCGCTCTCACTCCTCCCACCGGATGGCCGGTCTGGAGCGACCGAATGATCACACCTAACATCCTGTTTGCATGACTTGTGATTTTATCTACATGTTCTGCTAATGTTAATTTGGAATCCAGCCAAACACCAAGGTCCCGAATGAAAGATACTTTTTCTAGGGCATCGTTTTGAATTTTGTAGATTTTCAGCATCGGTTTCTTCTTCAGAGAAATTGTAAATGATTTGCATTTGGACGGATTAAGCTGCAGCTTTCAAAGATGAGACCAATCAGCCAAACGATGTAGGTATAGGGTAGGGGAATGGGAGAAGGATAAAAGTGGGCGGAAGGATTGGATGTGTCCACGTGCAAGGAGCCTAAATTGTAAAACGCATGGAAGTAAAACAATTTCGAGGAAAACTGTACTTACTCTACTACTTTCAAATATTTCGCCTCAGCTTCGGTGGGTTTACAGCGCTAAAATGTTTTCTCTGCAAATGGAAGCATCAAAAAGGTAAATTCACCCGGGAGAGTGCGGTGCAGTGTCATTTCATGTTTCCTGCCTTTCTCATTTCCTACTGCTTCTTGGATACGTGATAGTTCTTTAGGACAACGCAATACACTCTTGGGTATAGGTGCTACTTTCGGCCCCAAGCACCACTTGTATGGTTTCACATTGCCTAAGCAGGACCGCACGAGTTGATACGTATGTGGGCACCGAAGGTGACATTAGGCGTACAGTTCCTTTGTGCAACGCAATTTAACGGGTTAATGTTCATTCCTATTTCAGAGTTAAGTACACGAGGCATTAGCAAATGAATGAAATTAAGAAACCACCAATGCGGCTGGGCCTCCATGCCTATGCCAGTGTGGGGTGACCTTCATGGAACTTGAAACAGCGTAAAGTCCACTTAAACACACCCATGCACGGGGACGCCCCGTGTCAAACCTCCGAGGCAGCCGACAAATTGCGCCACCGTAACTATAAAACATTACATGAATGTCGGAACGTTAGACTCAGTTTACATCCCCGCAGTGAGGTGTCGGAGCTAGTCACGCACGTACACTGGACCTAATTTGGACGCCACAGTTTTACTCAGCCGCTTGGAGATAGCAAAGCAGCTATTTCCTGTGCGAAAAAATGAAAAGGATGCATCTTGAGCACAATGGAAGACATCTGAAATCTGATTAATTTACACGCATCACGCTCTTCTGTTCTGCAGAAAATGCAACGTTACATAGCGGACGAACAAACATGTGTGGAGCGTGTTGAGAAGGCACCCGCTTCGTCCTAAATATTCAATTTTTGTGCAACGTGGTTCCTACTTGCGTGATTCCTACTAGCGTTACGCCGTGATGGAGGACCATCCACAGCTCACGGGTGTGACGTTTGCGCTGCCAGGTGGCATTGAGGCATGCATCCTGCCTGCATTTCTGAGTACATGCCCGTGAACACTTCATAAGGCACCCATAGAAATAGCATGTCACCACTTGAGTTCATCGGCTTCTTCAAATGGATGCCCTTTCGCTTAACACGCGCATTGACGGGGGTCTGAGCCACTTTTGCATTGACGGGCGGGCGGGCGGGGGGGTAACCGCTCCCGAAGATCTCGAGAACCACGCTAGATAGCGAAAAACGGTAAAAGGTGTTGGATAGCACATTTAAATCTCTACAGAAATTATTAAGATCATTTTTGTCAGGTCACATTTAAGGTCACTAGAGGTCAAGGCATTCCACCGTAGGGATATCGCATGGTATGATATGACCTTGCTAGGTCAAATAAGGTCAAAGCTAGGATACGACGTGACTTGAGGTCAATTCAAGGTCAAATTTGGTCAAAATGCATATAATTAGAACTGCAAGGATGAGGCAAACCTAGTGCCATTAAAATAAACGCTCTGCAACCATTCATTTCTAAGTTATTGAGTTTATGGGAAGGTGCCCCTGCTGGTGGATACAGGGGATCCAAAAAGGGATTTGTCCCAACGCCTCCCCCATTTTTTATATTTTCTTCAAACACGCGTTTTTTTTACAATTTCGGGCCCTCTCGCCCCCTCAAACAGCCGGTGTAGACCCGCCGCTGGATGCCCCCTCCCACCGAGGACCCGGCGCCTCCACATTGCGCTCTCCCCTGAAACCGCTCCAGTGCTCCCTCAGAACTCTCACTTCGCATCTCCCCACGATACGAGTAGTTGACCCTTCATCGCGGGAGTTGCTCCTTCGGATGGTGGGGTCGAGGTCTCCGTAACAAGTCCATTGATGACTTTAATGAGGCTCTGCCTCCAATAACCGAAATTGCAACAACTTGGACAGCATTTATTTTAAAAAAAAAGCGTATGCCCCCACGATGCAATTTGGCGCCCTCCTCCCTTCGCTCTCTGACTGGTTTCGCTCTCCGTTAGGAAAATGCACTTCTGACCCAATGGTGCCCCTCTAAAAGAACTGCTCCTATCAGAAATCCCGGATCCGCCTATGCAGCAGGATATGTCTAATACGGGATTGTGTAGTTACAGTCGATTTGTGTGTTGCTATTCAGTATGGTAGCAGGCGATTCGGGTATTGCGACACAGTGCAACAGTGTCCCAAAATCTGAGGTGCTGGGTGCTGACCGACACCCAGGCAATAATAATTTTCCACTCACTTCAGGACCCCTTTTCCTGCATTTTCCACTCTTGCTTCAATTCAACTGCTCAGCCGGCAATTTGCAATCTACTCTTTTTTGGGATATTGTTTCTATATCCTAGAATGGGTTGGGACATTTTAAGTTTAGGTCAATTATTATGTAACAATTTGCTCGATGGTAATTGAAAAATAACATTTTAATTAGTTTGAAGATGGATTTACGGGTTTGAGTTTCAAACCCAGGTTCCGTATTTAAGATTGTATGTAAGAATTGAGTCCTTTTTTTTAAATCAAAATGAGCAGAAAAATACTTTCATCCAAAAGAAATGCAACATAAATTTGGACCTGAACTGGGACATTAATCCACCTGAAAAGTAAAAAAATAAACGTTATAGGGTCTAAAATAGACAGTTCTAAATTTTCCTCTCTATGACCAGAAATTGAGTTTGAATTTTCCACTCGACACCCTAGTCCAAAACTAATGTTGGTACCCTGCAGTGCAGCCACGGGCGATTCATTCATTGCGGCGCCGTGTACGGACGGGCGCATCATGCAGTGCACGGTGTGATTACAAGCTATTCGTGCATTGCGGGACAGTGCAGCCGCAGGTGATAAGTGCGTTGCGGCACAGTGCGGCCGCAGTTGGTGTGTGCGTTGCGGCACAGTGCAGCCGCAGTTGGTATGTGCGTTGCGGCACAGTGCAGCCGCAGGTGGTGTGTGCGTTGCGGCACAGTGCAGCCGCAGGTGGTGTGTGCGTTGCGGCACAGTGCAGCCACGGGTAGTTCGTTCATTGGGTCATAGTGCAGTGCAAGTACAAGCGATTCTTGTATTGCGGCACAGTCTGATTACAGGCGATTCGTGCATTGTGGCATAGTGCATGCATTACAGGTTATTGTGGTTATCAAAAGGTGAATTGCGGCTATTGTTGCACAAGTCAAAATAAATTTTCCTATCTCTTAAGCATGCGTTCTCTTGCGAATGGTCACTGCGTACTCTTGCCGGGCATGCCCTTGGAAAGAAAGTCTTCATAAACATGTTGCGGGCGTTTTGGAGAGCTCCAGTCTGACTACAGCACAGTATCTCAGCTATTCTTACTGTGATATACCGTTATACAATGGAAGCACTGACAATTAATGCAATAGAAGCATGGTCTACAAGTTTACGTTAAGAGCTATAACATGAAGGTGCAAAAATTGTTTTGTTCTATAGTGGCGCGGAAGCTAAAAGTGCGTAGAGTGAATATGAGATGTATTTGTAAAATATATAAGGACTTTCAGGCAAGTAATATAACAGTATCATGGGTAATCTGACCAGCACACTGCACGGTACCTTTCTTTTCTCATGCTCAAATTTTCCTTCTCTATGTTCCAATTTTGGAATTGTTGGCTGCTAAGCGGTTAACCGTTTCCAACATAAGCCTATAAAACATTGTCCAACTAATGTTTTTTTAGCTCAATATTTGTGAATGATCGCCCAACTCTTCTATCCAAGTCTTGGGTGTCCATAACGCCATTAATTGAGAGAATTAACTGAGTACAGCTGCAGATCACAGCTAAACATTTCGGGAAGGGGGCCTTCTAAAACAAGACGAAGAAAAATCGTTTTTGATTTGTGAGAAAAAATTAGATAGCATGGTTTTAAGTTGGTAAAAATTGATCGCGTTCGAGATTATGACCGAATTTGACCTGTGCCCGCCCCTGATTGAGTACCATTGGTGGTACATAGCTTTGCCCAGTCTGTTATCATGAAGCATTTTACAATCAGTTTAAGGTCAAGGTCTGAAGCCTACAAGTTCTGTACACTTAACTACATATGTTCTAAAAATGTTCAGGGGCATTTCCTGGGACGGGGGCAAAAATTTATTTACCCCATGCTTGCCAATTTTATTTTAACAAAATTCAAGATTTTGGGCCAATCCCCCCACTCCTAACCCAAACCACCGGCCCAGCTTCGGCGTCATTGATCATATCTATACCAAAAGCTAGCTGCGATATTATTTCGAATAACATTAAATAATACATACCCAACAAAGACGAGCCACTGCGTGGCGCAGACGAGAAGAGAATTATGAACAGAGGCCGCGTCGAATTCAGTGGTGGCGCCGGAAAGTTCTGCGTGTTCTGCGAAAACGTAGCCTGATGGACTTGAGGCCTTGCATGTTTCTCGTGTCTTGTATCCAAGCTGTTTCTGTCCTGGAGCTCGGAGGCGAGTATTGCCTGGTAGGATTCTCCCACGGCTCTTAGCTGTAGCTGTAGCTTCCCCGCGATAGTTTCTGAGTCTGGTGCTCGTTCTTGAAGCTCGCCAGTGTACTCTGGAGGCCTTGGAGATTGCGCCGCCGACGCTGCTGCCGCCGCTGGAAATGTGTCTGTAACACACATGACGTAGCTTTTAAGGTTGCAATGGAATCTGTGAAATGAATATAAGTTTTTATATTTCAACCTGAAATTGGGATTAATTCATTCTTCAGCAAACTCTTTATGTAAATGATGCTGACATGATCGCTGTTTTGACTAATTTCTTTCGAACCATTGTAATCATGGCAATAGATGCCTGAACAGCACAATTTATAGGGATTCGAAATAGCTGACAATTGGCCGGTTTTGGACCCCGCCTTTTAGCCCCAGAAGACGCAGTTGGCGCTGTCCTTGGCCGGTTTATTAACGGGCTTGCTGAATCTAATCGAGTAAATGGACGCTGATACTTGTTGGCCGTTGTTGGGGTATGGATGAGGCATACCTCTCCCCCCTCCCCTCATTGAGCACTCGGTAATTCCACACAGCGCCCAGGTGTCCCCTGAAGCGTCGCTTTCTGCTCGCCCCAGGCTGCCAGTACACCAGTACCCCCACGAATGTGACTTGGCGCCCACTTAACAGGTCATTCTTAAGAAATGGAGCTCCTTAAGAAATCCGCCCGCCTCCGTGGAAATGCTTGCTTTCATAACCGTTTCAAATATGGACTTGTGGTACGCACAGGCACGTGCAGTTAAATCTTTTCAGGCTAGATTCTGTAGTTTTCGACTAATTATTAGCCAAGCTATTGCCCCATCTGCCGTAATTCCACTCAAGATACCTTTACACAGCATTATCTAACCGGGTTAATGCTGGGAAGAATAATGAAGTTGTAATGTCCCCATCCCCATATTGTTAAGTAATGATCCCTACAGACGCCGTTAATTAGTAATTAAGGGTTTTTGGTCGGTATAAGATGGTGATACCAATTAGTTTTAGTAATTAGCTTCTTTAACTTGTCCAATAGCCATGATCACACTATCACTCAAGCATGCACCGGACCACATATCACCATATAATCCGGGACCTCCATGTATGTACATACAAAGGAAATTGGTTAGGCAATCTTTTAGACTAGTCAAGCGGATCTTAAAGAAGCTCCCCAAACCTCATTGTTGTTTTTATGCGCCCCGATGGAGTCCCTGGCATGACGCGCCCCGCTGGGGGGCGTTTTTCGTCCCTCCGTATCTCATCTCCCAGGAAAGCTAAATAAAAATTACGGACAGCGTTCGAAAGCTCTTGACAAGACAAATATAAATTAGTCAAAGAAGGTTCCATAGGCTTCCAACGGGGCAGTGTACGTTTCCGCTCTAGATTTTTACTCAGCAGAGGTAGAGCAAATATGTGTACATCATTGGATTCCTCTCATCGTGGCGAATCGAATTATGCATGATATGACCTTGCTAGGTCAAATTGTGAAAATGACCCAACCTCGAACTAGGTCAAGGTCACAGGGTGACCTAGTATGGTCATGTTGCATATCAATCGACTCCCGTGACAATATAAGCACAATGCAAGCAAAATAGGAGCTTTATTTCAATTCGGTGAGAAATTATTGGCAAAACAATCACCACATGCTCCTGTGATCTGACATGACCTTTGAGAGGTCAGATGGTCAAAACTCAACGTATTGGTCAGGATCGTGGCAAGAATACACTGTTTGAGGATTTGCAGCTTTATCTATCCAGTATTTACTGAAAACGAGCCCTTTCTATTTTCACCATAGACTTATAATGGGGTGACAAAAAATGTGACCCTACCTTAGGTCAACAATATCAAATCCGAGACGGCGATTTTTAGACCCTAATGACCTCATCATATTGTGAAAGTTTCGAACTGATAATTGGCTGATGTTCCTTAGGCGCCGCTTCAAACTCGTAATTTTAGGTGTCCCCAACACCTAAAATTATCCAGGAGTTATAGGGGTTATCCAAGGTCGCTTGACCTTGGATAACTCCTTGACCTTACATGATCTGACCTAAAAATTTGGTCAGATGCGTAAAATTGATCATGGGGAGGTACTGTAAGTTTCGTTGTTCTGCGTCTCTTCGTTCTTGCGTTATCTTGGGAAAACCAGGAGGGGGAGGGCGAATTTCCCCCGAGGCGCGTGTTAAGTGGCACTATGTGGCTTTATATCAGTCTTCAATACTTGCCGAGTGCTCCAGTTGAGCAGCGTCATCTATGGTTGACTAGCGGAAATATCGCTGATTTGGGAGTTTTAAAGGGAATGTGGCACCTTCATAACGTGATTTTAACTGAGATTGCAAGTTGTAAGCAAGTCGGAAAACCCGGTACTCAATATATCATCTGCCTTGGAACTCGAGATTCCCGTAGAAAAAGCTAAAACCTACCTGCAAAGTACCCCTCATGTACCCTTAGCCAGCAGGCCACAGTTGTCATGGCTGTTGGTGTGACGACATATGCTGACGTCACGATGAGCATCAGCCAATCGAAGCCCTTGAAGCGTTTCGAGTATGGTAGTGATTGCCAGATCATGACATCATCCACAGGCAGATATTTATTTCTTTTCTTAGAGGGTATTTTAAAAATAAAAATATTGAGGTTATCGTACATTTTTTCAGAGAAATCATGAGTGGTTTCATTGTTTTCCGCTAAAAGTACGCCTAATTAAACTAAATTCATGGATTCGACCAAGGTGCCATATTCCCTTTAAGCGAATAGAAGATTGGGCGGGGAGCGACGCTGCATATCCCACAGACCTTCACAGTACGACAGTGACGGTAAAGCTATTTTTGGCGATATTTTGTCTATAAGACCAAATGATATCATGCTGCTGTTGCACTACGCTGGTGAACTCTGGACTGTTTTTGTCGCATGTTCTCTTCTTTTGTGGCTCCATCAATAAGACATCCTTCATCGGCTGAACTTCATTGGCGTTATTGCATGCATCATTGATGCCATTCTGTCCTGATTTGCGTTATTGCATTGTCGTCATTGCATTGAAGTATATGCAGAAAGTTATGCAGAATCGCATGACCCTGTGCACTCCATATTTGTTTATAGCATACCGTGAAAGCCCACGTCGTCATTTCACCTCACACAGTGTTTTGACGATTGACGTTGAGCCTGTATTGCTGTTAATTTATTGCACGACAGATGACAGATGATCAGAAAAGGCTTTAAATTGCCTCGCCACTGCTGGAAAAGACCACTGGTATGCCGTTGTAGTGCCAATGAATCAAATAGAGTGGCCGTTCTCACGATACTGTGACAGGGACGCGGGTGCCGTGTGGCTGTTTGTGTGGTCGTCGCTCGCCCTCTCTACCGCCACTGATGTGCTAAGTCGGTTGCTGCGGGATGTTGTGCCGATGGGTGGCCTGGACCGATGGGAGTGAAATCTCCCAGACCCCTCTCGTTGCGCCGTCGCCCCGTTTGCATGGCGAAAGTGGCTCCCGCACCCTGCCTCCCACATAATTTATTTGGAGAGACCGTGTTTCTGCGTGCGCGGTCGGGTGGTGGGCTGAGACAATCACGGAGAGCCCGATGGCCGGTTCGCTGGTCGGAGTCCAACGGACGGTTGGGCCTTTCTCGGCACTCCCATTTGACACCTCTGGGCCCTATAACCCGTGGGGGTGGTCTAGTCGTTGCCGAGCTTCGGGGTCCTCCGCCGTCCGAATTGAGTGGGCCTGTCATTCCCTTGGAGTCTCAAACCCGTGCGCCCGTGCACCAAGTATTTTTAAAAATAAAACTTGTCCACGCCGTTCCCGGTTTTGTTTTAGGAGTCGAAGTCTCGCTAAAGTCATCAAGGGACTTTTCACGGAGTCCTCGACCCCACCACCCGAACAAGCAACTCCCACAATGAAGGGTTAATTTAGAAGTCAAAGTTTAACGTCCCACAAAGCACAGGGACGGCCGCCCCGCTCAGGCCACCCTCTCACCAGTCAGCTGCCAGCCGACCTACGTCGGGTAAGTATTAAGCGCTGGAGCGTCTCAGGGGAACCGATCCCTAGCCTGCACATGCACTGCCGCTGCATGCTTCTGAGCAGCGGGCCGGAGCCCAATGCCCTACCAGCTGAGCTGCTACCGGGGCGGCTCAATGCCCGCATAGAAGCGACACCGAAACCGTATGTACATTCTCCCTTGGCCCCTTTTGTCCAAATGTTCTTCCGCTCGTTTCGTTCTCACCCCCCCCGCTAATCCTTACGCGCCTGCCCTGCTCATGGAAGTCACTTTCCTTCCTCTTCGTCCCTTCGGTCATACCATGCCCTCTCCTAAAAAGTTATCCGCATGCTATGTACCCGAAAAATAAACCGGCTAACAAACCACAAACATCGCCTATCCCACAACAGATGGACGGGGAGGGGGAACATCGCTTTAGGGTTAATCCTATTCTAGGTTACTGCACTGTTTGTCCGCCGTTGTCCCCCAAGACACCCTACCACTTTTCCTTTCCTCCCCTTTTTTGACATGCCGCATTCACAGCACCCGGTAGGTATCTATGTCCCCAGATTATGGGCGGGTGTCCTCAGCTAACTTCCCCATTAGGTCCTTACTCTAAACATTATTTCATGACACATCCTAGCCTGGGGCCTTCCTATCACTCACCTAACACTCGTCCTGAAAATTCTCAGTCCCTCACAAATTGTTTCCCCTCCCAACGGTTCCAAAATCTGGCGGTCGGAATCCAACTGGCTAATGCTGGCAAAGCTTACGTTCTCTTTTACATTTGAATAATACGGTAGGTTTGTATGTTTTGTTGTAGGGTGCGCGTGCGGGCTGGCGGCATGCCGTCTCCCTCGGCTCAATCAGTCTGCTGTGGCCGGGCTACGCGACACCCCGGCGAAAAGGGAGAGGTGCCTTCGTCTAGGGCCATGCTCGGGTTTCGTCTCTGCTGCGGGTACACCTGGCCGGAGCGCAAGTGGTGGGATTCCCGGCCGGTTAGACCGGTGCGACCCGCTACCTACGGACCGCTCTAATGCCGTAGGTAGCGGGTCAGTACCGTGCTGCAGGGGCCCTGCTGCCGCTGTGCGGGTACGTCACGGCACAGAACCAAAACCTGGGTGAAAATTCTTGTTTTTATGTGCAATTGACGAGAAATACTTTATTTGTCTGTTATTTCATTCCTTTTTTACTCTATTTTATTTTGCCATGTAATCACCATGCCATTTATTTCAAAGAACAAAAATAGGTCCTGGCCAGTTTGACAAAATACCTATCTATAGGTATCAATATGCTCCTTTGTCACTCATGCTCGTTCTTTGAGCTGTGATTTGCTCACAATATTTCACTTTTTCCCCAAGCGACCCCAATTTGTTCCCGGAACAAGAAAATCATACCAAAATCTCAAAAAGGAATAGCTTGAAGCTGCAAACTTAGATAAAAGGATTTTCTCTAGAACACATGGACGTAGAACCTCCTAAAATTGGTCTTTGGTCAAGAGTCAACGTTTCACCAAAAAAACTGTCAAACATACGACGACCAAATTGTTAATTTCGTGAAATCAGGGCTCGGGAATCATTTAAACCTCAGCCGAAACGCATATCACGGGACATGACATCCACCATCGCCATACACACTCACCAGAGGGGCTGGGACCTAAAGGTTGAACTCTGATGGGGGCACTGTAAGCCAGTAGCGTAACCATGACAACTGCGACCCCCGCCAGCAGCGCACGGAGACGATTCCGACGCAGCGTCCACCACTCCAACCGTATCAGGGCCTGAAATGGAGGACAACAGTCAGTTTCACCCAACTGCCATAGTTTTACACTAAGCGGCGCACAGCCCCGCCTATATTATTTTACAGTGTGCGGACCACTTTCGAATAAGCTGTGCTTCTGATCCCGTACGGTGATGGTAAATCTGACGGTGATTCTGACCGTGATTCTGACGGTGACGGTGACGGTGAATCTGACAGTGACGGTGACGGTGAATCTGACGGTGACAGTGACGGTGAATCTGACTGTGACGGTGACGTTGATCCCGACGTTTTTGTTGATGTGCCCCAATTAAAGGGAATGTGGCACCGTCATAGTGGGGTTTGAACTGAGAGAGCCATGTGGCAGGGCGTGCCAGAAACCAATTGACCGATGCTTCAATTTTCCCACAACTTATAATTTGCGAAGAAAGGAAAGGTAAATTCCATCCATAAAAGCAGTCCATAATATTTTCATCATTGAAAGGACGTTGCACATGCGCACGTGCGGCATGGCTCTAGTGCTAGTCGGTGTAATTGAGTTGTTTTTTTCTGGTGGAAATACATACACCAAACTTCCGCCTAATCGAGTCAGTAGTGCCTGAGATATCGAAGAGGTGCGCAAGTGTGCACTCGGACTAGGACCTTACATTTAAAGCTGTTCTTAGCTCAGACCAAATGTATGTTGTAAATTTCATTACGATTGGGTTCATTGAATTCAAGGTCAGTAGTTGAAGGTCAGAGTTTGAACGGTCAGAAATTGAATTGAACAGGCCTTAACTTGGTGAAGGCCCCGTCAACCCGCGGTGGATACAAGGGGGGGCTATGGGGCTCAAGCCCCCCCCCACTGTCAGAGTGCCTATAGTAAATGCATAGCCGGAGGCTGTTCCGAGGCTATGGCGAGGGAGGCCAAGCCCCCCCCCCACCCCCAATGAAGTCCTGGATCCGCAACTGCCGTCAAGGTATGTTGTACCCTTTCAGAGATAGAGGCTTATCCTTAGCGTGACGGTCGGGCCGAGCCGTGATGCTCAATTCAGGGGTCTAAAAAGTGAGCTTGTGGTCGCCGACTAAAATCCAAGCTTCTTCGATGGTCGCCGAACCTAATGCTACATGTATTACAAAATCGGTCTTAAAAGTGGTATAAATATGGCTATAGGGAAGCACTGGCGAGTGCAAGGGGGATGGTTCCAATAAAATATAGATATAAAAACCTATAAAATATAGATCAAGTTTCTCGATATCGATGACCTAAGCCAGAATCAAGTCATTACCTAAGTGATTTCATGAGATTATAATTCAGTATTAAAGTCAAAGTTATGATCTGAAAGCAACAAAACTATACATGCTGGCCCTTAACCCTAGCCCCGGTGACCAGCATGAATCACCTATGAACCCCTGGTGGGAGGGTGTTAAAAATGACACCCTCGATCTCGGAAACAAAGAAAGAAGCGGAAAAAGCGATCGAAAGGTCACCGGAAATGCAATCGGCGTTACTCCTGGAATTTTTGCTTAAGGTCAATACTGTGGTCACCAGAGGGGAAAAATTCATATACGTCAAAATGTATCAAATGCAGTGCTCTATAAAACCTTGCTTATCTCCGTACGCAAAATAGCCGGAACCACTTTCTCAACGCTATTCGACAGAGCCCGACCAGCTCTTTCACTAAGGCAACATCCATTTTCATATCAGGTCAAAGGCTAGGGCGCAACAGGACACTGAATATTGAGATGTTATCACGTAGCTTCAGGTTATAATAGGAAGAACGCTCGCTTTCAGCGTGATATGTCGGACCTAAAAGCCAATGTTGGATAGTGATCAGCCATTTATACGCACTACGCAGTCATGAATACGTATCGATAGTGCCCACTGAGCTTAGGTTAAGTCTGTTTGGAGGTCAATCGAGGTCAAAGATGATACGCTGTCCGTACACAAGGGCAATCAAATGGGCGCCGAAAGCTGTGGGACGGGGTACCTACGCATCCCCTGTTGGCCAACCAGGGGGACATCTCCCAAAATTTTCGGTTCATCGTCAATAATGCTGTCAGGTACCAAATATGCTCACAATCCCCTGCCCCGGCCAGCACCAGCCCGGGTTCGTTCCCCTGTAAAAATTCCGTGGCAGCACCCCTGGGCATTAAAATTTTCGCCCATTACTTCTATACCAAGCAAGATACAACCATGATTGATTCACCATTGTTGTTCTCTCATCAATAATGGTTTTATTTTGTGTCCATCCATGTGAAAAATTGTTAGCCCTTATCTTGGAGACAAATAAAAGGGTTCGCAGCACCTTAAAAAGAGCCTCAGGAACAGTTCCGATGTTTCATTTAACTAGAGAAAAACATTTTTCATGTACATACATGCATCATGAAATACTTGTCATTCTTCACCTTGAGGCGCCACAAATCAGATAAATTCCTGTAACATTTCAAATAAATAATTCAAACATTATTCATTGGCAACATTTCCTCAGAAGTACAGTGGAAAATGATCAACCATTGCTAAGATGAGGCCTAATTTTTGCTCCATTGTTGAACATGGTTCTACTCAAAGCAATAGCAATGCTGTCTCTTGGGAATAACCTTATTTTCTTTGCATGACATCATTCCCATGATAACTATTTCCAAAGCTCTTAATTGATGCATTTTAGCATTAATAATCAGGACTGAAAAAGTTTCCAGAATAGTTGCTG
Organism: Lepas anatifera; assembly: GCA_034440635.1. NCBI lineage: Eukaryota > Metazoa > Arthropoda > Thecostraca > Lepadidae > Lepas > Lepas anatifera. The sequence continues at coordinate 398,469 of JAOTON010002048.1, forward strand.
ATGACCCATTTGGACCAGGATTGGGTACTGAGAAGAACAGTTTGCATTTCAGCAACCTGTTCTTTTGTGGTGGACACAATCTGTGATATTTCTACTGTACCTCTGTGGCAGTGCTTCCATAGTTCATCCATGCTAGAGAAAACAAAACGAGTCAACTTTCTTGTGACAAAAATGCAAGATATTATCAGAAACTTGGATGCATATAATCAATCAGTTAAAAAACATACACACACACCCTGATCACCCAGTGTGCATCCATCTGTGCAAAAGACACAGCTTATTCTATGTTTGGCAGACTTGGATTGGACCATTGTCCTTGCAGTGGAGTCTTCTGGCAAATTGGAAATGGTTTTTCACATCTTTGTGCTGTGCAGGAATGCACATTTATATCCCTTATGGGGTACCAATGCAAAGTGATGGATCTAGGATTTTAGTAGGGGCAGCCCTCTGAGATTGCATCCTGTCAACCAAAAGGGCACACTTTACCCAAAAGGGTGGCTATCGTCATCAATCAGTGGGAGAAAACTGTAATTGGTGTGACTTAAAAATGGTAACAGTGCCATAAATGGGAATGCTTGACCCATAGATGGGAACACCCATTCCCAATTATGGGAATGCTTGAGACCATTTTCCAGAACAAAATTTTGGGCCATGAAACAAACTTTTCGTCTTTCTACCTGGCTTATTTCTGTTCTTCAAATTTTAGAGGGCATTTATCTTTCAAACAGAAACAGGAAATCATACTTTATACCCTGCTTCAAATATTGAAGCTCAACATGTTTATTATGATCATTCACATGTCTTGGTGCATCTGTGTAAATAAAACACTAGTCATATACAAAATCAATTAATAGATATCTAGAAAAACAACAAAACGTTTTTAAATATTTGATTTATATTGCCACTTGAGATAATAATATATACAGACCAAGACATATGGCCATACAGAACATGATGCGAGCCAACCTAGCATAACAAAACCTGTTTTCAGCACCTTTAATGCCATTTTACACAACTTCTAAACTTCAAAGCTCCATCTGTAGCCCCATCATTTGTATTCTAGTGGTGGGGGCAGTAGCAAGGCATTTTCTGCCTCACAGATCTGGTTTAATCAGTTTTGGGGTACCCTTTTCTTCAGGCCGCCCTGAATCCTTTCAAACTTACGGGGTCCTGAACTCGAGTTCAGGGATCCCTTGGACCTGTCACTGCTGTGGCACCCAAAATGGAAGCTCATGTTAATTTCTGTGCCTACTAAGAGCATCCTAAAAAATTTCCTATTTCTCATTTCAGGGACTTTAAAATCGTTAAATAACAGGCCTACTTGGTCACCCAGTTATATGTCCAGCTATAAGGCAAGAACATGGTGGTATCAAAAATAGTATACTTGTAATGGATAGCCTCATAATTAGGCACCACAAAATCGTTCAGAATATCCACGCCCTTGGGAATTGTGACTATAGAACAATGTTTACGATGACATTTCAGTGTGATTGTGGTTGGAAAGAGTTTAAACATGCACCACTGGTATTCAAGTTTTTTCCTTCTGAGACTTTTCGCGGTAAAGCAAAACAAGGAAACATCATTGCAAGTAGACTCCAAAACCCACCTAGATTGCACGGACCGTCTATGATAAACGCACATCTTGATTTAACCCCTTGATTTAACAAATTGAACACCAGTCGTCAAAAACGGCGCCCACCAACAAGAATACAAAAATATTAGCGGCAGCCCACGCCGCGCTCGTTCTGACGGCCGCACACACCGAAAATGTACCAGGGCGACCACCTGCGACCAGGCAACCACGCAAGTCGGCGGTTTCGGCCGACTCGGTCTCCCATTGGTCGCCTATTGAAAAAAATGAAAATCACCGACTTGGTACCGACTCGTGACGGATTCTAGTACATTCTAGTTTGAACTTAAAAATAATACATAGATACGGCATAAGGAGATGGCATCAGCTAAGGTACCAGGTAATTTCAGTCGCTTTTCATAAAATTGGAACCAAAAATTGTAATAAGAAGAAACATAACTAGCAAAGACTAGCAGCAACTAAGGGCGGTGATGATGCCAGATGTAATCGGCCAAAGATGCCCCGTTGTAGCCAAGCCGTCTTTCAGAAACGCCAAACAAGCCGGGAAACGAAGGCTAACTTGGCTCTTTGTCGAAGTAGATTCTGCCCATTCTTGGCTAAAGGAACTGGCAGACTTCATCCAATAGATTTTTATGGGCACTGGGTGTATTACGATGACGCGTGGAGACAGTGGAGAGGGTAAGCATATTTAGAAGCAGGAGCGGATGGTGGAAGCTAAAATCATGGGAAAACAGATGGAATCAGAGTTTGAGACGGTTGCTGGGTCGCCAACTAAAAGATGATAGGTCGCCGACGGCGTAGGTGGATCGGCAAGTTTTTAGACCCCTGGCTCAATTCAAATGTGAAATGGAAATGGTATCCATGGAATGGTACCTCAAATGTGAAATGGTATCCATAGGTAGGGAGAAACCTCTCGTGCGCTGCGCGCCTGCTCGGTAATTGCTATAATTACTACACTGATGGGGGACCAAGCACCGCTAAACTATCCTCCAGTTATAATTCATGCTCAATGCCGCTAGTCAAGCCGATAATCATTGTTTTAAGAGACCCCAACGTCTCATACCTTTACAATAAGTTTGAGCTTATTTATTGTTCTGTTCCGAATATGTGCCACGTAGGTCCATTTTCCGTGGCTACCACTTGCGAGGCGATTGTCTCAGTATCTAATCGATCCTAGTTCTCACGCCGATCAACCTTCATGCATGGAAGGAAAGTGTGAGAATTGCTGCCCGGTGGCTTCCCACGGCATCTGCCCGAGCGGAGGTGGCCTGTTAGAGTTTACGCGTGACGGCGGCAAAAAACTACCGGCCAGCTAAATAAAACACGGTGCAGTCCCTGGAAACAGAAAAGCTCAAGATACCTTTACTTAAAGTAAAGGTATCCTACCTGGCAACGAGCCGCCAAGTTCTGATGTCATAAGGGCCCCAAAAAATCCCCATACCTATCTTCAATATTAAAAACTATACCAAGTTTGGAAGTGCTTTCCAGAATCCAAAGCGGAATAGGCATGTTTTGGGCACTAAGGAGGAGGAGGGGATCTGACATTTTCTTACTTTTCCCGACGAAGGGGAGGAAATCATAGGCAGTGGCGGCGGACAAGGTGGGGGGGGCAAGGGGGGCAGTTGCCCCCCCAATATCAGAAGGGGCCCCTGGAAAAAATACGGAATTTTAGCTTGGTTCTTTTCTGAATGTTCATAAGCGACCTGACTGGGCCCTCAACAGTTTCTCAGTTTTTAGGGGGCCCTTTGCTGCCGAGGGGGCCCCATCGTCAAGGGGGCCCCCTGGAAAAAATTCCCCCATCCGAAAATAGCATCCGCCGCCACTGATCATAGGCAGCCGCAGATTTTGTTATAGCGCGAGAACTGTGGAAGTCGAGGGCAATTGAAGAGCGGGTACTTCAAAGTTTTGATCATATTTGTAACCAAAAATGATAGGTATAATGTGATGACTTTTTCAGCTCAATATACTGAGAATATTCTAGAAGTCATGCTAGCCACGTACTTTCTTCAAAGTTAAACCACGGACGGCTGCAGCTCCCAGAGTTGTGCGTTTCAGAATTTTCTTGAGTCGACTCAACTCAACTCAAGTGATGAGAGCAGTTGACTCAACTCTGACTCAATTCATGATCAAGAGTTCAGTGAGTCGACTCAACTCCGACTCAAGGCTAAATTTATCCGACTCAACTCTGACTCAATTCACGACTCAACTCAACTCAAACTTCGAGTCGTTTTCAAAATAAAATAAATAGATGATAAATATATCGATAATATTTTTTTAGAAATTAAGAAATAAATCAATAAACCAGCAAAAACAAGCTGTTCAGAAACTCTGACACGAAGGGCAAGATTAATAGAAACAAAATTAATTAATATGCATTCAAACATTGGTTAACAATTAGCCAGCAGGCATGAATAACTTTTTAATTCTTCCAGACTGTCACTGCTCAAAAAAGCTACCACATGTTGCAATTATTTCTAAAAGGAGCATTGCATATTAAACTAGGTGAATAAAATGAAAAGGAGCCTAAAAGTGCTAAGGTTACACCAACACAGGCAAAAATTGAGCCTCCATACTGTCAAAAACATCCAAGCTAAAAAGCATGATATAAACTGTATTTGAAAGGATGGTATAGGTATTGTTTTTTCTGTTAAAGAACGATGCTAGCTAATTTTTGTAGATTAAACATTACTATGCCATGAGTTTAATCAAAAGTTAAGCAATAATTACTAGAGTATCTAGTTGCAATTGCTAATTCTAAGAACTACAGCAAACCCTAAGAAAAAGTCTACCATATATGACAAAGGACAATAGAAATGGAAATTCTATCAACGTGTTGGATTTTAATATATTCATATTTTAAACCCAATCCAATTTTTAGCCTGAGAACCTCCAATACAGTACGTACCCATCGCTCTTCAAAATTGGAGCACGATTTCACAGAAATGTATAATGTATAGCTTTCTAAATAAAACACGGACGCCAGGCGATGGCCTCTGATCAAACAAAACCAGTAGCATGAAATAATTCCTCTGATTCTTGCGATAAAGGCGTCTCTACATTTCTGTCCAATCAGGGGTCCAACTTTTTATGCTAATAGCAGTATCTGCTTTTAATAGGCAAAAGGAAAAGAGCGGTGGCAGACCACGCATTTAGGACAAAAGAAACAATATAACATGCAGGTATACAAATATTTGTATGGCTTTATGAATTATCACATGATGTTTACACTTTTCACCTTGAGGCTAGTTAAGCTTGAACCTATACTCGGTTGAATTTGTTCTTCAAAGACAGCAATGGCGCACGCACTATTCTCAGACGATGACCACTGACAACAACAATCAGCGACGACGACGCGTGTTGTTGGAGTGGTTGAAGTAAATAAGTAATGCTAAATATTGAATATGAGAAGTTGTTGAGAGATTTGAAATGTATTTTGTGGTGCGTTCCACCACTTCAAATGTTTAAGACAAGGCCAGTAATAGGAACCTGTTAAATTTTTCGAGTATATTTATTTTGCCTAGGGATTTCTTCAGACCAGATGGGCCTTTAAAATAAGCAATTGAACCATATCATTATCGATATATTGCAACAAATTGACACTTTGGTTTAAACAATTGAAATTCTGGAGGGAAAAGGTATTTAAAGGAGTTTAAAGGAGGTTTGCAAAAGGTAGGAAAATTCAAACACTTTTACTTAACATCACTTTTACCTGCTGAGCCAACTTTTTCGTCAACTCATTTGACTCACTGTCTTCACAACTCAACTCAACTCAACTCATTGATGTGTTGTGAACCGCTCAACTCAACTCACTTGTCAATTTTTTCGACTCAACTTAACTCAACTCAGAGTCGAATGAGTCAGAGTTTGAGTTAAACTCCGACTCTGACTCGCGAGCAGGGGCGTAGCCAGGATTTCTCTCAGGAAGGGCGGCACCCCGAAAAGGGCCCCTGCGACAGCACCAAAAGGGCCCTGATGAGTAAAAAGGGCCCTCCTTGCTACAGAACAGAGTGCTGAAGATGGCTTAAGAGGGCCCTGTCTGGTATAAAATACCAAATTTGGCCACAGAGCATAGTGCGGGCGAGCCGCGCTTCGCGCGGCTCGTATTCCTCAGAGTGGCCCTTCGGGCCCCTCAGGGAGGGGCAGCTGTCCCTGCCGCCCCCCCTTGGCTACGCCCCTGCTCGCGAGTCGCACAACTCTGGCAGCTTGTGACTGCTTTCCCGCAAGCAAAATAATAAAGAGCCGTACGCTATTCTTGTGGTTTATTTATGCATACGCGGATCCAGTGGGGCAAAGGAGGGCAGGTCCCCCCCTCGATGGACCCTCGGTGCCCCCTGAAATGGTCAAGGGGCCCCATTGGAGGATCAATGGCGCCTCCCTGAAATGTCACTTCCCACCCCATCCCCCTGGATGCGAAAATCAGCGCCCGCCGATAGGTTTTGCCGGTCAAAAGTGGCCCCCTGTTTCAGATGGTTCCCCCGGAAGGTGCCCCCCTCCCGATCGGCAATCCTGCATCCGCCAATATCTTAATGTGTTTTTTCAATATTTTCAGGGCAGCATTTATGCTATTAGCTACTATTCTTTTTCATATAGTTTATTTTTTGTACTCAAGATGCTGCTTCTCAAGTAATTTTCCGGTTGGGTTAACAAAATGTGACGATGTTTTTAGCTCTTAGGTAATAAGCTATTATTCCTGAATGCATAAACCGTCTCTCACCGGTTTGCAAAGTTAAAATATGACAGTGTCAACGAGATTTTGCTGGGGAGAGCTCTTGGCAATTTTCTGGCTTGTAGAAGCTTATTTACTGTTAGCAGTAAAGAGAGCTGGAAATGAAGACGGACATTGAAACAAATGGTGGAGTCGAAACACGAAATGAGGCTACCTACTTCTTTGGTACCAAAAGGTAGGTAATTCTGCTGTGGTTTTTCAACATGTGCTATTAGAATAAACTTAATTAGAAGGGAAATATCTGCCTGAACCTTGACACCTAAGCATCAGAGTAAAGTATTACTACAGTAGGATTTGAGTTGCCTTTTCCCAGGGCAGTAGCTGATTTTAACATTCTATCAACCCTCGTCCGGGTGGAAGGGTGGTGTTTGAATACCCCTTCAGGTTTGTCCGACTGCCCCACAAAACCTCAGCGCGAAGCTCGGCCGTACTTGACACCTTGTTTTTGATTGATTGCGCAAGGTCACTCGAACTTTAAAATTTATGTTATCTCAAGTCAGGTCATCAGGCCAGAACAAGTGACCCCATCTCCGAAACTGCAACAGGTTTGATAATCTGCCGTTTTAATATATTTATATTACATAATAGGCCCAGCGAGAACCACAAGTTGTCATAACGGGATTTTCGATATCGATAACCTAGGTTTATGTACAGGTATCTCTCCATTGAAAACACCCACAGGCGGAGGATGGAAATTTGCCGAAAAATACTATTTCTGTAGAGTATAACCTAACAACGATCCTCAGTTCATTTCAGTCAGACACTAAAGTCAAAAAAAACTTTTTCTAACCTGTCACATTTATGGATCTGTCATGACCCCAATGCTGCTCTGAGCCAAAAAGCTACTGAAAATCATCTTAATAATTTATGATAAATCTACCAGTGCTTGTATTTTTTCGCTATCCTGCAAAGGAGTCGAAATAAAGCAGAATAATTTTTAACTAACAATTCCTCTGCCTCGCAATCGGGGCGAATGCGGGGTGGGGGGATGAGCTGTATAATACCACGCTTTGTAGATGGTTCTTACAACTATCAAGTTTTGTCCCGTTCAAAACGCGTGGTGGGGGTGCGTGTCACCGTGAGAGTGTCTCGCACCTGATTAACGGCTGTGTTTTTTACCGTGCGCCCGACTCGGGTTTTAGCGTGGGCGTTGCCCGCGCTGCCTGGAACTGGCAGTGGCGATACTATACACCTGGAATAAGGGCCTGGAAATCTGAGTGCTCTTTTTTTCTTTTACAGTGTGTATGTCTTTGTATATATCAGTGTATATATCTTTGCGTCCTCCACGGGCGCGTATTTTTGTAAATGATTGGGGTGGAAAAATTTGAAACAATATCAATAACTACTATGTTAAAATGGATAGGGGTGCGGATATGAGCAGAAATGTTTAGGCAGTGGCGGATCCAGGGGGGAGCAAAAAAGGCATTTGCCCCCAAACGGAAAAGCTCGGGGCAAAGCTGTCCCCCAAAGCGGTGGACCCCTTTTATGCTTCGACTCCTTTTTAGTTTATGAGCAATATTTTGGTGCTTCAACTCTCAACTTCAAACAGAAACAGTTACGTTCAGTGTAAATATTGGGTCTTTGATAGAAAAAAGTATCTTGAGCCTATATTTTTCACCCCGTGACGTTTTGTTTTTGCTTTTCGCATCAAATATTCTAAATTGTACTGTCAAGTTTAGTCAGCGCGGTTTGAAACGGTATCGAAAACAGGTTAAACTTGTGCCACAAAATCGCCCTGTATGATACCAACGGCTGCCCCCCGCCCCCCGATGGTGTTATCCGAAGAACACACTATACATTATAATACTTGATTTGGAAACAGGACTTTCTTAAAAACCTACCCATAGCTCTGTTCCTGCTGAAGATTTTATCTAAAAGCTTTTAGGGAGTCTACCCAATTTAGTGTTAGGAAACGTCAGAGAGTTTCAAAAGCCTATTGCCAACCGTTTTAGAGATATCCCGAAAAAAACATGAGGGTAAGCGGAATCGGCCCCCCTTGGACACGAATAGGGTGAACAGAGCAGGCTCGCAAACCAGTAATTATAGTTTATAAGCCGAAGAGTATTGGTGGGTCCTGAATAGCCTTCTGATTGCGCCCATAAACGGAGCCCGGAGATCAGAGAGGTGACGGAGGCTGCAGCCTCGGCAGGGGAGGCGACTCTGAGAGGGCCGGTGCTGAGAGCAGGGAACCGATGCCGCTCCACTACTCGGGGAGAAGTCCGTCGAAACTCGTGAAATCAGCTCTAAACACGAGTATGGAATGCTTCTCGCGATGTAGGGGCTAGGTTCGGACACGCTGAAGCGAGTTCTGGTGCCAGTATATCGTTGCCAAAATCAAGTTAACGTGCCGCTGGAAATAAGCTCATAGTCTATGGAACGACATTAATATGCTGTGAGAATGATAAAAAGATCGACTTAGACAACTTGTATTGCACATTGTATGTACTTCAATTTAGGGTGGAATCCGTTCCAGAAGTTTAGAAAATATATTCTTACGGTCAAATTTTCCTCAGATAAACTTTGAATATCAAACTGAACAAAAACTGAATTTTAGAGGGATTGTCCCACTTTTATAGTGGGGTGGGTAATGAACTGAGATAACAGTACTGATAGGGTGTCGGAGTATTGGCATATTTCATTTCATAAAAAACCTGTATAAAATTTTCACCCAATCAAAATTCCAAAATTTGATGGCGCTAAGCCACAATTTAAACCGTGAAGGACTCCCAAATTCCATCTGGCCACACATGTCACGCGACAAATGTTAGCAGTGATATCACTGTCGCACCGTCACGTGTCGCGGGCGGCCAGCCTCGCATTTATACCCGAGCTTTGGTCAACGGGGAGCGGGCTAGGAAAGAAGGTGATATTTGTGTTTTGAGTGATTGAAGGTGGAAATAGAATGTGGCTTCCTGTTTGTCAGACTAATGTTGTCTATACATAGTTCCTTTTGGAGTTCTGACAAAGTGGCCCATTCCCTTTAAAGAATATCTCAATAGGTCCCAAACGTAGGGGGGGGTATTTTTCTAAATATTTTCTGTAAATTACTAGACTCGGGCTAGTGCCCAATCCCCTCCATATCAAATCGGCGTGCCCAACAGTCCTCACGCACTTACCTCCTCTAGTCCAACGCACACACCCACATACACATGTGAACCACCCCTCGCCCATGTACGCGCACGTCGTAACACACCTTCACGGTCGGGCCGATTTGGGAGGAGCGCGGCGATCGTGGCCGCCGCGCGAGTTTGGGTGGTGGGTTCGTTAGACCCCGCCCGCACGGCGGTGGAGGCCGTCTGTCGGCGCGGATGCACGTCCTGGACCATGGCAGTACGCGCGTCCGTTCGTCGGTCAAAGCCAGGAAGCCCAATCCGCCGCTGGCTTCTGACGCCAGTCAATAGCCCGTCGCGCCGCTCGTGGGAGGGGGAACGGGAGCTGTACCTACCGCGCACTGAACTGGTGGGCTCGAGGCCGGCATACTGTTACTTACTCAGGAGCGCATCAGTCAGAGTATTAGGGACACAGGCTCTAGCGCTACGTACCGCTGCATCCGCACAGTTGCTAGTGCTGGAAAATGCTCTGGCCTGAAAACACCCGATATGGACCCGGAAACGCTTTGTTGGTATTGGCCCGAGACATGAAAGAAAACCGCCGCATTTTTAACGCGACCAGAGCTAATGCAGCCTCACGGAATGTACTTTCTGTCAGGCTATCAAAGTTAGTGAATGATGTATTCTTTGTCGAGGTTGTCACAACTGTTGGTCCCTGCGCTACTGTGATGAACCTAAACAGAAGCAACGCCTGTGATGCCAAGGGCCTTACAATGTATAGTATAATACCGGTTGCCTTCTTCCCTAAAAAAGTGTTTTGATGTTGTGTCTCAGTCTCATTCTCTGTTTAGTCAACACTAGCCTAGTGGCTGGTACAGTACGAATTCATTGGAACTGCCAGTCATCCAGCCAATCTACAAGGGCTACGGTGTTCTTACAGACCCTTTCAGTTTTCCGCAATTTCGTTCGTCCCGTGCTTAGCAAACAGCTGGACGCATCGTCCATGGGCAGCTTTCACATACTTCTCAAGATGGGATCAACGCAAGAATCTCAACGCACCATATATTTTCGAACACCCAGTTTGAATTTTGTTAAAACAACTCCAAAGAAACCGCAATAATCCAAGCCATTGGCACCATTCTTATATGACATCGATAAGATCTAAAATTCACTCCAGGTACCTTTGGATCTTGAGAAATGTTCTGATGTTGTCAATGGCTCAAAATTGTCAAGAAAGCTAGAACCTTGTGTAATAGAGACCTATTGGTTTTAAAAATACCTCTCTGAGCACTTCACTAAATGGTTTGAAAACTGCCTCTCTGAACACTTTCAATACGCACGACTGGGTTCTGACTAGAGGTTCTACTTTTGGCCCTGTCGTCCCGGCGCCGGGACCTGATGCTGGTCCCGGCCTGAACTTTGCCGGACCAACTGGATCTGTGCCGGGATCTCGGAGGTTTGGAGAGGGTAGTAGTCTTAATTAGGGCCTATGCTCATAGGAGCTCATATCAGATTGCGATTGATTGATTTTTAATCAATAAAGGTAGTCTTCCTTTAGAATTTTGCGAATAAATAACCTAATATGGCTAACCACGCACAAATGAGGAGAGAGAAGTACGACTGGGCCCTCACACAAACTGGAGGAGAGAGAGAGAGAGAGAGAGAGAGAGGTGATACATAGATTCTATAGAAAATCTTTCTGTTAAGCTCACACTCTCTTTAGGCCAGCCCCCACCTAAAATTCGCACCAAACTATAGAGAAGAATCGAACTGTAAAATTAGTAAAATCTACCTACAGGGAGAAAAGACGATGTTTTTATTCTATAAGGCCATTTTTTCCTCTGCAAGTTCTGTATGTGCTTAGTGTTTTCTCTCTCGCACCAGAGAACCACTTGCACCAATGGCCACTTTGTTCACTCCAAAATTCGCACCACACGCACCGGTCTCAAGGGGTTCTCGCACCAATAAGATCTCGTCAAAAGTGTCATACTTTGCAGACTGGCATCTGGGTCTGAGAACATCCCTGAGCCCTGGACGTGAAAGAGTATAGAACCGTTTTAGTCCTGGCATGGGCTCAAACATCTTGAGTTTTGAGGAAGACTGAAAAATATATAATCTCTCGGAAACCATCTCTGCATGAAAAATATAAATTATGTCATTATATCACGGCAGCCACGCCACGCGAAAAGGTGATAGTGCAATATAAAGTGTGTGTTTAGCCTTTTCTCAGGCGTGTTGAATTTTATGAAACCAGGAAGAAGTATTTAAAATATAAAAAACACAGATATTTATAGAGGGTTGTACACTACCTTGACATTTCACTGAAGGGGCCGGGCACCTTCAAAGGTATATGAAACCCACACCCCTGCTACGCTGCCATGTACCCATGAATCCCAACTTACATCGCGTCAGTCTCTGCTCTCGAGAAGGAATATCAGCACAGGTATCTTACAGCACTACAAACCTGAGTGGGAGACGATGGGGCGGACATCGGATTCGTGGATTCAGGTCCTCCTGAGTGGTGTTGACGCGTGGAACTCCCCGAAGCTCCTGTTGGTGACTCAAAAGCTGGGAGGGTGCCGCCGCCGTAGAACTGGCATCAGTGCCAGCGAAGGAGTGAGCACCGTCCACCCTCCGCCAGCTCTGTGGCTGCTCTCTGAGCCGAACTTCAGGCACTGACGCTCGTCTTCTCACGGGATGACCCTCCGCTGCGGCCACAGACAACCTTCTCCTCAGCTGCGGTACTCCAGCGCAGTTATTTCCGAGCCTGCCCTGGGGCGGTGCGCCGACGGGCCGCCGGCTGCCTCCTCGGCACGCGACTGACGCCGCTGACGCCGCCGGGCCCGACCCCAGCACCGGACGGACGTCCGCTCCCCGGGCGGCATATCCGCACCCCTCCTCAGCCCCAGTACACGTGCTGGGTGCCCCCCCCGGCCCGGCGGGCCATGGCTACTCCGCTGCGACACGCAACGCTCGCGTGAGGGCATGGGAAACGTGCACAGGTCCAACGTTTACGTTGGCAGCTATGTGACCCCCCATAGGGGAGAGGCTGAGGTTCAGACTGTGTGGTCCGGATGTACCGTCTCCTAGGGCAAATTTTCTACTTTCACGTACTGAGATAGAGCGATCGAAGTTTCCAACTGAAAAGCTCAATGTCTATCATTTGATGATTACTTTTATGTGTCTTCCAAACTGGATTCTGAAGAGAAAAAGCTAAAGCTTGCAACGTTTCGTATTATTAAGCGCAAGCGAAGCCGCGGGTTTATGTCCTGGTAGACAAGGCGATTAAGAAGTCACGTCATGCACATTTTCGCTTCCAATATTGTTCAGAGACGTAGGCACACGTATATAACCCCAATGCATACACATGTAAAACGAAGAAAATATATTCGAAATTGGATGAGCTGCCCACAACCAACCCTCTGGGCGTGACTGTTAAACAGCTGCTAGGGGACAACACCAAAAATCGTGTTCATTCGCGCGTTACGAGAGAATCCACCTCCGGCCACCCACCTCTCTGGCCTTCACAAGCTGCCTCTGGCTACCGACAAAACGTTGGGTGAACCACGCTGCATCTCAGAGTTAAGGCAGGCTTATCCCGTGGTGTACAGAATGGTCCAAAATAGTGACGCCCGTATCCCTGCACTCAGCGAGGTCAGGCTTGCATTGCTGCCGACGGGCAGCTCAGCGGTTCCGAGCTTCGCCTGGAAAGCTATGTATTGATGTATCCCACGTTCCGGTCCCGTCTTGTCCCTGATTAAGGCGAGATGCAGTCCCCGCAGCTCCCACCAGCAGGGTAAGCTTGCGACGCAGGTGGTTTTGTCGTTAAACCTCAGCAAATAGCGGCCTGCTTCTGTTCGCCTCCTCTCTATAGGCCCGAGTGCACTGCATGTGCGGAAGCAGAGGCGCCCGAGGCGTTCCACTTCGGAACCAAACACGGAGATGCCTCTTTTCTAGTGGCATCGTTTTTTTAAGCGGTGAGCTCGCGAAAGGTTCAGGAAAGGGAGGGATAACGTCTTCCTTCTTCCAAATGCCCAAGCAGTTTGTCAAACCGATTGTTTCCACTGAAATCGGTGACAATACTATGGTCAAAGTCCAATATGCCTCTATAGCTGTACGTGGATGCAGCTTTATTTTTGGATTTGGCTACAGTTCACATGAGCCACACTTACCCTGACAAAGATACATAGACACTGAACGGGAGTCCAGCTTTCACGTCTTTAATTTGCTCAGCTAACTGAGACTCTTAGAAGAGTTTTAGGCTGAGACGCAACTAGCTGAGACGCAGAACTGCGTTTTAAGTTTTGCAAGGATGTATGGAAAGCTGACGAAGAAAACACCATAAGTCTACATTGGTTTTGTGCAGAATCGTTGTGAATCAGGTAGCCGCCACAGGTCGCTGAGGATGGACTAGATCAGCGCTGGAAGTTTACGGCCAGTGTGTACTAGTGGTTCCTCGTAGTTCAGCCAGCCAGATCGGGTAGAGTAAAGCTTTTCTAGAAGTTAACAGCCAGAGAGAGAGAGAGAGAGAGAGAGAGAGAGAGAGAGAGAGAGAGAGAGAGAGAGAGAGAGAGAACTGTAAAGCTTTCGCTGAATTAACCCTCGCCCCACCGGGGCCATCGATGGCCCCCCTAAGGTTTTTTCGGCATAGCAGAAAAACGACGAAACGCAGCACCGCGGTTAAGGGCTCTATCTCTCACCATATCCTTTTCCCACCATTCCTGAAATTTCTTACCCGGGTCACCCAAGGTCAAGTCACCAGGCGAGGTCAACCAAGGTCACTTCACTTCAAATTTTGAGCTCCATAAGAGCTTTATTTCGTAGTCGATCGATTTGAAACTTCCTACACTTCATGAACCCACCAGGGTCTACAAGGTGTATATCCGGGATTTTTCGATTTCGTGACCTCAGGTCAGGTCACGAGGTGACCTCTCCCATTGAAGAAGCATGGGAAAAGCTGCCTTATAATATAGAAGTCACAACAATGATTGCAAACGCTCCAACTGCTCAGAACAGCGTTCTTGTACACCCTTTCATGGATTCCAGGGTAATATTTGCCCTTTGACCTCTCCGAGGTTATCCAAGGTCACCAGGGGTCAAAAACAGTATTTTGGCAATAACCTTTCACCTAATTAAGCTTAGAGCGCTGAATCAAACACCATCGTGTATGTCTCGTCACTGGCTCTCATTTGATATAGACAAGGTCACTTTCTGACCTTTCGTGACGTAAAGTCATATGAGGTCACGAGGTGACCTCTGGAGGTCAATTTACTGGCGGGAGGTCGTTACGTTCCACATAGCAGAAAAAGATCTGCCATTTTCCTATCAAATGTAGGGTACCAGATCTCAATAGCTCTATTGGCATAAGAGTTATGCCCAGTTTTCTTAAGCATTGCATATTTGAGTGAAAATAGCCTATCGTGACCTAACTTGACCTCTGGAGGTCAAACCATTGACCTGAGGGCGCTTAAACATGTGAAGTGATTTCTTACTGAATTCACGAGAGCTTTCTAATGCACTTCACAGATTTTCGCTAACCCCCAAATTTTCGGAGTTAGAGGGGGGCATAGATGCCCGGTGGGGCGAAGGTGGCGCCGGACCTCCGGTGGGACGCGGGTTAAACAGTCAGTTAGAGAGAGAAGGGAAATATTAAGTTTCTGTCGAAGTAAACAGACACTCAGCCAAGGAGGTAAGTGTAAAACCTTCATCAAATTAAACAGCCACTCAGCCCAAGAGGGCAAGTGTAACGTGTTCGTCGAATCAAACATCCAATTAGACAGAGTGTGAAGTGTAATGCTTACCCCGCAGCAGATCCATTCCACGCGGCTTTTGTTAACTTTAGATTCACAATGAAAAAACCTTGTTTTGGCAAAACCCGTTTAAGTGTTTTTATGATGCACGTAGTTTTGTGCTTTGTGTGTTCTGTATGTATGTTTTTGCTAGTTTACTTGATGCAACTTACATTCCGCTGCAGTTTTGGCCTTTGACTTCACTTACCAGTGACATCTAACCCTGTTGGTGATGAATTTGAACAAATGAAATGCAATGAAATGAGCCCCAGGTCCTATGATCCGATTTTTATCCAAAGGTCAAGTCATGGGGCTACTGGCACATGCCCTCTCTTTTGGACTCATTTCCTTGTCCCCCACGCATGGACGTCGCGACCGAAGATGGGTGAGGGGCAAGGGCGAGCTGTCCCCTCCTCTAAAATGCGAAATTCTAACATTAACACTATAGTTTTGTCTCGAAAATAGTGGCCAAAAGTCCACATAATCTTGCCCCGGAATTCATTGAAAAAAACAAATACAAAATCTTGCCCCCAGGGCTACTGCCTTCATGGATAGCTATGTGTAACTAATTGGTCATGTATGTACAGGAGCTTAGAAACCAACTTTTCAACCGTATCTTGGCCCTTTCGTGTGGCCATCCGCATCAACTAACCAGCTGTCTAGCCCTTTGTGTGCTGAAACTAGCATTTTGAGACAACTAACTCATCATTCACGAGAAAGTCTATGATATGAAAACAGATGTAATTGCGTTTCTTCCATACCGGTCATCTGTCACATCACTGTTTCGCATTGTAATAGAGCATTACCACGTCATATCATATCTCACTCAGCACATCATTAGACCACGGAAGACAGCATACAAATATGCATACATATATGCATTATATATATATATATATATATATATATATATATATATATATATATATATATATATATATATATATATATATATACATAGTGATTTTCTGACAGCACACACCTAAAACAAAGTAATACTTATTGCGCACACTTTTCCCACATCTGACTAGAATCGGGCGATATCGCCTCTATGACAGTCTTCCACGCCCACATCACACGCATCACTCCCAGCCTTTGATGGGCTCGAACATAGTACGCTCTTTTCACCCCTGGCATATACTAAAGGGATTATGGCACCTTAGTGCAATTTCAGACTGTGGTGGTTTTAAGGGTAATCTACATCGAAAATAACGGTTAAAGGCTTATTTCTGCTTCAAAATGGCTAATAAGCCTAAAAAGTCGTTTTGTTTAACTCTCCTCTTCGGATAAGAAAGTCTCCAAATCGCGTGACGTCAAATGAACATAGGGTTTAGTAATAATTTCTGCCAGATTAAACCTCTTTTATTGGCGCCACCAATCATTACTTATACAACTAAAGTATGCTTGTCTAAAAGCGGCTATTATTAGGAACCATGTGACACAAATTGATTTAAGCTATTTTTCATCCGTAGTTCCTGGACTCGACGCTGGAGTGCGTGTAGGTCCATGCCCATGTGCAGGAGTCCGTGTAACGTTGGTTTTATGAAAAATATGTTTAAACATATTTCACGTTTCAAACTAGTATTGAAGAAGGTTATATACATTTGTAGTCGATAGTACAGAAGGCACGTTTCGCACGTAGGTTTTAAAGAGGTTCAAGCAAGAAATATCTCTCTGCGCAGCGGGCCTGAGCATTACGTCATGCCACTGAACCAGTGGGGGGAGGAGGGGGTAGGTAGATGGTAAATTTGTACCTTTTTCTCCGCGAACGGTGAGTTCAAGGGCAAATTAAATTTCGATCAAACGGTTTCTTGGCATGTTCTATCACATGGCTATATCAGTTCAAACCCCATTGCGAAGGTGCCATATTCCCCTTAAGTACAACATCGACACATCCACTAATACACATGCCGTAAAAAACGATGGCTCAGTCTTGTCGCCAACACAGACCACCACGTACGTTTTCATTAATACATTAAAAAACACTATATCCGGCCACTCTCACTAAGCAGGTGAGGTGACCGCAGCGCGGGACCTCCCGCTAACGCTGCCGCTGGCGCGGTCCGCATTTTTGGCATTGGTGACACCACCGATCTCACCTCTCGCACAGGCTTTCAGTTTTGTTCACAGCTCGTGGGTCAAGGCACTTGTATCCTGGTCTCCTGTCGTGCCGGGGCGGCTGCGACTTCAACATCTAGAAGCTGAGTGTAGTTAGTGGCGCTAGATTAGCGTATCGTTGCACGGGCTGTGTGCCATTAGCTAGCCGAGAGTGAGATGACGACAGCTTCCAATGCCTCAGAGGGCAACGCAATAGTCCACTTTCTGTGCCGCAGTGTCCACCTCACTCGCCTTGGTCTGTGGGCTTCATTAGCAGTGAGCTGGAATCCTGAACCCGTACCCATACTTTTTCACGCACAGATTTGTCCAGTAGGCATCACACATGGACAAAATTATGGAGTCACGTGATTAGGTTATGCTTGAGCTTCGCTACCGGCGGCACAGACCTCCCTAATAGGATTCCATTTCGAAGGGGAGAGTGCAGTGATCGTTAATGTAAGAGCTCGTAGGCGACATCATACATTAAATATACGCCTCACAATGTATAAAGGCATAATGTATACAACCTTACTGCTGAAAATGGCTCTCATTTTCCATTGGTTGATAAAGAGTTTCTTAACAGCTACAGATTGCCTTCACTTTTCCTGGCAAACGCTACTGAAGACTGAAGTGTGATGACACTCAGACATTCCAGCTGTCAGCCTGAAGAAAGGCTTAATGCTCGAATACAAGCTTAGTGCCTTCTTATTATCACGGGATAATATGCGGCGCTGATCCCCTCACTTGCACGACCACACGCATCTGGTGTCTTTTACAGGCCACACAGGCGAGGTCTCTGCCACAGACATGCCGCCGGTGCCAGCTGAGGTCAGAGGACATGACCGTCAGTGTCGAGCCGGGCGGTGGCAGACAGGCCGCCCGCTCCTCAGGCCTCTGTGCTGGCGGCTTGTCAGGCGCTCCCGCGATGCCGTCCCACTGTGTATGTCCCGACACGGTGCCCGGGTCGGCGTAATGCTACCGGGTCGGACAGTCGTCGCCGTCGACGCAGTTGTTCCGCGCTGCAACAGGAGGCACGCCCGTTAGTCACTATGGCGCCCCTAGTATGGAGAGGCGCAAGACGTCGCTAGGAACGGCGCCCAACACATTTCTGCCGCAGGTCCGCCTGACATCAATCAAAACAGAGAGGCTGCTCACGATAAGGAATTAGTGTCAGTAATACCAGGTTCAAGTAAGGAAATATCCGTTAACAAAACTTATGATTGGATTTCCTGCAGCTGATGCCTTGTGCCAGCTACATTTTGAAAGCTTTATCAAATGGTCCCCAGTATACCTAAAGTGGGACAAAAGATAAAGGCAATTACTTTAGGAAAGGATGCGTGGGAAATCACAGTATTTTTCTTCTGTGGGTACAAGCCTTCCACTCTTCCGTACATCCCAGACCAGACCGATGTTGACCGATGTTAGAAGTTCTTCTTTGAATTTCCTGCACCTTTCAAGACTTAGAGTGCTACCAAATACCTTCTTAAACCACGCTAACACCTGCCGTTGATTTAAACATATTGTTCCCAACCAAGGCGGGGGATATCTTCTCGATCCAGGGGTTTCTGAATGAGTTAACGCTGGCCAGTGACGGCGGAACGTCAGAATTTAAGGGGGCACCATGGGCTTTTCGACCCATTTCTTTCCAGTCATCGCCAAAGGGTTAGTGCTAAAATTTCTGATTTAAGGGAGGCACCGCGTCCCGGTGCCCCTCCCAGTTCCGCCGCCAGTGACGCTGGCACGGCAATACAAGCCCTATTCAAAGTCTATGGGAGACTCAAAATCCAGGGGGTCCCACCCGCCCCCCCCCCACCCCTAGATATACACCGATACTCCCAGCCATCATTATAAGCAACGCGCAGCCACACTCTCTTGAAATCTGACGGCCACTTATTCTTCGTACAGTGCTGCCACCTATCTGACCTGCGCAGTCTGTGCCGGTCAGCCAGTCGACGGTGGCGCCGCGCCTCTGACAGGCGTGCGCGTAGGCAGTGAGCGCCTCGCAGTAGCAGAGCTTCTCCCGGCCGCACTCACACATGTCCTGCACACACGACCTGCGGAGGTCACAGCAGGGATCGATAGTTAGGCCATCTGCTCCTGTCGTGCCGAGGCGGGGCCATGTGCTTGAAAGGAAGTGCACTTATGAAACGCTGTTGTTCCAAGAAATGTTAGTTCTGAGAGACGCAAAACACGAAGCCAGGGGTCTTCGGCATGATTTACGCTACTGATAGCTCATGAAGATGATATATTCTCTTTAATTTGCCCACATTATTCTGTTTTACGATGCTTTTCCAAGATTCAATACCGCTTTCATAGGGACCAGTCGCGACCAGACCAGAGCAGACCAGACAGTGCTCCACGTCAGAGCACTATCACACCACCTCAGCCGCCGATATCGTCGAATCGCTGTATATAAGAAAATAAACTGCGTTAGCTTCTCCCCTTCTCCAGAACCGATCCAGGCGGACACAACTATGATATGCCCAACACCCCCTTCCCCGCCCCAGGCGACCAGTCACGCCCACGCAGCACCGCCACAGACTCGGAGGCGACACTCACTTGAAGTAGACGGCTGGGTGCACCAGTGCGTGGCAGGAGGTGAAGGCGCCCGCCTTCAGTCTGTTGCACTGTCGGACCGCGTTGACCCGTACCGAGCGGTCGCCGCCGCAGGGGGCCGGGGCCGCTTCTTACGCTGCCGCCGCCGGGGTTTCCGCCGCGGAGGGGCGCTACAGTGGGACCGGCCTGCGGGGTACCGAACTGACGGTTATCCACAACTGCACGGGCTCAGTTAACGCTGGCATCACTCTGACGTGCCTCTACCGTCGAAAAAGACAAATCATCTGGGAAGAAAATATAGACAATGTACTGCACGCATTTGAAGAGCACCTTTAACGTAAAGTGTACGAGGAACTATGAAAGCTCACGAGAATTGCTGTTTTCTCTTAGCATGCAGCAACATGCTCAAACTAACCTCCAGAACCAACGCGCATTATCGCAAGATGACGTCTTTTTATTTCAGTTTAACTATATTATATATTATCTTGTCAGAGAGATTACTGGGACTGATGCTGAGTTATCTCGAACTAACCTTTGGACGGGTTAAAGGGAATGTAGCACCTTCATAATGGGATTTTAACTGCGATGTGATAAAGCATGCTGAGAAACCACGTGATCCATATTTTATTTGTCCCAGTACTTACCTTCCCAGAGAAAATGTAAAACTTTCTTCCTATCCATCCCTTCCTCCTAAAGCCCCGCTGCGCGGAAAAACTGACTTCCTTGGACCTCTCTAAAGCCTACATGCTAAACATAACTTTTATACTGGGTGAATCCATTATTTTCAATAAAGATTGCCCTAAAACCACTCCAATGTCGAATTGTACCAAACTGCCACATTCCTCGTAAGCCATATGATTTCAATGAAAATGGTCATTTGCCCATTATGAACTACATAGCTGACTCATAATCCTAAGCTAGCTAATTGAAAACCTCTCGATTGCGCACCCTACAGTTAAGAGATTGGTCAGGTCCGAGTCCTCACCTCCGACCCTCCAGGAGCGTGCGAACCGTTTCGTCAGCGGCGCCAGCCGACCTCGCTTGGTGAGGAAGTCGTCCGTCTTGTTACCGTTGTAGTTGCCGCACAGGCCGCACATGTGGTTCTTGTACGCTGGAGGCACCTTCACTTGCAGGAAACTGTCTCCGTCCCAGAGGATGGACACATCTGGCAAGAAACAGTCAGGAGTGGTTGGAACGCAGGTCCACAAAATGTGCATACGTAATCCATAAGTACAGCGTACGTATATCTTGTCAATGCAACGTCAGTGTGCAGTACAGGCCACTGCTTGAATTAGCCCCACTGAAAGCTACTGGTCAGCGGAAAATAAAATCAGAGTCATGCATCCTCCCTTCCCGCTCGCCTACCTCCCACCGCGGTGAGTTTGACAAGCACGTTGAAGTTGTCGTCAGGGTCTTGCCGGATGTTGACTTGGCCTAGCCTCAGGTAGGGCAGCTTCACCACCTGCTGGTTGACTCGCACCTGCTTCTTCTGTCGCAAGGCTATCCGCATGTCGCCCACCTGAGTGCAACAGTGAGAGAATGAGGGCCTGGTGGTGACTTCGGGATTATGAAATGATTCATATCCTGAATTACATACGAAGGGCCAGAGAGGTACAAAACTAAGTGTCCGCCATTGAAGTTATGTACAAAGGTCCCCGGCCCGCCTGATAAAGACTCTCATAACATGAAGGCTACGATACGGCGGAGCAGTGCAGTGTAGGAAATGATCTTGCCGCCTCAGCTTTCTTTTGAGAGCTGCATTGTCATGCACGGACAATGTGGTTTAATGCATCTGTATACATTTTTTAGCCAGGTGTTGGTGTCTACCCTGATTGTGGCGGAGCGGGTCCAGCTGAACAGGCGACTCTTGCGGGGGTGGTTGTTGACGCGCACGGAGAAGTTCTTGCCCACGCAGTCCTTTGCCAGCAGGTACTTGCACGAACCCTGGAAGTTGAAGATCCGGCCATCGAATGAGCTGTAGTGCGGATCACCGAATACCTGCCGAAATAGAGGGATTGGAGATCTTGCAGCGCCGAGGCAAACAAATCGCGGATGCAGACTGGTCAGCACGTACTCTACGGATGTACATCATACTAAAATATTTCAAAGTTAAGGCATTGAACATCCGCTGTACCGAAGTCAAATCTCTAGATGAAGACAGCTACCATCGGTATGGTCTATTGCAGATCTTCATCTATAAACCACTTCAAGGTGAAGATGGCAGATGGCCTTGGAAAACAGTTCCATGCAAAATTTCACCAAATAAACCCGCAAAATATTCTGGAAGTTCATAGCTGAGCATACACCAACTTATCAACTAAGCAACTATCAAAGGCTAGAGCAACTTATCAACTAAGGCGGAGGAGAATGGCGCTTCGCGTATCTGGGAGGGTCTGGAAGACCAGCACAGGCTCACCGTACAAACGGCGTCGTCTTCGACGCACTGTTTGCAGCAGTGTCCGGACACCTTGGCGGGCCGGTGTCCGAGGGGGCAGCTGGGGTCGGCGGCCGGACACCGCTCCGCCACGCAGCTGATCTCGCCGTCGATACAGCTGCAGTTGGTGCAGTCGTTCAGCTCCCACGTCTCGCCGTCCTGCCGAGGTGGTGTCGCTCTGATGGCACGTGCGCATCGCACATGGGTCGTGTTTTTGGGACGAGGTGATATACATATGCGGGGAAAGGGGAAGTTCCACATTAGGAATTTACTCTAAATAGATACTGATTTGACCGATACTTATCTGAATGATAAAGCAAATCGGAGCTCCTCCCTGGTGGACATAATTCACGCAATTGCCGTCAAGCAGACACAACTAAAGTCAAAGCTCCTGGGGAGAGACTTGTGAAACAAAGGTACTTCACGGAGTCCGTATTGTTCAATTATAACAAGCACTCGCACTTCCATAGCTGTGCTGGCCGCCGGGCGGCAGTGGCGCGGGTGCCTACCTTGTAGCGTCGTCCGAACCGCTGGCAGACGCGTCGGACCCGCTCCGGCGGCCTGCACAGAGGGCAGCACTGGCCAGTGGGGAACACCTGCAGACGGCGCGGGCAGTCGAGCGGCGGGCAGCTGCGGCGCAGGCAGACCGCCGTGCCGGCGCCGACCCCGGCCCCGCCGGACTGACACGTGCAGTCGGTGCAGGCGTCCAGAGTAAAGTTCTCACCGGGGGTGTACACACGGCGGCCCACCTGGCAGGCCTGGAACTGGGGCGGCAGCCGACGGGGCTTACCTGGAGAACAGAGGGCTCAGGTCAGGCCGCAGCGAACCTAGTGGGACAGAGAAACAGCTGGGGATTAAGAAAAGGAAATTATAAAGCGAAAGTTGTTGGCTTTAGATAAGCCACGACCGACATTTGATGTCTCAGCATGGATTTTGCCGACTTCTTTGGTTATGTACTTAATTATACGGTGGTACAAGAAGGGATGCCCGTGATTTCATTTTTAGGAGAAGAACACAGTGACTCTGCAGGTAGGCAGTAAAAGTATATAATAGTTGAGATCACCCAAAAGTCGGTTTCTAATTCCCGGTCTCGAAAAATGACACCAGATGAGAAAATATGAAAGACTACGTCCAAAGAAAGCAGCAAGATGTTAAGAGGCTATAGTTTACAAAATGAAGTTCTGCCTTATAGTGATCCCGGTCCAGAAGACAGCAAGCAGACCATCGCCACCTGTCAACACTAAGCATCCCTCTCTCTCAGCTGAGGCTCACCGGCGCAGCGGGGACAGCAGTGTCCGAAGGGGTGGACCATCTCCGACGAGGGACAGGAGAGCGCCGGACACACCTCCGTGGTGCAGCTCTGCGTGCCGTCGGCGTGACACGCGCACCGCGTGCACGGCTCCTTCGGCAGGGTCAGGTTATGCCCGGCGGCGATCACGTGACCGGCCAGCTGGCAGGAGGGACAGCGCGGACAGCACTGTCCCGGGAGTGGAGGCAGCGGCTGGCTGCAGGGCACGTGACACTGTGGGCAGCAGGAGATCGGGCTTATTTCGCATGTCTGCATTGTGACATTAAATGAATAAAGGAATACTTATCTGTATGCAAGCCAGGTATGGATTCACTTTGAAAATAGAGATCCGTATTTGCACTAAAGCTTAGTTTGTGGCGCAACCATTCCAACCTTTTTCTGATTGCAAATACGTTCAACAATCACTCGGGAGCGTGTCGAATGTGAAGGAATTTAATGTAATTTTTCCGGGCAAACTAATCTTCTCAGAATGTGTTTCTGCATCTACTTGCTTTGCATTCAGCATTAGTCTTAAAAAGATGATTTTTTTTACTTCACGCCAACGTGGATACAAGGTTTTTATCAAGGAGGGGATGACCATCGGCGTATCCAGGAGAACCATTGTACAATTGTAAAACATTCAAAGTCATCAAAACTGGATAAAAACAATTTAGTAGATTGAGAAAGTGACCGATCTTTACGCTTTAGCGCGCCTGGTGCGCCCCTGGGTCGCGCCTGGCGCAGCCCCGGACGGGCAACGTCACCCCCTGCCCACTTCTTTTCCGAACTTTGAATGGAGGCTAATGTGAAAGTTCATTTTAAGCGGTCATTATATTGAATAAATTCGTTGCACGAGGAGCGCACTCTGCGCTCGCACTGCCACTGTTCCGCGATGCTTATTGTTAAGCGAGCATATTTATCGCATTTTGGGTGACAGGGGCAATGTACTGCAGACAGCAAATACCTATCTTGTGATGCACCCACAGCGGTACTTTGTACTTTTCTTTTGAAGATTATATAAAAATTTTGCAACTTTGGTTGTTAATGATATTTTGTCCTCAGGGTGGCATGTAGGGATAGACAATTCCTTTGCAATGCTTAGGTAGGTCTTTGTTGCTAGTCCAAAAAAAAACTTGGGATCCCAGGTGTTTCGCACCTTTTAAAGATAATTGCACCCGTGATGAAGATTTTTTTATCTTATAGCCTTGCTGTGCCATACCCCCAGTATAAGATTTCTAAGCCCACACGATCAATATTTGCGTGAGTTTTTTCCACGAACCAAAAAGCAAAAGAAGACAGCGTACGCACTGCTAAGGCCTGACCTTGACTTTGGTGTGGGTGATGACACCGCTGTGGCACCGACTGACGGTGCAGGGCTGGTCGGGACTCCTCCACTCTTCACCCTCCTCGAACGCGCCCTCAGACGTCGCACAGCCTGCCAACAACAAGACACCGCCCATCAGCCGAGCTCTTGTTTGGGATTCTGAGCTTTTAACATGCCACGACGCTGAGCGCTCATACTGGCGTAACCGAACGCCATTGGGATGCCTGAAATGAAAGTTGCAGAGTAGCTCATCTCCAATTCGGAACGTTGATAAAGTCATGACACGTGATGCGCAAGTATTCACGATTTCATAAGACCTCAAAGACGATTGGATGCGAGTCGAACGAAGACACTGTGTCCACCCATGACCGAGTATCTTCCTCACTGGCGTCTCTCGCTTCTTTAAGGTGACACTGATCTGCTATGCAGTGGACCTTTGATAAACAGGCTAACATGAAACCATAGCGCAACTTTAAGTGCTGGAGATGACTGGTTTGTCCGGTTATGAATTCGTGCCCGTTCTACCGCATATCCTCTCATCACTGGCGGTCCATTATTGGCACTATGCAGAAACGCTGTCTGCACTGGAGTAATGCCATGCAATGAACTGCCTAATGCGACGGGCGCTTGATAGATTGGCCCACACGATACCCATCACAACACGACAAAAGTGTGTCCAGATGACTGGTCCAGTGTCAAGTTATGAATTCGCTTAGAGTGTACCTGCTTATCACCGCGCCGCCGTCTACGGCACAGATATCATGCAGCGGAGCGATAATTTGAATATTTGATGCATTGGCCAACATGATCTCAGAGCACAACAAAGTGTTCTATGATGACTGGAGCTATGGCATTTTGAGTTATGGCTTTGTGCCACGTCGGTCGGTCGGTCGATCTCTTTATAGTGCCATCGTGGCACTTGGAGAAATGACCCCGCCATGCACACGTGTCATGCAGGAAAATATGCAGTACGGATTTTGATATATTGACTTACATGATATTCCCACACAGTAAAGTGATCCAGATGAAGAGATGCATATTTAGTTGCGAATTCCTGGACACTTTGACTGCAGGCCCTTCTCATTGCTGGGGCCTCACCTACGACACTACAAGCACGTGGTGCCTATGGTGAAGGAATATAATACAGAAGAGTGATACCTTGGACATTTGATATATGAGCCGAGTTGATCTCACAACACGACAAAGTGTTCGGGGTGATTAGATGCATGTCCAGTTGGGACCGGCGTACCCACGTGATGAGACAACCTCCATATCGCTCCATTTTAAGTACTGTGAACAAACGGCAGGTGAACTAAGCCCATAGAATACATCGAAGCTCCGACACTTGATCTATAGGGTACACGATATCAAAGCAAAGAAAACTGCTCTGCATAACCGCAGGCATGTCTGACGGCGACATCTTGTCTGGTCGGCACCGTCATGTCTGATGGGTGACAGCTTTTCTGGTCGACAGCGCATCAATCTCGACACCGGCGCTCCATTTCTAGTGCTTTGAACAAATTGCCTCTGTAGCCGGCATTGACTATAGGTTGCCAACGATTCATCTTTCTCGTCGAGATCATAGCGGTGGCTCGCTTCTCTTGCATGTCATCTGCATGTTTACTCGTCCACAAAGCATGCTGCTCCAATAAAAATGACAACTCACGTGCTTTACTCATCTGAGGTGCTTTTTTTCTCCTTGAAACGGGGAAAATTAAGGACGACCTGTTGTCTGCTAGTTGATAACAGGTTGGTAAAGGCATGCCAGGATTGTCGAATAACCTGCGGTCGCCTCTCGTATTTACGCACTGCGCCTACTTCGGTCTCGTTCTTACCGACCAGCTTGAAATGCCATGCCCACAAAAGCATGCAAGGACAAAATAAACATATTTCATGAAACCAGGCATTGGAATTTTTGTGGAATGAGTGCCCCAAAAGCTTGCAAATTTGTAGATTTTATACAGTGCCGGATCTACGCCAATTGTTGGTGGGGTGGGCAACGGGGGCCCACAATCGTAAAAAACTCTTTTTTTGAAGAAAATCGGCAAATATTGAAGACAAAACTGGCAAATGCCATTTTGTCCCTTCCCTGAATCCGCCAGTGATTTATGCCGCTTGACTTTCTTAGTTCTTTGCAGCTTTGAGCATTTTAACCTTGACTTTTTGCAGGGTTGAAAAAAGCTGTGAGCTATTATGTCTGCACCAAGCAGTCCAGCCAGCGGATACTAGGGCATTTTCGCATTCAAATGAGGGTTTCTGTTTTATTTCCTGCCCCACCCAGCGGCCCCAGCCTCTCTATTTTTCTGCACTGGAAAGTACTGCTCCTTCGGCTTTAAATACTTGCCGACCTGCTCTTCTTTCAGCAAAGGTCTTTGAAGATGGCCTTCGTGACCCCTATAATAGGCTTGTCCCACGAAACAGGAAACCAAGTGTTTGATAATGAAAACAAGAGTATTTCGAGTGTTTCAATGTGACCATTTGAGTCCTATAAATGACATCTTCATTTTTCGGTGTCCAGTAAGAACTTGAGAAAATGCACTAGCAAATGCCGGTTAGTTGGGATAGGTTCTGATGGTGCGTCATCTTATAAAACCATGAAGATGGTATCTTTTTTCATTGATTTTATGGTTGTTGACCTTTAATCATTCTGCTCGCTCATGAACCGAAGCCACGAAGCGTTTTATATAACTTGTGTAAACCTGTCGGACATGCATGGCCATCGGTACCTTGTTTTTGCTTCATATCAATGCACACGAAGGTACCTTATCTTCTTGCACTTCTCGTCATACGCGGATTATGGTATGGTCCCACGAATACTCCGAATACATGAGTAGTCTATTTAGGGATCGGACCCTACAATCCATAAAACCTGTACTATCAAGCCGGCTAAATGGGCTCAAGTGTGCCCGACACTGTTTGGCTGGCTTGCTGTGACCGGCTGGTCCATCGCAGTTTCTTCGTGCGCTCTCTTCTCCGTCTATATCCGGCTCAGTTTGGGTAGTCCCCCCTTGTTTTGATCGAGCGTCTATTCGTTTCCATTGCCCCGGATACATGAGCAGGTGCAGTACGGTACCAATTACGGGAATGGCCCAATCAACCCATGTATCCGGGTGTTTGGTGCGGCTCTCCTTCTCGGTCCTGGTCTTTATCTAGAAGAAGCACCATGAGGTTAGTCCGTACTATTTGACAACGTTTTTATCTAAAATAGAATATTTTCGTTGGATATCGGTGATATGACGGTAAATAATTTTTAGAAATTGCAGAAAATGAGTTGAGTATTTATATCAGTATTTTATTCAAATAAAATTAACGTGCTTCTCGCAGCGGTACGTTCCGCGTCGCTACATTTCCCCTGTTCCACGCCATGTTTCGTCTGAACGTAATGTTGCGTACCGAGGGCCTTGGTACCGTGGCTACCTCATGTATCCCGGGCTCATGCTACACGTTGCGGACTTACCCCAGAGTCCTCGGAGAGGACCGAGGCAGGGTGGTGTAGATATACCAGACACCCGGTTACATGAGTCGATTAGTCCATTCCGCGGTCGCTACGAAAGTAGTGGGCACTGGGTCTGTTCATGTATCCGGGGTAAAAGGTATCATTTACCTACGCGGACCAGCTACTTCGGCGTGCTATATCATCTTACCTTCACTTTCCTGAATGGCGGCGAACTTTGAGCGTACAAGAAGACCAGACCCTCCATGATGAGGAGCCGCCCTCCTAAATAAATTCTTCCGTCGACCGACCGAGGTCATACTTCATAAATTACGTAAGCAGAACGCTCGCAAACACCGGGCTCCCCACCTAATAGAAATACATGAATAACAAAAGACTGGATGATGCTAATGCTTCACTCGTTGGGATTCAGCGAGTTCCATGGTGAATTCAGCATAGCAATCGGGCGGCTACAAATACGCACCAGCTACACTATAGCCAACCTTATATCGCTTTTAACCTAACAGCACATGGTTAAATGCAAATTAAGCAGAGTTTGAACAACCAATCTGAGCGTGGTATTCCTCAAAAGATCGTATTGTATGTTGTTTTTTTATCGGATCAGCTATCGCAACTCAAGAATAAAACTGAAAAGGAGGAGGATGAATGAAAACCTGTATGGAGTGGGAATGCTCCCAACGGTAAGCCTTGCTCTCCGTATCACAGCTTGGGAGTGGAGAAGGACATTGGTGGGTAAGCACGAAAGGGTCGTTTCTACACAGCAGCACTGTGAAATGACGTGCGATGGCACCAGTTCATGACTCTTTTTGACACGAGTACAGGGCTTCCTTCCAAAGTTCATCTATTAAATTGAGCTTCGACCTTCACCTCTACACCAGTTACCTTAACTATAACGTCTTAGCATAATATACACCACACCGGGTAACTCCATTTGACCGGAAACACTGGGATCAGTGACCTTGAAAATGCTGTTATAACCCTGAAAAATACTTAGATCTTGCACTTTACCTTCATGTGAGGTGGCATTGACATATCACCTCGTTTATATGGCGTTATGACGTCGCCACTCAGTCTCCAATGTGGGCGAATGGGTGCGGCCGTGCGATTGTAGCGATCTAAAAATATAGGTCTGACTTTGAAATCCTATAAGTGAAAACTTTCCTCCGATTTTCAACATTTTTTCACCAATCGACGAGCCATCAAATACCCTCAAATGTGACAAGGCAGCATTTTTTTCGGCTACGTGCGGCTCCCCAGCCATGTCGTAAAAATAGGTGCAGGCCTTTGAGGCCCCCATACAGTGTCCGTGGTAACTGTCTATCACTAATTTACTCTTTTCTTGACTTGAAGAAGCCTTTACATGCTATACTATATATATATATATATATATATATATATATATATATATATATATATATATATATATATATATATATATATATATATGAAACACCCAACCCCTTAAAATCGGAGACAGCCCAAAAATCATCACCAACCTACTTGAAACGGCCCAGATAATGTGTTAAAAAACCCGACGCACAAACTAACAAGGCCGTTAAAGTGATATATTGACGCTTCCTTGTAACCTTAATCATTATGCTGAGTGTAATGCGAGTTGCGACTCTGTACACCTGATTAGCAGCCCAACTGTCACTTTAGCTGGGAATAATTCCGCAGATAAGCGCGTGAAAAAATTCGGACGGCATTTTCGGTGTTTTTTCATCCGGAAAAAATTATAGCGGAAAACTGAGGCGATACAGAAGGGTGACAACGTTGGAGGAAAAAAACAGGAATGCAGTGTTAGGGGCCTGCAAGTCACATATATTTTCCTCGCATACTTTTTCTTTGGAACGCTAGGGGCTTCGACTTGAAATCAATTAGTGAGCTGGCAAGTACATCCTGGAGTCGCACCGTCATATCCATACATTTGTTTTAGGGTTTTGACTAGTTTTACATTTTACAAACTTTTATCGTGTTTCCAATACAATTAGTTGCTGTGAACTGTAGTATCTAAGTCCACGTGGTCGATAGTGCTGCTTAAGTTGTAATGTATGTTGCCACTTTCTAGATGTTAATTACCTACCTATGTCTGTTTCTCAAACATGCATTCTAGGCAAGAAATAACCTGTTCTAATACGGAATATATATATATATATATATATATATATATATATATATATATATATATATATATATATATATATATATATATATATATAGATGAGCACATATCTTCATAGTCTTAATTTATATATTATATATATATATATATATATATATATATATATATATATATATATATATATATATATATATATATATATATATATATATATATATATATATATATATATATGAAGACTTCATCTATATAAAATATACATATGATTCATCTCCTTCTTTGGCATGGCTCCTCTCAATTTTGAGCCTTTGCACTACGCCATCAGGGCTGGGGGGGGGCTTTAACTGCGCGCGACAGATTTTGCCTGACGCAGTGCGGTTGCCCTGGCAACAGTCTGTCCAGGTGACGTCATAGTCACGCGAAAGGATGTGGCTAGGACATACGCTGATAGTATAAATTCCACACCGGGTTTGTAAAATCCGCACAAAGCTAGGTAAATTCCCTTCGGTCTATGAATAGTATTTAAGGCAGCCTCTGTAGCAATGCTATCACCCCCCCTGGCTCGTGCTGTATCCCCCGTCCATCCAGCAGCGTCCGGCTAGGCGTGCTGCCACCGCTTCAGCGTACGGTTCCACTTCCGCGCCGATAGCCGCGCGCCGCCGCCGGGGTATCCGTCCGGCCCTTCCGTTCTTTGAGAGACAGTGTCGTGTTTTCAACAGAATTCCTGCTGGGAGTGTTCCACCGGTGAGGGAGGTTTTGCTTAGTCTGAAGTGTTTGTCAGCGTTCCTTTCTATTTTTTCTTCTGTACATTGAGTCATTGTTTTGCGTAGTGAGTATGCAGTTAGTACTAATGGTGTTTCACGTAATAAGATCGATACTTCTTGCTTGAAAAACACGCTCAGTTACGTGAAACAAACACTCATTCTTCAACACCTTCAGTGTTAAAATAGTTCCACATGGTATGTTTATCACATGGATAAACAAAAAGTCACACTTATTTTTCAACGCATTTGATCTTGAAATAATACAGCTTTCAGGTAACGTACGCGAAGGCAGGCAAATATTGAACCTTAACGTTATTTTAAATTAGTTGCCTTGGAAATATGGGCAACTTCAGAACACTCCATTTACGTAGCAAATCGCAGGAATGGAATTATCGACTCATGTAACGAAGCGTTGGGTAGTTACTGGACTTTCGGGGCGTACAAACCCAGGGGCGTAGCCAGGATTTCGCTCAGGAAGGGGCGGCGCCTGAAAGGGCCCTGTGACAGCGCCAAAGGGGCCCTGATGGGTAAAAGAGCCCTGCTTGTTACAGAATAGAGTGCTGAAGAGGGCTTAAGAGGGCCCTGTCTGGTATAAATGCCAAATTTGGACAGAGCATAGTGAGCGCGCTCGCGCGGCACGTGTTCTCGGGGAACCCTTCGCCCTCGGGGGGGCTGTCCCGCCCCCCGGTCCCCTGAACAAACCCGCGAAGATTATACAGGGATGTAATGGCGAGTCCCGAGGGCAGAATCCGGGTCGCATGAGTCGGCAAGTCCGTTTCAGCGGTCGGGGCGTAAATAGACCACACTGGAACTGCTCATATATCCGGTGCTGTTGTTGCAGGCAACCTATTCCCCAGCCGAGCAGGTCCAAATCGGCCGCAGCACTGACCTTTGCAGCGTTCGCAGCAGGATCCAGGTCGTAACCTCTGACCCAGCAGTACCAGGTGACATGTCTCCGCCATGGGGCATCTCTCGTGGTTGCATATCACCGTCCCCCTCTGTCGGACGTCCAACAAGGTCAAGGCCACGTGCAGTTGGTGGCTGGGGACCCCTTACAACAAGGCTTATTGGTGAATGAAGGACGCTGCTTTTCACATCACAGGTCGTATTTTACAGTAGCACGCAAGCGGTTTTCAGTTGGGTGTATCTCTCCTACCAGGGATGTCCGGGCCACAAGTGACGAATCACGAAACCAGACAGTCGAACTTTGTCTCCAAAATATTTTGTCGTGGAACACAAATTGACAGGGACAAATTTTCAGCAGCAAACAGTGATGTTCCTCATGGTAGCGATCGACCCGTTTCGACCAGTTGCAGGCAAAGATCAGCCCCAGAGGGGCCTCAGTTTCCTTTCTGGCGGCACGCTTATAGCCCGAGGCAAACAAATCGTTGGTCATTCGTACATGAGGAACGTGGCTTGCCGTGTTATTGGTGAGGCGCGCCATTTATTCTGAATGCTGCCAGTTAAAAGCGCTGAGAGGTGATTCGAATTGATGGATTCGCATTGATGGCTTCGCGCTAGCAGCACACAGTCGGAGCGATATATTGCTGCTGGGGAGCTGTGAAAGGAGGTATGTGTATTGGGCTTCATAGTTATATGCTCGTTACTTTGCTGAAGCGTATCTACGCTACCACAGAATAAGGACTGCCAGATCCCTGTGGTTAGCTTGAATCTGCTCGTACATGATTGCCTGTTAGGTGGGATTTGTTTAAGTACTTAAAAAATCGCCGAGTAAATTACTGACCTAAATAGCTACGTGGAGGTCAATCTATTTCCGATATGTATGTATGTATGTACATACATACACTGTTGTAGAATGAGACCATTCCGCGAGACGAGGTCTAATGTGAGCTGAAGGGCAGTAGCGGATCCAGGGGGGCAAAAGGCAATTCCCCCTCCCAAACGGGAAAGCTCGGGGCAAAACTATGTTTTTGCCCCCAAAGCGATTGACCTCCTTTTTCCCGACTGTTTTTAGCTTGTAAGCAAGATTTTGGTGCTTCAACTCTCAACTTCAAACAGAATTAGTGAATTTCAGTGTAAATATTGGGGCTGGGATAGGAAAAAGTATCTTGAGTCCATATTTTTCACCCCGTGGCGTTTTTTGCTTTTCGTCTCCAGTTCCCAAAATCCTACCGAACAGGCATATTGTAACGCAATTTTGCACTGGGCGACTTTTTCGACTTTGGTTTGCCCCTCCCAAACCATCCGGCTAGATCTGCCACTGCTGAAGGGACGATACCTTTTAAACAAGGTACATACATATCTGCATACATACGTTCACGAGAAGCATGCGGCCAAGCTATGTAATATTTAGGTTTCAAAGATACGGAAGAACTTAAATTCTAGCTTTACTTCTACTAAACACTAATCATAAGCCAATGAACTTGCATTCGTTTAGTTTCAGTTCCTCTTGTATCAGTCTTGTATCTGTATTTACATGATATTTCTTTAATTAATAAGTCACTTATTCACGGGAAGCGAAACACCACTGTTGATGCTTTACGCAAAAGTTGATTGATTTGCGTCAGTAACTGCAAGATTCCTCTAATGTGCTTGCAGTGGTATGAAATGAACTGATTACTCCTTTGTGCAAATATCCATAAAAACTTCAGCTCTGTTAATAAAATCCCCTCTTCTGCTTCGCAAAGACTTTTTAAAGGCGAATAAAATGTTGAATGAATTCATGCCCGACAAGTTAAGGATCATTTACAAAAACAACAAGGTTTAAAGATCGCAGGATAGTGCCCAAACAAGCCAGTTTTGGGCATGCTTTTGGGTGCTGGAAAAATTCCCAGCTTTGTAAAGTTCTCAATATTGAAGATGGGTAAAGGAATTTTCTGGCGTGTTTATGACATCAGAACATGGCCGTTTGTGACCAGGGATTGGACTGAAGGTACAATGGGTTTGAGCGTTTTCCTGGGACTGGTATCATGTTGTTGGATTCTTTTTGCCTCCAGCAATGGCAAGCTGGCATTCGCCAGGGTGTACTTTGCACCTGTGGAATATTTCTCCTAGCTGGGGTTTGAACCAAGGTCTTTGAATTTCCCGTCGACTGTGCTCTATGATATATCATTGTTGGGGTACAATGACGCACCAACTACCAGGGTCATACGGCATCGCCAACTCTCACCCTTTTGGGAGGGATTCGGGGGATCAGATTAACTTATTATGAGGATTCGCCGGGACTTGAACCCGGGACCAGTGGCTTAGTAGACAGACGAGCTATCCACAAAGTCACCCATCCCGTAGACTGGGGTCACCACTAAGAAGCTGGAGGTGCCAAAAATAATAATGATCGTGGCTTAATATCAGTCCTAGAAAAAGAGACCTAAAACCATCGTTCAAACAAGTATGTACCTATAGATATCGCAACTTGGTCTTCGGAGAGTGTCAGCACGGTGGATCCAAAGTCCCTGGTTTGTATCCAGGCCTGGGAACACTTCCGAAGCTGCTGAGAACAACCAGGCGAATGCCATCTTACCGTTTCCGGAGACACAAAAAACAACAAATAGAATGGCTGAATATGCTTACATTTTTGGACTATAGCGATCTCCTTCTTAACAAAATATTTTTTACAGGACCATAAATTTTAACACAGATTGTTCGAGAATTATCATATTTGATCAACATATTTCATAAGCTTTCAAAATGCGGCCCTTAGAATTAAAAAAATACATACCCAGAAAGTAGTTTCTAACACATGCTAACAAAAATGTCTAACACAACATACAAAAATACCGAAGCTCCGATGCGACCTCAAGTCAAAACCACAGCCTGCAATCCAAGTCACAAAACCTTCTAAATATTTATATTGCCACAAGGTGCTGCATTTTGTTGATGCAGTCGCCCGACGAGAGCCTTATCAGAAACGGACCTAATCAGGCTGCCGCTTCATCATCTCTCGCGAGCTCTGTCGTGCACAGCCCCGAAGCTGGCCAGGCGGCTTTTGCAGCTCGGCAGCCGACACCACAGAGCCGGAAGTGAGCCGGGGGATGAGTAGCAGATCTGTGAGGACGCCCCCCCCACCCCCACCGCGAGAGGAGGGGGCGGCACGTGCTGCAGGGGATGGCGGCGGAGCGCCGCGCAGCACAGGGAGCTGCTAATGATATCACCGGACCCTGGCGGTCCGGTCAGCAGCGCTGTCTGCATCATCGCAGACCGGCCTCCACCGTCGCCTTGTTTGGGAGGGCGCGTGACACACCGCATTAGCGGAAACTACACTGCAAGTCTAGTGTCTCATTATGTAATTTGCAAGACTCGTGTCTGACTGTTGAGCCCCAATTTTTCTGGCCGGCGGGCACGTGGCGTTTGGTGGTTGGCACCTCTAGCGAGCGGCGTCGCAGACGTTGCAGGTATAAACAGGTGATAACGGGGCGCCATCGGCGGCGATGCGACTGGCGCCTGGCCTCTCGTCAACCTGACGTCACCAGATAGATCAGTGCTGGGTTCGCACAGAGCCGCGCTGTGTGTCATGACACCTGACGTCACCGGCCTGTCACTGCCAGTGTGTCACACGCGTGCTCGCCGCCGCCGGAGGTGTCACCAACTGATTCCAGCCATGGGATGCCTTGTTTGGGGTCGGGCTGACTGCAGTGACTGACATGGAGGGTGTGGATGAGACTTTGGGAGAAGGGGAAGGTGATATATGAAGTTTCTTTTTGTTTGATGTTGCAGTTTTGATGCTTTACTTTTTGTAAAACCTGAATGGTAGATCGATGGTGTCTCCCTTTTGTGCAGCATAAGTTTGTCGAGTAAAAACTAGACCTCAATAGTGGACCATGATCCAAGTTAGAAAATATTATTATCCTCGCTCAAATATCTAATTTGGTATGTTATACAATCACAAGAATACCTCTCCGCTCTGATTTCCAGTGACACAGGTCTCTGGGATAATGCAAAGAACAGAGACGAAAACCTGTTGCGATTCAGAGCTGTCGGGCGTCTGAAGAGATAAAAAGATGGCTGCCAGCGCCTGGCGTTCGCTCTGATCCACTCACCGTGCAGCGGCAGGTGGTGCAGGGTCCGTCCAGGCTGGCCTCCAGCTCCACCTCCTCACCCTCGTTCAGGCACGGCTGAGCCTCTCCTGCGAAACGACAGGCGACAGGTGATTGCACGGAGCACGACTTATACCACAGGAATCATCTGTGTCAAAGCCTCCAAACTGTTTTACGGCTCCGCACACGTGTCTACTTTACGGACGCACTCAGCAAGTATCAGCTGTTTCAGAACTTTGAATTTGATTAACACTTCGTCTGCGGAGTTGTTGACAAACTGTTTCCCTTCTTTTCCTTTTCCATCAGTAGCCATTTAATAGGAA
Organism: Lepas anatifera; assembly: GCA_034440635.1. NCBI lineage: Eukaryota > Metazoa > Arthropoda > Thecostraca > Lepadidae > Lepas > Lepas anatifera. The sequence continues at coordinate 434,981 of JAOTON010002048.1, forward strand.
GCAGGCTGCGCTCTTCCTCGGTCGTGCGAACACTAAGATACTTTCTCTATAATTTTCCAAATTAAGCTGGTTGGCTGCACCGCTCCCTGCTGTTTTTTAATGGATTATCAATTAGACTAGAAAACAAGCGATGAAACAATATAATTGCAAGTTCATAGTCCATGTACTGGTATTATATTGACAGTTGAAGGAACCTCCAAATATTGTACTAGCCTGGTTTCTCTGCATGTGGTAAGTGCAAAGAGACAAGAAATAACGTCTAGTATTGTTTTTCTCCAGAGCTTGTGCGATAAATTTATAAGTAAGCTCTTCTATCGTAGCATGAGATTCATCCATTTGTGTTGAAAAAAACAAAACGTTGTTTGAATGAGTTTGAATGAAGATGTGTTTTGAACATGTGTTCTGGATGGTCAGGCTCGCCAGTAGCTGAGATGTGCTGCAATTTACAAGTTTTTTTTCGTGGCACTGGGTACAACATCCCGAATCCCTCCTGAATGTCGGATGTAATCATTTATTTTATTTTTTTTTTTTTTATTTTTACCCGGCATTCTATTTTTTTCTTTTTTTCTCTCCCTGAGTGTACTGGAACCATCTGTGACTGCCGCTGCCCCTTCCTTGCCATTGCCGCTTCGAACATGATGGCCACATTGCGCCCTGACATGGGTGACCTTTTCATGATTTTACCCTCACGTTTTCATCCTCCCAAGTTTGGGCTGTATCGCCATGCCTCATATATTTCTTTTTTTTTTTATCCCATGTGTACAAATATATATGTATGGTGTAACATATATTTTTATCACATGTCTTTGTTGTAATTTGAAGCCCTTTTCTAGTCTTGTGACATACTTGCTTTCCCGGACAGCAGCATGACTTGCCGTCCCTGTAGCCCAGTTGGTAGAGCGTTGTGCTCCGGCCTGCTAATCAGAAAACCGAGCAGTGGCAGCACACCGCGCGGTGAAGGCCTGAGATCGATTCCCCTGAGACGCTCTGGCGCTCAATATTTATCCGACGGAGCCTGGAAACTGACTGGCGAGAGAGTGAACTGATTGGGGGCGGATTTACTTCCAAAGTAGCCCATCATTGCGGCAATTGCTGTTTATGGTGGTGGGTTGGGTTGGTGCTTGGTTGTCCAAGGAACTTGTTATTGGACGCATTTAAAATAGGAAATGTTGACAATGGGTGTTTAATTAATGTTGTGATGAACTGTCTCTTGTATTTATAATGGGGGACTGTTGTGTTAGGTTAGATTGCTTATGATCATTTGCGGTAGTCTGATTCCGGTTCGAAAGTTACGTTTGCATAATTTTCCTACCCTCACCAGATATCAGATACAGACCAAAACGGCACCGCTGCCTTTATTTTTATTTTTGCAGCGATCGGCCCGCTTCAGAAAATGTTGATATGACGTTCACAATTTCAGACGTTGGAGGTTTTCAGTTCTGTGATGAGAACCAAGATTGGTCGCGAGTGTGTCTTTCCTCGTAGTCATGACGGCATGAATTTGCTTTGTGTTTTCCTCCTCGATGGTGATTAGCTTTATGAAGTCATCGTGCTAGAGCAAGCATGCGGCATTGTGTTCTTTTTATTGAAAATACGAACAGAGGATGGCGGTCTGTAACTACACTGTGCTCTGTACGGGCTGAACTCGCTGAAGGAATAAACTAAAAACATTACTTACACTGAACCAAAGATGAAATTCGATTCTTACACTGAAGCTTCAGGTAGGAGGTAATAATTGAAGGGCTCGCAGTAAAGACGGCTATAGCACGTCAGCCTCGAACCTGCGATAACCGCTCCTGCACCGGAGTCTTTGAGCAGATATAGCCCTCGTCTATAAAAGTCTGTGACAATCCGGCATACTTAGCTACATCTGTTTGTTATACAGTTTGCTCCTCGCAGGCATGCGATAGATGGACGAATGATCAGTCGTAACTGCAGGCATCTTAATTACTTGCAAATGAAACAAAATCGGTCATGTTACATTTTCCAGTATAACCAAATAACAGACCCTGACTAGGTGTATAATAGCCTAACTCTGAAGTGTAAGGAAAACAGAGACTTCTGAAGAAAGGAAATGAAAAACCTTTACAGCAAGGTTGTGGATTAATACATATTTTGGGATGCCCAGGAACCCACTATCAAACACCCGTAGTGTTAAAATAGTCTTTATATTTTTGCGTATTTTCATTTTAATGACCTCAAAATGGTTTATGTAGTTCAGCAGGCCTATGAGAAAGTCAAGCAAAAATACGTTATGTTTACTACCTCTTTTAATGTGGAGGTCATGGATATCATTTTGAATTTGGGCACCTCCATCGTTTAAAATCACGCCCAAACTTCGCAGCAATACTCGCTGCTATGGGCTCGGACGTGGGTATATGTGTCTTCCTTTCTTTTTACATTTGCGTCCTATTAAGGCTAGAGAGAAACTGTTGAGGGTTCAGTAGATAAGCATGCATTTAGATAGCATTTTTCCATGTCTCTTATACACGTGGAAAGCATAATCTGACACAGCCAGCGCGACGAGCCGTGTACACCGCCTTTTTGGCCCTGTACACGGCAGCTTTCAAGTCGGCCTCCGATACCATCCACTGCTTGAAGCAAGTTCCGAGTGCCTGTCAATCAAACGCACGTGGGGCAGCCCTGTCGTGAACAAAAAGCTCTCATGGACGACGGCCTCGGTGTCGGCTCCTGTCGCTGCCATGTGTAAGCGTCCGGTATGTAGATGACACGCGCTGCCACACCTGATAGGCACCTCCCTGTGAAAGGTGGAGGGCCCGCAGGGCCGGATCCAGGGCGCAATATGACCTACTCCCTTACTCGAGGGTTATTTCAAAGCATCCCGGTTTTCTTCCACTTCTCTTTCGGAAACGCATGTTTTTTTGCCCGTTTGCCCCCAGAAATTGAGGTCTGCGTGCCCGTCTGACGCGCCGTTGGTACACGGTTTGTCGGACATAAATGGTGCTGATTGTGGTGCCATCTGCTGCTTTTGAATGAGAGGTTTCAGCGGTGACAGGGTGGGCGACACGTGGAGGGTCGTCTGACACCCCCGTGGTGTCAAAAAAACATCGCCCCAGATCTGCCGAGCACGGCATTGGACCACCCAGTTTGTGAAACTGCCGCGCATGTTCACATGCTCCGTCTGTTTTCATGAATGTTTGTTTAAAAAACCGCATTACGTGCGTTCTTCAATTTATTCCGAATCTTTTCTGAGTCTAAATAAAACGAATAAAAGAACTGACTTTTTCTTCTTAGCCCACCTTTGACTCAGTGTAGAACTATTGAATTCCATGACATATTTTCTGGAAGAAAAGGTGTCGTAGACAGGGTGTATTCTACAATGTCCGACTTTTGACTGTTGTTTCCATGCGTTTTTAGCGATAGAATATATCCTACATCTTTATATATATATATATATATATTTTTTTTTTTTTTTTTATTTTATATATATATATATATATATATATATATAGACAGCTTGATGAACTTTCACAAATTTTTACCTATAAAGATTGTAATTACAGCGAACTACTTGTACCATAACTTCTCACACACCGAGGTGGCAGATTTTTCGACGACGATTTTGTATGGCAGAACCTTGATTCCAGGCCTGCCCAATCATCTACTGTGGTACAGGCTGGAAATAAACATTTTTCTTTCATTTTTTTCTAGGGCTTGTACCAGTAGGCACACTTGCCCGATTAGGTGGGGTATTGCCATAGGTGTTCGAGGATCCCCTCCGCCGGGTCAGACGGAATGCGGAAGGTGGTTTCCCACCGTATGGATTAAGCCTACGTCAATGCCTGTCATCCCAATTTGGGGACTAGCGATGAAATCACTGAGTGGCTCGACCCCATATTTGTCACTGATTCAAATGTTTTAAAATGATAGTCGACCCAAAGCGCCTAAAAATATTTTATCGAGCACGTATGTCACTAATCCTAAAATTTTCTAGACATGAAATTATTCAAGATAAAACACACATTACATAACCAGGAGTGAGCAGGAAGACCTGCACAATAGTGGCGACCTGACGCTTAAATATACGAAGGGCCTGGTTCAATCCACAAGGTGGTAATCGCCTTACATATACCATCTGGCCCTCTTGGGAGGATCTTAACATAGGTACCCACGACAGTGCTCCCTGGAACTGGATAAGCTCACCTGTTAGGCATGACCGTAATAGAAAATAACAGACACTTTTTCGAAATTTGGGTTTTAAATTACAGGAATTTAAAGAAAATCAGGTCATATTTCCCACTTTTAGCATGAGTTTTACGGGGTCAAGAAAATGACTGATTCATTCTTGTTGGGCTTAGAGGCACGCCAGGCTAAATTAAGTGCTCCTATGCTACCAAAAAGGTATGGTTATGTCATACTATGTTTCAATTGGTTCCTTAAAGACGTCTTTTCTCAAATAATCAGAAATCAGGATCTCGTTGACAGGTGACAATGCTCGCTCGCCAGTGATATAACCTCGAGCTTGGTCAGACAGCCTGTCAGCCTTTCCGTCATTGTAATGCCACCGGTACCGACGGTCATAAAATTACACTATTGAATGCGTTTGGCTCCTATTTTCCTGCAGTTAATCGCAAGTTTGAAGCAGCATTACATCAACGCGGAAACGTAATGGCAAAACAGTACCGAAACCTTACGGTTTTAGAATTCCAAAAATGTGTGCCTCTGTGTCTGCGATAAGCACCTTAGACATGCACGCCTTGCTTTCAGTTGGATTCATTACGGAGCGGAATCGTCGTTAAACCACGGCAGTCTATGATCCCTGAATCGGACACGAGCGCTGACAGCATTTAACAGGCTGGGTTCTAGGGTGTTCTTATTGTTTTCAGGAAGGGGAAATCCCAAAATTTCTGTAACAAGATCAGAATATTTATTTTAGGACTAAGAGATACTGATATAGTTATAGAAGGGAAATAAAGATGTTTTTGATAAAAGGTGACTGATAAGAAAAGCCTGGTTTTCTTTCATTAAATGGGTTGTTAAGTTGGCCAAGCTCTCTTTCCCAACGAGAAGTGTCCGTTAGATGTCTGTTTTCCGCACTTTATTCTTCAAGCGGGTCAGCTTAGGGCCAGGTGGCCTAGTGGTTGTATTGCCTGCATCCAGACCGGGATCGCATGGATAAGCGTGGGCTCAATTCCCACGGCGGTAAACCACCTTCCGTGTCCCATCTGACTCTATGGAAAGGCTCCTTAATCATGTACGCCGATACTCCATGTAATTGGGCTGTTGTGCCCGTTGGGGGTAGCCCCATAAGAACAAGTTGTTTTAGAGAGCCTTAGTTAGATCTATATACCTCACTGCTACTAGCGCAAACATTTTAATTAGATGATATCTAAAACCCACTCGACACACATGATCCATCCGATCTGAGAACTTGGGCTGATTTCAGGCTTCCTTGCTCCTGAAAAGACAGGTGCCTCGAGCGGGACAGTTACTTAAGACCTGCTTTCCTCTGATGAGGCCGGTGCCTTAAGCGGGACAGGGTCTTCATACCTGCCTTACCCCTGAAAAAACCGGTGCCGTGAGCAAGACAGCTATTTCAGACCTTAACTCAGCCGGGTAGCTATTTCCGACCTGCTTACCTCTGCTTAGACTGGTGCCTTGAGCGGGGCAGGGTCTTCAGACCTGCTTACCCCTGAAGAGACCGGTGCCTTGAGCGGGACAGTTACTTCAGACCTGCTTACCTCTGCTGAGACCGGTGCCTTGAGCGGGACAGCTATTTCCGACCTGCTTACCTCTGCTGAGACCGGTGCCGTGAGCGGGGCAGGGTCTTCAGACCTGCTTACCTCTGATGAGACCGGTGCCTTGAGCGGGGCAGCTGCTGAGAATTATCGCCAGCACCACGGCGGCACCAGTGCGGCGTAATGCGGTGACTGTGCGTGCCTGCCGAGGGACGGAGCAACTTTGTAACCAGAAGAAAGGCGTACAGAATGTCACGTGCTGAACTTCAACTTTGACAGTTTTATAAGCGTGGTGAAATGAACGTAGAGACACGCTCTCATCAATAAACTGTTATCCATTTTTCTAATGACGTCGGCTTTGCCAGGTCCTGTTTCACAATGGGAAGTGTCCGCAGATCTGCGGACTCTGTAGAGTGTCTGTTATCCGTAAAGTATTCTTCAAGCTGCTACAGGAAGAGTGACGGGCAGGCTAGTTTGAACATAAAGGTACGTTTACCCGTAAAGGTTTTTATGTACGTTTACGGGTAAACGTACCTTTGTGTTCAAACTAGCCTGTCCGTCTATATATATATATATATATATATATATATATATATATATATATATATATATATATATATATATATATATATATATATATATATATCCATATATAACTCAATGCTTAAAGCATTCTACAGGACGTTGTTGGATGACGCACCAAATATGGGTTAACGGAATCAAATGGGCTCGAAAATGTATCGCTGACGTATCTGCTGACGTGTGTTCGAATTATTGAGTAGACAGTGTTTCCGAACTCCAAAAATTGAAACAACATTATTCAGACCGACAAGCTATATCAAGAACACACCAAAAAGTCAAGTTTGTCCATTGAGTTAAGGCTATCCATTATTGTATCTACGGTCCACAACGAAAGTAATGATGTGGTTTGGCTCAACAGCTGACATTTTGTATCTTTCTTAAATGGGTGCAACTGCCCCAGGTATGCTTACTCAATTAGAGATTTTCTACCACGTGTGGACCAGATATGTGATAGGCAATAGTACCTTTAGACAGTATAAGTGACAGGGTTGCCCACTGGTTATAACCACGGACTTTAAGTCGGGACTGTACGGAACGTGGACCCAGACCCCACTGTACACAGCGTGTTTAATGTCCCGGCCATCCCGGTGGAGCTCTTGGGAAAGGCTCCTTAAAGGGAATGTGGCACCTTGGTCGAATCCTGGAATTTAGTGAAATTAAGCGTACTTTTAGCCAACAATAATGAAACCGCTCGTGATTTCTCTGAAAAATGTTGAATAAGCTCAATATTTTGTTTTTAAAAATACTCGTCTAGGAAAAGAAATAAATATCTGCCTGTGGATGATGTCATGATCTGGCAACCACTACCATACTGGAAATGCTTCAAGGGCTTCTATTGGCTGATGCTCATCGTGACGGTAGCATATGTCGTCACACCAGCAGCTCACAGCAATGGTCGCCCGGCGAGGGGTTGATGAGAGGTTGGTGTCATGTAGGTTTTAGCTTTTTTCTAAGGAAATATCGAGCTCCAAGACAAATTATATATGTAGTACCGGGTTTTCCGACCTGCTTTACAACTTGGCTATCTCAGTTAAAATCACGTTATGAAGGTGCCACATTCCCTTTAAACACTGGATCCCCACCCTCTGTAATTGGACGGCTGGTGTGTTGGAGGTGTAGGGAATTAATAAAGTCGGGTGCATGTTCAGCTCTTCAAAAACGTTACAAAGTTGTGCCTGATCAGTCAAGGCCTGTCATTTCTTCTGCTGTGGCCTGCACATATGCAATCTGTTGTATAAAGGATCAACTTTATACCTATGTAACATGATGATACGGCGAGCTATTGCCAGGGGGTCACGCCGCCTCCCCCTCTGGTTGATCTTTCCCATGTGTATAGATATAAACGTGATCTAGAGATAACTTTGCCCCATGTCATGCCCCAGGGGCGAATCCAGGATTCCATAATTTTCGGCACTCGTAAAAAATCCTCGCACAGTAATGGAAAATCAAGCAGCTCTTACACATACACCAACCGTAATAATCCGGAATATTCTTCAAAACAACGTCTGGACACGTCATCTACACTGGTGATCACCGCCCTGGCGAAGCTTACTCATTATATCCCACAAATGTCGAATCCAACTTCAAGCTGTGAAATCCATTGAGATTGCTGACGCTGAGGCGGCATCCACTTCCACCCAGGTGATATTACTTGCGGGCGAATCAAAATAGTTGCCCCCCTGAAAAGCCTGATGGGGCTGCAGAGCTTAATCGTGAAATCAAACGTTTATGAAAATACACCAATGCAGATGACCCTGTCCTTCACAAAGTTGGGCTGAAAATGTGATCACAGCGTGTGCTTGTCCAAAGCCAAATAATGCATGGTGGGTAAAGAGCGGATATTGGCGTAGGTGTCAGGTAGTTATGGATCCAAATATTGGCAGAGGGAGGAGAAAGCTCCATGTGTTACCCACTAACCGGAATATTGGTGGTTCGTGTATCCCCTAATCTCCCGTTTCTACATCTATGGGCTTTTATTAAGGCGCATGCTATTTCTAATGACACTGCGTCACTCAACATACTTGTATTTGGCTACACTGCACCGCATAACTTTTCCTGCGGATACACTGCACCGCACAGCACTCACTGGGGCTATATTGCACCGCATGACATTTCCTGCAGATACACCGCACCACAGCACTCACGGAGGCTACACTGCACCGCAGTGCATTTTCTGCAGATACACTGCACCGCACAGCACTCATTGGGGTACCACATCGCATGACGTTGCCTGCAGATACACTGTACCGCACAGCACTCACTGGGGCTACACTGCACCGCAGTGCATTTTCTGCAGATACACTGCACCGCACAGCACTCATTGGGGTACCACACCGCATGACATTTCCTGCAGATACACTGCACTGTACAACACCCACTGGAGCTATACTGCACTGCAGTGCATTATATCAAGTTTCTGCGGGGAACAAAGATGGGAAACACATTTTCATGGTTCCAAGGGCCATACCTGGACAATAGAAAGAGCCCCTTGTTTCCTGTAGCGGACATGTCGTTTCCTGCTCTGCTCAATAAGCTTATTTGGGAGGCCCTATTAGTCTTCAGTGACGGACGCAGCAACCTGTGCCGAACGAGGGGCAGGTCTGCAACTGTTCGGTACTAGAACGGCACTGGTACCCCAGGGTTGCAAACTCAGAAGTGCTGGCGACCACTGGAAGGGCTGCGCATTTAATGCATTTACCCGGTTTCTTGGCGAAAATGGCCCTTCTGCACCGCGCCACATGCATCGTCACTTTGCTTAAACAGGCCTCCACTAAGTTTGGCATTTAAGGCTGGTGTTTTTTACCAACGCAAACGAAATTCTCCCATGAATGGACATTTCTTCGCGGTCCAATGAAAAGGACGAGTCTGGATGGGTCCGCTGTGGCTCGGTAACAAAGTCTATGACAGGCTTTAAATCCAAATGGGGTCCCAACTCCCCCTAGTACTCCCGCCGAAGATTCCCTCACACACACATTGCTGTGTCAGTGCCTTCCAGTGAAGCCGGGTCTCCGGCTGAGTAGCAGCGGCGACCCGCGCCGGGCCGGGCGCAGGCTCGGCTCGTCTCCGCAGATCGGCCGTCGACGTCGGGTTCAGTCCCACTCGACACGTTCCGTACATGCCCCGCGGCCATCCGCGCAGCATTATGCAGTGCGCCAGGGCCGCCGCTCGTGATGACATAGGTGTAAATCTCACCTGCACCGGGAGGCAGGCATGGACTGATACTTAGGTGAGCTGCAACGCCTCAGTGGCCAGGTTTCCAGTTGTCGGGAGGGCGTCCTGTGCGAATCCGTTGCGTTCCGTGTACATTGTTTTGGAGACAGCGTTGGCAGTTTTGGATCTCTGGCGCGGCGGCTGCCGCACGCGCTGTTCTGTGGCGCGCGCCACCAAGGTTAGAGACGCGCCACACCGCCCACCCGCCGCTCCTGAGAGAGGCTCTGAACGGGGCCATACATCAGCGACGACCGAGAGATCCAGAACGGAGCTCAGAACAGAACACAGAACAGCAGGCTCACTGCCTCAGCTGAGAGCTCCAGAACAGAGCTCAGACCAGCAGTCTCAGTCAGTTGCAGCCACAGCCCCAGGTCAGAACTCAGAACAGCAGCATCACGCTGTCCCAGCCGAGAGTAGAGATCAGCCCAGAAGCCTGGTTCAGAGCAGAGGACATAGCCATGTTATTGTTTGGCGAAGCCTGGCTTCTCACAGGTGACCTCTCACGGTACTTTCTTCAGTGTGAGACATCGGTTGGCTTGAACTCGGGACACTTGCCTCAGCAACCCAGTGCTCGGAGCAACTGAGCCACCCTTGCCCGAAAAACGCGTTCTGTGCTTTCATACAGATATGAAAAATAGATGGATATCGGTTAAACGTATTATCACTTAACGTAAAGTAGGGCTTAATCAGAATTGAAGAGCTTACGGTGTTCACTTGAACTCTCAAACCATTAAAACTTCATATGGGAGAGAACATAGTCCCGATTGTTAATCATTCTGGAGGTTTTGTGGGGATATTCCTTTCATAATTTCCGATCACACTCAAAACATCTCTCAGAATCAGATGAGTTACGTGGGACGATGCTCCGGGAAAATTGAACATTATATTTGTTTGCTAAATTCTTATGCACGTCTGTAATGCATCTGACACTTCAGAGCTTCAAAGCGCACAATTTCAGTTTTGTAAGCTCCCTCAGTCAGTTCATATCTGGCGATATCCCTTCCAACGCCCACATGGCAACTCGTACGACCGTGTTTGTGTACGGCATTTCAGTGGGTACAGCCTTTTTCAGCTGTTCAATTCATGTCACGTGACTGGTATCCTGGGGCCCTGACTCAGTGGTGCCTGGTATGGATGTAGACCAAGGCTTTACCTCAGAGCTCCTGTCATACACCCACACTCATACTCAGCCTCCGGAGTAGGCCGTAGCACACACTTTAGGACTTACACATTGGGAAATGCCTGCAATGACGGAATTCCTTCCTCTCTTTGCAAGATGTATTTTTCATGTTTTTTACATCCTTCATGCTTAGTGAATTCACAATGTTTTGTGAACCCACCTCGGTCAACTGATCAGGTACATTGTGGCTTGAAATTACACAAAAATTGATGACTGCGCCTCCCGTATGCAGGGGCGTCACCACAACAAATTTTCCTGAGAGAGTGGAGAGACGGACCCTGGACTGGAGATGGCCGGGGAGGAACCGGGAGGCAGAATTGGAGCATGTTGGCTGTCTTTCAAAACGTTGCCGATGCACTTTACTATCACTAGAAAGTTTTAAGCATTCAGTTAGGTTCACGCAGATAGTAGTGATAAAATGCTAAACACTTGGGCCGAGTCCCAGAATTTGGGGGCGGGGGCTTCCGCTCTGGTTCACCATTTGAAGGTATGCCTCACCACATTCCTTCGACTTTCGATACCAATGTTCGTCGGCAATAAATCATTCAGATTCTGGGTCACGGCAAGCAAATTTATTCCTGACCGAAAATAGGCCTGGAAAGGAGCCACGGGCATACCAGTGTCTTCCCAGCCAATGCTGCACACAGCCGTAGCTATCACATGAACGTTAAGCTGTATCAAAGCACTGGATTTTGCGTAGCGGGAGATAGGGAGCTCATTCACGGGGGTCCCGAACGGACATGATATTGTTTGCATCCAATGTAAGGGCATTGTGTTGTGTTAATAACGCAGAGGTAAACATTTTTCTGACCGTGAATTAAATGCTTGACATTTAAGAGACTGTTCCTCTCTCTCTCTCTCGCGCGCTCTCTCTCTCTCTCTTTCTCTCTTCTCCCCTCTCCCTCTCTCCTTCCCTCCCTCTCACTCACTCTCGTACTGCTACCCGAAGTCAGGAAGTTGGCTGCCGCCTGGACCTCACACCACGTATACCGAACTATACCTCAGCTACTTTGGCTTGTAAATGCCGCCCCTCGGCAGCACGCGGCGACAAGGCCGACCTGCCATGTACAGACGCACGCGCAGAATGCGGATCAAGCGGCGGGCTGGAGCTGTGCTGTCGCCGCCCCTGTGAGGTGGTGGCTGGTGGCTACACTCCCTGTCGCGATGGGTGACAGCTGCAGACGCGGACGTGCGCCTCAGCGGTAGCGTCGGACTCCTGAACCGTGAGTGCCGCGCTCAACTCCCGGTGGGTTCTCTGAATGAGAACCCACCGGGAAAGGTTCTCCGGCGGGTTCTTTAAATGAGGGGGAAGTGCTCCTCAAAATCCCTCTCAGTAAGATGAGAGCTGGCGATGCGGTCTGACGGTAGTAGCTGGTACTTTGTTAAACTCCGAGAAGCATTGAGTGTTGTTCGGAGGGCACGAGGATAGCGATGCGTGGATTGGGCTTATATTTCAGGCACTAGCTTTTGCAAAGTGTGAAGAGCTTACCTCATGTAATCTGGAAAATCAGTGGTTCATTTTTTCCATGGTGTAATATCGCCAGAAGACCCATCGAAACGTCATATCGCAAAGGGGGCGGACTTTTGCTTTTGCAATATTTTCCTAGAACTTAGCTTTATCGTGTTATTTCATTCATAAATGTCTTACCACATCCTGCCTTTTAATACAGGATCTAATGCCACATGAGTTTCAGATTGAACTTCTGCAGCGGCTGAAGATTGCGTGTATATAACACGCCGATGGGTCGTTCGGGACATTATCTTGGAACATTTTGTTCAGGCTATTTGGTTAATGATTACTTGGGACACTGCTCAGTTTTTTGGTAGTTGTTTTGTTTATCATTCTGTCTTTTGTCACGCGGGATTTTAGCCAGGAATTAAAAAACTGAGGTGACCCCTATTTATGGTCACTCTACCTCTCAGCACCCGTATAACTAATGAAATTAAAAAACCAGGAAGGACTCAGTACTTACATTTCAGTTCTGCCCATCGTATTTGTTCCTTTGTTCGTTCCAACACTCAATATTCCTCCACATAGTATGACTTTTCTTGATGTTGCCTCACTGATCGGCAGTTTTCGATGATGGATGTTTTTATAATGATTTGCCACAATTTTAAAATGTTTCAACACGTTTGAAAACAAAGTCTGAAACCCCACATTTGCGCCTACATAGGGGATGTTCCTGGCCCTCTTGCAAAAATCCAAGAGCTTTTGGTGCCAGGTGCTTTGTAAAAAAAATACCCAAAACAAATGACGCAAGGAATTAAAACACGTGAGTCATAATTGCCATAACAAAGAAGAAGGCAATAATATCGCATTCGTTACATTTCTGTCCGTTATTTATCTTAGGTATTTTTCAAGGCCAGTAGGTATTTCCTGAAAGAAGTCTGACACCAAAAGCTCTCGGATTTTCGCAAGAGGGCCTGGAACATCCCCATAGCTCATGTCCAAGCTGCCCGTCTGGTCAGAGAGTCCTGCCTGGAACGCTCTGACGCGGCTCCGATTCTGAAAACCCAGCAAGGTAAACACCGCTGGCCCGCAGTGTTGCGACAATGATTCGCATGCTTCGCAGGGGAGCTTAGTATTTCTCTGACACGTACAAATGATCTCTCTTTCAGCATCGCAAGCTCCGTTGAAACTCGCGCATGCCGCCAGAGATCCCGACAGCTACCGGGGTCGTGCAGTCTCATCGGTGTCGTTGACGAAGCTGTATGACAAACAACCCCTGTCGGAGAGGGAGGGGGCTCGGGCCGGGCAGAAGGATCACCGCCGGCGCCAGCGTCCGAGCGAGACCGCCCCAGGGCACGTTTTGTTTACAGGAGCCCCGGAGCTGGGACGCCAGCCCTGATGACGGCCGATGCTGCTCTGGCGATGAGTCATGGATGGGGGGGGACGGTCCAGGAGGGGCGTCGCCACCGACAGGCTCACCGCTGACCACTTTTCATCCAGCTGGTCCCTTTTTCGGCCGATTTAGGATAAACCTCGAAATTATATTGGGAGTATGGAGGAAATACCAAGGAGCCTAAATCTGAACGGCTCTTGGTTCTGGGGGAGGGGGTCATTTTTAGTCAGTGCTGCATACGTGTCCGAAGTGGGAGACAAGGGGACCTTTCCATCCACTTCTCATCGGAAAATGTCTAAATTCTGCTTCATTGAAAAATAATCGGAAAGTTTTGTAACTATTATCAGTTCAGAAGCAAAAACAAAAACAACGACAACAACAACAAACAGAAAACAAAAACAAATGCTCGAGCTATTGACAATTATATATTTCTTGGCTCCATATTTATTCCCAAGTCTGAAAATGTTGTGGGGAAATCAACGCCATTTTTTCTTCTTAAAAAAGTGGCCGGGACACATTGCAACGCACGCTTTGAATGCTGATGATGACAGACCAAGCTGCTAGAATCTGCCAGCAAAGCAGTCAACATTCTGAGAGCAAATTTCCCTATCAAAGAGAAGCAGCTGGTGTCGCGGGTAGGCCGCGGCGCGGGTCCGCGCCGGACGCCAGAGCCGGTGACGGGCCGTGAAACGCTCGGTGGCATTCGGACAGTCGGCGTGCTGACCAGATTAATGGTGGCCGCCCAGCCGGCCCTTGTCTGACCGCACTACTCGCTAGTTTTTCAGCGGTGTTTATGACCGCAGAGTGATGGCCAGCAGAGCCCGACGCCAACTGATTGACAATGGTATGTACAGCCAGGCCATATCAATGAACTGGACAGAGCGTGAGTGGCTCAATGGATCGAGTGTACGTGTCCTGAGCCACATGTCCCGGGTTCGAGTCTCCGGGCTTCTCTGAATAAGTGTAAATTGATCATAAACAGTTTTCCTGATATTCTAGAACTGGCGACGCTGTAAACCACACCAGTCAGTGGGTCGTTAACCTCAGCAATCATTATCATTATAAAATGTATAACGGTATCCTGCATTCCTTTACAGCCCCGACGCTGCTGTGAAGCGGACGGCGACAAGGCTATCTGGGACGGATCCGCAACACGAAATACCTTAGCGGGCCCGTCAAAAATGTAGGGCACGTGCCTACTTGCGGCGGGCACCACTCAGCCATGAATTTAAAACCTTTCGGCCCTCACGTTTGGGCACCACCAGTGACTCAACACGCAAAAAAGCACGGTTGCCAACAGGTCCTACCTGGGGGACACGTGGCCGTGGCTGTCGGATGTGGTAAAGGACAGATCTGCACGGCCGTCGTGGCCAGCGGGCTGTCTTATACGGTAGCTGGACGCTGACGCAGATGTATAGATAGTACCCGGCCGCACGGTTATGGCGGCTAACACCTTTCGCGGTGTGCACACCTTAAATTCCTGGCCAGCGAACGGGCAGGCGACGCGAGCCTCGTGCTTTATGGGCTCTAGTGTTTCCAGTGGGAATGTCAGCTTTGAAATGGCAAGGTCGGAGGGGTCCCAAATAGCTCAGTGCACGCCAAGCCGCCAATGGTTCTGGACATTATCGTCTCTTGGTAGGATACCATGCACAACCTCTGCACGTGTCAATGATGTTTAGGTTTGATCTCTAGATAGCATTTGAAAAATATCATTTTCCTGCTGAGAACAGCATATTTTACCCCCCGTCCTAACCGGACGGTCGCCGACCGTCGGTGGGTGTCAGTTGCAGAGTGGTAATTCTGGAGTTTTGGCCGGCAGAGGAAAAGTTCAGCTTTGGTACCAATCTGGTAGCTCAAGTTGCGACGAACTGTTGTTTACCAACAATCAAAACTTAGCTGGCACCAATAACTATTAAAAGAACGATTTAGGAGAAAAAGGTAATCATGTCCAGTTTCCATATATTTTTCAGCATGAATTACAATTTGAATTATTATTCTAAAACATGTATTACATTTAATGATTAAAAACAACAGCGAATAACACAGATATCGGCTTCTGACGCAGACCGTCGGCGTCAAAAGTTGGACATTGTTAAACTTTTGCTGCGACGCGTTGCAACACCGTGCGACGCGTTGCGGCAGTGCGTTTTGTGTCCTGACCGAAAATCCCGGTCGTTCCGGCAGATCGACGGCGTGCGACGCCTTGCGACGCGTTGTGTCTTGGTTAGGACACCGGGTTAGACAGGAAACCCCTCATTAACGTAAAGGTACATGTTTTAATGGTATGTGGCAGCTTGGTGCCATCCCAGACTGGAGTGGTTTTTAGAGGCAGTCTTTGTTGAAAATAATGAATTTAGCCTTATTTCTGTTAAGAAAAGACTCATTATCCTAAAATTTAGTGTCTTCTCACTTTCCTCTGTTAGAGATAAGAAAATCTCCAAATCACCGTGACGTCAAGTCACCGTGCGGTCTGGCGATGCTCGGTGTCGCGATAAACCCCGTGGACTTCGGCCATGAATTTATTCGGGTATAATGCAACAATTTTAGCTAAACTAGGCTGTTGTTGCGACCCAAAAGGACACTGATCAATTTCTGCAGTATTTATCGATATATTCAAAACATATTTGACGTTATAAGCTAGCCAATAAAACAAGATAGACGCATTTATTACTTTCAAGACATGCGTGGTAAGATATATAGATGCTCGTTAGCAACTGTACTTTTTAGCTATTTTCTCCTTTTCAATTTTTCATTTTTAGGATAGTTTAGCTTTTAAGGTCTCTCACTTTTTAGGATGTACACTGGCTCGATTCTTGTGACGTAAATAACCTTTTTTAATGTTCTGATTTTACCTGTGAGTGGATTTAATCTGTTGGCGATTATTTTGAATAAATAAAATAATTTATAATCTCCAGTACCGAAGTCGTGTTTAGCCCCAAGGGTTAAAGAAGGTCCAAGCAAGAAAAATTTGCTGGCGCCGCCGGGCTTAAGCATGACGTCACTTTCCCAAGGTCACACCATATGACCACCATGGAATATGAGGGGTTGGTAGGAATGCTTTTTTACCCTTTTTCTCCTCGAACGGTAAGTTTTGGGACAAATGAAATATCGATCAAGTGGCTTATCGGCATGTCTAGCAAATGGAGCTCAGTTCAAATCCCATTATGAAGGTGCCACGTTTCCTTTAAGCAGTTTGTTTTCAAGTAGGGACAGGAAATCTAATGTTGGAAATGAAATGGACAATGGCTCATTTCATTGTTTTATTCCAAATTTTGGAATAATTTTTACGTTTTTATCCAATCATTTATTCATCCATTCATTCATTAATATCTGTCCCATTATCGCATATTTGTATTTTGGAATATTTTTCAAGTATGTCATTAAATTGCTAGGGCAATTTGAGTACGTCATAAAATTGCTAAGACAATTTTCGAAAAATTCCGGTCTCTGGTGATGAGCAATGGAAATATACTGAAAACCACAGACTATGGACGTCAGAGCCGCATGTCTTCTTTCTTTATAATTGATTTTTAATGAAGCTAGTATGTAGCTAGCCAGGCGTTGCTGTCAGATTTGGCTTGTGACTAATAACCAGAGCACAGAAATACTTATAGGATAACATAATATTTTTATTCTACCCAAGCGGGAAAAAGGGCAAGTTGTCTGGACAGTAATGCCCAGCTTTGAAGCAATGTTGTGATATCGGTTTGGAACTTCTGAAGTGAATATGCTGCAAAAGATTGTAAGCAACGGATTTCTCACATTAAAAACCTTATCGCATACTCTATCGGCTACCTCCAGTCAGGCCCCGCACTAGACTTGGCTTTTGTGCTAGTTAGAAGTGTACTGGCATCGTGAAATCATATAGTGTTGTTTAACTTCCATGTGGACTTGTACGGGTGACTGAGACGCCTGCTTTGATGTGCATACCATGCCTTGATGACAATCACATGCAAGTCATACACGCGAGAGAATCAGTAATCCCTGGGTCCGGGACTCCTGAGTAATCCGTGTTTTCAGTTTTTCAGATGTTGTATGTATCGTCTTACTCCAAGCTGAGGAGGGCTGACGAACAGTCGTCGAAATTTTCCATGATATAGGACAAAAGCCGGCAAAAGAATGGTTTTCAAATGACATCTGCTGATGTCATCTACTGACTGATCATTTGAGAATTGTTCATGCTTAAAAAAACAACGTGCGTGGTGGCATTGTACTATAAGCCAGGGCCGGTTGAAAAAGGAAGTAATGAATGTGGCCCATTTTTAATTGCTGACGGAGGACCATTGTGTTCGTTATCGCCACCAGCGCTGGATATAACGGGCTGGCTGGCATTGGCATCGTTTTCCTGCGAGCGACTGCGGTAGGTGGGAGAACTCTGTCCGACCAGCCCCGCTCGGGACGTTTTGTTATGACTTACTCACCAAACCCGAACGCACCGGCCTACCCGTCAATGACTCGCACTTCACTGACAGCTCAGCTGGGAGAACCCCTGCACCGACCGGGTCATCAAGTCAAAATTATGGAGTTGTAGGTATTTGACTCAACCATTTGTTTGTGGTGCACGTAACATACTAATTATATTTCCGCGGAATTTTAAATTTAGCTTGGGCATTTCACATACATATATTGTACCGTTTGTGATGCAGTGATCATAACTCGCCTCCTAAGCATGGCTTCTATGTAAAGATGTTTCATGCTGTTTGATTTGCATAACCTTTACATTTCACTGATGCTATAGTAAACTCGG
This sequence comes from Lepas anatifera, assembly GCA_034440635.1. Classification (NCBI taxonomy): domain Eukaryota; kingdom Metazoa; phylum Arthropoda; class Thecostraca; family Lepadidae; genus Lepas; species Lepas anatifera. The sequence goes on from JAOTON010002048.1 coordinate 453,242, forward strand.
TTCAACAGAATATAGTTTGTAGATTGGAATTTGACAACACTCGGTTGACTTTTGCCGAAAGAGGGAGAGGGAGTGAGGGAGAGAGGGGGAGGGAGAGACAAGATGCCAGACTAGGCAGCGACAGCAGACCACAGATGAGGCGACGACAGCATCACTACATCAACTCGTTGAGACTGCACCCTGACAGGCCTAGAGCCTCTACAAGTCCGTATTTCAGGTTCACGTTCAAGTTTCCAGGATGGGAAATAAACAGTGTTCCAGGTCGCATGAGGATGAGGGGATTTTGATGCTTAGCATAGAATTTTTTAAAGAACTAACATTGCATATGAGCTTTTTAGGGTTTAAACAATACACCTCCATACTTTGAAAATATCTTATTTTTAGCACTTTCCCGTTGAATTTTTCTTCTTTTTTTAACCAATGTCAATAAGTTGCCCTTATACCACTCTAGACAATTTGCACGGTGACCGGTAACTGTTTTTCTGTTCTGTCTTGGCGTGGAAGGGTTGTTCAACTGTCCCCACCTTTGAGGAAAATGCGCCCCCGAACATGCTATGCAGGTATGTGTCATTGCTAAAAAAGGTATAATTATCAAATAGCATGAAAATGAAAACCTTGAAGGTACCGACAGTTCTAATAATATGATTATTTTGCAATAAGGTAAATTTCAATGTCATGCAACTTCTTTGCCGCATCGCAAGACACAAAAAAACTGTAAATTCACACACGACCATTGTGTGTCCTCTTACCTTCTCTCTGCTTTCCTATGTTCCTCCTTTCCATATTTTCCCTCATGCAGTTTTTCATTCCCATCCCTGTGCTCCCTCTCTCTCTCTCCTCTCTCTCCCTCTCTCTCCCCCTCTCCCCTCTCTCCATTTTCACTATTTTTGTGCGGTGGCCTACGCGGGCTCTGCAGACACCTCAATCTTGCCGTATTGGAACGACCTTCTGGCACAGTGATTTCTCCGGCGTGCAAGATACATTTCAATGTCAGTCACGCGCACGTCCACCTGCCAAATCGATTATCAGTGCCATTAATTGCTACGCTAATGAGCTTATCTGCATCATGCATCAATGTCAGCATTGACGCCGCTCGGTCGCCCCGATAACAATCCAAACCCCCTCCCCCTCCCTCTCCCCGGCCCCGCGTGGTGATGTTTACACATGCCTAGAGCCTCATTCAATGGAGAGGAGCAACATCGGTACAGGCGCGATCACGTTCGGTTGTATGAGTGGCAATAAGCTTCTCAAGATATTATGAATAGCCGAGACTGCGGTGCTCGGCTAAGTGATGGAGGCTGGAAAGCGTGACTCTCACGCAAACCCGAATACATCTCGTCACCGGAAATTACGCCAGTGGATCGACATTTCATAGAATATTGTGCATGTTTTCAAAACTTTAATGTGACGGTCCAGGCAAATCAAATACATTTAGAGGAACTGCCGGATTAAAAGTTGAAGGGTCACATCTGTCTTATCCCTTTGCACGTAATAACTTTGTTGCAGTGAGTCATGATTTCTATGCCCAACTGAGGGAGCCTTAAAGGTAACATAGCTGCTTCACCACATTCCAGACTGGGTTGGTTGTGCATTTCTTATTGAAAAATATGAATTTGGCCATATTTCTGTTGAAAAGCAGCTCACTGAATCACTCATATCTATATCACTCTCAATCTCTCTCTGCAATATCGGTATGATAAACAAGCAACACAACAGAACGGACGAAAATTCGGGAAACCAGACAAGATTTAGCACCTTCCCATCCGCATATGCACTATTTTTCCGTCTAATAAGTGCTGAGACAGCTGAAGCAACGGGGCTCCGCCCGCTGAGTGGGGCGTCGGCGTTGCGTCACATTTCCATGGTTACCAATGGTCACGTGACCACTCAGAGCCGCTGGGGTAGGGAGGGCTTACATTTCGACTCTTTTTCCGCAAACATTGAGTTTTGGAACAAATGAAACATCCCACCTAATTTTTTTCCTTGCCAAATGGCTATCTTAGTTCAAATCCCATTATGAGGTGCCACATTTCACGACAAAGAAACGTCAACCATCATGCGACTCGTGTAAGGAATTCAGTGCCCAAACCAATTCACATGACATCGCTAATTTTTGGGGGTATAGGTCCATATCAGATCAGTTTAACCATAAAAAATCACCCAGTGAAATGGAGGAAAAAGCCTCCCATACTAAGCAATTCCAAATACCCGGGCTGGTCCTAAAGTGCGAGTGCTTGATCAGGAGTTTTAGACGGATTTAGAACGCCTCCTGTAATAGCCATTGGGAAGGAGGCAGGCGTTAAAAGTCCTGCGCTTGAGATGTAGGTATCGTTTTGTTCTGTGTGTTGATCATAAAAACATCTAATTATTATATATATATATATATATATATATATATATATATATATATATATATATATATATATATATAAAACTGCGGACGTTTGTTAAGCTGTCCGTTGTTGCTGCTAAAAATACGGCAATATTTATGAAGGAAGCAGCAGTATATTGTAGCCCCGATGGTAGGCTGTTAAACTGCTTCTATCTCTAAGGCGTCGTCAGCTGAAGTATCATAGCGTAATTACCTCTAAATTTGTGGGGTTTGATATTACCCAGGAATGGGGTTGGGAACTGATTTTTAAAAAAGTCATTTCGAATTTAGCTCCCTATTTTGCATTTATTTTGATCCCATAACACGTTATACATGAAGACGGTTGCAGAGAAAATAATATATAAAATTAAAAGGTGTTTTATTAAACTATTCTTGAACATGAACTGTGACGTCAAAAAATAATTAACTTTTCAACACGTTTGTGCTTTCGGTCTTTCGCAAAAACTTTGATTTTGTCACCATCGAGGTTTTTTAAATCTTTTAGCTTCTTTGTCATACATTTTATCGTTAAAGGAGGAATTATTTTTAAAATGTATTACGAAAGTTATGAATTAAAAATTAAATGCTGTTTCTGAGCCATGCAATATTTCAAAACCCCCACTCCATTTCAACTTGTTACTTTAGCCGGCACCGCCTGGGCTCTTTTCACACCCACCACCGTCTGGGGGTCCAATCGGACCCCCCTATGATCTCGGGAACCGGAGGTGATACGGAAAAAATTGGAATTGCGCTGAAAGTGCCTTACCGTCTTCTACTCTCAAGCCGATTTTGAACTATATTAGCTGACCCATGAAGTCACAGATGGCCAAAATGGGTGAACTTTTGACCCATTTAGGAAATCCTTTAGAACTCGGGAACCATTAGACCTTGAACAATGCCAAAGAAATGAGTGTGTTTGTCTTGACCCAAAGATGCGAATGACATACAACATGACTTTGAAAGGTCAAATCGTGACCATGACCTCATGTAAAGGTCAAATAATGACTTTTCAGGGTCGTGTTGCATATTATCCGAATCCTTGGGTTATGCTCGTCACTATGATACCAATTTTTATGCTGGATCTTATCTCGCTGAAGAATAAGAGACGCAAACATTTTCAAAAACTGTGATCTTTGGTGACCTCTGGTGACTTTGTTATTGGCCTGACCTAAAAAAGTCATCAAATTGATCGCCCTCGAGGTGTACAAAGTGACGCGTCTCTCATTTAAATGGGCCCGGAATCATTTGCGAAGTGCCGAGTGAGTCCAATCGGACCCCCAGGCGGTGCTGGGTCAAGAGATTAACGTTGGATCTTCTAGAGAGCCAGCGGGGTTTCATCTGACCGTGTTCAATCATAGATAGGTTTGTAGGTATATGTGTCTGACGGTTAATGCATATCGTAGCTCACCAAACATTGCATTTGAAGGAAACAGGGGCAGATCTAGAGGGGGCCAATCCGGCCATGCTCCCCCGAAGCGAAATAGAGGGGTCCAAATCCTCTTTTGTCCTCCCCAAAAAACTAGTTTTTTTGCTCGCCGACAAGGGTTTTCCCCTCCCCCTCTTAAACGAACCGGCTGGATCCGGCTCTGGGAGAAATGGTAACATTATCGAGTATTTTTTGTTGATATCGGCCCAGTTTTTCCCTCTCGTCGGTGGTGCGACTGCAATCTATGGACAGACAGTTGGACATCTGGCTCACGAGCAGAGGTGAACTTCACAGCCGTCGCCGTTTTTGGTCTATGTACAACTTTCTGTGATGTATTCACAAGTCACATATGACTATCTATAACCACAAGTGACAGTGGTTGATGAGCTGGTAGCCGTTTGGAGATGTCCGTGCCGGCGATGGCGGCGCGTCAGTACGTTTCCATGGAGACGTGCTGCACGCTTCCACAGCGGTGAGCGGTCGCCGCCGTCCCAGCTGCCCGGCTCCCCGGCTGGCTGCGGCGTGTGTGGCGCGGCACGCCGGCGACAGACGGAGCGCCAGCAAGTCCTCCACGTGACGTCATCCTCAAATTCGCCGCAAGTGCTCCGCGCCCAGCAAATCTCCCGACATAAATTCCAGCTGATATACAGGACTGCAGTCGGCCGATACCTCAGGAGTTCGGACTCGTAAAGTATTCGAGGTGGCATTGCACGGTCGGATGCCACGCATGTAACATTCAGGATGTTCTGGCTTTAGATAACTATTCACTTGCAGCGCAGGGACAGTATCACGGCACCCGCCCCAGATAATGGTCAGAGCGGGAGCAGCACGTGTTCAAACCTCCGCACAGCGGATCTGGTGTAAAATGTCTGCGTAGCGTACAAATGTTTCCCAGATACGGTATGCGAATACCCATATGGGAAGGTGTAATGTAGAGGGCACAGATTCTTGCAGACGGAAGCTATGCTATCTTGTTGCAACAGCAGGCTCTGCTAGTGGCGTGGCTGGATTTCTATAAGGTGACACTGCTTCTCGCTAGGTGCAATAGTTTGTCCCGATTACCCAGAACTTCAGGCTGAGTCAGGAATGAGTGGTGCAGAGGAGGCTGCTTGTGGATTATGTACGCTTTTCTGCCTGTTCTTTTTCACAGTGCACCATTGCAGGAATGAGTCAAGGTAGGCGTGAGTCATGATACAGTTATTTAAAAGTACGTTCGAGATGGATTCCCTGACGCTTGAGCGACGTCACACAGACGTGAAGGGATTTTTCCACGGCTGGGCCTATTGAAAATTGTCCTTAATGTTTGATGCTCTTTTACAAATGCGAGAGAACACAAGGAATCCAATTGTGTTCCAAATGTAAAAAATAAAACATTCTGTTTTTGAACATGATGTATTTTTGAATTTTCTCAATAATATTGATACACCCTTGATACAGGCTTGGAGGGTGGGCGTGTGACGTCACACCACGGACCGACCCTTGCTCTTGGAGGGAGGGGGCTGGGTGTGGTTTGTGTGGACCTAATCAGAGCTTCTGGGATAGTTGTCTCCCCCTGAGCATGCTTGGATGTGTCCATATCGGGAAACTATCCCCAGCCATTCACAGTCAGTGTCTCAGGCAGAGCTGAGAGAATTAAACTAAATTTGAGCAGGGTATTACAGTTCAAAAGCTGTATTTTTGCACAATCAACGAAATGGCATGGGGCTGTGCCCCTTCAATGCCTGTGTTCTATCTTTTCGAGCATGCTCCATTTAGCATTCCTCTTCGGTGTGATACTGAAATCAAGTTATATTTGCTCCCTGGCCTACATTTTCATATTTCAGTATTTCATTGTTCTAACTTTAAGGTGCAGATGTTCCGTAAGACGATAACAGGTACGCCTTTTGACCTGTTTTCACCTCCTCACGTCGCTCAAGAATTCCAAATATGTTTGCTGATTAATTTCAAAACTGATTCCTGGGGATTCTTCCGTAGCTGGATATATCTTCTCAATACGTTTTATGTAACATTTGATAAAATGTATCGTTCAGACCATTGTATTGTAAGTCTCTTGGTGGTATAATGATGTCATTGCATAGTTTTCTACAGCAGCGATGATTATATGCTGTCAAAAGAAGTCAGCGAAGTTTGAAATTATGCTTGCCAACTGCCGTCCCAGTTGCTCAGTTTGTAGAGCACTGGGCTTCGGCTCACTCAGAAATCCGCGCAGTGGCAGTGTAGCGGTGAAAGCTTGGGTTCGCTTCCCCTGAGACGCTCCAGCGCTCAATATTTAACCGACGTAGCCTGGAAACTGACCGGTGAGAGGGGTGACATGAACGGGGCGGTCGTCCCTGTTCTTTGTAGGACCTTTAACTTTGGTTTTTTATTTAAGCCGTCATTGCAGGAATTGCTCGTCTCGATGGTGGGGGTCAGAGTATTGTGACCAGTCTCTTGATGACATAAATGAGGCTTGGATCCCAAAAACCGTACCTGCAACAACTTAGACAATTTCTGTATAACAAAATAGACCAGACACGCCTCTGGATGTCTCCTCACATCCGCCGTGCCTACCCCAGGTTCAAACCGCTTGTTCCACAAAAGCCGATCGCTCCAACAAGGCAAAAAGCTTGGCCTGACCGTTTGCGCCGGCGCCGCGGGCGGGGCCGGCAGCGGTGGGCGGCACGGTTCTATCGTCGCCGCTCTGCTCAGCGCCCGAGCCGGCGCCGACCAGCGGGACTTTTCCCGCTGCGGGCTCCAGCCACCTGATGAGAGATGGCGCCCCGCGCAGAGGCGAAAACGCGCCCTCCCACTCATTCATGGTGCTCAGGACTAGAGTCATCGAACCAGAGACGGCTGGAACCTCAGAACCGATACCCTCTGAGGCTTAAATGTAATCATCTGTGAATTGGTAACAGACTCCTGAGATCCGAAAAGTTATCTTAAAATGCATACCCTTTGTTAGTCGGTTTCAGAAAATCCCATTTAGATAGCCAATGGGGGCGCCTGTGCGATTGGTCCATGCATGTTCTATCCGGTGTATGAGCCGCTGCCACCGACCCCGGCCCTCCAGTGTGGCGCCGGTGGGCGGCTGGGTGCACCTCTGAGGCGCGGCGGACGGTTGACCCGGCACTCTGACACCTGACATGGCAGCCCAGACCGCGTGCGTGAAAGCACCTCCCCGGGCTTCCGCCGCCGCCGCGTCCCTTCACAGAGGGCCGCCCGTCCACTCCGATCGGCCGCCATTAAACTGGCTAAAGAACACAATGTTGCACACCCGTAACAGCAAAAGTGCATTTAATGCGTCAGTGCCGCTTAGCCATTGTCTTGCGTCGTGCCGGAAGTGGAGTGCGTTCTATGAAAACTGGGTCATTTCAATCAGTGCTGCCTCTTTTTTTGTGTGCGTGGTCACTGATAACGTGGAACGCTGTATTTATGAACGTCCTGTCTGCAGCACACTGGCATCTCGAATATACCATTGTCATTTGACATTTCCAGTCATTCTTAAGATTCTCGCTCTCTCTCTCCTCTCCCTCTCTCTCTCTCTCTATCTCTCTCTCGGTGGAAAGATTTTGTATTCCTCTGGAACCAGGTAAGAAGAGAGAATAGAACAGTGCAAACGTTACCTAAAAAAGGACGTGCCCGCACCACTCTGCTTAAATGCACTAAAGTTAGTCCTTCAGCTAAGTGTATAGCATAACACCGATTTCTCACTTACTGGTGGCTAGCGGAGTGCGAGGTCTGCTGCACTGGAAGCTCCCCAGGGCCATTAAATGCCACATGACACCCACAAATCTCAACCGGCCAGCCGGTGCCATGTTGGAATGACGCGCCGCTAAAAAACTGACGACATTGCGCCAGAAGCATTCATGGAATATGCATGTGTCCCCAGCGTTGCATGACCACAGAATGTTTGCCCAGTGTAAACTAGCCCGGGGGTCACAAGAGTGGTCCGGGAGAGGTCAGGAGGTAAGAAGAGCCCGGGCGAGTGGACGTGTGCCCGCTGCGTGATATTTTGTCATTTCTTCACACTGTTTTCCACGGGTGATGATGCCTGCGGCCACTAACTGCGGCCTTGACACCAATGCAAAGGCGGCCAGAGTCGTAACTCCGCCTGGAACTGTCCAGCACCATGTACGTAACTACGTACAGACACCAGTTCGAAACGGGGCGCTGTTCGGGGAGCGTTCAACAAGAGGGTTGAATAATGTCACTTGGGTTGTCCATGGTTTGTGTTTACATTGCAGCAGGCTGGCAAGAATTGGATCTGGAGCCACTGCCCGGGTACTGAGCCAAGTTGTAAAAAATTCATTTAGAGAATAGTCATTGAAAGGGATGCTTTGCATAGTTTGCACCGGATATAGATATCAGCGCTGAAGGTCTCACTTTGATACAAATTGTGTGAGTACAATTATGAATATCATCTTCAAGCGTGCCAAATGTCAGTAACGTGGCTAGATGGGTACTTGATACTTCATCGTGTTGATTATCAGAATAAAGCATACCAAGCGGCAGATTTCAAAGTCGTGCCGTTAACATTCTTGATGGTTATTCTACTTAATTGTGGGCCAGGTGTTCTAAAAGCTGAGTTCAATATCGCCAAATTGAGAGAGAATATATCTGCTTGGTTTCAATGCCGCAGCCCCTGTCCCATTTGACTTGGGCGAGAGGTTTCTCAAACACCCAAGCCAACATTCCCTGCAGATGAGTGGGTAAGTGGTTCTATTCAGACTGGCCATTATGGAATAGAAGTAAAATTGATAAACATCCAGTTCTTCGCAGGATTCAGAACAAAATTTAGCGATATAGCCTAGACGCTGAAGGCGCCCTATAAACCCCAATACACACAGAACAAAATTTAGTCAAACAAATATTTTAGTTGTTGATCTCTTGTAATGACCTTTTCTTTACAAAGGTACCATACCACATTTTTTTGTACTGATTATATTGAAATACCAGCGTGTAGGTACCAATTTCAGTCAAGCATCCTTTCGAGGAAAATTCCTTTTCAGTACTTGTTTCCGGTGACATATTCATGGAAAACCTCTTTTTACCACGTGCGCTGAAACCAAGAGCGCTCCGAGTTCAATCTTGAGTACAACATGTTAGAGGCTATGAGAGCGTCACCATGTGATTTAACAGCGTTGGCATAACTCGAGCGAAGTGTACCCTGCTCTTTAGTTACATAATAGAGCGTTCCCATAATTTCCTGTTTCCACATCAAGTTCTCGGAAAGCCTGCTGAATGTAGGGTACTATCAACCGCATAAAGTCTCGTGGGAGTGACCTAAGACCCTAAAAAGATGATAAAGCAGAAGACAGATAAATACTTGAAATACCTAAAACCCACTCGAAAAAGCAACCTCCTGAAAAAACAAAACACACCAGCCAAAAACGAAAGTGCTCTTAAAGACATCTAAGACAGAAAAAATGCTTAAAACCCCTTCTTATAACCTAAAACACCCAAAACGGGTAAGACAAGGCAAGAGCCATGAGAAGTAAAAGCGTAGGGAAAGGAAAGTGGAACGTTTTGGCCGTAGACAGTCGTAAGGCAAAGATTGTGCTTTGTTTTTTTCCGAAGGGTGGGTCTTTTGAGTGGGTTTTAGGTATTTAGCCCTTTTACTGTCTTCCGTTGTGCCATTTTTATGGTGTTAAGTCACTCACACGAGATTTCATTTTCTGTTTTCCACTCATTTGAACAAGAATACTGTCTACATACAAGCTGGTGACCAATTTCGGTTCTCAGCCCCTTCCATTGGTTCTCATCCCTCCTATTAGTTTCCCATCTCTTCTATTGGTTCCCAGTATCTTTTATTGGTTCCCAGTCTCTTTTATTGGTTACCAGCCTCTTCTTTTGGTTCCCAGCCTCTCCTATTGATTCCCAGTCACTCGGATTTTCATTTACTGTAGATCAGTGCCATCCTCAGTATAGATGTGTAAATACCTGTGCTTCGTTCCACGATGGGTATGGAGACCTTTTCTAAATGCCGATGTGGCTCCCTAACTAAGCTTATTGTGCGAGGTAGGAAATCAATTACCTGAAAGAGAAAGTAAGGATGCCATTTCAGGCATTCAGACGTGCCTTTTGGAGCCATACGAGTGCCCTTCTTCCTTCTTTGTCCCCAGTAAAAATCTGAGAAAGATATACTGCTCTGAATCCGTCAGGAACGATGGCAGAGCTTCCCCGTGCTAGGAAGGCAGCCGACTGCTCTGGGGCGTCGCCGCTTCCTGTGCGCGGCGCGGTGGAATGTGGTGCAGACGCTGTGTGACTGAATCCGAGTGTGGGCCTGACCGGCTGGCCGCGCCAGACCACAGGGGTCACTCCTGCCATCCTGCCCGCGCCGGCCGGCAGCGTCCGGCCATGGCTTATTTGATTTGGACAGTGTAAACAAACAGCCCTGCTTGTCGGTCGTTACGGGCATGGCGCCCGACAGAACTTTGTATCCGTCGGCATTCCGTCTGGATAGGTGCCGGGCCCTGGACACCGGGCTGCAACAGCGGCCATGGCCTGGGGGGGCTCTGAGAATGACCTGCTGGGCTGTCAGTCATATCGTAGCTGCATTGTTTTGGATCCGGTGTTTTGAATTAGCACGATGTCAAGATCAAAGTGTTCTTCGTTGTCTTTCACGTACAGTGATTTGAAAGCTCCTGTCACTCTTGCAAACTTTGGGTGCAGTATGTCTATTAGCAATACAAGATATGAGAAGCTCTTCAGTAAAGCTTCCTGGGCAGATGCTTTTAAGCTCCCATCATCCATCCTGTTCCTGAAGATTAAGCCAAACACAGTTTATGTGTGCCGTAAGCAAAACCTGGCTTTTAACCATGGTTTTATGACCGTCCCTTTTAATGCTCTGAAAAAAACATTAAAAACCGTAATGCGTATCCCGGTCATGCACTATCGAAACATGTGCCGTAATTTCTCTGGCCGGGCTGACTCCCTGACGGCTAAGTTTCTCAAAAGACAAACTTAAGCTTAAACGCGTTTCTCTCATGCTTCTATACAGGAGTGACCAGCCTCACTTAATCAATGGGGCAGCTCGTGTATCATATTCCTTCCCTGTAAAAAGCTGTCAATGTCTTCGCCTGTGGTGGACCCAACGCCGCATTCATCCAGCAGTGCTTGTATCATCGCCACTATCTCAGTCCAATTTCCCGACGTTGCCGGCTGGGACGTTTCGGTAACATCAGACTCCCACAGAGAAGCGCCAATTTCGAAAGTAGGCTGGCGCCCCACTCTCCATCTCCGCCCATGGACACGGACAGTGGCGAGCCCAGGAATTCCTCACGGGAGGCTTTAGCATGCCAGCTATTTTGCTTGCTCGATACCGGTGTAACTATGTACGGGGAACACTGACCCAGGGCGGGCGGGGGCTGGGGAGGGGGGTGGTGCACCTCTCGCCCTGGGTCCGCCCCCTAGACACGAGTGTGGTAAGTGGAGCTATCTGCGGCCGCCCGCTGTGGGATATGCCGGTCTGCCAGTTAAAGGCCAGTTCTCTCCTCTCCGTAACGGTCCCGGCAAAAACGAAGGCTGGACCGGAAGTCGAACCAGAGGTGAAAATGTGATGCAAATCAAGCGCTGTGTTCCACGAAGCTATCGCTTTGGGAGAGATCTGATTTGGAATCTTGAGATGACAACTAATTAGTGCTACTATTTGAATGTTTAAGAAAACTGTTAACGATTCTAACAATTTTTTTGGAAAAGGTTTGTGTTGTTTTATATGGACTAACGGCCGAGTTCGGTATTACTGCCGAGTATTTCGTCGACTGTTTTTATAGTTGAACCGTTCAGCAGCCTTACAATATATTAATTTGAAATGGGCTTAACCGGCCCACGGGGGTCCGGCGCCACCTTGCCACCGGGGGCCATCGATGGCCCCCCTACTCCGAAATATGGGCGTTGGCGCAAATCTGCAAAGTGCAATGAAGCTGCGTGATTGTGAATACTTGTGTTTTGGTGCTCGGTCATGGTTTGACCTGAGGTCAATTGGGTCAAGATCGGCTATTTTCCAAATATGCATGATTGCAACTGGACATAACTTTTGTATTAGAGCTATTGAGACCTGGTAAGTTCATTTGATGGAATTGCCGTACTTTTCGCTATGTGGAACGAAGACCTCCGCGTGGTTTGACCGCCAGGGTCACCTCGTGCCTATATGACCTGAGGTCAAGGTCAAAAGTGACCTTGCCGTATTAAATGAAGCCAGTGACAAGCAACACGATGGTGTTTGTTTCGTTGTATTGGGTAAAGTTTTGTAATACTGTTCTTGGCTCTGGTGACCTTGGATGACCTTGGAAAGTAAGGGCAATTGACCCGGGATCCGTGAAGGGTGTCAAAACGTTGTTTGGCGTCTGGTATTTGATATTTTTGTGGCTTTTATTGAATGCTTTTCCCATGTTTTATGGGGAGGTCGCCTCGTGCTGCCTCGGGCACGAATCGAAAATCCCGGATTCACCTGTGACCCTGGAGGGGTCGAGTGTGGAGTTTAATCGATCGACTTTGATATGCTCTTGGCTCTAAGGTGAGTGGGGACCTTGGTTGCTCGTCTGGTGCCTGCCTGGGTGCCCTGGGTAAATTTGGGATGTGGGAAATGATGCGTGGGGTGGCCCTCACTGGGGCTGCCGGTTTGCCCGAAACGGGGTCGGCGTTAAGTTGGGTAAGCTAACTAACAGCACAAACTAATTCACCAACTCCATTTTACCATTCTCTTACCCTTGACGTCTCAGACGGATGATGAAACTCCAAATTACCAGCGATGCCCGCTGTATAGCCATGGAGGTAATTATACTCGAATAGAGACGAGACCAAGTTTCTGAGAAGGTAGAATGTGGAAACTGGATAACGTGTTTCTGTAGAGGGTTCAAAGAACTAATAAAAGATAATCTAATTAGATCTTTGTTTTTCTTCTGAATTACAGGCGATGATAATGCATCTTGCCCACGCGGTGGGAAGCCAGCCTCTGTTTTTCTGAGGTAGCGGACATCACTATTGCTGCTCCGTTCAAAATTGAACGTTTGGATCATACAGCTGATCGTGGAACACGCGTCGCGTGCCTATAACGTGATCACATGTTCCGAAACAGCCCAGTGGACCGCTGTACTGCTGTTGAAGCCTCGGGGATGAACGGTTAAGTGGATGGAGCGTCTGTCTCCAGCGCCTCAGGTCCCGGGTTCAAATCCCGTTGTGTTCTCCGAATAAGTGACATCGGATCCCCGAAAAGCCCTCTCAGTAGAGTGGGGTTTGCGACACCGTATGCCTTTAGCAGTTGACGTGCTGATACGCCCCAGCTAAGGTCACTAAATTTTGGGGTCAGAGCAATACCCGGCCACTTGAGGCTTTTTCCCCCAAGTGCTCACACACGACTTTCTCTTTCGTTTTGACTGAGCACCGCCATGGCGGACAATCTTCTCTCAGTCCCGGGGGTACTGCTCAGAATGGCGCTGATGCAGCAGCTAAACGCCATGGGAAAGTCCAGCTTTAGGAGCTCTCTGATTGGGACCCTGTCATCTTCCGGTTTTCTCAGACTTTTGTCTATTTTGTGTGTGTGTGTGTGGGGTGCGTGGTGGGGTGGTGGTGGGTGTGTGTGTGTGTGTGTGTGTGTGTGTGTGTGTGTGTGTGTGTGTGTGTGTGTGTGTGTGTGTGTGTGTGTGTGTGTGTGTGTGTGTGTGTGTGTGTGTGTGTGTGTGTGTGTGTGTGTGTGTGTGTGTGTGTGTGTGTGTGTGTGTGTGTGTGTGTGTGTGTGTGGTGTGTGTGTGTGTGTGTGTGTGTGTTGTGTGTGTGTGTTGTTTGTTTTTTTTAATGTATCGAGTAAAACCGTCTGAAAAATCTCTCAGAGCTGTTTCGGCAAATGCGGTATGTCGGTTCCTGACTCACACGAGTGGTGGACTAGGCCTTTGCCGATGTACATACATATGTACGTGTATGCATACATACCTGACATCCAAGGTCAACTTTTGTTCGTGGTTCTATCACCTCGTCCGCTCTTAGCCCGAGTAGCCTAGTCTTGGCCTAACCCGTAGATTACGGCTGACCACATAGCGCCCTTGGGCCGTGACCTTGGAGGTGGAAAGATAACGGTAAGCCTTCCAGCTGACTCCTCCCACCCGCACGCACTTAGTGCCAGGCCCCACTTTACCTTGTACTTAATTCATTGATCGAGCCGTCAAAACTGGAGCTGTCAGATTCTTATCAGCGGAGAATCAGTTGCATGATGTGCAGTTCCATCAAAGTGTTTTAGCTGTTGTTGGGAGCATTGTCATATAGATTGCAGATAGCCCTGCTCCTGATGATATTTGTATTCAGTGCCGAATGCCGATGCCGCACATTCATCGGTGAGAATGAATACAGCAATTCTAATAGAATTTGCATAATTTTGCCACCTGGGGCCAAGAAAATCTGACCTTATCTGACCTGCAGTTTTACGCCGTATTCGAACTGGTTTCACTAGCCGTTAAAGGAACCGTCACACATTTATAGGGGGATTTAAATTGAAATAGCCATGTGATAGAACATGCCGAGAAACTGCTTGATCGATATTTTCTTGATCCAGAATTTCCTGATTGCGGAGAAAAAGGTAAAATTCCACCTCTTACCGACCCCGTCTTCCCTGGGTGTTTACGTGCCATCACGATAAGTAGAGAGACTCGTGCTACGAGATGATCTTAGGAAAGTGACGTCATGCTTCAAGCCCCGCTGCGCGTGCGGTGCGAAAAAATTGTATTTCTTGGACATATTTAAAATCCACGTGATAAGCATAAAACATGACTTTGGTACTGTCGATTATAAATGCGTATAAACTTGCCTTATTGAATAGCTTGAAACGTGAAATAGGTTTAAAATAATATATAAAAAAACAGAAAAAATCGATCAAATTCACTTTGATTTTTAATGATAACCTCTTTTACCTAACAACTATTCATTTGTTTTGGCGAACTGACATCTTTAGCGCTAATAAAACAGATTCAATGTAGCCTGAAGCATTACCAACTCATACGACGGCCTGACGTCGGGCTAATTTAGAGACTTCCATCACACACAAATGAAGATTAAATACAAAATAAGATCAGGCTCATGATAAATTTTTGGGAGAAACAGAGTCAAATCCATTATTTTCAACATAAATTGCTCGTAAAACTACCAAAGTCCGAAATTTCTTTACTTTGCATCATTTATTCATATCGCCAAGAAAAAATATCCATTTGCAGGCAAAGTCAGAGCCTAAAAATATGCACAATATGACTAAAAAAATGGCACGCTTCGTATCTCACATAAGAACAATAAAATGTATCATCCTAGGTTGGGAAGTTCCACTCAGGGTATAAACAATTTTGGCAAAACAGGAACTAAAAGTTAAAAAATACGTAGTCTAAAATTGCCTACAGCGGTGATAGCACTAGTTGGCAGCATTTGCATGGGGTGAACGGATGTATGTTAAAACATGGACTTTAAAATTGCCATAAGATTCTACAAATAAGTCGAAAAAGAACAAAATAGGAAGGCATTCATTGCCCCAGGGCCCGGGAACAGGAATTTCACCAAGGCGCCACATTCCCATTAACAAATCCCATCATTATGCTTAAGCGAGAGCTGCACACGTTGCGAGATATTGTTCCGAACCTTGGAAACAGATCTCGTCACCAGCGCAACCGATAGCAGCCCGTCCCAGGCTAAGCCCACGGGCACGCCACCTAAACCCGGGCCCAGCCAATAGGTTTGTACGCAATGGCGGATCCAACACTTCAATGAGTGAGGGGGCTAGAGGGCTCGAGCCTCCTCTACCATTGCCTCGGATCAGCCTCCGACTATGCATTTACTACAGGCGCTCTGTCATTTTTGGGGAGCTTGAATTTCCTTAGCCCCCTTGTATCTGCCACTGCTTGTATAGTGCTTGTAAGGTGTATTATATTTGGGGGAGGGGGTTATCGAGGCACCAACCGCCAGGGTCATATGGCGTCTCCAACTCTTTCCATGTTGGCAGTGGCGAATCCAGGGGGGGCAAAAAAGGCATTTGCTCCCCCAAACGAAAAAGCTCGGGGAAAAACTATGTTCCCCCCGCAAAGTGGTCGACCTTCTTTATGCCCCGACTTCTTTTTAGTTTATAAGCAAGATTTTGGCGCTTCAACTCCCAACTTCAAATAGAACCAGTTAAGTTCAGTGTAAATATTGGGTTTTGGATAGGAGAAAAAGTATCTTGATCCCATATTTTTCACCCCGTGACCTTTTTTACTCTTCGTCTCAAATATCCCAAATTCTACCATCAAGTCATATTATTGTAGCACTATTTTTTACTGCGTGACGTCTTTTTTATTTTTCGACTTTGGTTTGCCCCTCCCAAACTGACTGGCTAGATCCGCCACTGCCTATTGGAAGGATTTGGTGGTCAGGGAATCTGCCGGGCCTCGAACCCAGGTCGGCCACGTGGTAAGCGAGCGTGCTAACCAGTACACATCCGCGCCCTCTGTGTATGTAACGTGAGACTGTGCCTTACCCAACCCTTGAAAATTAGATGCCGACTATGAATTGTTAGATTCTAAATCAGAGGATAGAAGCATTGTTAAAATGTATGTCAAGGCCTGCTTCTCACAAGTCATGGATGAAAGAAACGTGCAAGTACGCGCCTGTTGTGTTGGCGCCGGCTGCACGTGGGCATGGTCGCCACGTGCCGTGGTGCAGACGGCACCCCTGCGGCGCAGATGCCGGCAGCATGAACCGGTCCGAAACTCCGGACTGGCTAATTAGTGTTCTCAATTAGGTCGCAACTGTCATACCTGAGTAACGCTTAGGCTAAAACTTTGGTCAAGTTGTGGGTCAGGCGACGGAGGGGGCAGTGGTGTAGCCGATGACGAAACCCTTTATTGCTTTCAAGGGTTCATGTATTCTAAGGGCCACAAATTGGTCGCCCTCCGTCCCTTGGTTACCACCTTAAGCGTTCACCACTGCCCTTTTACCCGCCAGAGACCTTACCCATGACCTGCCCAAAACGCTACCCAAAGTGTTACCCAGGTCGGGAAGTATCCGGCCCGAGTGTAAGCCGAGCCGATTTGGGAGAAGCGAGGCCCTGGGCTGGCCACAGGTTGTCAGGCCAGAGTTTGGACAGACCGAGTTCTGGAGATCGCGCACAAGCAAATCACCTAGGCTGAAGACAGGGACAGACATAGGCTGAAGACAGACATCGGGTCTAATCCGCTTCAGCTTGAGCCTGCTTGTTCAGCCTATAAAAATATACCGTTATAAGCGAGGGTCCGGAAATTTAGACTCCGGTATAGGGTGATATTGACTCTTAAAGAATTGATGTAATCCCGACAAGGAAAAACAACGTTACAAAAGAATCACAACTATACTTGCATGCTATGTTTTGCTTTTTTACATCTTTGAAGAAACAAAATGGCCCAATCATAGGCGGATCCAGGATTGCCGATCGGGGGCACCTTCCCGGGGGCGCCATCCGGACCGGGGGCGCCATCCGGACCAGAGGGGCGCCACTTATGACCGGCAAAAGCTATCAGGTGGGCGCCAATCCTATCGGTGGGCGCCGACTTTCGCATCCTGGGGGGTGGGAAGCGACATTTGGGGGCGCCATCGACCTTCAGGGGGCGCCGAGGGTCGATCGGGGGACGCCCCCTTGCCCCCTGATCGCCTATGGGCCCAATGGTGTAAAATGATAAAGAAAACTTAGAGTCAATTCCATGTCCTGCATTTCTATTGATAGTCAGAAGTGGTGTTAGTAGTAGCCTTTACTATGAAACTTGCTAAACATATCTACGCATTCAAAACCCCTCATAAATAACAAAGTACTGACACTAAACACCCGATGTTGCGGTCTTTTTATAGCAGCTCATTTGTTTACCAAATAAGCAACAGTTGCGCCATCGTTTAATCGAAGCGCTGAGCGCTCTTTAGGAATAAAAATATCATTGCATAGTGATGTGTCCACTTCGATGTTTCTTTGTAACGGAAGCCTTGCATGCAGCTGTGATTCTCATAACTCATCCTGTTTCTAATTATTTCCATGAATGCTCTCTGTAGGAGCAGCCTGGCAGAAGCAGCCAGCCACCCGACAAAGAAGACGGGATTCTCGGCGGCTTCAAACTCAGCCAGCGGAATCTAATTCCCACAGGTTATTCCGGACTCGCCTCCGTGGATAATTGAGTCATTAATTCAAGGCGAGCCGGTCGCTGTGTGCAAGTCAACTAACTGCTCGTGGCTGTTTTCTCAGGGTACTTGCACTTCCACCATGCAGTATGATGGACGCTGATTGAATTATCTGCGTCATAAATTGACTCATTCGCGTCATAATCGCGCAGCAGCCGTTGCCGACAGGTTTATTCACAGCTCATTGCCTGAACCTGACAGCACAATTTATCCCAAGTGGCACTGGGAGTGTGGCGGCGCACCCCCGACTACAAACTGCCGCTCAGAGCCGGGCGGCGTCCGACCGGCCTGTAAACACCGTCGCCGCGACAGCAGAAGGCGGTAGATCGAGTGGCTGCTGTTTTCTTAAATTGGGGACGACAAACAGAGCATTCCGTGCACAGGTGAAGGCTGTTGAAGGCTGCCGCTGCTGCAAAACAAGGTTGTTAGACGACCCGTGTCTACCCTCAGGTGGCACCGATGCGAAAATGCTCTTGGCTTTTTTTGGAAGACATGGTTTGTCTGGTCTTTTTTCCTCTTACATTAGCAAGCTAAATAGATTTATGTTGGAAAGTATGTCAACCATGTCATTGGCGGACGCAGGGGGGCCATTCCGGCCATGGCCCTCCAAGGCGCTGGACGGGGGGAGGTGGCAAACTATCTTTTGGCCCCCAAACGCCAGAGAAATTTTTTAAAAAAGTGTTTACACTAGGTCTGCAGAGCAAAAAATTTCGCTCCCGTCCCCGTCCCCCCCCAGGAGAGCGATCATGCACTTGGAGAGGTAGCTTATACTAGGTGTGTCGAGCACCCAAATTGCACGTCCCGCCCCAGGAGGACAGGCAGACATGGGTTTGCCCCCCCCAAACTCGGGTCTGCGTCCGCCCCTGAACCTTTTTGCTAGATTACCTGTGTCTTCAGCAGGCTGAGGAATCAAATCAAGGGACTATGAAACTAGTAAGTCAATTATTTTCATTATTTTCTGTCGCACTAAGCAGTTCAATGAGTCTGCTTTGTCTGTTTTCCGCTGGCTTTGAAACTGCACAATATTAGCCACAATACCTTGCAGGCTCATGAGTTGATCTGCTCACAGTTTTGCTCAAACGTAAACCCCGATGGGAAAGCGGGACAAAGCAAGCCAGTGGAGAGGTCATCTGGTCCCTTCGTTAGCCTCTAAACCTTTGTGGAGCAAGCATAATTACTGCGTTGTGAGCCATCCTACGCTGATAATTCCTCGGAACATTAAACAAAGTGACAGTCCAGCACGCAAACATGCCGGATAAGGGGGTCAGCAGACAAGTACCACTCGTTGTTTGGAATCGCGTGTGTACAGCTACTGAAAAGGAAAAGGCAGCTCTAAATTCAATCTCACTGCCACTACAGTGAAGATTGAGCCCCTCCAGCGCACCTAAAAATATATATTTTGATAGCAAGAAAATAATTGTGTTGTAAAAAACCTAAAGATTACGGGTGTTATCTCGGCGGCGGCAAAGGTGGCACAGTCGGTTGTTGCACAGCATGTTCCCCGCCTCGGCATTTTCCTTTCCACCCCATTACCATACAATCTCTGGCTTTAATGACATCATCTTTTGGCGCGATTTCAGATGGGCGCGATATCGCGGCATGGTGCTCAGCTCTCAGCAGCACTGACTCTTCACAGTTTGCGGTCGCTATCTTGCATTCAGAGTATGCCGACGATCCGGCAGCTGCATCGTGTTGTTTACCGAGCCGGGGTCCACTCATTAGCGCTTTCGCGGCGGAACTAACTGCCGCTGTCGACGGCGTCGGATTATAAAAGTCCGCCGGGCACGCTCACGACGGCCGCCAAAGACGCACCGTTGAGTGAGCCCTCCTTCCTGTGCCGCCTCGCTCTATCCCTCCCTCCTCTCCCTCTCTGACTCGCTCTGGACCAACGACAGGTTCTAATTTTGTGGTGTCCTGTTCCATCTCACAGAAACTCATGAACTTTTCTAAAACAACAAAAACAAAGCGGCATTCCATTCCAATCCTTTGCCGACGTAAAACAGCTCGTCCAAAATCTGAACCAACCAGATTCGTCAATGTCCGGAGTTGTGTGGGTTCTGCTTGTGGACTGGATTCGCATTGCCGGAGTTGTCCAGGTTCTGCCTGTCAACCAGATTCGTGATTCTCGAAGTTGTTCGGGCTCTGCCTGTTGACTGGATTCGTATTTCTGTAGCTGTGCGGGTTCTGGCAGTTTTGTCCGATTGGCGATTGTGGCAGCTGTGCAGGTTCTGACTGTTTGTCAGATTGGTGATTGTGGCAGCTGTGCAGGTTCTGGCTGTTTTGTCAGATTGGTGATTGTGGCAGCTGTGCGGGTTCTGGCTGTTTTTTCAGATTGGCGATAGTGGCAGCTGTGCGGGTTCTGGCTGTTTTGTCAGATTGGAATTGAGGCAGCTATGCAGGTTCTGGCTGTTTTGTCAGATTGGCGATTGGTGTGCAGGTTCTGGCTGTTTTGTCAGATTGGCGATTGTGGCAGCTGTGCGAGCTCTGGCTGTGGCCGCAGGCTGGCCCGCCGCGGCTGGCTGAGTTTACGCCAGCGCACAAAGCCAGCGCTCGGAGACGCAGCAGCGCGCGTCACGCTGACTGCTGAGGCGCAGACTCTGCTCAGTGGTGGTGCCAACGTCACAAACGCACGAGGCCTGCCGCGCGCCGCCCTGGTGGGACGGCACAGCCAACCCGGCTCCAACTGTCGCTCATAAACCCCGCTGCAGCGTCACCGTTTCCAGAGCCCGGCGGCCTCCCCGGCGATTAATCGTGTTGCTAAGTAAGAAGACCGAGATGGAATTTCCGGCCAGGCTTTAGAGTGCCACTTCTGACACGACGCTGACTGGGAGGGCTTGTGTCTGTTAGCCTTCCTGCGGGTCTGCGTATGTGAGGACAGTGCCATGGGCGCACTCAGGGTCCCACTGAAGGTGTGAACAAATACACATTTCAGTGGGTGATATTTCGGCCCCTTTTATTATCCAGCACCATTTTCGTTTCTTATTCTTTCGAAATGGTAAATATGGAATATCCGTGACCGTTGGCCCTGGCGAGTTTGCCTTTGGCAGAAGCGTGGTCAGCCTCAGCTCCGGCGTTACTGTGACAGACGCTGATCACTCCTCTGTCGGGCCGTCCCAATTCCTCCCCAACACACCCTTTGTATGGTAACGAAGACAGCGACGATTCCTTGAAATAGAAAGATAACAATGCTAGCTCTGGGTCGAGCCCTGGGAGCCAACAGCGTATAGTACTCAGGGCAGCCGTGAGAAAGTCTACAGTGCTGGTCTTTAAGCCTCAGCCACGGTTCGAAGCGTCAGCAGCCAAACATAACGCCGAATCAGCGGTAAACGAGAATAATTGAACATTTAGCTACACAGGTCCGCCATTGCTACAGAAACTCATGATGATAGAGAAACATGTTTTATTTTCCAAAAAAGTAGTGCTTTTCGCTTGCATGTTAGGTATGAACAGAACCTACTTTCAGTAACGGAAAAAGAAAAATAATTACAAAGCAACAAAATGCGCCCAACTTTCTAGATGGATGGGCCACAGACTTGTTGAGGCGCGACTCAAAATCAGAGTCAATTCTGAATCGGCTTAGTTGTTGTTCGAGTCAGAGTTGAATCGATTCGCTTCAGGATCTGATTTTTATAAATTTTGTCAAGCTGTTTCAGTTCGACGTTGGAGTCGAGTCTCACTAAAGTCATCAATGGACTTGTCACGGAGACCCCGACCCCACCACCTGATCGAGCAACTCCCACAATGAAGGGTTGATTTAGAAGCCAAAGTTTAACGTCCACAAAGCACAGGGACGGCCGCCCCGCTCAGGTCACCTTTCCCAGTCAGTTGCCAGTCGACCTGTACGTCGGGTAAACTATTGAGCGCCGGAGCGTCTCGGGAACCGATCCCAAGCCTGGCTGCCTGCCAATGTGTTCTGGAGCGGGCCGGAGCCAAACGCTCACACGGCTACCGGGGGGCATTTGAGCCATGAGTCGACTCAATTGCTCGGTCGGTTGAGTTGAGTCAGAATCGGAGTCAGTCTGAAAGTAGTGAGTCAGAGTGGAGTCGACTCAACACCTTCACGTTTTGAACATGTATGCTCAAAAGGCTAACTTCTGAAAGTACACCACTTACACCACTACATCACTACACCACTATGTTGTTATTTAGTGATAATAAGTTTTTTATATCCACATCAGGGCCAGTAAAAGGGAAGGGATGCAGAGACACAGTGGTGGGCACACGGATAAAAGGACTGCACGTCATGGGTCATCCTGCTAGTGGAGATTGGGCTACTAACTTTGGAAAGCTCAGACGTTCATTTGTGCTTGGTGAAGGTATTATTACTTAGCTTACCATGTATACCTGTTTTTGCTTGATCATAATCTCTTATCTTCTCCGCACTCTCACTGCATTTGGTTTTGGTATAATGGGTAAGTGTGATTTGGGGTCTGTTTGTGGGGAAAGAAGAAGAAAAATGTCGTGGAGGTGTTGCTTTGTAGGGGGCAAATTCATGCCATAGGTATGCTTGATAAAGAAAAGTGCATTGATTTGAAGTGAAGAAGGGAAAAACATTGTCTTCTCACCCAACACACATGTTGGCAGTTTTCCATAAGGAGCAAAAGTACTAGATCATGCATGCCCCTGGGACATTGATAAGTGCAGAGAGGACAACTATCAGATACGTTATCCTTGTCCTCATCTACTTTCAGATGGTATGTTTGTCAATGTTTATACAATGGTTTGTCATCGACAAGTCTGATGGATAGATAGATTTTTAGGAGGTGGTGTGGAATAAGGCCCGAGAGCTCCTTAGTACAAAAAACAGTGAAAATGTATTTTTAAATAGGTTATTTTCGAAAATGTCAGTACCATTTTCCAGCAGTCGTGTTGCGAGCAAATCCAGACCGTGGACAATTTTGGCCAGCCCCGCCCTCACCTAATTATCTGACGTCAGCTATACTTACTGACGCCGCGACATGTTCTTCGAGAGATGGGGGTCCGAAAGGTGTTCCACTTAATCTACTTCCAGTTGGCTCGCATCAATACTTTATTTTATTTGAAACTTAATGAGGAGGCACTCCTCTGGGTTCCTCAGCGCCAGAAACCATGGTTCGGTGCAGGACATATTTGAAAGATTCAGATCAAGTAGTAACATTTTTACCTGAACTTCACTTGCCACGTTCCGTTACAAAAGTGATGAGTTCAAATCGACACCACCTACACGGGCAGCAGCTCGGGGGCTACACCTGCTGGCAGTGCGGCGGGAAGGGCTCGTCACAGTGGTGGGACGCGCGCCGCGACGCCCTGTTTGTGCGGATCGGTTACTTTGGTGGCCACACTGCGGCGCCTGGGCCCGTGCGGCCCGGCACGCGATCGCAGCGTCGCGTGACGCTGCTCTTGCAGAGCTCGAGCCCAGGCAAACAACCGGCCGCGCCGGTGGCCTGCTCCTAGATGACATTATAATGCAGCTACGGCGCGGTGCAGCTCTGCAGCGGTATGAGCCTAATCGAAACTACGCCCGGCCACCGTGTTTAGTTCTGTTTCGATGTTAGCATGCTGCATATCATCGAGTTTTGGTTTTACGTCGGTGTACTTTTGTTTTCATATGTAGCCTTCCGTATAATTTTTAGGTTGAACAAACCGTCGGACAATATACCTATCTTTATTTAGTCAGCCACGTCACTCGTGTGCGTTTGTTATGTTGACGGGGCATCCAAAATTCTTTTTACCAGATTGCAAAACCTATATTGAAACCCCCGCCCTACCATTGTCTTTGAAGGTAAGGCCCAAGACAAGGAGGATAGCTAAGATGGAGAAGTAGGATACCTAAGAACTTGTGGACAACGTGTCCAGATGCGTCTGAGTCGCACCACCAGTCTGGTGGCCAGGGAATTGTGTTCAGGTCAACAGCTTGGTTACGCAGGCTTCTGAATATAAGGAATTGGTAATGTTCCAGTATGCCGAAATATCATCCAGGTTCTGGCAAACTGAAAAATTTCACCCAATCTATTTTTCTGATGTAAATGATAAAACAAACTCTATGAGGATTCTTAAAAGTTTTTTGGAAGATGTTAGATCATTGACGTCAACAGAAACAATGCCACAAATGCTTGGGCAAGATGGATATTCAGCTAACTTGTGTTTATAGTCTAACCTTTAGCAATATTCTGGATGTTTTCTTTTCATGCATTTCTCTAAGCTAGTATAAAAATCATTGAGGTATCATTGCAGTCCCCTGTCAGAGCATTTCTAGTGCTGCTATTCTCTTCGAGTGATTTGAATGAATTTACTGCATTTTTTACTTGACTTTCTTTGACCAAGATAATCCAGCCCCCAGCATGACCGGTTCAGGCCAAATCTCCTGTTCTATGAATTATTCTAGAACTGTCTGCATCAGACATAGTCACTCAACAGGTTTGAGACTCCAAACAGACCAAGCCGGACTTATTTTCACATGGACTTACAGTGTTGCATTCCTCCGTGCTCACTCATCCGAATGTGGACTCAATGCCCTACAAATACGTGATGTGGTGGTTCGTATCTTGCTTGGCATTCTCTTTAGCGATGGGGACATTAGCTCCCGGTCTCAGTTTCGAATAATATTTATATGATAGATTTCTGGCCGATACTGCAGGCGGTTTTATTACGAAGCTTCGGGGAATATTTAGCAATATGAAGGAATGTCAGATGGAGT
Organism: Lepas anatifera; assembly: GCA_034440635.1. Taxonomy (NCBI): domain Eukaryota; kingdom Metazoa; phylum Arthropoda; class Thecostraca; family Lepadidae; genus Lepas; species Lepas anatifera. Next base: position 477,839 of record JAOTON010002048.1, read on the forward strand.
TTTCATTTCAGTATTATCAACTATTATTTTGCAGTACGGCATGCGCCAGACCTGCCACATCCCAGCGATGAGAAAATGAGATTTTTTTCAACGCAAGACAATTGCACTTAATTCTTCAGATGAGATCAAAGTGTAATGTATTGGAAAACATTTTGGTAGGAGTTATTCAGAACTACATGAGGTAAGCCTTATCTGCATTGTTTCGCTTGTCTTTGATGTATATTTATTATTTCTGCTCAATTTTCAAACACAAAAATTTCCTTCATCAAAATCAGGGGCGGACGCAGACCCGAGTTTTGGGGGGAGCAAACCATGTCTGCCTCTCCTCCTGGGGGGGGGGGGTGGGACGTGCAATTTGGGTGCTCGACAGACCTAGGATAAGCTACCTCTCCAAGTGCATGATCACTCTCCTGGGGGGGATGGGGTGGTGGTGGGAGTGAAGATTGTTTACTCCACAGACCTAGTGTAAACACCTTTTTCAAAAATTTCTCCAGCGTTTGGGGGGCAAAAATAGTTTGCCCCCTCATTTGGTCCCCTGGAAGAATATTCCCCCCTGCGTCCGCCAATGATTAAAATAACACCCATAACTCGTAGAATGGTCCCTAAAACTCGAAGAAAAGACGTCATCCAATTCCGAGGTTTTTTCAACCAATCGCAATCGGTGATTGCCACGGAAGGTCTAGGTCGGAAGGTCATTCATTCCTAATTCAACAGGAAGAATATTGCAACAACACTGTACGTTATTGCATTTCCAGGGCATTCTGTCCCTTATTTGTCTGGAAAATTCAGGAAAACATTTTCTTTAAGAGTTTTAGGTGAGGTTTAATCCCTTTCAGGGAACAATACAGGTGGAATAAATGCTATTGCCTAATCGGTGCATTATGCATATTTTTAGGGTTTTGCTTAATTTACCATGGTAAACGCATATACTGGGGCCATGAATATAAATTGTATTTATCTTAAAATTGCTATCAATAAATTGTTTACACTATATATTTTATTTTTGAATACGGAACAGGCATTTCATATGTTGAATACCCATGATAGCGCCATTGGGATTTGCTTGTTTGCCAATGAACCAATAAAACGCCTCTATGATCGATAACCAAGCAAACGCTTCTGCTTCAAGATGGTAAGGGAAGGTTTGCTTATGCTTTTTTGGCTGGATAATTGCTATTCGTTTTTACACAGGCGAATTAAATACCGATAATTTGCTTGGAACACGAAAAAAACTAGAAATCGGCCAGAAAATGATTCGATAATAATTGAGTAAATTGTTCCGTTTATATTTTTTGAATAAAGAAAGTTCTTAGGTTTGATGCTCAAGAACTAACTCAGCAAAAGCGTACAATATACACCTCGGAAACACAGTCCTTTCTTAAATGATTTAATAAAACAGGAGAGCTTGTGGCAGTGCCATTATGTAAAAAGAAGTATGTTGAGAATAATGATGATTTGTCTCCCAATGTTTGTTATATTTGACATGAAAAAGAACAATCGAAATGTGAGTCTCACATTTCCATCGTTGTTCTCCATATAAAAATTGATAAGCAATTGGCTGACAAATGATAATTTTTATCAACCTACTTCTCTTTCTGAAAGCTCACGTGCATTCCGGCTGCCAGTATTTAATTTTTTGCAGCGTTGAAACGGCTCAAAATTCTTATTCGGAGGCATTGCAAGGCTTTATGGAAGCGCATGCCTCTTTGGTGTAGGGCAACATCTTTGTTGGAAAGTTTGATGCATGAACTTGAATTGATGCGCTGCTCACGAGAACAGGTTTCATTCCGGTACACATATTTGCAGATATAAACCTGTCATTAGCGCAACGATTGGGTCGGGCCGGTTCGGTTCGCTCATGTGTGAAATTCTATCCATAGACCTCGCGACCGCTGCGCACCCGCCCGATAATGAAGAAATATCGGTACTCCTGGTAATCAAATTGCGCTGTCACCATTCTCCCTCTTTTTCTGGTGTGCGATTAATTTGTGTGTATATATTCCTGAACGCTTGCTGTTTGCTCATATGTGGTTGCACCCAAGATTACTTTAAATAAGGTTGGCCCATTAAAATAATTCCTTCCCGGGGGTGACGTCACAAAGCGATGTGGTGGGGATATCGCTGCAGTAACTGAGACATAGCTCTTATGGAGGTTGTGGGGCTAATTTAGACGCACACGCTCTCAATTAATTAGACTTAACCCCTCTTTAGGGGACAGACTTTACAATTAAACTGAATTTGAGATTACCTATGATGAAATAAGAATTGAATCCCTCTAGATCTCTAAGACATACTTTGCCTGTCGAATATGTTTGAATTGGATGAATTTTAACATGGCGCCCTATGGGCGAAGGAAGATTTCATCGCCAGCGTGACGTCATATTAAGGGCAGCTCGGATTGGTATGTGGAGGCTGGTTGCACCATTCTACAATCCGGTAGCTTCGAGAGGATGCAGATTGCAAAGTGCAGCGAGGGCTTCGTGACGATATTTTAACTGTTCTTTTGGATGATGATTATTGGAGTTTTAGGGCACTGAAGCTACAAAGGCTATATGTGTTTTAACTGTTCTTTGATGGCGTATGAGAGCTTAGAAAATTAATAAACACCATCGTGAATGAAATGTCTAACTAATGAGTGAAGTAATGAAATAGATGATGACGAACTTAAAATGAGTCTATTTGGACTCTCCTTTACCGTTACTAAAACCTTCACGATGATATTAAGCTGCATATCGACGGCAAAGCAAGGTGGAATCTGTGTTCCATGAATGCATGCAAATATACAATTTGTGATTATAACAATTTTCGCTAAGCTTCCAGTCTAATTTTTGATGACCAAAAATTTTACGGGTTGACTATATTTAAATTCGCGGCTTGCATCTTATACTGGTTCTGTCCTAAATCCATAGTCTGGGTCAAGCACACTGACTGCCAATCACTCTAAATTCAAACCTGAGTCCCACGACTGTGATTCAATAAGTTCGAATCTATATCTTACCAAATTAGATAATTTTTTACAGGTCAGAAAGCTCTTAGTCGACTTAAACTGATGGTAGGATTTTTTCGCCCTGGCTCTACTTGGAAGCTGTAGTCAATTGGTCAGTTTCGACAGAATCTAAATTTTTCCGTGATGGGGACTTTTCTTCCCCAATCAATGAGTGAAGCAGTGAGTTTGAGTCCATTCCTGGTTTGATTCAAACAATGGTGCTAGTCCCAGCTATCGGAATAGTGAAGCCTAAGTTCTCCGGTCCATTGAGTGTAGCACAAGTCGCTAGTTTAAAACCATCGCAGCTTAATGAATAGATGAGCGCGTGCAAAGTTACCAATTTGGTAGAAAATGAGGCAAGAGCAGTTCTGCACGTGCCTCATTTTCTAACAGTAACAGTTAGTTCTCCAGAATCAAAGCTCGACAGCCGGAAGCATGTACAGGTACACGCCTCACTGGAATTCCATGCATTTAAACATGCGTGAGCCGCCATAAGTATGACGGGCATGGCGTGGGCCCAGCTATCCCGCCGGCCAGCAGCGGCACTCCCAGCGCGCGGTCGGTGGAAAGCGGCGGACGCGACGCTCCCTCCCTCGCTCCTCCTGGCCTGTCGATCCGTCCCAGTTTAGAATGCTTCTCCCCAAACTGCACTGGACATATGTATTGAGTCAGATTCTTTTGAGCTGGCTGAAATCTGTTGGTTATTATATGGTCTTTATAAAACCCAAGCTTATAATGCCTGGATAGCAACAGACATCTCTGGAAGTGAGGTGAAATAGGAGGATTTTGGTTATTCTGATGATTTAGCGTGAGCCTTCGTCTACTTATAAGCAGCTGCAACTAATGCGCTTATTTGCAATGGCTTTGCAACTTCGCTCAGAAATTAAAACATCAGCTGGCCAAAGCACCTCACGCCAGAGGCCATAAAGCTCAGATCCCATCGGAAGCCAGACCCATGTGCGAAGTTCCACGGCAAATCCTGACCAATCTATTGGCACACCACGAACCAATCCGAATAAAAATTTTTCCCGCAAATACAACTAAATCTACAAAAACTTGGATCCAAACCAGCATCTAGATTCAGACCTGTCCGAATTCTCCCGCCAATCCGCTGCAATCTGATCCGCTCAGGCAAAGGTTACATGACCCATTATTATACAGAGAGGCGACGGTTCTAGGCGACATCGCAGTACCAAATGCTGCTTTTCAATGTGTTTTCTTTTCAAACGTTGATAAGTTTTGAAGTGCTGCGGCGAGGAGCATGATGATGAGTTGTTAAGATGTTCTGGCTCTCCCTCGAATCGGAAATATAAAAACACTGAGATTATCTTGTGTTTTTATTTCTGATTCGAGGAGCCTTTAATCTGTTTTCTTTTCAATGTGTTTTTTCTCAGAGTTGCTTCTTCCCAGTAAAGCAACAGCACGGGTCCGTCTGGGCAGTACAAGCCTCTGAGATTTTTGGGGTTGCATGACATCTTTGCACCCTGTGAGTTCATCCGTATACGTCTAAACACTCAGCATACGTCAACGAGTCAGGTTTCGTTGTGTTCCTATGCCGACGACAATTTATCGGCCTGGTATTTTGCAAACTAGCTGGTGCTAAGAGGGGTGTGCACGAGCGCACATGAGGTATGGCACGAGCGCTGAAAAGAACACTATCTTTATTGCATCAGCATTGGTAACCCACACAAATTCAAGACAAAATTTGCGCCAGCAGTTTCAAAACCCACGAACATCAGTCACATCATTATCACATCACTCACCCGTGTGGACATGCTGGACGTGCTACGACGTGGCCTCAGAAGTGTGGCATGGCCAACCTCGTCTCCAGCCTCTAGTCGGGTGTGGACGCGGGGGCTGGAGCCGATCAGACGCGAACTCATTCCAGGCCAGCTGATTCTGCGCGCCCTCGCAGAGATGAGACGCGGCGGTCTGTCTGCCAGCAGTGACCTCGACCCTGTGACCTGACCGGCCGGCCGTGACCTGACGGCGAGGAGCGGTCCAACAGTCGGCTAAACCAACCCTACTGCCGCCGACTGAAGGTCGGAACCAGCTGTTGTCTCCTTTTCAGTGATACGGGCGAGAAGAAGACGGGACACCGACACTTGTCTTCAAGACGGATACTCCCTCACAATGCTCCGGTCCTGAGTGATATTTCGGAAGGATAGCGGTGTTTAAAACACCCAAACACAAGCCCCACACACGGAGGCAGATCAAGATGCCGGTAGCCAGCGGCTGTCCGACGGTGATATATTTCCACCCTACTGCTCCACTTCACTGTCCGTCTCAGAGACGTGACCTGGGTCCTCCCAAACCAGACCGTCACCGCCAGTGTCTCCCGCCGCTCTACACCTCTGGACAGGTGCGCAGACCGGCGCTCTCGCATCCGAGAGGTCCGAGCGAGATCCACCGAGAGCCGACCGGACTCGACTGGCGCGCGTGCCCCCACTCGGCAGACGCAGCGACGACTGAGGCTTCTCCAGCCCACCACTCGCCGCCGACACACTGCGGCCGTGATGACGTCACCACCGGCCGTGACGTCACTGTCAACTCCTCCGGCTGTGCAAAACTGGGCATTTAGCAACGGCGCGGGGAATGGCCGGTGTGAATGTGCATGTTTCTGACGACAGCGAAGCTCACGCCGGAACAGCGAATTCGGAAGAGAGCTTGTCGACAGTGACTTGTGCAGGCAGCCAGTGACGGGTGTAGAATTTCGGCAACGGAAGGGGGGAGTGGAACCTGAAGGGGTAGCATATACACCACTAAAGGGGGGGCTTTCATGTATGCCAGGGATACTCTCCTGACGCTTTTTGTGTTTTTAAGGGGTGATTGTTTTAAAAGTCTTGCCAGAAATTACCATAACAAATTTAACCAAAAAGGTGCCAATATACGGAGGGGGGGCAAATGATACAACTTAATTCCCTGGCTGACAGTGGGTGGGGGCAAACAGTGAAGAGTCAATTCTAAGGCGCCTGTACCGTACAACTCCTAAATGTGCATGGTGTTGGCGGCGGCTTTGGCACCCGACATCCACGGCGACTGGCTCCACTGACCTAAGGGGAACCACCCCGTTCGCCCCTCCCCTAGATCCATCCCTGGCGGTGGCTTCGAACCCAACAGCAGGCGTTAATTCCATACATTCTAAAATGCAGTCACAGCAGGCTTTAAAAAAGGCATTCGTGCCCGCCTTTCCAAATAGGTAGAATTCAACCGTTCCTTGTAAAACAGCAACGCGACTGGGCCTGGTATCGGCAATACTGATATTGAACCCAAAATGTTCAACCACCCAGAGGGGCATTCCAGCCTTTGATGACACGAGACAGCCAATGGCCATATATGCATACATCAGATAAGCATGCACGCTGTACCGCACAACGCATAGCGCCTGATGCTCTGTTGTACCGCACAACGCAGAGCGCCTGATGCTCTGTTGTACCGCACAACGCATAGCGCCTGATGCTATGCTGTACCGTACAACACATGTTGCCTGTGGTTATATTGTTACGCACAGCACAGCGCCTGATGCTTTGCTGTACCCAGTGGCGGATCTAGCCAGTCGGTTTGGGGGCAAACCAAAGCAAAAGACAAAAACAAAAAAGGTCACGCAGTGAAATTATGCTACAATATGACGACGGTAGAATTTGTGGTATTTGAGGTCAAAAGCAAAATAAGCCTTACGGGGTGAAAAATATGGGCTCAAAATACTTTTTTCCTCTCCAAGGCCCAATATTTACACTGAACTTAACTGGTTCTGTTTAAAGTTAAGAGTTGAAGTACCAAAATCTTGCCTATAACCTAAAAAGGAGTCGGGGCAAAAGGAGGTCGACCGCTTTGGGGGAAAAATTTGTTTTGCCCCGAGCTTTTCCGTTTGGGGGGCAAATGTCTTTTTGCCCCCCTCTGGATCCGCCACTGGCTGTACCGCACAATACATGGTGGCCACATGCTGTTCCGCACAACACAGCGCCTGATGCTGTGCTGTAACGCATAACACATAGTGGCCATGTGCTGTTCCGCACAACACATGACGCCTGATGCTGTGCTGTACCGCACAACACATGATGTCTGTGGCCATATGCTGTTCCGCACAACACAAGCGCCTGATGATGCGCTGTACCGCACAATACATAGTGGTCACATGCTGTTCCGCACAACACATGGTGTCTGATGTTGTGCTGTACCACACAACACATGACACCTGATGTTATTGCTGTACCGCACAACACATGGCGCCTGATGTTACGCTGTACCGCACAACACGTGGCGCCTGACTTTATGCTGTACCGCACAACACCACAACACAGGACGGCTGATGATATCTTAAACCGGCACCGTCTGGGGCAGGGGTAATCGGACTTTCAGATCATTGCAAATTATTCTGAACCGATTTTAGTTGAAGGTTTGTTGCTTTGGGCTCTGTAGGTACTGTGGTCAATTTGTCAGTTTTTAACTGAGAACTGATCTCAAGCTTATGATATTTTTCTATATTTTGTTAACTCACTGCTCGTTTAAAAGGTAGGCAGGAGTGTCTTTCCTCACCCATACAGCCAGGCCAAAAAATGCGTCCAACTCCCAGATTATATGTTAGTTCACTTATGTTAGCTGGCTGTACCACTCCCACAGGCGGTGGAACTGGGGGGGGGGCACGTGCCTCTGTGTCCCCTCCGTAAATCAGAAATTTTAACACTAGCCCTATGGCGTTGACTGGAAAGAAATAGGTTGAAAAGCCCATGGTGCCCCCTTAAATTCTGGCGTTCCGCCGTCACCGACCACTCCCCGCTAGTTTTTTTTGTATTTGATGCATCTACCAAGCTACCTATTGTTAGTAGTATTTACTCCATGGCTCCACCGAACGATATGTCACCTAGTTACATTCGGTGGGGCCACGAGGAAAATTATTGTTTTAGTGGGTAAATGTTTGAAAGTATGAAAACTTGAGTCGGGAAAACAGGGCAGTTGGTGCTTAATCAAATTAGTGAATCACTTTTCAGAAATATACGATTCCAAAAAAAGTTGCGAAGTGTTTTCTTAAGAATAGATTTTTTAAACGGAACATAATCTATATCAGGAATCTTTCGGGCGCTACCGGAAGGAAAAATCGGCAAGCTCTCAGAAATATCTAAATTATAGGTCAGGTCAATACTAAACGTACCGGAGGCCACCAAACGAGACACTTCTTGAATAAGTGTTGTGCATACTAATTTTAAGCGAAACATAGCATGTACATCAATGAGTTTGGTCTCTAAGTAACCACCTTCACCCATAGATTCCGATGACGTAGGTAGTACATCATGACATCGGAAAAAGTACTTACTTGATACTTTCAGTTTCACCATCCTCCGCTGCAAGTAGCGGCGCTCCTGAACTGGAATTTGGAGTCCAAGATACCCTCACCTTAACCCTAGCCCTGTCAGGCTTCAGGCTCCCCTATTACTGTCAGGGGGATTTGCCCTTCCCTCTAAAATCTTTCTCTAAAATGAATACTTACCCCGCCCGATCAAAAATCAAAGTCGGATCAATTTGTGTGAGGCTCAACTCAACGAAAAAAATTGCGGCCATTGGTGTGCAAAATATGCCTTTTATCAACAGTTTTTTAAGATTTTCCATAACTATTGGTCCTGTTGTGTGTTGTTTTATTCCAACAACAAAAAATCGCATTGCCAAATAATTAATGCAAAACTGAAAACATTATTCAGTTGTGCGAACATTTAAAATTCAATGGTTGTTCCAGGTCCAGAACCATGGTGAAGCATAAAAATTTCACCAGTTTTTTTAATATATTTTCAAACGTCAGATACTGGGTGGTATCTTTTCCATCGAGACAAATGGCATAATGTTAAAAATCATCATCAGAGACGTTTTCAGGAAAGTAAGATAATGAGGCAGTATGCAGATTGTCAATGTCTGAAAGGCATGTGCCAATGTTATTCGTTCGGCCAATGATACTTTTCATACTTTCCAGCCTCCATCCGGTCATGCCAAATCCGGGGATTGAATGGTTTTGTCTCCTGGCTTTGCGTATGAGTGAATTTTTCTCTATTCGGTCTCGGAACCAAATGCATGCTCAAGATGTTGTTCCATTTATTGCACTTAGTATACTAAAAATGTGCTTGGTACATGCGTAAACCTGCGTTGGCTATAATGCCTGTGCACGCCCATTACGTCACATTTTCAGATAGTATAGGCATGGTATAGGGTTGTGTGTATGGTAAGGCTCTTTTTCGTATATAATCGTTCGGACTTACTCCACAAAGTGTGTTTGGGGTCGACTTTGTGGAGTAAGTTTGAACGATCGTACACGAGCATTCGAACTCCACACCATGTCTGTTCAAGAATGGCTCTTTTTGTTCCTCCCGAATCTCCTGTAAGCAGTCTTTTCATCCTGCGAGAGTGCAATCCGGCTACGTTTGAACCCCATTTTGAGTTTCTGGAGCCACCTCTGTGAACAAACTCATATGGAAATTTGAATGAACTATCACGCGACATCTTATTCATAATATCAAAACGTTCCAACAGCTCCCAATATTGTCACAGACAGCTTTATTGTACGCAGAACGCACCGTACACGATAACGCTCGGTTTGCGAGTAAATCTTCCCTGAATACCGGACCTTAGCTCCGCCCCTGGTGAAAAGATAATCCCAAAACTCCCAGAGAATCTGCCCAATTTAGTTTTGGAAGCAGTCAGAAGTTTCAAAAGTCTATCGCAAACTGTTTTGGAAATATTCCGAAAAATCATGAGAGGTGGGCAGAATACCCCCCTCCTCCCCACAGGAAAAGGTTCAGTGACCCCGGGTATCTTTAGCACTGGTGTGTCAGGAATCTCCTCAAAAAGGGGCTACACATACGGTACGCAATTTATGGACTTTTTAGCACTGAGTGAAACTTATCCCGAGCTCAGAGTCTCGCACTGTAACCCTGTTCAGTGGTTATCCAGGCTCTCGTTAGAGTGATTCAAAGTTTCGCACTCGACAACCCAGGATGACAGACTGTTCTAGTCTTTCTACGGCCCTGTAACCCAGGTGGTTCCACCGAGCACGGGTATTCACAGCAGGATGGGCGACCTTGAACTGACAGCCTCGTGTAGTGGCCACTTGGGACCTCTCGAACAGTAGTTCTATCGCCACTCCCATGCTACTATGCATTATCTTGTAGCGAAGAATCATGTTGCCGCGTCGACTACTCTTGTTATACACATATGACACCCCCTGCTGGTGTCTCCCTCGTCCAAAATAGTACCTCTGTCTATGCATGAATCCGGGACACTGGATTCGTCGTGGCATCAGCCTACCCCGAAACCTCTGAATAGAGGAAGAATCTCCAGCCATGAAGTCTTCCAAAAGGATACAAAATCGACTTTGCCGCTTCCAAGACTCGAACCCAAACTCGGCCAGAAAATAGAATACGCGTTCGAAGAGTCATATGTAGCGCAGAAAATGCATGAACTCCAGCGAATTAAAAAAACAAACAATTAAATAGGTTTCCTTTTGATATGCCTACCGTAGCAAAGCCCCGCTTAGCTAAGCGCTGAGTGTATGTACGTCGAAAATTACCATTTTTGCACGTATAGTGTATTGTGTGTCATGATTCGCTTTTATTGGTGGTGAAATGTTTTACGGTCTCAACAGTTGCTCAAGAACAAAACTGTTGGGACAACGCCACCGTTATTTTCCCAATGTAGCTTTGTATTCCCATTTTTATAGTGAGTTTTGGGTTGCGACGGAAGTGGAACAGTCTACTGTGCAAGAACACCTGAGATAGTGTTTAAGAGTCGCTTGAATCTAATGTTGGTTTTAGTCAAAGGTTTATTTTTTTGGCGCTCCCGCTTTCCAAAAGTCCACGCGCCTTGCGCTGGCCATAGGACTGCGCAGTGCGCACCTGTAATTTCTGTTTACGGGGCTGACCTGCTCCGTTCTGCGGCGGTAACTCAGGAGCGACAGGAGCCGTGGACGGCAGCGGGGCGGCGGGTAGCGTCGGCGGCCCGTTTTGCCGTGGCCCGCGGCCGCCAGGGAGTGGCCGGCCTCAGAGGTCACCGACACCTCACGGCTTCTGTAATTGTCTAGACAGGATGAACTCTGGATGTAGAGTTATAGCTGAGACCGGCGGCCACCGGCCCATTATTGACTCCGCCGCCGGAAGTGGTCTCAGCTCCTGCAGCTTCCAGCAAGTGGTGACTACTGGCACAGGAAAGGCCGAATTGAGACGGCTCGGCAGTCATGGTGGGTACCGGCTAGACAACTGGAACTTTTTTGGCTCTTAAAACGGCCACATCTACGCTGCACCGATTTCGATGAGCTACTTTCTGCCACGTTTCTTGCTAGTGTGTGGCACGGAAGAACAGGTTCAGATTTTTTGGTGCCGTTTTAGCTGTTAAAGAGCCTTATAAAGATGTCTGCCGAGGCAAAATCCATCATTACTTTTGCTGAGGACTCTGCGCTTCTACATTGTGGGTGTACTTTTTCAGTCCCTATTAGTTTATTGAGAATATCACTTCCTACTTTACATGTTGAAAAGTCTTTCGTCCAGCCTTGGAATGGGAAAGCAGAGCTATGAAGTGAAGGGATCGATCGTGAAGGTGCTTAATTTATCCATCTCTGAAAGGTGCGGCTGACACTATCTGAGCCACACACAAGAATTGAAATGAATTTAATTGAAAATGGCTGTTTTTGGGAGGGAAGCCAACATCAAGCTCAATGCATGACATTTAGAAAGTGGCCTATATGAACATGAATACGCTAGTAACATCCTGCAATGGAGCTCAGCTATAAACTAGGCATTCCAAGTTTACTTTCATCTGCAAACTTCTACAAATATCCTGGCTTTACGGGGGCATAAGGGCAAGATCGCACAGAGCGGTGGACCAGAATACGCGAAAGTCTTATTTTAGGATGTTTCTAACCAGCAAGGAGCGGATTATTCACCAATTGCTCCTACTACCTGACTGCGGCCGTTGGCACCGCTATGTGCGAAAGGCTTAACGTCCATTAACGACATAGTTTTGAGGCATCAGGCTCTTACATGCTACTTCTGCCCTTCACGTGAGCAGCATCTACACACATCGAGGATATTTCCCGCTCTACGAAATTATCGAGTTTTAGCGATACACAGCTTACCGATGTTTTCACCCGGGTGCATTTAGGCAACCAGTGATCGGATTATGGTTGGAACAAGAGGATTTCCGGCATATTCCATAAAGTAAACGTTGCAGCCATGGACACCTCGAAAAGAAAATCGGAGTGTGAACTTGGCAGTAATGTTCTTGTCATCTATTAGCAGGTTACCTATAAAGCAACCACGCTCGAAGAGGACCGAAAAAAATGTATTGCAAAGTGCATCAACTAGAATCGGTTTTTCTGCAATAGGGCAAGGAATTCTGAAAGAAGCACCTGAGGAGACCAGGCACGGGCTGGCAAAATAACTTTCTCCACCACTCATACAATTACCAATGGCACCATTCCCTTCCAAATTGTACCAAAGATGCGTTCGCAATTTTTGTAAATTTCCATTAAATCATTAGCATAGGATCAAACAAATCAAACAGCGATGGGAGGTAAATTGAAGATCCACGTGATTTACTGTGCTGCGTGCGGATACGGTCCGAGATTCGAGAAGCTCAGAGCGGACCTGGAGAGAATATTCCCGAGAACATTGGACATAACTCACGACGCAACCTGGAAGGTGACCGGCTATTTTGAAGTTCAAATCGTCAACGGAAAGCTTCTCCACTCGAAAAAGAACGGACACGGTTACGTCGACGACTCGGTGAAGATGAACCGGATTGTGCAGGGCATTAAAGACGCACTCCGGGCTTAGCACGCGTCGGAAGCTTAACGTATGTGCCCTTAAAAGTTATCAACGGGGCCCAATTCAAAATACTACAGCGATCCGCTCAACCAAGATAAAAGAATGGAAACTTTGAATGACTCCGCCAGCACCTCTTCCACAAATTTTACTCCAGAATTTGCATGAAGAACCAGTTGCCTCTGGGAAATGATTCAGGCCAGTGATTCGTTTTATTAAAAAAGATCCAAAACTTGTATGATAGAAATCCTTATCAAAAACTTCTGAGCGTCATGTGTCACTAGTCTGATAAAATGTGTAAGCCCGAAAAAGAATCAAATTACCAGGGTATAACTACGCTGAACAATACAGTTTGCACTCAGAATCTACTTTTTTACGCTCACAGTACACAAACTTGAACTCGAATGTATTTCATCACAGCAAGTATATTCCTCACATACATTTTAACGTACTCGAAAATAAGTTGCATTACGTTGCCGAGTACTGCGCGCAGCAATTTACCGACAATACGGCATAACCAGTCCTATTTCATCTGGAACCGACCACGTAGCGCATGTTACGTGTTCCACACTTGCATGGCAGATGCGGTCTTTCACGAGACAAACCCTGAAGCAACGGTGGCGGTTGCCTCCTCCCAAGGCAGCGCCCTGCACTTAACTGCGCGGACCCCGCGTGGGGCGGTGGGCCTCGGCATTTATAATACCTAACACAACCGCTTGACGGCGGCGTTGATCGGTCGTTGTGCCGCACAAACCAAGCAGCGGACCGCCAGGAGCGGCTGCACTCCCAACAAAACCGCTTCCCCCGGTACAAAGTACCGAGCCGTTCCGCCGATGCAGGTAAAGCCGTGGATTAGTCCTAGAGTGTTCGTTCGCGTCTCCGCCTGTGCTAGTGCGCCTCGCCCTTCTTGCCGGCCACCCGCTTGAAGTCCTGCATGTTGGTGGTGCCGATGAGACTCCCGATCACGGCGATGTGGTCTATCCGGGTGGTGTCGGCACCGCTCTGGTTATCCCGGAAGAACAGCTGCAGGTTCGTCACGTTCTGGAACTTAACAAATTTCAGCGGGATTATAGCGTCCTCGGTGAGGTCGCTCTCCTTCAGGTCCAGCTCCTGTACACTCATCATGCTCTCGGCCTTGTCGAAGTCGAGTGTGTTGGGCTGGTTGATGAACAGCTTCACTCCCTTCGGTCCGTTCTCCGCCGGCGCTCGCAGTTTCAGCGAGTGGATCTTCACCGCCTGGTTGAAGGTGAGCGACAGGATCAGCTGCTCGTCGCAGTCCGACTCCAGGTAGCCCCCACTCGCCTTCAGCGCGCTCCGGAAGGGCCGCTCGTCCGATTCGTTGAGACACTCGCAGCTGCCCTGCTGGATGTACTGCACCAGGTCGATGTGGCCGGCCACGCCGCAGTCCTCGGCGGCGTCGTCTCCACCCCTCGCCGCTGCCGTAGTGCTGTTTGATTTTCGCCTCCAGACTGGCCGGGTCCGCCCCCTGGCGGCGACACGGAAGCGTCAGCTGGCACCGGGCAGTCATAACGATAGCAGAGCTGAGTGGAGCGTACGAAACGGACTCGCAACACTGCTCAAAGGCAGCACCACCATCTATACCATGGAAACTATACGCAGCACACACAGACGGCACACCACTGGGAAACACTATTGATTCCCGGCGGTTCCAGGTCAAAGTCCCTTATACACACATGATTTCGTTTGACAATAACATAAACGTTTGTGCGTGACCTTCATACCCATTGTTAGAACAAGATGGCAAAGAAAATGGCTTAGTGACTGTCGGTGACGCCCACGGGTATTTGGACATTTCGACATTTTTCGGAACTTGCCTGAGTGCCCCTCCCGGCGTACCTGCATGCTGTCGATTTTGTTTTTGCTCCGGTAGAAGATGAAGGTGGGCATGGCGCGGACGCCCTGCGCTGCCGCCGTGTCCGGACACTGGTCCACGTCAATCTTCAGAAACAGCGCCTGTGGTGCAGGGCACGGGTTGGTGGGTCAGCTGCTGAGATAGCAGTGGCTACAGCTTTAATGTTTTCGCGTGACTTCCACTACAAATTAGTTTACTTTCGTAGTTATTAACCTAGAAATACTATGCGAACAAAATGTTTACAAACTCCATTACACCCTATAGTGAGCAGTGATTGGCTAACAGCGCAAATAGTTTATATAAAAACAGAGGCCGTTTCTCACTTCGTTCGTCATCGGCTTCTGAAATGAAATGTATTGAAACCAACATTAACACGCGCATTGACGGGGGTTTGAGCCACCTTCGCCTTGACGGCGGGGGGGATGGGGCGGGGGCGGGTACCCGCCCCCTAAGATCTCGAAAACCGCGCTAGGTAGCGAAAAACGGTAAACGTCGTTGGATAGCCCATCCACTTCTCCATCGAACAAAAAATGAACCATTTTTTGTCAGGTCACATTTAACCCGTTTCTGGCCAGGGTATCATTTATGATACCAACAACTTATACATTTACAAACTGGCATAACTGTTTCTTGTGTGGCGGCACATGGTGGTGGCTGCGTACATGACTCACTGCTGTATCTGCGCTCCGATTACCGTCAACGTGTCCCCGTTTTCTGTTCATTTTCCCATCGTATTTCAAATTTTTCATTTCACGATAATCAAAATAAAAAAGGTACGGCAAAAAACGGGTTAAGGTCACTAGAGGTTAAAACATGCCGAAATAGGGTTAACTTGTAAATTAAGTTTTTGGCCATTACATCTCAACAAGTAAAGATAGAGAAAAACGATTTGAACCATATGAACCATCGCAGCAAGCCGAATCGAATGATATATAACATGACCTTGCTAAGTCAAATCAAGGATTTGACCTGACCTGAGGTCAGGTCAAGGTCAAATTGGTCAAAATGCATATCATTAGAACCGCAAAGACGAGGCAAATCTGATGCAGTTAAAATAAACGCTCTATCTCTATTCATTACTAAGTTATTCAGCCAAAACCATTTTTCCCATGTATTTCCAATGGAGAGGTCATAGCTCGTACCTGACCTTAGGTCATCGATATCAAAAATACCGGAACATATTTTAGAGTAATCGGTGGGGTCATTATGTGATATGAGTTTCAATCGGATAAGTTAACCCTGTTCCGATTTATGCTATCTTAAACTTTGTTTGAGGTCAGGTCACTTGACCTGTACTGGTGACCCAGTGACCCAAAATAGGTTTTGCGCTAGGGTGTCGAGTGGAAAATTCAGCTCGGAATGTATGGCGAGTGAGTGGAAAATTCCTCTCAAAATGTATGGCGGAGTAAAAAATTTCAAATTTTGTATTCAGGTGGTAAACTCTCATAGCCCTTGTTTGAACTGAAGGATGGATATTTCCTTTAATTTTCTGAAAGTAAATATTTTTAAATCATCCCCAAACAGCATTGTATGACCATTCCCATGTGAGAAATTTGGGTTAAGTAGGTAAATCTTTACCAGCTGAAACCCCCTGATGCAGTCTCCAATTTCTTTAAGGAGTTGGCGAATTTCCACAAATAAAAAACTTTTGGGGGCCTCTGAGACCAACCTTTGGGGGAAAGAACTCTGGGAGCCACTAAAACTCTTGGGGGCTTCCCTAGACCAACTCTTGTGCCCCTCCTCTCCCACACCAGCTTTTAAGGGCCCCTGAGACGAAATATTGGGGCCCCCTTAGACAACTCTGCAGAGGGGCCTCCGAGATCGGCAGGTGGTGAAAAATGAAAAGGGATTTTTTCATGCAATACCTAGTTCCAAAATTAATTATCTACACATACACTGTATAGTTTTCCTGTCCGGGACAACGCCCCTCCTATACCTATACCTATAGCTATCGGAATTTTGGAGGCCACTCCTGGCCTCAATCACTGCACCTCGCATACACCAATGCTAGGGCCCAGTAGAGCCTTGGTTTACACTTAATTAACCCAGACGAAACTACAAACTTTCTATCATGGCAATAAACTCTTCCAGACTCTTGCTAAAAGTTTCTTTTCTTTACCTGTCAATTCCCCTGCTTCTCTTCACATATATACTCACCTTCATATGATTATGCTGCTTTCTATCAATATTAATCGAAGCTGCTGCAGTCTCCTTTCTGTTGTTTCTTCCTTTCGTCTACAATCAGCCAGGCGCGGCGGGTTGCGACAGCGTCGAAGCAACTACTAATTTAAATTTATATCGCAATCCAGTTGCCGGTCGCATGAGCAACATAATTTGCATTTCAAAACTTGCTCTAAATTAATTTTCTAAATCCTTATAGACTAGAAAATTATACAACTAAAAGCACACCAAGAGGAAGACTAACAATGTTTTGTCAATAACGAATACGAAACCAGCCTTTCAAAAAGCCTAAAGATGCCGCTTTTATTTACTAGATGTAAAGACGGCGTTTTGGTAAGTTCACGCCGTAGACCAGCCATACAAAAAGGTGCCTATGTTTGAAGGGTAACGGGATGCATTCTTGTTGCCCAAAAAAATCATTTAATGAAAGTGTAGAGTTTCAATGTATTAAAGTACCGGACACTTTTAGTTCAACTTAAATATCAGCGTATTTATACCTAGGGTGTCGTAGGGTGTCGTGAGTGGATTTGGGTGTCACACGGCGTGGAGGCAGCAATGAAGGGCTAATATGGATAAAAATTATTTTCTACGCAATAAATGGTTAATTTTCTACGATACAATGTCAAAAAATATGCTGCTTACCATACAAATTTCAAGATAATTGCTTTTAACAGCAAGATGACCAAAAATGGTTTTTCACTATTCTCGGTACCAGAAATACAAAAACAACTTTTCAAGGACGTAAGCCTAGAAATCATATGCTCAGATAAACTGCTTTCCAGAAATGTATCTTTCAAAGCGGTCAGCTCATTTTTTTGGCAACACAAGGCTAGGGTGTCTAATTTTCCACTCACCAATTTTGCGAGTGGTGGAATTTAGTGGCGGTGTTCACCCATTGGAACTTTCTCCGGTGAGGCAGGGGAGGGGGCACTGTGCGTCTTGCCCGCGCCAGAATTTCGATTCTGTTGTTCCACTGAAATCGGTAGAGATAAGGATGCCAGGTATAATTGACCAGAAAAATAGAAATCGCCAGATTCTCTTTCAGAAAAGCGAAAGAAGCGCATAAGAGCCGAGTTAATTTGGCGATCTTCTAGTCGATTCTGCTGCTCTCTTTTCCAGTGGACGTTGGTAGAGAAGGCAATGGAACTGGGCTTTGTAGTAAGTATTGATGAGTAAAATTCAATAGTAGTAAAATATTGTTCAATAGTTATTCAATAGTAGTAGTAAATATTGTTGGAAGTGAGTGGAAAATTCAGCAAAAAAATATAAAAGTGAGTGGAAAATTCTGATTGACTGGGTGTCGTTCTGCACCCAGCACCCCAGGTTTTGGGACACTGTGGTGACCTGACCTGAGATGACCTAACCTCAAAATTTTGACAAAAGTTGTAAAAATGATGAGGCAAAGGGGATACCAAGTACGGCTGCGCTACGCGCCGCCGTTTTTACATTTTCTCCGAAAAACCCGAGGGGGGGCGGGTACCCGCCTCCCCCCGTCAATGCGCGTGTTAAGTGACGTCAAACCTCAAATAACTTTGAGAAAACTATAAATAGTAAAATTTTCCACAAACATCACGTTGAATCCCGCTGAGAACTCCAGTTTTCTTGGACTACTGCATATCTATGCTCCACACGGTCCCTCACCTACCTTGGGGTACCGTTTGGCGTACTCGACGAAGACGGGGGCGATCCGCTGACAGGGTCCACACCAGGTGGCGGTGAAGTCGGCCACCACCAACCGTGCTCCCGCGCCCGCCAGCTCCCCCGCCAGCTGTCCGTCCGCCGACAGCACCTTCAGGTTGTTCGCCATCTTCGTTGGGTGCTGCGGAGAGGCACCGAGGCTTAGGGGCTGACGACTCGACCTATTCCAAGGGAATTGCAATACCAGTGTCAGGGGAGGACGGCAGACCGACTCAAAAGATTAGGGTTTTACCAGTTCTCACACCGATGGAAGGGATTTCAGAACCCACGAGCTACGGCTCAGGAAGTAAACGCTGTTTGCTAAGCCACACATCCTCCAGGGCGGACTACACTATCATAAAAAAGCAGAGTAGCAGAAACCACACGGTATTTTGAGATCAACTCCCATCATGCAATGACAAATGGCAGATAGCTTAAACTTGAAATCGTCCGAGCTACCTACTCCTCCCCTGTATCCCCGTTCCTGCACCCATAATCTTAACCACACATGATGAATACCATAGAGTCTGCGTATCTGATGGCTGTTCACAAGGCTGGTTAAGAAAGGAAAAAAGGGAAAAGATGTTTGCTTCACTAGGCTTATTTTGTTACGATGCTTCAACATATCACAAACCCGGTCGGGCACTTTTGAAAGCTTTAGACGTCGCTAAACACCTTCGTTCCCTAATTTACCAGCGTGGTTCAGGGTCTTTCAGATGAAATTTAGTCCATGAAAAGCAAACAGTATATAATGAACCTTCAGACATGAAGCGCTGTGATTTTCAGCCTCACTTGAAGCGATGACTATCTGTTCTGTTTGATTGGTTTGCAGAAAACGATCTAAAATTGAACGCGTCAAAAACTAAGCTTATTGTTTTTGGAACACCAGGCATGCTCAAGGATTTGCCCCCGGTCAGCATTAGAGTCGCAAACATTACTGTCACTGAAGACCGGGCTGTAAAGAATCTAGGACTGTACATAGACAGACATTTGACCTACCAAACTCACATCGACAACATTGTCAGGAAATGTACAGGAATGTTGATCGGTCTGATACACGCGAAACATGTTATTCCCCATTCGGTTCCAAAACAAATCATTAACGCGTTAGTCATTACATCAATTAGATACTTATATCAATTTACGGAACTTCCGGCGTAACTCAGCTTCACAGAATCCAAAAACTGATAAATTTTTCGGCACGGGTAATCACTGGAAAAAGGAAATTTGAGCGTATAAGCCATGAGGTGCGTCGACTTGGACTTCCTGATGTGTCAAAACTTATTGATTATCACCAGCTGTGTCTGGTGCGAAATGAACTCGTCACGGAACAACCGAGTGACCTGCGAGATCTGTTTATGTATGCGAACACCACCATGGCACGAGACAAATTCACCAACTTCGACCTGCGCGTGCGAGAACTTGCGCGGGTAAAAGGAGGCTTGGAAATGTTGGCGCAACCAAATATAACGCACTACCGTCTAGCGTGCGCAATGTTTCGAGCCAGACTACTTTCACACGTGCTTTAAATGGTTATTTGCAGAGTGGACTGTGATTTGTGGTTTTCGCTTGAGTGGTAGGTATGCGTGGAAGTTTTAACTATATTTGTCTTTTAATCTGCGTATTTTACTCCTTTAATGTGCTTGACGTGCAACCATGAAAAACCTTGAGCGATCAGGGATGATTGCGAATAAACTGATTCTGATTCTGATATCTAAAGCGCCTGAATGAGCTTCTGGGAAGTGTCCTATTTCAGCGATCAGGGCCTAGGTGTCGTCACAATTTTTTACCATGGACACTATGTTTCCAAGAGATTGGCTCCATGAGCACCCAGGGCGTCACTACATATATTTTACTCGGGGAGGGAACAGCGGCGTGGCAAAGACTGGAGGAAGTGAAACAAAAACAGGCAGTCTACCAGCGAGCAATTTGGGAACAGTTGCATGGGTGCACATTAATAGGCAGGAGAAAAACAAGTATAATTGATAGTACCAGCATATTTGAGAGGGTGTCCCCTTTGGTTCTCCTACTGGGTGGGAGGGGGAATGTCCCTCACATCCCACTGTTGACACCCACAATGTAACTGTAACACTGTGACCAAAAGTGAGCATTCCTTATCTCTGCACCCACCCATCATTTCTCTTCATGTAACTAATTTCCTCAAAAACTGTTTGACCTGTTTGGTTTGTACAAAAAAATGAAAGCAACGACAAATAATGTTTTTTTTAGCTAAAACAGATTACCATTAAGAAGCACTGACACTTAATAATTTCTTCATTTTTCATGATATATTAAAACATATTTCATTTTTCAAACTACCTAATCAATGAAACAAGCTATACACATTTATAATCAACAGTACCAATGTCATGTTTAGCATATGGGTTTCAATGATGTCCAGGCAAGAATCAATTTTCTAGGATCGCCTCATAACATGTAACATGTAAAAATTTGTTGGGTATTCTGCAACTTAGACAAAGAAATGGTACCAGGCAATTGAGAGGGTTTAGCATGAATCAACATAACTAGTTGAAGAGATTAAGCACCGAACATATGAGAGGCTAAGAAACCTCAAGTTTCCATCTCTTCTCCATTGCAATAGGAGAGGAGATATGGAATGGGAGTACAACATACTTACTGGAAGAACAGAGATAGGGAGGAGGACCCGTTTGACTTTCCACCCATTACATCAACCAGGGGCCACTCTCTGAAGCTCGCTGAGTCTGAAGTCCGGTCTCAAGAACATTGCAACAACTTCAGTATCATGTCATCAATGAGTGAAACACCCTTCCTGAATGGGTTGTGTCATCAGCAAACGTGAACCTATTCAAGAACAGCAACAAGCCCTGGGCATTGTAATGTATGAGACACTGTTTTGGATCTAGGTCTGTACCATATGATCACAGCTCGCTGCAAAAGAATCCCAAACAGGCCTCCAAGCCATTTAAGTTCCCAACCTAGTATGGATGTAAGTACAATGGGGAAGGACGGAGTTGGTGAGGGGTAAATTTTATATTTGTCTCCATGAATATTGAGATCTAGGACAAATGAAGAACGGTTTAAGTGGTTTCATGCCATGCTCTATCATGTGGGTATCTCAATTCGAATCCCATTATGAAGGTGGTATAACTAGGGCAGACGTCTCAGCTTTGCCAGATAGAAACGTGGGGTTCATCACTGGAAGAGAAAATTCCCAAGACCCAGAAATTTCCCCAGTTTCCCAGGTTTTCCCCCTGAGAAAGGGAATTCAGGGAAGGGATTTCGGCCCATAGGCGGATTCAAGAGGGGGAAGTTCAGGTGCACTACAGAGCAAAGGATTCCTGGCATAGGCGTATCCAGGGGAAGGGAATTAGGCCATGGGTGGATCCAGGGAAGGGAAGTAAATGGGATCCGACGAAATAGGCATGCGTTTCAAAGGCCGATCCAGGTAAGAGAAACAGTGAAGGTGCACTTCATGCAAGGGATTCCTGGCATAGGCGTATCCAGGAAAGGCATTAAGGCCATGGGCGGATCCAGGGAAGGGGAAGAAGACAAAACCCTGTAAAGAAAGCAGACGTGTCATAGGCGGATTAACACGCGCATTGACGGGGGCGGGTACCCGCCCCCTCGGGTTTTTCGGAGATAGTAGAAAAACGGCGGCGCTAGGCGCCGCCGTACTTGGTATACCTTTTCCCTCATCATTTTTACAACTTCTGTGAAAATTTTACGGTTAGGTCATCTCAGGTCAGGTCACCAGTACAGGTCAAGTGACCCGACCTCAAAGTTTAAGATAGCATAAGTCGGAGCAGGGTGAACTTATCCGATTGAAACTCATATCACATAATGGCCCCACCGAGTTCTCTAAAATATGTTCCGGTATTTTTGATATCGATGACCTAAGGTCAGGTACGACGCATGACCTCTCCATTGGAAATACATGGGAAAAATGGTTTTTACGGAATAACTCAGTAACGGATGGTGATAGAGCATTTATTTTAGCTGCATTAGACTTGCCTGGGCTTTGCGGTTCTAATGATATGCAATTTATATAATTTGACCCTGACCTGACCTCAGGTCAGGTCAAATCCTTGATTTGACCTAGCAAGGTCAAATTATATATCATTCGATTCGGCTTGCTAAGAGGATTCATATAGTTCAAGTCGTTTTGCTCTATCTTTACTTGTTCAGATGTCATGCCCGAAAACTGAATTTTACATGTTATCCCTATGACGGGCATGTTTTGACCTCTCGTGACCTTAAATGTGACCTGACAAAAAATTGGTTCAAATGTTTTCGATGGAGAAGTGGATGGGCAGCCCAACGCCGTTTACCGTTTTTCGCTACCTACCATGGTTCTCGAGATCTTAGGGGGCGGGTACCCGCCCCCCCGTCAATGCGAAGGTGGCTCAGACCCCCGTCAATGCGCGTGTTAAGGAATGAATTCCTGGCATAGGCGGATCCAGGGAAGGTATTAAGGCCATGGGCGGATCCAGGGAAGGGGAAGAAGACAAAACCCTGTAAAGAAAGCAGACGTGTCATAGGCGGATTAAGGAATGAATTCCTGGCATAGGCGGATCCAGAGAAGGGGATTTAGGCCATAGACGGATCCAGGGAAGGGGATTAAGGCCATGGGCGGATCCAGGGAAGGGGAAAAGACAGGACCCTGTAAAGAAAGCATACGTGTCATATGCGGATTAAGGAATGAATTCCTGGCATAGGCGGATCCAGAGAAGGGGATTTAGGCCATAGGCGGATCCAGGGAAGGGGATTAAGGCCATGGGCGGATCCAGGGAAGGGGAAAGACAGGACCCTGTAAAGAAAACATACGTGTCATAGGCAGATTAAGGAATGAATTCCTGGCATAGGCGGATCCAGAGAAGGGGGATTAAGGCCATGGGCGGATCCAGGAAAGGGAAAAAGACAGGACCCTGTAAAGAAAACATACGTGTCATAGGCGGATAAAGGAATGAATTCCTCGCATAGGCAGATCCAGAGAAGAGGATTTAGGCCATAGGCGGATCCAGGAAAGGGGAAGAAGATAAGACCCTGTAAAGAAAGCATACGTGTCATGGGCGGATTAAGTATTGAATTCCTGGCATAGGTGCGAATCCAGAGAAGGGGATTTAGGCCGTAGGCGGATCCAGGGAAGAGGGAAAAGACAGGACCCTGTAAAGAAAACATACGTGTCATAGGCGGATTAAGGAATGCATTCCTGGAATAGGCGGATCCAGAGAAGGGGGAATTAGGCCATAGGAGGATCCAGGAAAGGGTAAAAAGACAGGACCCTGTAAAGAAAGCATACGTGTCATAGGCGGATTGAGGATTGAATTCCTGGCATAGGCGAATCCAGAGAAGGGGATTTAGGCCATAGGCAGATCCAGGGAAGAAGACAAGACCCTGTAAAGGAAGCATACGTGGCATAGGCGGATTAAGGAATTAATTCCTGGTATAGGCAGATCCAGAGAAGGGGGTTTAGGCCATGGGCGGATCCAGGGAAGGGAAAGAAGGCAGGACCATGTAAAGAAGCAGACGTGTCATAGGCAGATTCATGGGGGTTGCGGTGCACTATTGAGCAATAAATTTCTGGTATAGGCGGATCCAGAGAAGGGGATTTAGGCCATGGGCGGATCCATGGTAGGGAAGTAGAGGCAGTGGCGGCGGATAAAGGGGGGGCAAGGGGGGGCAGTTGCCACCCCCCAAATTATCAGAGGGGGCCCCTGTAAAAAACGCAATTTTAGCTTGGTTCTGTTCTGAAAGTTCATGAATAACCTGACTGAGCCCTCAACAGTTTCTCGATTTGGACAGTGTCCGAGCTTTATCTCGGGGGCCCTGAGCTTGGGCTCGGGACCCTCTAACTTGGCCTTTAGGGGCCCAAGATTAGCCTAAAGGGCCCGAGACTGGCCTCAGGGGGCCAGATCTTGGTCTAAAGGTCCCTGAGCCTGGAATCAGGGCCCCCACTTTGTCTCAGGGGCCCTGAGCTGTTCCTCGCCCCCCGAATTTTGTCTCAGGGACCCCTGCTTAGTCTAAGGGGCCCCCAAGGCTGGTCTCAGGGCACCCAAGCTTAGCCTTAAGGGAGCTCCCCGAGCTCGGTCTCAGGGCCCCGAGATTGTCTAAGGGGGCTCCGGAGCTTGTCTAAGGCCCCCGAGTTTGGTCTCAGGGGCCCTCCAAGCTTAGTCTCAGGGGGGCTCCCGAACGTAACCTCATGGAGGTTCCGAGATTGGTCTCAGGGCCCTCCAATATTGGTATAAGGGGGCTTCCCAGATTGGTCTAAGGGGCCCCCGAGAATGGTCTTAAGGGACCTTTAGCTTGGTTTCAGGGCCTCCAAGCTTGGTGTCAGAGGCCGCCAAGCTTGGTCTCAGAGGCCCCCGAGCTTGGTCTCAGGACCCCTGAGCTTGGACTCGGAGGCATTCGAGCTTGATCTCTAGGAGCCCCACAAGCTTGGTTGCAGGGGGCCCCCGAGCTGTGTCTCAGGGCTCCGAATTTGGTCTCAGGCAGCCTCCGAGATTGGTCTAAGGTGGCCTTGAGCTTGGTTTCAAGGGCCTCCAAGCTTTGTGTCAGATGCCCCCAAACTTGGTCTCAGGGGCCGTGAGCTTGGGGGGCTCAGTGGCCTTCGAGCTTGATCTCTAGGAGCCCCCAAGCTCAAGCTAGGAGCCCCCGAGCTGTGTCTCAGGGCCCTGAGCTTGGTCTTGTGTGTGCTCAAGTCAGTATGCCTGTCATTAGCGTTTTTCTGTGCCGATATAGACGACAGCATCAAAGCGCCCCCAGTTCTCATTCTGCAGGAGACGGAATTTAAAAAAAACGTATATAATAATTCGTGTTACCTACCATGTTTTATGATGTAGATGCATACGAACAAACAGCATTCACTTTTTAAAAGAAGAACTATTTGCCTCGGAAGGCCGTTGTTGTACCGTTATTATAATTTTGCTAAACTCCTAACGTGACGCTGGAGCTTAAAGCTTTGACGTCCAATGTCCGAGGCTTACGTGAACCTATAAAACGCAGATCCATATTTCGACATCTACATGTCAAATACGCTGCTTATTTTGCTGCACTGCAGGAAACATATTCCGGCCTGGAATCCGAGATCGTGTGGAAAATCGAACGGGAAGGCAAAACCATTTTTTACACGGGCCAACTAAACAATAGGAAGGAATAGCCATTTTTGTACTGGGCCAAATAAAACTTTTAACATTTGTGACGCTTATGCAGGAGCGGAACCAGGATTTTGCTGGGGGAGTCACTGAGCTTTGAAAAATGGCGAAAAAGGGGGAACAGGGCGAAAAATTGCGAAAATGACACAGTGAGGCTGAAGCCCCCTCAGCCCCCTGTATCCGCCCCTGCGCTTATGCCTCTGACCTCAGGCAGCAATCCCAACCAATCCATCGCAGTTTTTAGGGGGCCCTTGCTGCCGAGGGGGCCCCATCGTCAAGGGGGCCCCTGGAAAAATTCTTGCCCCCCCCATCCGAAAAGAGCATCCGCCGCCACTGAGTAGAGGGAACCCAAAAATATAAGGCATTTGTTTGATAGGCGTACTCATGAGCGTTGCGGTGCATTACAGAGCAAGGAAGTCCTGGCATAGGCGCTTCCAGGGAAGGGGATCTAGGCCAGGGGCGAATCCAGGAAAGAGAAACAGACGGGATACTGTAAAACCAAGTATACGAGTCATGGGCAGATTCAGGGGAAACTGCTAGGGTGCACCACAAAGCACGGGATTCCTGGCATGGACAGGTCCAGAGGAAAGATTTTAGGCCATAGGCGAATCCAGGGAATAGAAGCAGACGGGACACGGTAAAAAGGATCCGCCCATGGCCTAAATCCCCTCCCGGGATGCGCCTATGCCAGGAATCCCTTACCCTGTAGTGGACTGCAACCCTCCTGTAGCTGCCTGTGACTCGTATTCTTTATTTTACAGAGTCCCGCCTACTTCCCCTTCCCTGGATCCAGCCAAGGCCTAAATCCCTATCTCTAAATCCCCTATGCCAGGAATCCCCTGCCCTGTAGTGCACTTTAATCTCTAGATCCCCTAGGCCAGGAATCCTCTGCCCTGTAGTGCACTTAAGCATTATCTACTCCTGAACTCGCCTGACACGTATACTTTGTTTTACAGGGTCCCTCTTCTTCCACTTTCCTGGATCCGCCCATGGCCTAAATCCCTACCCTGGAAGCGCGTATGCCAGGAATTCCTTACTCTGTAGTGCACTGAAACCATCCTGAATCCACCTATGACCTGTATGCTTTGCTTTATAGGGTCTGCTCTTCTTCCCCCTTTCTGGATCCGCCCATGGCCTATATCCCCTTCTCTAGATCCACTGATGCCAGGAATTCCCCGCTCTGTAGTTCACCGCAACCCTCCTGAATCCGCCTATGACGAGTGTACTTAGTTTTACAGGGTCCCGTCTCCTTCCCTTGATCCGCCCTTGGCCTAAATCCCCTAACCTGGATGCGCCTATTCCAGGAATCCCTTGCTCTGTAGGGCACTGGCACTCTCCTGAATCCACCTATGACAGGAATGCTTTGTTTTACAGGGACCCACTTAAATCCGTCCCCTGGATCCGCCCATGGCCTAAATCCTCTACCTTAGATGCGCCTATGCCAGGAATCCCTTGCCCTGTAGAGCACTGCAACTCTCCTGAATCCGCCTATGACTGGAATGCTTTGTTTTACAGGGACCCACCTAAATCTCTCTCCTGGATCCACCCATGACCTAAATCCCCTAGCCTGGATGTGCCTATGCCACGAATCCCTTGCTCTGTAGAGCACTGCAACTTTCCTGAATCCGCCTGTGACTGGAATGTTTTATTTCATAGGGATCCACCTAATTCCCTCCCCTGGATCTGCCCATGGCCTAAATCCCCTAGCCTGGGTGTGCCTATGACAGAAATACCTTGCTCTGTAGAGCACTGCAACTTTCCTGAATCCGCCTGTGACTGGAATGCTTTATTTTATAGGGATCCACCTAATTCCCTCCCCTGGATCTGCCCATGGCCTAAATCCCCTAGCCTGGGTGTGCCTATGCCAGAAATCCCTTGCTCTGTAGGGCACTGGTACTCTCCTGAATCCACCTATGACAAGAATGCTTTGTTTTACAGGGACCCACTTAAATTCGTCCCCTGGATCAGCCCATGGCCTAAATCCTCTACCTTAGATGCGCCTATGCCAGGAATCCCTTGCTCTGTAGAGCACTGCAACTCTCCTGAATCTGCCTGACTGGAATGCTTTATTTTATAGGGATCCACCTAATTCCCTCCCCTGGATCCGCCCATGGCCTAAATCCCCTAGCCTGGGTGTGCCTATGCCAGAAATCCCTTGCTCTGTAGAGCACGGTAACTCTTCTGAATCCGCCTGTGACCGGAATGCATTGTTTTACAGGGACCCACCTAATTAATTAGGGACGTCCCTAATTAACTGGGGAGGCGAGTTTAGGCCATAAGCAGATCCAGAGGAGGAAATTCCCTCCCCTGGATCCGCTTATGGCCTAAATCCCCTTCTCTAGATACGCCTACGCCAGGAATGCCCCGCTCCGTAGTGCGCCCTAACATTTTTCTTCCTGTATCCGCCTATGAAACATGCTTAATTTTGTTGGGTCCCATCTTCTACCCTTCCCTGGAGCTGCCCATGGCCTGAGTCCACTTCCCTGGATACGCCCATGCAGGGGCACCGCCACAGAATTTTCGCAGGGGGGACAGACCCGGGCTGCGAGTGACCGGGGGAGGCAAATTTTGAGCATATTCCGTACCTGACAACATTAATGACCATCGACACAGAAATTCTGGGGGATGTTCCCCCCTGGCAGGCCACCCCCCTCCCCCGCTTTCGACGCCCATGCGCCCATACCAAGAATCCCTCGCCCAAGCTTCTCATGTGGAGATCCCGGGAATCTGGGGAAATTTAGAAATCTTGGGAATTTTTTGACTCCACGCAAAACCCAATGTCTCTATCTGGCAAAGCTGAGACGTCTCCCCTAGCAGTACCATGAAGGTACCGTACCATATAATGTATTGGTATCAATATATGTCGATGGATTCAAGGTGCTACATTCCCTTCTAAGTGCTATTGCACAAGCACTTAAGCACAGACCGTGCTACAGCGCTGGGAAAATATCCCTTGATGGACCCGATCGGCAATCAAATCCGGACTGTATTTTCGCCATGGAATCTTAGTCTCTTACGGTCTCTTACGGATTTTCGGAATTTCGAGGCACAAGGCCTGCAGGCTCCGTTCTCCACGAGCTCAATTTCGATTGTGCTAGACTCACTCGTTCTCAGGAGAAAAGTACCTGAGATGGGCCCAGTGTTCATCTAGGCCACTTTTGAATTGGGAAATTGTTTGTGCTGTAACGACAGAGTCAGGGAGAGAGTTCCAATCAGATATAGATCGGACCCCGAGGGCGCAGCGACGAGTCCTTGTTTGAGCTGATGGTTTAGCCAACTTCTTAGAATGACCTCGAGTGCGAGTGTGGGGGTCCAGAGCAACAAACTGCGCGAAATCCTGATCGATGTTTCCGTTCATCAGCTGGTACAGCTTGATCATGTCCCCCCTACGTCTGCGGTAGTATAGGGATGGAAGATCTAGTGCTTGCAGTCTCTCTGGGTAGGGTAAGTGACGAAGGGACTGCACCAAGCGGGTTGCACGTCTCTGGACTCTTTCCACTAGCTTCTGATCGGCTCGGTTGAATGGGCCCCACACACTGTTGCCATATTCCAGAAGTGGGCGCACAAGTGCCTTGTAAAGCCGGGGAGCGTGAAACTGTCGATATTAGCGAAGGACCTACGAATGACTGCGAGAACCCTATTTGCTCTGGCAACTGCTGTACAAGCCTGCTGTCGAAACTTGACTTCCCCGTCAATCTCGATGCCCAGGTCTCTTTCCCCAGATGACTCGCGGATCTGAGTCCCCGTCATGGAGTAACTGTGGTGGGCGTTGGCAGGGCCAAGGTGCAGGACTGAACACTTGTCTAGATTGAAAGGGAGCTGCCAGACCGCAGACCATTTAAGCAAGCTGTTTATGTCTCGTTGGAGAGAGGCTCTGGATACAAGGTCCTGCACAGAGGTGTACACCTTGGTATCATCCGCAAAGATCTTGATACAACACTCCACAACATCGGGCAGGTCATTGATGTACATCAAGAACAGGATTGGACCCAGAACTGACCCCTGGGGGACTCCACTAGACACCCTCAGCCAATCGGACGCAGCTGTGCCTATCACCACTCTCTGCTGTCGATGCGAAAGAAAGGCCCTGATCCATGTAAGAAGTCGTCCCCTCACCCCGTATCCATATAGCTTCTTTAAGAGTCTCTCGTGTGGCACAGAGTCGAACGCTTTTGAAAAATCCAAATAGACTACATCCACTGGTTTGTGGTCCTCGATGAGCTGACTCCAGTCCTCCAAGACCTCCAACAGTTGCGACTCACAGGAGCGTTTTGGTCGGAATCCGTGTTGGTGACGGGAGAGCAGATTGTGTTCAGTGAGGTGAAGGAGAAGCCGGTCTCGTATCAACGATTCCATGCTCTTGCATGGGACAGATGTGAGGCTCACTGGTCTGTAGTTGCCAGGGTCTTGCCGATTCCCTTTCT
Organism: Lepas anatifera; assembly: GCA_034440635.1. Lineage (NCBI taxonomy): Eukaryota > Metazoa > Arthropoda > Thecostraca > Lepadidae > Lepas > Lepas anatifera. Next base: position 507,910 of record JAOTON010002048.1, read on the forward strand.
TGAATATGGGAACCACTGTCCCTAGCTTCCAGGCCTCCGGCAGGAGTCCGGAGTCCAACGATTTCTGGAAAAGTTTAGCGAGCGGAATGCACAAGGTGTTGCATGATTCAGAAAGAATCCGTGGGTGAAGCAGGTCAGGCCCAGGGGAACTGTTGGACTTCAGGTTATGAAGCTTTACTGCAACGTCTTGTTCCGTGAATACGACGCTCTCCAGAAAGGGTCCGTGGCAGCGCTGCTCAAACTCGGGGATGGTCAGCAGGTTTTCCTTGGTGAACTTGCTGGCAAAGAAGGAGTTGAGAACCCTAGCCTTCTCCTCGTCGCTGGAAGCCAAGACACCCGATGCGTCCGCCAGGTCCTCGATTTTACCCTTGGTTTTTAGCCTGCTGTTAACATACTTCCAGAATGGCTTGGGACATGTGTTTGAATTTCTTGCCAGGTTATGCTCATGCTGCTGCTGGAGACGACGGGTCAGGCTCCTCAGCTGTTTAGCGCACAGAGTGTATCTCCCATAATCGATGACATCCCCAGACAGTTTGTATTGCCTCCAAAGCCTGTTCTTCCTGTCCTTATGCTTCAGCGCTGAACTAGTCATGTAGATGTTTTTCCGGTTGTTCCTGGTACGTACAATGGGGATACAGTGTTCCACCAAGGAGTTCAATGTGTTCATGAAAAAACGGTATGACTCTTCAGTAGACAGTGAAGTAGTCAGTTTGTCAGTAGTCAGTTTGTCATTAACCCCCGTTTTCACGAAAGTTCTTAGAAACGGGGAAGAGGAAGTTAAATGTGCAATGTGAATGCAAGGTAATGTGATCAATGCAAAAAAACATTCAATTTAACTCACCTTTGCTTTCCTGGACTACAGAGGCAATGCTAATCGGCACCCCTTTCGCTCAAAATTCCCAAAATTCGAATCTATCCGACACGCACCCGAGCGAGCTTCTTCACGCTTCTTCGGTTCTGTGTCCGGTGCCCGACTACTACCAAGGTTTTTCCGATGTCTTTCTTCTGGTTATACAATAGCGGCTGCAGTCCTGCCGGTTTGCTGATATCCTCCTGATGATTAGTTGAAAAGAAATGTGGATCTTTTTCAACAAATGAAAATCAGGATTTTTCATATTAATATTTTAAAATCCTAACAAGAATGCTAAGCAGTCAATAGCGACGAAATTGACGCATGACTTTGCATTAACAAATATAAGACTGCTAAATAAAAGTATTTTCTGTGATCTAACTATTTAAAATTTATCCATAAAATATTCAGCTTTTTGTGAAATATTCTGAATGCTTTACTTGATTAAATAAAATTAAACATGAAGATCAACATTCACAATTTTCAGAAATTTTCAATTGAATGAGTGATTGAAAAAAGTTTGGCCAAGGCAGCTACCAGAGGCGTATCCAGGAATCCAGGCATCCAGGCACGCAGCACATGGCCAAAGCCTCAAGGCCTTTGCCAATTTTTTTATGTTACGGTAGCTGGTTTACAATGAAAGACATCGTACACTGAACACTGAGAAGGAATTAAGGAAAGGGTGGTCCGGGGTAATAGGCGATGGGTGGTTATGCAACAGCTGCCAGATATTGGGCGGGAGGATTAAATCGTGAACATATAAGGTTTTTAAAAGAATTCCCTGAACCTGCGTGTGCATGCAACAATCAGAAGCAGGGTAACCACAAGCTGGCGTGTGGAAATGCGAAACAGTATTTCTATTTCTCTTCAATTTTGAGATTCCGTTGATCTTTTCTAGTTGAAATATAGGTGGGGAGCTGCCCGAGGTACAGGTACTGGCGAGTGAGGCTCAAGCTCCTCGCCCCCGAAATGAATTCCTGGGTTCGCCACTGGTTTGCGTCAATAAACGTGCGCGTTACCGATATCCGGATACGCCTACGTTATGCATGTCTTTATCAGTGTGGATATTTTGTTTGCTGGTGTATTTATTTGAAACTGAAAATCATTAAAATGAACATTTTAAAGAAAGAAGAAAACACATATTTTTTTAAAGTATTTTGCGTGAACATTAAATTCTTCTACTGCAGAAGTCACATTTGAATTAAATTTACTAGTCATACTTTCCAAAACGTTTCGTCAGAAATGTCTATTCGGCGCAAGATATGAGTGCGAAGGATTACTACATCGTCAAAGACTCATGGGTACATACATGCGTGCGTGCATAATGTATGTTTTAGTATTTCTCATTCATTGGTTGGGTGCTATGATTGAGGTGTAGATCAGTTAGGATATTTTTGTGGAATTAACATTGCGATAGGGTGATTTTCACAATCTCAGATTACTTCAATAGAAATGCAAGATACAAATGGAAGTCAAACACCCATCATAACGCTAAGACGGTTTTTCGTAAAATGAACAAATTAAAGTGAAATATAAGTGAAAAATACATTTTAATCTACCTGCTTTCTGGGGGTATTTCAGGATAAAAGTGTTGTCGATACAAGATGGCACTCACTTGTAATGAAAATTCCTGAAAATAATGAATGATTAATAATGAAAATGATGAATTCTCTTTTCTCTTTGCCATTTGTGGGGTCAGTTATTTAAATGGAGTAAAAATAGAACAATTCTTACTCTGTTGTACTGATTGATCTCGATGTAGCTTAGCAGAAACTTGTGTGGCTATTGATATGTTTCAATATGTCTTAAGCCTGAATATTGAAGCCTTTCATGTTTATTGTTGCAACACAGCACAATTAATGGTTACTGTGCGTTTTTTCCGGAGTTGGTATGGCCTATGCTGGGCTTGGGTTTTTGGTCTGCCACAGTTCAGTCCCCGTCCTTCATGCTGTTGTAGTGGTGTTCCGTGCCGATATTAACCCAGTCTGCAGAACGTGGCAGGCGACTTGACGAGGTGCTTGGGGCAGCTCAAAGCCTGCCCAAATTGGGGCAGAAATGTGGTTGATGGGGCAGACTTCTCCAATGGGGGGTAATTTTATACTGATACAAGTCTTTTTTATCCATACACATATATTGCCAGTATAAAAACATACATAAAGCATACACAGCTACGTAAATTAAAACATTGCAGTAATTCCCAAGAAACACATCTGTTATCTCACAGGTGCACTCCCTCACCCCTCTCGCTTGGCATCATCGCTTGGCACCCCTCTCGCTTGGCATTTAGTCAATTTTAAACGAGACACCCTGAAATAAAATAATAGTGCATCTGACCTGACCACGACAACATGCTCATGACCCTCCACCACATGCCAAAGCAATAGAAACTCACTACAGCAGCTATCTTGCATTCATGATGCACGATTTCAAGGATACCTGCAGTCAAGGGTATATTTAAAAGAAGTCTTTTTGCCCTAGTGACATCATTTGCCCCTGCTTTCAAGCTGTATCAATCATGACTATTAAAAATATTTCAATTGGCAACTATATTTGAATAGAATAATTTTTTCCACAGCTAGAGCATTTCATCCCCTTTTGTTTTCTCATGTTTGCATGAAAGCATCACAAAATTTGGAATATTTTCAAAAGACTCAACCTAAGGAAGATCCCTTTACACCCATGTGACGTCACATCACGGACTGGCATTTGTTCTTGAGATGGGGGAACTGGCATGATTTGCCAGCCTTTGTTGATCAAAACATGGTGGAAATGCAAAAAAACTACATACAGGGAAATTTCATTTCAAGTTCTAAGATTGTTTTATGTAACTAAAATTAGGTTTAGTTTACAAATTAAGAAAATAATTCTAAATTTATCTTTTGAAAGGTGCCCATTGCCTGATTTTCTTATTCACTTCCAGGAACTTTCCGTCAATGATAAATTTCCTTCATCTGGTACTTTTAAACCATATTTTGCTTTATGACAAATATGACGCTTTTGAGACAAATAAGCTTTTTCAGCGCAATTTTTTCTAATGATATTTGTTTCTTTCAATTCATGATATTTGATTCTTCACGACCCCAAAACGGCTCAGAGCTGCCTGTAGACAATTCCGGTCGTGGTGTCCAGGCTCAACCGGGTACTGAGAGGGATCGTGCTGGATCAGCTGTTCAAAATTTCCAGCCCAACAGTAGCATGCCCGAAGTAGAACGACAAAATCCTCCAGCTTCAGAGGCTACATACCCACTGCCTATGGAGGTACCCAACTCTGTGGCGATGGAGGGCGCTTCTGCCTCTAGAAATTCACCTTCCTCTGCTGAGGTATCCGTGCTCAGTCATCCTCACCAACATCCAAATTGACTACACCCAACAGGTGATCACAGGTTAAACATCATGTACACCAACACAGATCAGTTTCTGAATAAACGTGATGAGTTGTGTGTAGCTATTGCTGGTAGCGAGCCAGACATAATTCTTCTCACTGAGATCATTCCCAAGGCGCAAACTCTTCCTATTTCGCTCGCTCTTATATCAGTTTCAGGATACGTATCCTTCATTAATTTGATCCCTCACAGTCTCGCTTAGGTGCCTCAGGTACACGGGGAGTGTGCATTTTTGTCAGAGAGCATTTGGCTAGTTCCAATTCAAAGTGGAGGGTTTTCCTCATGTCGAACATGTCTGGGTGACACTGAGGTTAAAGAATGGTGACAGTGTTATGATTGGTTGTGTCTATGGGATTCCATCGGTGTCTGCACCACAGTCCCTTGACTCTCTCTGTGGCCTGTTTAGATCTGTGTGCTCAGGTAACCATACTCACCTATTGATCGCGGGACTTTAACCTGCCCCAAATTGATTGGAATTTGTGTATGTCAACTGCCCCACATTCTCATATCTCTCATAACTTCATTCAACTTTTGCAAGACAGCTTTCTCTTTCAACATGTCCAACACCCGACTAGATACAGGGTTGGTGAATCTCCCAATCTACTAGATCTCGTGATCAGCAATGAACCACATTCAGTCACAAATATGGATTACTTGCCAGGGCTTGGCAAAGCGACCATTTGACACTGCGCTTCAGTCTATGGTGCTACACTCCATTGCCAGTGGTCAAATCAAGTAAACCAAATTTCCTGCGAGCTGATTTTGAGAGTCTCAGGCTTATGTTATCGTCCACTGACTGACACAGTATTCAGACCTTGCCTATCGATGAAGCTTTCTCCTACTTTACTCATGCTATAGAGACTGCCGCTTTCACGTGCATCCCCAATCGTACAGCGGAAGGCAACAGAAAAACATTTATGTAACACGTGAGGTTCTCAAGCTGAGGAAAAAGAAACAATCTGCCTGGAATATATACCGACACACAGGATGAGATGCAGCGCATGCTGAACCACGCTCGTTATGCCATGCTTAACAATCGACTTCGTGCCCTAACGAGGAGACTGCTGCTAGAGCACGAAAATAAGATAATAGGCAGTATTAAGCAGTCAATCAAACCATTTTGGAGACATGTCAACTCTCGAGTGAAGGCTAGGTCCCGAGTCAGCGATTTGAAGGACGAAAACGGGTTGTTCAGTGCAGTGCTCCCGTGAAAGCAACATTGTTAAACAAGTTTTTGCTTATGTTTTTACCAGAGCGGACACTGCAGCTGTTCCAGATTTCGCAAATCGCTGTGTAGGCGAACATCTGGTAGACTTTGTCATCACTCCCGAACACATTCACCAGAAACTCCGTTGTCTCAAAACCACCAGCAACCAAGGTCCTGACAACTTACATCCTCGAGTCATGTACGAGGCTGCTGATGTCCTTGCTGCACCACTGTCAACTCTGTATAGGAGAACCCTTGATGAAGGACTGCTTCCGCACACTTGGAAAAGAGGGTCGGTGGTGCCGATTTTTAAGAAAGGTGACTGCCAGAGCGCTAGCAATTACCGGCCCATTAGCATAACTTGCATCCCTGTAGGTACTGGAGAGTCTCATCCGTGACCAGGTGATGCAGCATCTGTTACCGAATCACCTGCTTTCTGCGCTCAACATGGCTTTCGCCCCCGCCGCTCATGCGACTCCCAACTTTTAGAGGCTGTTGACGATTGGAGTAGGAGTATCGAGGCAGGGCAGCCAGTTGATGCAGTATATTTAGATTTTCAGAAAGCCTTTGACTCTGTGCCTCATGAAAGACTGCTCTGCAAACTGCAAGGTTATGGCATCTCAGGGAAAATACTTGCCTGGATAAGGGGTTTCTTGAGAGATAGAGAGCAGCGAGTAGTGGTGGATGGATGTGAATCAAATTGGGTTCCTGTGGTGAGCGGTGTACCTCAGGGATCCGTGCTGGGGCCCCTACTGTTTGTGGTGTATGTGAACGATCTGCCTGATGTGTTCCATACGACTCCAAAGGTGTTCGCGGACGATACAAAGGTGTACGCTCCACTTAGCTCGACCAGTTCTTCACTGATTTTTCAGGCAGACCTGGATCGTGCTGTTGCATGGTCTGACACCTGGCAGTTGTCTTTTAACAAGGGAAAGTGCACTGTACTCCATCTCGGAACAACCAATGAGCAGCACACATACACAATGAGAGATAGTCTGCTCGCCCATTCTGCCCAGGAAAGAGACCTAGGAGTCATTATCGACGCAGACATGAAGTTTCGTGCTCAGGCGGCATCTGCGGTGGCAAAGAGTTCCCAAATCCTAGCATTGATTCGTAGATCATTTCGTGCAATCAACCTGGTGTGCTCCGATTCTCTTCAAAACTCTTGTGAGACCACATCTTGAATATGGGAACTTGCTCTGGGGGCCCTTCAACCGAGAAGACCAGAAAAGGTCGAGAGAGTGCAACGGCGTGCCACCCGAATGATCCCTGAAATACGACATAAGCCGTACAGTGAGAGGCTGCAAGATCTTCGACTTCCCTCTCTATACTACAGAAGGCGACGGGGGACATGATCCGCGTATTCCAGATATTTCATGGCGACATCGATCTCGACCCTGAACGCTTCTTCCAGCGAGACGCTAACTCTCGGACGAGGGGACACGAATACAAACTGGTTAAACCTCGTGCCGAGTCTCGTATCCGTCGCAATGCATTCGGCATTAGGGTTGTTAACGACTGGAATGGTCTCCCCAGTCATGTTGTCACTGCACCTACTGTCAACACATTCAAGACCAGGCTTGACATACACTGGGAGGAATATTGGTATACCATACCTGACACGGATTAGGTAGTGAAACCACACTTACACGAGCTTACTAAGACCGGACACCTACAGGCCTAGAGCCTCATTAAGTCCGTATCCTTCAAGTTCAAGTTCAAGTTCAATTATTTTTTCTTCTTTCCTTTGTGATTACCCAGATTGACTGCTGCCCCAAGTACTAGAACCTGCCCCCAAGAGCCCCCCTTTGCCCCAAGCTCGACCAAAAGCTGCCCCAAATCGGCAGGTCTGCCCCGAGGCTGCCCTAACAAGATCTCGTCGAAATCTGCCACATTCTGCAGACTGGCTATTAACCAAGACCAATTAACCTATTAGGCGCCCTGGATGCGACCTAAACCCTCTCCCCACTGAGCCTCCCCAGTGGGCCCTGGTAATTGACCTTGGTATGCCTCCTGTGTGTGCATCTTGTATGCTGTCTTTTTTTGATAGATGTGATTGGTTTCAGGACGAAGGATGGACACTATCAAAGGATGCAGACAGAAAAGCATAGAGGGCAGAGGCAGGTCATCCTACAGGGCCCTTTGGGGAGGCTCAAATGGGGCAGGAACTTTTGGAAGTATCAATGGTGCTTTCTCAGTCATCATACTGGGTCTTACCATGGGTGGGGCTCAAAACGCTCATGGACCGACGCCTCCACCGCCTGTGTCGAAAAGGGGAGGAGGCGACCACACTGCAGTGGGACAAGTCTGCTGGTGCACTTTGATTTGTCACACAAGCACAGAGAAGCGCACTCAGACCATTAGCCGACCGGCTGGAAACACAAGATGGGGGTGACTGCCGCTTAACTGCATCCTTGTTCTTCCCATTTTGCTCTCCCAGAACTCGAACAGCATCCACCACACCAGCCATTGGCTTGTTCTCGCATCCCCATCGGCCGGCCACATCACGATCTTAAATCTGCTACTTTGTGTGCATGTGTGCCCTGTAGCTTTCCTGGTGAGATCACCCCCTACTGCTGTGGACCCTTTGTTGCTGCTATTTGCATCACTGCCTCAGCTGGTTTGCTTAGGAGCTCACAATCTAGCCTGATATTGCACCTCTCTTTCCGTGTTGCAATTTCGTCAGTATTGCATTTCTCTATGTTTCCTATATCTTTTTCCTGTCGTTCTCCCACTGTCAGTATTGAAGCTAACGTGTATTTCATTCCACAACCAGCATTTCAGCAATGATAGGGACCTAGGGGGAGAGATTTACTCTGAAGCTAACTCCACCTCCCACAATGATGTAGTGCGGCCTGTGAGAGCAGGAGAGCGCATCATAGGTGGCTAGACTGACCAGCGACGCCTCTGATCATCGGAACCACCACCGATAACGCCCAGCGCTCAAGTTGGCCGCTATTCTGAGGCCCTTGTTTTTTACGCAGGGTTGTGCTCTTGTATGGTCTCTGAAGTATCGTGCAGTGCCTGCCCCGGACTTCAACATGGATGTTGAATCGTTTCTAACACCTCCTTGCTTGATGTGATTGTTTTGTTATGTCTTTTTAAACCTACTCTTATGTTTCTGTGCAATACATGGCATGGCTACAAGTCCCTAGTCAGATGCCCACTCATGCCTTGATCTTTACTTAAATCGTTTAGAAAAGCCTGGATCTGAGCAACAGAGGCCTCTGATAAGGCCTCTGTTGTTCCTAACTTGACGAGCTCATGTACTAAGGAGTTGAAATATGCCTAGTAAGGAGTACGATACTGACGGTAGGATTGTTCCTTCTTTCTCTTGAAAGGGCTTCTTGTTTAAATACTTTCAGTTCATGTCCTCTGGTTGTGCTGTCTGGTGCCATCTGGAGGAATTCATCCCTGCTTAGTCCTCTACGTTCAGTGATGAGGCTGTTCATCCATATAATGTCTCTCTCTCTATTTGATACTCAGGGGCAACTTCTGGTGTATCAATCTCTCCTCATTGGCGGACGCAGGGTCCGTTCCAGCCATGCCCACCCCAAAGCGCTGGAGGGGGGCAAACTATCTTTGCCGCCCCAAACGCCGGAGAAATTTGTGAAAAAGGTGTTTACACTAGATCTGTAGAGCAAAAATTTTCGCTCCCACCCCCCCCCAGGAGATCGATCATGTACTTGGAGAGGTAGCTTATACTAGGTCTGTTGAGCACCCAAATTGCACGTCCCCCCCAGGAGGAGAGGCACACATGGGTTTACCCCCTCCCCCAAACTCGGGTCTGCGTCCGCCCATGCCTCTCCTCGTATATCAAGTGTTGCATGCCTAGAATATGATGGGTCGCTCGGCGCTGCACTTGCGCAAGCATAATCTGAATGGCTTTAGCACATGCAGTGGAGGGGTCCTAAACTGCCCCCCCGCACCTATTTTTCCCAGGTTGCCGGAAAACCGTTTGTCTCCGGAAAACTTCACTGTACGAAAACTTTACTAGGCCACGCAAGAATGTTGGAATACAAATTGAAGGGCCCTATATAGAGTCACTTGGCGTTAGGTCCTGTTGTCCATCAAGTGTGTGTAAGTGTCCATCAAAATATGTTTTGTGCGGTGTGAAAATCCTCCAGTCTTGTTTCATTAGAATTGCCCGCTCAAATTGCGATCGCTCATTGAATCCATTTGGAGCCGATTTAACCTGCAGGAATCTCACGTTTCCTCACTTTTGTTTCAGCATTGACATTGCCGCTCCATTTCTCATAACCTGACTTACCGGAACCAGTGCTGGATCAATACTCGCAGTCATGAGTACCGTCAAGGGTGTGGAGTATTATGTGGAGAAGGCGGTGAGAAAGTACCTGGGCGACCTGGATACGTCCGTAACCTCGGCGCTCATCTCCTATATCAACGCTGGCTACAACAAAGACAAAACCACCAGTGAGTTTCTGCTGGAAAGGGAGTGCGTGATATTGCTTCCGTGTGTGGACATGTATTTTTTATTTATCTTGTGTTTCATAGAAGCGCATTTTTTACAGAGTGTGGTTTGCTTAATAGTACCTAGTACCTGTGGTAGAGAATGCACCTCATGCTCTCCTTTACTTCCAAGATAGCTTAATCAGCCTTACATATCAGTACACTTTGATTTTCTATTTTCTTTTTATTCTTTCATTTATCTGCTATTAACGTATCTTTTGTAGCCTATTTTTCTAAGTTAAAGACAACTTGGGTAGTGGCTATGCCCGGGATACTTTTTATTCGGGGTGGAACGCCAACCTAGCAGAATATGTGCTGGACAGCTTCCCTGATTTTGACAGAAGTGATACATCATCACTCTGTCATGATCAAATAGGTGTTCTGTTTTAGAGCGTCATCAACCTCAGAACCATATATGAACCAGGATACACGGTTGAGTGTTGCATGTTTTTATGTGTATTTGTCGCTGGTCTTGTACGGGTCATGGAATCAACTATAGTCATCTTTGCTTTTATAACACAGAGGTTTTTAGTTATATCACTAATGCTACCACGAGTGCTGTATAGCCAAAAGTTTCCCGTCCCTAAATTCCGAGTGATTAGCTCAGTGTCACACCTTTGTTCACCCCTCCCTCTCGGCGCAGGTAAGATCGCCTCTATGATCGACTCGTCGAAGGCAGCGCGGATGACCTCGCGGGTGTACGAGGTGCTGGAGGAGAAGCGGCTGGGGCCGCGGTACGCTCCCAAGCGGCCCGCCGGCACCGCCGAAGAGTCCGCCGCCAAGAAGGTGAAGCGCGAGGACGCGTCGGCCTCGTCCAAACCGACCATCGTCATGCCCTCCGGCGGTCATCACGAGGGACCGCTGTCTACTCAACAGGTAAGCAGGGGGCTCGGGGTGTGGGTGAATGTCTGAAGCTGAGGATGCTGCAGTATGATGATATCAATTAGAAGCTTTTGACGAAGCGGTGCAATTCTTTTAATGTGCCCCTGATTTAAGGTTTGGCTGGCTCAACACGGGTGCATCCATAGGTTTACATATATATATATATATATATATATATATATATATATATATATATATATATATATTTTTATAAATTTTGTTCAAGTTGTTCCTAGTACGACTGGTGGAGTCGAGTCTCACTAAAGTCATCAAGGGACTTGTCACGGAGACCCCGACCCCACCAACCGAACGAGCAACTCCCTCAATGGAGGGTTAATTTAGAAGCCAAATTTTAACGTCCCACAAGCCGGGACGGCCGCCCGCTCGGTCACCCTCTCACCAGTCAGTTGCCAGCCGACCTGTACGTCGGGTAACTATTGAGCGCCGGAGCGTCTCAGGGGAACCGATCCCAAGCCTGGGCATGCCCTGCCACTGCATGCTTCTGAGCAGCGGGCCGGAGCCCAACGCTCTACCAACTGAGCTACGGGCGGCTATATAATATATATATATATATATATATATATATATATATATATATATATTATATATATATATATGTATTGTATATACGTATATAAAAATGCATGATCTAAAAGATAGTATTGCAATATTGAAATTAAAAAATGAAAGTACTTTTTCATTTTCATTGTTTCTGGACTTTAAGGACTTGGCTTTTGTCACCGTATCGGACATCACCGTATCATGGCTTATCTTGTATAAGATAAGCCAAAGCTCCAATCTTTATATTTGTTTTTAGAGAAGTCCTCGAAAATTGTATTTAAGCTTCTGTTCGTTTTGACAATTTTGTTTCTTTGTGCACATCATGAAGCATGTTATGGTTGTCCATGATGTCGTTATGATTACCGTAAATGTTCAGTTGTATTTTTTATATAAACGGTCGCATTAACACCTTCATAACTACCCCATCACCATCCAACATTGTCCACACCTACAGCGTTCTCAGACTGTCCACTAACCAACCGCTGTATCTCCAGATCAAGGACATGATGGCGAACGCGCAGAAGATGATCGAGCTGCGGAAGAAGACGCTGGGCACGATTCTGGCCTCCACGCCGCCGGCGGCCAATCCGCTGATCGTGCCGCCCATGGGAGAGGCCTTCGCCGACAAGGCCAAAAAGATAGCAGACCTTCAGGTGGGAGCCGTGGTCACGGGGGCCGGGCTAGTGATGGCGTAGAACTTGGAAGGGGCGCAGGGGAGCTCTACACGGCAAACGGGGGGGGTGGCTCATCTGGGTGTTTATTCAATATAGATGCAAATCTGGGAATTGTCTTCAATAGGTGTTATTTTAGCTTAAATCATTATTTGACTAGTTTGTACTTTTATAATTTTTTTTATCCAATAGAAATCACCGGCCCTTTATTAAACGCCACTCATCAAGCTCTTTTGGCTTGCTCTTACATAGGTTCGCGTAGATTAAGATTGCTGTATGTAGACTTGTGGGGCGACCCATGGAACGTAATTTGTATTGTGCTTTGTGAGGGCTAATGCACCTTGCACTATGTGTGTGCTTTCGTATCAGTCTATTGTCTCTGCCACTAAAGCATATCAATGCTGATTTTGACAGATTCGCACTTTCCTTTGTTCAATCAGTAGCTTTTAAAGAGAGTGTTCCGCTTTTATAGTAAGTTTTGAACTGAGGCAGCAGCTTGGTGGAGCGTGTCGAAAAAAACCCACTATTGGCATATTTCATTTTACCCATCGCTCCCTGTATCAAATTTCCGCACAATTTATTCAAATTATAAGTGTATCACGCCCCTCTCCCACCAGGCTGAAATCGCGGCCAAGTTGTCGGCGATGCCTCCGCGCAACAAGGACCCGCTGGATAAGCCCCAGCCGCTGATCCTGGACGACTCGGGCCGCACCGTGGACGCATCCGGCAACCAGGTCCAGATCGCCTCCCGCATGCCCACGCTCAAGGTGAGTCGGGAGCGAGAGGTCCCGGGTTCAACTCCCGGCCCGGCCGTGAAGTAAGGTGTGATCGGGTCTCCGGGAACGAGGTGCATGAAAGGCGGTGGCGGGCTAGTGGCTATTATATTCGCAGCTGCGTATAGTGAGACTAACAACTACGTTAGAGAAATCTGAAGAGGATTTGCCCATACTGAGTGCATAAGAGAAATCGGAGAGGATTTGCCTACACTGAAGGTCAGATGGGATAATGGGAGGGGAATACTGTGTGGAAAACTGAGTTTGTATCCATAAAGCACTTAACAGATCATGCTATTGTGTTGTAGCTGACTTTTCATAGTTGGTCGTACAGCACGCCAATTCGTGCATTAAGAATAATTCAGTGTCATTAGGTAAAGCCTGGAGTACTGACTCTGTAAAACTTCATAATGGTAACGCTTGCGGGAGTGACCCGCTCAGACTCGTTGATTGTACCACAGCGGGCCGAAATGATGTAGAAACGTTGGGATTCTTTGTTTCAATGTAGCTGTTATCATAAATCATTAAGCCACCAGGATAAAAAGGTTAGGGTCTTTCATCCTGTTTATGCAGGAGCCTGCATGCAGCACATGAATATTATGCTCGAGAATGTTTTGTCAGATCATCTTAGTAGTTATAATTGAGTGAGTATCCGTTTAGCGTAAGGTGGTCGTTGAGGGTGGGGCGTGATAGGGTCGTTTGTTTTCTTCTGGGATTAGTTTTTGTAGAGCAATGTGGCTCCCCAAAGGTGGGCCAGGACCCCATTTGGGGTCATAGGGCCATTATGCGAGGGTCACGAATGCCTGTGGAGTCTTAACTTTTTTATTTATCCTGTCTGTAACTATAAATGCTACACCAAGGCACGATTGACTCAGCCGTTGTTGCTTAAAACTGACGGACTTGTCGCACTCAGCGTGGTTACTGAAACCTTAAAACATTTTACATGATTTTACAAAAGTGAGGACGCTGCCAAGAAGGTGGGATTCATTCGGCTTACGTGAGGATAAAACGCCTAGGCTAGACCTTCCGGACGGAATCGAGCTGTTAAGTGGGGAAAATGTGCGGAACGTATAAATATTTTTGGCACTATTGCGAACGATTTACGATTCCTTCGAGACGTATGCCATACCAACTACGGTCCTTCGCGACGACTTAACTGCGTGAAGTCGGTTATCAACGATATTGGCCATTACAAAGGCTGAGGAAATGTATGAGCATGGAGTACGGGTTTCACTACGCCTTGTCGGCAACGAAGCCCAGAATCGTATCAAATTGCTGAAGCCAAAGTGTATCAACGCACGCTCGCCCTCAGTAGTCGTTTTTTTTGCTCGAAAAACAGTGCTCTGAAAAAGTTTGTAGTAGGTGTAACCAGTGCACATGGCAAAGACAATTTACCCCACGGTTTTTCTATAAATCGGAGTTCATTTTTAAGGGTCGTTTATTGGGGTCCTCTGAATGCTGAAAAGTGGTTGCAATGTCAGAAGGGCTGGAAACCACTGCCTGAGGGCAAAGCTTATTCCTGTGTCAGACTCCCGTGATTTACCCCGCATGTGCTTCACCTGCCTGTCACCTCCGCGCAGGCGAACATCCGCGCCAAGCGGCGGGCCGAGTTTCGGCAGCAGCTGCAGGAGCGGCCTTCCGACGACGTCTCGGAGGCCGCCTTCTTCGACCCGCGCGTCTCAGTGCGGCCCGCCGTCCGGGGCAAGAGGACCTTCCAGTTCCACGAGCCCGGAATGTTCCAGCAGGTGGCAGCACGGATGCGAACTCAGGCGCAGCTGGAGAAACTGCAGGTACGGCAGCCAACCATGAGCAATGCCGGATTCAATGAGTCGCACTGAAGTTAGATTGCATGGCGGATTTTGTGTTTGTGTGTTTCGTGTTCTTAGTGCCCGTACAGTTCTTTCGGAGGCAGGACACAAGTCATCGCTAGTTTGGAGTTCGTTTTTGCTTTTGTCTATTGGAATACATTTTTTTTTAGAATTAACGCCGACTAACGTTAATTGGGGGAGATCAAACCATATTATAAACTAGTTGGTGCTCATTTTCCTTCTCTACATTCGGACATTAGGAAAGCGAACATCATGGACAGCCGCTGTGAGAAAATTGTCTCTGGAATACATTACCTACGTTATATTAAAGTCCGCTTTCATATCGGTATACCATGGTTATCACGCGTAGCCGTATTCAATCAAAACCATTCACGTTCGTCATCTGAAACATCGACAAACTGACAGTCGATGCATTCTTCTGGGTGACACACCCCTCTCCCACAGAACGAGATATCCCAGATAGCGCGTAAGACGGGCATCTCGTCAGCCATGAAGCTGGCGATGGTGGCGCCGCGGCCGGCGGGCTGGACCCCGGCCGCCGACGGCGGGCCGCCGCACATCGAGTGGTGGGACCAGGTCATACTGCAGACGGAGCAGTACGACGCTGAGCTGGAGAAAGGCCGCGACAGGTACCAGGGCATCACTAACCTGGTGGAGCATCCGACCCAGATGGCGCCGCCCAGTGAGTACATGCTCTCAGCAGGGACGGGCGGAAACTCTGCCGGAGGAGGTGGTCCGACCTTCCTGAGGTCTGTGGGCAGCCCCATGTCCGGGTCAGGAGCCGAAAGTGCCCCCACACAGACAGCCAAACGCTGGTGCAGTGCCGGAACTGGCAATGGGCTTCAGAGCATGATGCGGGCACAGGCACCTTTCTTTTTTCTTTGTAACGTGCAAGAAATTACAAACTTTTACTTGCCGGTAAAGGTTTTGAAACACACCAAAATAGCGAAAATTGGCGTTTGGCGGGCGCCCTTCATTATACCCAAAGGCCTCCCTGATGTGGCATATTGGCGTCCGCATCCCTAGCGCTTCGCCTCCTCTTTGCGAAATCCTTAATCTGTCACTGGTTGAGGGCGATGGCGATTTTTGGGTGTTGGTGATTTTGTCTACTTCTATCATATGGTCATATGGTAGGGGTATTGAAGAAGACTCAGGCGTAATTTGATGGTCGAACAAATTCTAAGATAAATGCCTAGCGTTGGTTTAAAGACAGCGTAACATGCTTTTTAAACATGCTTTTGAAAGTAATGCATCTTAATATACCTTGAACTGCGTCCGTTGCCATCACCTATAGTACAAACTGTTCGGGGCCCGCCGTGGCTCGGTGCTGTTGTGGCTTGTTTTCTAGTTGTTTCAGGGTATTTTCAAGCCTGTGAGTTCAGCGGTGTTCACATCCTTCTCGCTAGAAATCTGGTATATGATGAATTATAAATTGTTTAGGTGGTCGAGTGAGAGCGTGTGTGAAACTCCTACTGTGCGCTCTCCATGCTCGCCCTCACATTTTTGCCTCGCCGTCTTATTCCACTCCGGCAATGAGCGAATACACTCCCTCCCGCAGCTGACGGAGACAAGAGTGTCACCCTGCCGGTGTTCCTCACCAAGCGCGAGCGAAAGAAGCTGCGCCGCACCAACCGCCGAGAGGCCTGGAAGGACAAGCAGGAGAAGATCCGGCTGGGACTGGAGCCGCCGCCGGAGCCCAAGGTGGGGTCGAGCTCGCAGGAGCTTGGAGTGCGGCCTGGTAACAGCTTGTCAAACGGTCGCCTGCAGTCATTGGGGCCCCGCTTGTGAGGTTTCAAATGTTTCTGTGGTATGGATGAGTTTTGTTCAAGTGTTAATTGCCAGGAATCGTTGGAAGGCTATATCCGTAAGATCAGAAAGAGTATAAATAGAAACATGTTGATGAGTGTGCGCTTCAGAGGTAGTGGGTGTCTGAAAATACAAATTCGTGTGCTGCCGCTGCTCTCACTGCCTATTTGGACCGACTGTCGTCTAACCGGTTTCGTGTCCGTCGGCAGGTCCGAATGTCGAACCTGATGCGGGTTCTGGGCAACGAAGCGGTACAGGACCCCACCAAGATAGAGGCTCACGTGCGGGCCCAGATGGCCAAACGCCAGAAAACCCACCAGGACGCCAACGCCGCCAGAAAACTCACCACCGAACAGCGCAAGGCCAAGAAGATCAGCAAGATCAAGGAGGACACCTCCACTGAAGTGCACGTGGCCATTTACAGGTGAGATATTTTAGATTGGGTGTTATCTGGCGTTGTCCTGGTTCTGAGCTCACGTCTACCGATTTCGGATATGGCTGATCGAGCCGCGGTTTTCCAACCGCGGTAATGTGTTGCCAGCAAGTGGTTTTCGATCGTATGTCGAAGTCTAGGATACCAGACCGGTCTCTTCGATCGTATGTCGAGCTCTATGATACCAGACTGGGTTCGGGGCTGTCTTGGCTAAAACATTATTGGGGGCCATCCCTTGGAAAAGCGACTGACAAATAGCATTGTTTCTAACGTTTTCTGTCGTCTTGAGCGTTGGTTGTGTTGTGTCAGAATCCCTCTCCTGGATTGAGACCTATGTGATGGTTTGTCACCTGTTAACCGCGTTAACCGCAGTTCCGATGATCTCCGGGGCACCGTTCCGCAGGGAGCCGACGATAGTCTCTCCTTTACCCAGTGTCTGGTCCCTGCCACCTCTCGTTTCACCGCTGCCCCTGTCTGTTTACATCACCCGAGCTGTGCGGTCGGCAGGGTGCTGGACCTGTCCAACCCGTCCAAAAAGTTCAAGCTGGAGACCAACGCCAAACAGCTGTTCATGACCGGCACGGTGGTGTTGTTCCGAGACGTCAACGTGGTGGTGGTGGAGGGCGGTCCCAAACAGCAGAAAAAGTACAAAAAGTGAGTGTCAACACGTCGGGGCCAGCGCGGCGGCCGCGTCTCGCCTTTTTGTTGTCCGTGGCTCGGCCGTCAGGAGCCGAGGTGTGTGCGGAGTCAGATGCAGCGGGGGATAGCTGTACCGGTAGAAATGGTGGACATCTTGTGGCCAAACCATTGTATAAGACATTGCTAAGCGGTTGTAGTGGCAATTTGTGCCGATGTTGTTTTTAATGGCCTATATTTTGCGCGGGAGAGAAGTATTGGAGGGTCTAGGAATCGTTTTTACAGGCTTTACCTTCCATCCAATCATTTGATCAAACTTTCATTTACCCTAGAGCTTACTTTTTGCAGAGAAAAAAGTAAACACTCGCCGCCTGCCGGCCCCTCCTCCCCCGGTGGTTACGTGGTATGAAATGAACGCGGTGACGCGACGTAGTGCTCAGTCCCGCTGCGCGGACAAATATCTCCTGCTTGGACCCCTTTAAAACCTACGTGCTAAACGAACCTTCGGGACTGGAGACTATACATTCATATAACTTCCCTCAATGGCTTCAGTGCTTGAAACGTGGGATATGTTTTAGTATATCAAGACAAATTGCTGGATTTCATAAGTATCACATTGGCTTGTAATAACAGTCTCTGTAGGCTAAACACGTTTCATTTGTATTCATATTCATGTGTGGAGCAAATCAAAAAGGTTCAATATGGCATAAAACATTACCTATATATATATATATATATATATATATATATATATATATATATATATATATATATATATATAACTTCTGTTGTAAAAAAGCTAAATTACGTGACGTTAAACCGAGATATATATATATATATATATATATATATATATATATATATATATATATATATCGGTTTAACGTCATGTAATTTGCAGGCTTTCGTTAGCCATGACAGAAGAAAATCAAATAGAATGAGTTATTTGCCCTATTACCCATTTTTTCAGCAGAAATAGGCAGTACCCACTATTTTCAATACATATTGCTGCTGAAACCACTACAGTCTGTAATTGCACCAAGGTGCCTTATTTCCTTTAAATCAATCAGCGATGGCTGTTTAACACTTGTCCCGTGTGCTCAGGTTGATGTTGCACCGCATCAAGTGGGAGGAGGACTTGGTGAAGAACAAAGACGGCGAGGAGCGACCCGACGTCGATAACAAGTGCTCACTCGTCTGGGAGGTGGGTTGTGCTCACTCATTTGGGAGGTGGTTTGTGCTCACCCGTATGGGAGGGGGTTGGTCTGGGAGGTGTGTTTTGCTCACCTGTCTGGGAGGTGTGCTGTGCTCACCTGTCTGGGAGTGTGCTGTGCTCACCTGCCTGGGAGGGGCTGTGCTCACCTGCCTGGGAGTTGCTGTGCTCACCTGCCTGGGAGGGGGCCCATTGTGCTCACATGTCTGGGAGGTGTGCTGTGCTCACCTCCTGGGAGGGGCCCCATTGTGCTCACATGTCTGGGAGGTGTGCTGTGCTCACCTGTCTGGGAGGTGTGCTGTGCTCACCTCATGGGAGGGGGCCCGTTGTGCTCACCTGTCTGGGAGGTGTGCTGTGCTCACCTGTCTGGGAGGTGGGTTGCCACCTGTTGGGGGTGTGTTGTGCTCACCTGTCTGGGAGGTGTGCTGTGCTCACTGTCTGGGAGGTGTGCTTGCTCACCTGTCTGGGAGGGGACCTGTTGTGCTCACCTGTCTGGGAGGGGGCCCGTTGTGCTCACCTGTCTGGGAGGGGCCCGTTGTGCTCACCTGTCTGGGAGGTGTGCTGTGCTCACCTGCCTGGGAGGGGCCCATTGTGCTCACCTGTCTGGGAGGTGTGCTGTGCTCACCTGTCTGGGAGGTGGATTGTGCTCACCTGTCTGGGAGGGGGGCCGTTGTGCTCACCTGTCTGGGAGGTGTGCTGTGCTCACCTGTCTGGGAGGTGTGCTATGCTCACCTGTCTGGGAGGTGTGCTGTGCTCACCTGTCTGGGAGGTGTGCTGTGCTCACCTGCCTGTGGGGGCCATTGTGCTCACCTGTCTGGGAGGTGTGCTGTGCTCACCTGTCTGGGAGGTGTGCTGTGCTCACCTGCTTGGGAGGGGGCCCATTGTGCTCACCTGTCTGGGAGGTGTGCTGTGCTCACCTGCTTGGGAGGGGGCCCATTGTGCTCACCTGTCTGGGAGGTGTGCTGTGCTCACCTGTCTGGGAGGTGGGTTGTGCTCACCTGTCTGGGAGGTGGGTTGTGCTCACCTGTCTGAGAGGTGTGCTGTGCTCACCTGTCTGGAGGTGGGTTGTGCTCACCTGTCTGGGTGTGGTGCTCTGGGAGGGGGCCGTTGTGCTCACCTGTCTGGGATGTGTGTGGGAGATGGTTTGGGCTCACCTGTCTGGGCCCCCCTCACCTGTCTGGGAGGTGGGTTGTACTCACTTGTCTGGGAGGTGGATTGTGCTCATTCGTATTGGGGATGGTTCTTGATCACCCGTATAGGAGATGGGTTGTGCTCACTCGTCTGGGAATTGGGCCAAACTTTATCGCCCAGTCGCCAAGCGTCCAAAGCTCTCCTTTTGGGACAATGAATATCTCTGGTTGTTGTGCTTTTTAAACGTCATTTGATGTTCGGTTGGTTGAAGCATCGTTTTGGCTAAGTTCAATTGGACCTTCAGGGCTGGAAGTGTCAACTACTCGAGACAGCTATCCCACTGAACATTTAGGTGCTGAATGCCTATTTCCGAAAGGGGCCGATGTTTTAGTGGTCTGCCTATGTACGAGATTTTAACTGACGACGCGACTGCCGTGGTCCCCTGGCAGGGAACTACGAAGGGCCGCAGTTTCGGGGAGATGAAGTTCAAGCTTTGTCCGAACGAGAGTTTCGCCCGCGAGCACTTCCGTAAGCAGGGCGTGGAGCACTACTGGGACCTGTGCTACAGCGGCACCGTCGTTGAGCAGGAGGCCACCTGAGGTAGTTCACTGGCCGTGTAATCATATCTCCTCCACGGAGGCGCCGTGATGAAATGTCACGTGCATGGGAACAGGAAATCGAGTGTGGAACAGCGAGTCAGGGTACGACGGCACTGTGATGCCTGGTGTTCTGAAGTGCGCTGGTGATGCGGATGTGGAGGATTCAGTGAGTGTTGTGATCCCGCTCTGGACGCTGGGGTAGCCCCTCAGTTCCGCTCCCCGGCGACTTCCGGGGGAAATAATAGCTGTCGATCTCGCCGAGCTGAGTTTCGGCGGCGCGGCCTCCCACTATATCGTGAGCTGCACGGTTCTTTCACGTGTGAATTGCCCAAGCTGGACGGATGTAGTCCTGAGAGAAAACAAGAGAAAAACACGTTTTCTTTTGTGACCACGATAGTGCTGGAGCGTCCAGGACTTTGCGCTTGTACCGCGGATCTTGCTCTCCAGTTAGCGCGTATATGCGCGTGCTTTTATGTTGATCCGTGAACTGTCAATGACTTATGGCCGTGCAAGGTGTTCCTTTGACCCCCAAGGGCAGGAATTGGACGGCTTCTGTGAAGCTCCCCAATGGGCTGACTAGAACGTGCTGTTTTAAAACGAGGAGGGCTCCACCCAGCCACAGACTGTCGAATTCAGTGCATTTTGTCCGTTTTGGGCACCACTGAAGAGGTAAACATGTGAATATGTCCTGGGGTAAACCTGGGACCGCAGGACATCAGATACCAGATTCTGTTTCGCTCTGCTGTTATCTCGGTCTACGTTTCGCTTCACACGTACCCATGGTAGGCAAGCTAGGCTTCTAAACACAGATGTGGTACCCCCCGAGGCCCTCACTAACTACGGCATATTGCCTGTCCGAGAGCGCCCGGGAAAACAGGGGAGAGTGTCCGTGCCACTTACGATATGGTGTTAGAGGCGTGGTTGTTTGATAGGGAAATTGAGGGTGTGTCTGAGAATGCTGCTAATACGGCAACGATGTGTGAGCAAATATAACCCTGTGTAAAACCTATTGTATAGAAGTGATATAATTTGTCAAGTGATAGTTCCACAAATGATCGGTCCATTTAAGAACAGCCATGTCGCAGTCCCCATTGGACCATGCACCGCGCTCAGTGGCCTACACTTTTGTCACATACATCTGTGGCAAGCTCTCCTGTGCCCAAACGTTAAGCATTCTTCCGCTTCTGTCTAGATATGGAAAGGATGAAATAAGGCATTGGAGCGACCAGAACATCTTTGAATGTTTCCCATGACGGGGTCTGCCACCTTCGATTGAGGGGTCCCCTGTGTTAAGTTCTCGACTGCGGTTGCTCGTCCCGATCTGCTTGGGCTAGAAATCGTTGAGTTGAGCCTTTGCATACGACGTATATTTGAATTGAAAACTATTAACCCTCGCCCCGATGAGGGTTGTTTGAACACCCCCTCGGGTTTTCCGGCGGCAAAAAAACCAACAGCGGCACTTCGCGCCGCCGTACTTTGCACACGTTATCTTTGATCGATTCCGCAACTTTCCCCAAAAAATTAAGGCTGGGTCCTCTCAGGTCAGGCCACCAGTGCAGGTCAAGTGACCTGACCTCCAAAATGTTTTGAGGTGGCATAAGTAATAAATGGGCGAAGCTATCGGATTGAAACTTATACCACATAATGGGCCCACCGTGCACTACAAATATATTCCGGGATTATTTTTCATATCAACGGCCTAGCGTCAGGTATTTGTGCAGATACAGCTGCGAATACCGTCATATTTTCCAAATCGCAGTGTCCTGGGCCCCTTTCCAGGTTCATGGTGCAGATTTTGATCTGTGACCTCTGAGAAATCATCTGGGGCTACCTAAGCAGGTTTTCAGACTTGGGTCAATAACTCAGCAGGAAATGATGATAAAACTTTTATTTTGGATACCATTACGTTTGGATTGCTATTGCGAGTCGATTGATATGCATATTGGCCATGCTGGGGTGGAAAGTGACCTTGACCTAACCTTAGGTCAGGTCATTGTTTTATTTTATGACCTATTATAGCCATAACATATCTCATTCGATTCGCCATAACGAGAGGAAGCGAATGGTGCTTAAAAATTATTCCCATTATGTCAGACGCTAGAGCCCGGAAACTCCTCTCTAACATGCCACCTTCTTTGACCTGTCATGACCTCAATATTGACCTGAGCCAAAAAAGTGACCTATACAGTTTCTTCATGAATTTGTATTAGCTATCTGGAGCTTCTGAATAAGTCGATCTGATCCCCAAAATCCCTTCCAACAGGGTGAGAGTTGGCGACGCCGTATGACCTTGGCAGTTGGTGCGTCGTTAAGCCCCAACAATTATTATTATTATTATTGTATGAGCTGTCCAACAGCTTTTGCGTTTTTTCGCTATCCCGCATAGAAGCCGTGTTCGAGGGGGAGGGCTGTTTGAACACCCCCCTCCCCACCGCCACCAGGGCGAAAATGGCTCGGAGGCCCACCGGGGCGGGTATTAAGAAATATATAAAATATTTTTTGTGTTCACATTATTTTACACTCATATTTCTCTGGATCATTTACGGGGGCGTGCTGCTGGATGTTTAAAGGGGGAGAATGAGTGGCGTCCAGTTCTCGGGACTTCGTAGATAATGCAACATCGATAAAGCGGCGAGCAGCCGCCACCCAGAACTGAAACATTCCTCTGTTCGCCGAGTCACCGGGAGTGAACCACTCCCTCTGTGTGCCGAGCAAACGGGAGTGAACCACTCCCTCTGTGTGCCGAGCAAACGGGAGTGAACCACTCCCTCTGTGTGCCTAGAAACCGGGAGTGAACCACTCACTCTGTGTGCCTAGAAACCGGGAGTGAACCACTCACTCTGTGTGCCGAGCAACAGGGAGTGAACCACCCCTCTGTGTGCCTAGAAACCGGGAGTGAACCACTCCTCTGTGTGCCTAGAAACCGGGAGTGAACCACTCCCTCTGTGTGCCTAGAAACCGGGAGTGAACCACTCACTCTGTGTGCCTAGAAACCGGGAGTGAACCACTCACTCTGTGTGCCGAGCAACAGGGAGTGAACCACCCCCTCTGTGTGCCTAGAAACCGGGAGTGAACCACTCCCTCTGTGTGCCTAGAAACCGGGAGTGAACCACCCCCTCTGTGTGCCTAGAAACCGGGAGTGAACCACTCACTCTGTGTGCCGAGCAACAGGGAGTGAACCACTCCCTCTGTGTGCCTAGAAACCGGGAGTGAACCACTCCCTCTGTGTGCCTAGAAACCGGGAGTGAACCACTCACTCTGTGTGCCGAGCAACAGGAGTGAACCACCCCCTCTGTGTGCCTAGAAACCGGGAGTGAACCACCCCTCTGTGTGCCTAGAAACCGGGAGTGAACCACTCACTCTGTGTGCCTAGAAACCGGGAGTGAACCACCCTCTGTGGCCTAGAAACCGGGAGTGAACCACCCCTCTGTGTGCCTAGAAACCGGGAGTGAACCACTCCCTCTGTGTGCCGAACAACCGGGAGTGAACCACTCCCTCTGTGTGCCTAGAAACCGGGAGTGAACCACTCACTCTGTGTGCCGAACAACCGGGAGTGAACCACCCCCTCTGTGTGCCTAGAAACCGGGAGTGAACCACTCCTCTGTGTGCCTAGAAACCGGGAGTGAACCACTCCTCTGTGTGCCTAGAAACCGGGAGTGAACCACTCCCTCTGTGTGCCGAACAACCGGGAGTGAACCACTCCCTCTGTGTGCCGAACAACCGGGAGTGAACCACTCCCTCTGTGTGCCTAGAAACCGGGAGTGAACCACTCCTCTGTGTGCCTAGAAACCGGGAGTGAACCACTCACTCTGTGTGCCGAGCAACAGGGAGTGAACCACCCCTCTGTGGCCGAGCAACCGGGAGTGAACCACCCCCTCTGTGTGCCGAGCAACCGGGAGTGAACCACTCCCTCTGTGTGCCGAACAACCGGGAGTGAACCACTCCTCTGTGTGCCTTGAAACCGGGAGTGAACCACTCACTCTGTGTGCCGAGCAACCGGAAGTGAACCACTCACTCTGTGTGCCGAGCAAACGGGAGTGAACCACCCCTCTGTGTGCCTAGAAACCGGGAGTGAACCACTCCCTCTGTGTGCCTAGTAACCGGGAGTGAACCACTCCCTCTGTGTGCCGAGCAACCGGGAGTGAACCACTCCCTCTGTGTGCCTAGAAACCGGGAGAGAACCACTCACTCTGTGTGCCGAGCAACCGGGAGTGAACCACTCACTCTGTGTGCCGAGCAAACGGGAGTGAACCACTCCCTCTGTGTGCCTAGAAACCGGGAGTGAACCACTCCCTCTGTGTGCCTAGTAACCGGGAGTGAACCACTCCCTCTGTGTGCCGAGCAACCGGGAGCGAACCACTCCCTCTGTGTGCCGAGCAACCGGGAGTGAACCATTCACTCTGTGTGCCGAGCAAACGGGAGTGAACCACTCCCTCTGTGTGCCTAGAAACCGGGAGTGAACCACTCACTCTGTGTGCCTAGTAACCGGGAGTGAACCACTCACTCTGTGTGCCGAGTAACCGGGAGTGAGCCATTCTTCACCAACCAGCAGAGATTGAACCCTCCCTTCTGTACGCTGACCAATAGGGAGTGAACCCCTCTCCGTATGCCGACCGCCGGGGCGTATTAAACATGCAGATGGCCAAACCCAGAGAGAAACAGTCGCCGGGCGCTGTACTGGTCGGAGTCGGCAGTCACTGCTCCAGTACCTACATCAGGTATATGGGATCAGGTGTGCCTGATAGATGGTCGGATATACAGTACAGCAGACAGGGAGGCCGATATATCGGCAGCACCAACAGATATACAGGGATAACGGGAGAGGCGGGGAGCCGGTTGAAGCACCTGAGTCTCTCACTGAAGCGTCTTCAGCGCTGGGGCGCAAGGCACTTAAGTCAGTCCAAGAGTTGGTCAAGTCAACAACGTCGCAATAACTTCTACAGTTTCTAGGATGCGGTTGTTGGTAGCATCGATACAGGCTGTCTTGGTAGCAGGATGCCCTAGCTGCTTATTGAGACACTTCGCCCTGGTACGGCGCCTGGTGATGCCTACTCAGACGTGGAGCTGATGGCAGTATGTGCGATACCGCTCCCGCGGGGTGATGGGATGCACGCAGGGTCCAGAGCGCAGTAGGTGCAGGTGGCGGTCCAGGTTTATAGGTGCAGATCCAGTTTAAAACCTGCTAGTCGCTATATGCCTAAGGGTCTCGGATACAGAGAATGACGGCAGATGAAGCCACAGTAACAGAATACTCATAACACAACAGGGGTGGTTCCCATAACATAACGCCAATAAGCCTGGTGGGTGTGTTTCGGAATTTTGTACGGCAGGAAGCAGAAAGAAAAAAACTAGAATATTTTTAGCATTAGCTTGAATGACCTTCTGAAACCCTGCCTGGTTTTCTTGATGTTGACATATTTAAGGTGGGTCGTGTTTGCTCTCTCATTTCCCGGTGTTATTGGTAATTTGAAGTGTTAGCCCTGGAGGAGGCCAACATCAGCGTCGCCCCCGTGTCTGGCCGGATCAGGCGTACAGGCCCGGTCAGGGCCTGACACACCCAGACAGACCTTTCCTGCACCCAGCCCGTGAACCTGGCAAGTCCCAACTCTGCTCAGCACATCACCCTTCTGACACTTCATAATTGAAGACCATCTTCTCATTTTAGAATTTTTATTTCCATTGATTCTTTGAATATTGAATTCAATCAAGTTTTTTTTTACTCGGTTTGACTGGAAAATTGTTATTTTTCTTTTTTGTTTCACATGCATAGCGCTCACTTAGGATTTTCGTTTGTGGGGCCCGGCTGAGGTATGTCACGCGCAAGATTTCTTTCCTTGGCGAGGGGACGTCAGTTTTGGAACAGGGGCGGCTTGAATCACATATTGGGTGAATGCTTCAACGCAGGCGCGGCGCGCTTTGAACAGGGCGCAAGGTGAGAGTAGAACTAGTAATAAAAGCCAGATCAAGGCTCATTTCTGCCCTTGATTGGCTCCTGCGGCGGTCAATTATTACCAAAACCCATATCGGGTGCGTTCGGCACCCGATATGAGCGGGGGACGGCAGTTTGGAGTCGAAGCGTTGGGGGGCGCGTTGCCCCATCCCTTGGGTGCGCTACGGTCTGCGTGGCTTTTTGTTGCATAAATGTATTCCATCGGCACCTGTTTACGTATGCCACTCAGCAGGCTTATAGAACGTTGTACTCTCGGTTATCGCACCTCCAAGGCTGTATTCGCACCGGAGCCGCCGCCTGCTTGTCAGTCCCGTGATGTTGTCCTTGCACCTATGCGGCGCTCCAGTGCAAATGTCGGCCTTCTCCCAGACAGGCAATATTTTCCGGCACGGTCTCGCAATTGTGTGACGTCACCATTCCTCCTCCGTCCGAGGAGTGAGAAGATTGGCAGGAGAAGATTGTGGAGCATCGCTGGAGAATTCTCAGGAGCCCTTGGCGGAATTTGATGTTCCAGACAATTATAATGCGTCTGGGCGGAAAGGTACCGCCGATATGGCCGCGCGCCGCCCTCTCCGGAGACCACCCCGGGCACGGTGGGCACAGTGCGCAGTCCGTCCTGCACCAGCGCGTGCTCCAGCTACGCAGTTTAGTTTTCACCCGGTCACGTCATTGGGAGGCCATATCAGTGCGTCTGCGGCTCGTAACCGGACACGCAGTGGGAAGCCCGCTGAACTTAAACAAGAGACGGGCCAATTTCAGGTGGAAACCACGGCGCAGCGCAGCTCAGGCTTCCGGGGGATAATCGGCAGGTATAGGCGGGTTTCGTTGCACGGGTAGGACGCGAGAAATTACCGGCGAGACTGCTCTCTCTCTTCTGTGTCTGCAAATGCCGCTTGGACATTGTTCTAGATCGGAAGACTACGTTCGCCGGTCCTGATATGTCCCATTTGCTGTTCTTTGCGATTGTTGAACCGGCAATGTTCCAATATCTGCAGGTCTAGGAACACGTTCAGTTGCTTTGCCAACGTTCTTGCAATAGGCAAGTTTTACAGTTGCTGCGCCCCTCGTCACCCCAAAACCAAAAGGAAGGTTCAAGATCAAGGTGACCCGGCATTCCGCTTTGTCTCAGTCCCATTGATGATTGGCGCGACTGTATAACATCTCAGCTGCCCGGGATAAAGATAGAGTGATGAAGCGGAACATCCCAACCTATGAGACGAACTGCCGAACTGCGAGACCGCCCAATGTCATGCCGAGGAATTTTCTGCCTTAGCTGGTATCCCCTGGTACTGAAGAAGCTTTTACTCCTGTTCCTCGTCACGCTGTTCTTTGAGCGTAACTCGACTCGAGTTAAAATGATTCGTATCCCGTGTTTATGGAAAACGCGAGCGAAACCGACAAACGCCAGTGTATTCTTACAATATCACCGTATATTTATTGCTCTTAAAACGCCAAGGAAGAAGCGCCTCTATGAAGAAA
This sequence comes from Lepas anatifera, assembly GCA_034440635.1. Taxonomy (NCBI): domain Eukaryota; kingdom Metazoa; phylum Arthropoda; class Thecostraca; family Lepadidae; genus Lepas; species Lepas anatifera. The sequence goes on from JAOTON010002048.1 coordinate 535,783, forward strand.
ACACTACACTAAAAACTATAAAAACAATCACTAAGTGACAGTATCACCATGACAAAGAACACAGTTCTCGGATAGACTGGTCCTACATAATAGTGGCGACTGATTCACGCGGTAACTAGGCAGTAAACACAGTCGCAATTCAAAACGTGCGATTTGCCCTGGTGTAAACATCGGTCACGATGTAGGTGCGTTACCTTTGTATCACGGAGTGTCGCACAAAACCACGCCACAGCAATATGCCAACTCTTTCACAGTTGGAGGCGCAGTGCCAAATATACTCGATTCCAACACAGATCGCGAATTACCAGCGCGGGTCTGCCGCAACGGGGGAAAATATGTACGCCGGGCGTACAAAAACCGCCCTTCAGACCAATCTCACGAACGTCTCCGCACTCAGCAGCATGGAAATACAATTAGGGGACCCTGATGTGCCTTTAAGGTCAAGTAAACTCGGTAATGCTTTATCATGGCCCGGCGTGACTCTGTTACATCTCTGTTACATCACTTACTGTTTATTGACGCAAGGCTCGGGCCCCTATGCCGGTTTCCGCTCAGCATTACAGGCAGTGAGCAGCCGGGGGCGCGATAACTAGTGTTACGCACGATAAAAACATGACTGACGACATCCAGAACAGCTCATATAACATCCGCCCCAGTCAGACACCGCCGCTGTTTGTCTGACATCGTCTTGGTCAGGCGGAGGTCTTCGTGGGGCGGCGGGATTTAAGGCGTTGCACTCGAGGGACGGGACCATCAGCTTGTGTAGAGAATCTGTGGGTGGGCTCGACGGCAGAAGGACGGGGGAGGAGGGTTAGGGCGATTTGTCGATCGCAGGGGGCCCACGGGTTTCGTGAGAGGACGCCTGCTTTGGTCGTGTTTCTCGTTAAGTTGTTGTGTTGATGTGCTTGTGTTGTAATCGGGACTTGCTTTCAGTGATTCCTCCGGCCTCATAAGCCCAAATAACGAATTTACTCAATTATTCCTTTGATTCGCGGGACCCGACTCGAAGCTGAGTCATACTTTGTTTTGAATTTGAATGCAAACTTGTTCTGAACTTAAATCAATACTTCACTTATTTAGCAATGGATTAAACGCTAGAAATAAAAATTGTGACCGCATGGACATCGCTAGTGATTTAAATCATATAGAGGATACTTTGAAATGATAAACAATTTGAGCAAAAATATGTGTAGCAAGGAAAAGATCCAGTCATTTCTTTTCTCATCGCAGTAAAAATCCAACATCTCGCATTGCACCGTCATCTGTTTCATCCACATTTGCATTTAAACCTAAATTTTACATGAAGCCTATATAGGAAACAGACCTGCGCCCAATTTCTCCTTATAATTTTCCAAATGGCCGTCTTCTCACGTTGTGTGTTGACAAATTATCCGGTGCTGCCAAAAACACCGACTCTGTGGTGTCTGGTGCACTGGTGATTGTGCCTCGCGGTAAGTCCAGTGCCGTTTTACGTGGAGATGGTTAGCGCTGGTTCGGATACCACGGCTGTCGTCTCCGTTGGAGCCCCCCGAGTGTGTGTATTCTCTACATTGGCACGCCCGATAAGCATAGGCACATGCAGGATTGCGGGCGCCATCCGGACCAGGGGGGGCACTTTTGGACCCTATCGGACCAGTCCCGCCCCGGATTTGGAGCCCCTGCGTGTGTGGTGTACTAATGTAGCTCAGGTCTGTTCCATGATGCGCGTATGTTGGTTTATTCATGGTGAGGCGGAATGCATGTTGTAGACCATCTCAAAAGACCTTGAGCTGGTCTTTAGTTAAACGTCTGAACCCAGCTCCAATTTATCTGATGGCTAAATACCCACCTATGAATTATTCTATGAACTGTCCTAAAAAGGCATTGTTCTTGACATTGATTTTGGGATAGTATTTTTTACGTCTGGGAAAATGAGGGTAAAATGCAAAAGATGATGTGCCTCAAAACCCGATTATCGTAAGATCTCGGGAATAGCCATCAATGATAATTCTAAAGATATAGGTAAGTGATGAAAGCCAAACCTATCACTTTTCTCTAGAAAAGGCGTTTCGGTCACTTTTGGTGAGTTTACTCTGATCGTGTGGGAAAGGCGAGCACCCTTGGCGTGTGAAAATGAATGGGAAAGGCCTGCAGAAATGTGTAACATAATTTTCAGGCCATAACCTATATATTATATATATATATATATATATATATATATATATATATATATATATATATATATATATATATATATAATCATAAGGTTCATAGTGAAAGTTTGATAGGTTTTGCCGCCCCGATAGCTCACTTAGTATAGCGTTGGGCTCCGGCCCGCTGCTCAGAAACGTGCATGGTGTCGGGTGACAAGTCCATTGAAGACTTGAGTGAGGCTCCGACTCCAATAACCGAACTTGCAACAACTTGGACAAATTTTGCAAAAGTTATTATAGACTGTCACATATTTGGTTGTTGACAGTCTGCAACCTTCGCCGGGAAATTCCCTGGCAGGATGCTATCGGAGCCGTTTGATAAATATGCGACCTTCCAGACTTCAGTGCCGTCTTCCATCGTAAATCCTATGTTGCAGCTCTAACAGTGACTCGTCGAATGCTCTGTACGACGTACTGTGAAATTGTGTTTGGGGAAATGGATACCACCCCACACCCGGGCACAGGCCTGATTCAGATGGTGGAGATGAAAATTCGTGTGCTGTGAATCACGGGGAAGTTCATCCCCATGGATAACTCTCCCCTGGAAGTTTAATTGGTGGGAGTGACTTCACTCAGGGCGGAATTATAGCTTTAAGACCCCTTCTTCCTGGGGAGGAGAAGGGAAGAAGGGGAGCAAAACCCCCGAAGGTTGAGTCTAGACATACTGCATGTCTTAATGGCGAAGTTCATCACTGTCTGCGTCCTCGGAAAATAGCACATATTAACAAATTGCACTGATGTATGCACTTAGCCTCAAGGAGCTGGTGAGATGCTAACGCCCCCTATATTATTCGCCACCTAACGAACGCCGCAAGGTGATTCGTTAGGACTATGTTTCACTTCCTAAAAATATATAATATTCTTACATACTCACTGTTTACGTTTAAAACACCTGCGAATGATACGAAAGCAACAAAGGCAAACATGTGTCCCGATACACACAGGTTCGGGACATTCAACATAAAGGACGTCAATGGAACAGTATCATCACTAACGAATGATAATATATGGTACCTTGATAACCTCCCTCTCCTGTGCCAAAGACAATGGTTGAACTGCTGGAACATTCAATGGTCAGTCAGCGACCCATCGTCGATATGAGTTCACATCTACCCCTGCATGGCATATTCACCACCTGGCAACGGCCATTAGTGCTTTCAAGCGGACTCAAGAAACGATACCAGACATTAGTCAACGAGCATCTCTTAAAACCTAACACCTGTTAATCCATAGCCTCTGGGCATAAAACATACAGTTGCACTCGTACGGTTGTCACACACACCGTACCTACCGGCCGACAGTCGCATCCGCTCCCCACGCGTCGTTTGAAGAGTCCTACCACACGGCAGGCGTTGACCGCCAGTCCCACACCTGGCGCGGTATCAGCAGGGGTAGTAACCGGTGAAGAGGTTCAGCTCGTTGACGAGCACGAAGGCGACCACGGCGCCGACCAGCGCGCCCGCCTGGGTGGCCACGCCGTACCAGAAGAGACCGGAGCTGCCCCAGGGCCGCAGCAGGCCGGCGATACCGACCTTGGAGTAGGTGGAGAGGCCGACGAACAGCACCCAGAACAGCACCTGTGCAGAGCGCGGTGTAGGGCACGTGAGGAACGACGCCAACAACAACAATAAGTGATTGGCAATAATGCGACACTATACTCTGTCCATTTAATCAGTATTAAACTATTAGTACAATCACCTTTTTGTACATATTACGAGCTGACCTTGACCTTTTTATGATAATACTGTATCCAGTGCCGGATCTAGGCCGATATGGTTGGGGGGGGCGACGGGATCCACAATCGTGAAGACAATCGGAGGGGGAGTTTGGGGGAAAATAGTTTGCTACGTTTTCCTTGTTGCACCTCAGCGTCTTTCGCCGTTGTTTTTGAGGTGTCGGAAGGCTTTTCTGGCGATATGGGGTCGGCAACTACTGGCAGTGTAGGGGGAGGACACTCAAATTTTCTGACGCACGCATGTAATAAAATACCATCCGACAAACGGTCACGTGATGAATAATAAACTGAACCTTTACTCAGCTGAAACAGCAGCAGCTATAGGCCGGGCCGCGGGCACTATCAGAACCAAGGAGTGAGAGCTCACTCAGTTACATAGAGTAAATATTACGTCACATTGAACCGTACCGAGCCGAAGAGATGATATCAAAGTGACGGGGCTTAATTCCATTCGACTCGCCCCGGGGTAATAAGCGGCCGCTGCAGTGAAGCACGTCGGCTTCAAAACTTCACACCGGACGGGCTGAATTATGCATGTTGTAAGTGGGTTCTGACGGAACTGGAGAAGGGCATAAGGAGTAACGATAGCACAGTCCTTGACCTTGCTGTTGGACAGGCACCCTTCTAATCCTGCCACCATCGCAGCGCCGGGACACTCCCGCGCAAACGCCAGACGGGCTCAACCTCTTCAGACGAGGATTTTCAGCACACTGACTCGCTAAGTAGTTGCAGCGGGAATCCCGGGCAGAAATACGAAATAACAACTTCCTAATCCCCAACATGCCTCTTGTGTTCTGGGGTTTTAAGGCGCTTCAGCGTCTTAGCTATATCGCCCCCCCCAATATGCTCCCTTCCAACCAAATGAGAGTTGGCGACGTTTCATCATCTCAGCAGTTGGTGCGTCGGAACGCACTAAGGGATATTAAATATCCGACGATCCTGTACGCAACCAGATTAAGTTAACCATAACAGTGATGTAATACAGTCGAGAGACAAGCGCAGAATAGCAGTGGCGGCGCTCCAACATTATGACAGCCTAGGCACGACTGGCTTAGAGGTAGGGACGTCGCCCAGGCTTTTTACCTGATATTGGACGGGGGCGGATCCAGCAGGTCGGCTGGAGAAGGGGGCAAGCTCAAGTCAATGAGCAAAAATAATATTTATGTTAAAATGTTTAATATCATAAAAAATTACAACAAAATATAAAAACATATGTAGGTGGATTGTGGAAACGGTTATGCGGCAGTATATGAAGTTAAAGGCAAAATTCAAGGATAGGTAGGTAGGTAAGTAAGCCGGGAAGGACAAGGTACTCACGAGAGCTTCCCATTTCAAGGGCAGCTTCGGCACTTCATTTTTATGACGTCCAATTTCTCGCTGTACGATCGATTTGTGAACGGATTTTTTTTAATTTCATCCACCAGATTTTGTGCCATGACTCACGTTCTCCATAAAGGTTTCACAAATTAAATATCTTGCTAATAATTGCCAAACACCTGTCCCGCACTAAAGAAGGCTAGAAATCCGTGAATACAAGAATGTCAATAAACGGGTCGCCTGTAATCAATGTCATAAGACGCGGTATCGCACGTGCTGGCTGCTAAGGCATGCCTGGTTCGCTGATTTAACAAGCCAGAGCCGCGTCCGAATGAATGAGGTATCAGAGATGTCTATCAAAAAGCATATTATGTTAGGGTTGCCACGGGGTTAGGCAGATTCAGCGAAATCGCGAAGTGCCTAATCTCACATTTGTTGACGGTAAGAGCTGCGAACGTGGATTGTCAGAGATGCAAATCATCGGCTCTTGGACCCAGTGATCCGAAAGAAGGAATATTCTCAGTAGCTTAAACATCGAGTCAAATTAGATTTATTCCACATAAAATAAACACCTACTTCGACATTTAAAATTGGCTAGGCAGTGCCTAATGTGCCTCTATGGCAGCACCGCCACTGCAGAATAGGATGTAATGACAAGGAGCCAGCGTCACCAGCCCCGGGCCATCAGTAGCGACAGGTCCGCAGAGGGGACCCAGGAGTTCCACTGACAGTGACACTCACGAGAAAAACTGACACGAAATTCCGGGAGAGGTACGGGTGAGGAGAAAGCCTGCTCACTACACAGCGCGACTCGCATCCACAGTGACTGCACAGAGACCAAGGTCTCCCACACCGGGCTGTGCCGCGGCTCGTGAGACTAGACTACGCTGCAGGCAAACAAAGGTGGGCGCGTTGGCAAGTAGTACCACAATGGTGCACAACCCGACTCAGTGGATAGGTTGGTACTCAATACACGTGATGGATGTTACGTGACCAAGTATCAAAACGAGGCAGGGCACGTGAGGTCGAGTGACGTCACACCGAGCCTGCAGTTGAACGTTTGATGACCGAGGCCGGTACTAGGCATTGATGTCTTACTTATGCTCCTACTTGCCAGTGACCGCAATGGCTGGCGCTGTGATCTATCTGTTGTTACCGTGTTTTGTCCTGTTCTTATCCGGGCGTGATCAATAAAGTCGACAGGTTTTTTTCGTGGTGTTTGTCTCAAAACAGAGAACGTCTACGAGAAGCCTTAAAAGAACATTAATGGAGATGGTCGGCCGTACGGATTCCGGTTTCTACATTCTCTCGCCCCCATCAGAACCTTGTTGCGGTTATTGTGACGATCTATGGGAGCTCCGGTTTGGAGGTTTCGCATCGACACCCCACTGCCTTTAGCTCACGAACCTCGAGACCGGGAACGACTCCACAGAACCACCCCAGGTACCGGAGACACATGAAATACAATTGGTGCCCCCCGAAGCCACAGGTTAACAGCACGGTAAGGAATATACCGTTTAAAGTACAGATACGAGACCAAAATCTCGCGCTCCCTCAACATAAACTGGACTCACGATGTCAGACATGCTGATGTAATGGTTACCACTATTTACGCTTATCAAATAAGGTGAAGCACAATAAAACGAACCCGAATATTCACACGCCCCCCCCGCCTCCCCACACACACACACACACAGACAGATAGTAGAAAACATACCCAGGCAAACACAGCCCTGTTCCGCTGTCAGCACAGTTTTGTCAGCAGGACCTCTAACTCTCCTCCAAAAAGTAACATCAGCGCCATAATCGCCTCTTGCTTGTGCTGCAAGGAACTTAAACCTTTATACCATTAAAATATTAGGCTGCACTTTCACTTACGGTTTTTCATCAGCACAAACAGCAGGCCGTCAGCCCGTAAAACCTCTAGAACTAGTTCCCGGGGAGAGGCTACAGTCCAGTGACGTAGGCGCAACGCGGCCCGCTGATTGGTGCTGACAAACTGTGCTGACAGCTGGAACGCTACAGAGACCATTGCCTTCCTCAAGCAGCAGAAAGGTCAGCAAACACCCTCCCCCCTCATGCACAAACACACACCCAAGCAGCAGACAGGACACTCCTGTCGGCCCATTCTGCCCCGAGGGCCCACTCACCACGAGCGCCTCTCCGGCGGCAGTGCCCTGCAGCAGCGGCGTGGGACTCTGGGCGGCCGTGACCAGCAGGTAGACGGCACAGAGGCCGCCCAGCGCCGCCGTGCCCCAGGCCACGGCCGCCCTCCTCACCGGCAGCAGCACCAGCAGCAGACAGGCCGCCGGGTTCGCCATCAGCGACAGCGTCGCCACCAGGTGAAAGGCCACGTTGCCGTACGGCAGCACCGAGTACGACTGCACGCTGGGAAGGAAGCCGTTGGCCAGCAGACTGATGAGGGCCTGCAGCAGCAGCAGCGCGTAGAAGGTGGGCCCGCCCCAGGCGGGGGCGGAGACGGGCGCAGAGGTGAGCGGCCTGCCGCTGCCCCGGCGCGGCGAGTCGGCGCCAGAGGACGAGGGCGAGTCCCGGCACTGCAGCGCCGCCCGCTCCCGCGACGCCTCCAGCTGCGGCAGCCGCTGCAGCAGCGCGAACGCCACGCAGCTCACAGTCATCATGGCGCACAGGAAGTAGAAGAAGTCGGCCACTGGGAACAGAGGCTCCAGCGGCGCCGGCACCAGGCCGCTGGCGTTGCCAGTGGCGTTCACGCACTCGGCGTTACCGCCCACGCCCTGGATCAGACCGATGATACTGGGCAGCAGGCCGCTCAGGCCCTCGCCGACCATGTAGGACACGAGGTAGCCGTGCCGGAAGCGGGCCGTGAACGGCACATACACCACGCTGCTCGTGCAGTCCACCAGCGCGATGAAGAACATCAGCACGAACAGCGCCACGCTGTAGGGGTGGCCGCCGATGGGCGCCGTTCTGTTCCAGAACAGGCCGGCCAGCAGACAGGCCGACGCGCCCACCAGCAGCATGGTGTAGACGACGGCGGTGTCGAGGGGGACGCCGCAGCAGCGGCTGACCCGACTGCGGGCGATGGTGTAGGCGATGGGGCCGACGTTGGCCAGCTGGATGATGACGGAAAGGTAGGAGGGCAGCGTCCAGGCCTCCGGCAGAGCGGCTACCAGCAGCGGCAGCTCCACCCAGATGCCGTTGACGGCCACCCAGGAGGAGATGCCGAAGAGCACCAGCAGCAGGTCGGTCAGCAGCAGCCGCGGCGGCGCCGTGGCGGAGGAGGCGAGCGACGTCATGTCTGCCGGCAGGGAGGCCGCGAGGGTGTCAGAGCCATGGAGTGCAGAGGTCAGATTGTGAGCAGTAACGATGTCATTGTCCGCATAAGCGTCGCCACCGGCAAAAAAGTGGGGGAGGGGCGCAGCCAAACTTCAAACTGACGCTGACAAAAAACTTTCCATGTTAGGACCAAATACTGTTCGAATTTGGGCTCCTCGTTGCCTTCTGTAGCGGCTGGTTATAAGAATGCCCGGTTTTATCCCACTTTGACTGAGATATGGAAATTTTTGGCCAAAAAGGTGAGCCAGGCCCCCTGCCCCCCCCCGGTGACAACGCCTCTTCCCTGCCAGCAGAGGAAATATGTGACGTCATGCCTGGCTGATGTGACGTCACATATGGCAGCAGGGGGAGTTGGTAAGGTTGGAGACCGGGTACGTGACACTGTGTTAACGGTTAACACTTCACGATGACAAAATAGTCCATAATGCTCAGGACTCGGTGCAAGTAATTATTTGATATGGGCTTATTGGATGGGGAACAGTATCTTAGACAGAAAAACGAGAGCAAGATAAGGCTAATTTCTATTCATCCAAATGAAATTGAAACAATGCAATGTTTTAATGAGATGATTGCATAGTCTTACGCCACCCAGACACAGCTTTGAAGCTGTGTTTCCAAGCAGAAATTCGGTAGTAAGAGAGAAAAATGATGCCCACAGTTTATTTTGTACTCCCAACTGTGAATGAATTCCTAGTAAAGAGGCATACAGGGGCACGGGGCACTTGTCCCCCATCGGTGCCAGAGTGCCCTTTGATCACTAGGCGGTGTGCCCTGTTTGGTATGTGCCGCTCAAAATGCAGTGCCCTACACCGTTAAATCTAGATGCAACTAGAGCGCACGTAGCGATCAAAACTATTGTTTGACAATTTAGTACTTTTTTTGGTCAGCTTGCGCATTCTGTCGCGTTTTCAAGCATCCGGAAAGAGTATAAGCACCTAATCAGTGTCCAGCTAATGCCTCATCGTTGCCAGTAATCTTACGGGAGAAGCTAGTCTGGTGGCCCCTTGAGCTGATCGCATGCCCTCTGAGTTGATCTGGTGCCTTCTAAGCCAATCTGGTGCAAATCATTGTGCCTCCTGAACCTATATAATGCTCTCTGAGTTACTCTAATGCCTTCGAACTTGCCTGGTGCCCTATTATCTATTTTAGTGCCCCTTGAGCTAATCCAGGCCCCCTGAGCTAATCTACTATCCCCTGAGCCAATATGGTGCCTCTTAACACGCGCCCCGCTGGGAAGGGGGCGAAATTCGCCCCTCCTGGTTTCCCCAGATAACGCAAAAAACGAAGAAACGCAGAGCAACGAAACTTACAGTACCTTATCTCTGATCAAATTTACGCATCTGACCAAATTTTTAGGTCAGGTCATGTCAGGTCAAGGAGCAATTCTAGGGTCAAGCGACCCGACCTCAAAACCTAAAATCACGAGTTTGAAACGGCGCCTAAGAAACATCGGCCAACTGATCAGTTTGAAACTTTCACAATATGATTAAGTCATAAGGGTCTAAAATTCTGTTATCTCGGAATTTTGATATTGTTGACCTAAGGTGGGGTCAATGTTTTGGTCAACTATAAGTCTATGGTGAAAAATTGAAAGGGCTCGTTTTCAGTAAATACTGTATAGATAAAGCTGAAAATCCTCACACCGTGTATTATTACCACGAGCTTGACCATAAAGTTGATTTTTTGACCACCTGACCGCTCAAATGCCATGTCAGGTCACATGAGCATACAGAGATTGTTTTGCCAATAACTTCTTACTGAATTGAGATAAAGCTCTTATTTTGCTTGCATTGTGCTTATCTTGTCACGGGGAGTCGATTGATATGCAACATGATCATACCAGGTCACCCCGTGACCCTGACCTAGCTCGATGTCAGGTCGTTTTCATAATTTGACCTAGCAAGGTCATATTATACATCATTCGATTCGTCACGATGAGAGGAATCCAACGATGCATAAATATTTGATCTAGCTACACTGAGTAAATATCCAAAGGTGGAAACGTACACCGCCTTGTTGTAAGCCTATGGAACCTTCTTTGCCCTATGCTGACCTCAATATTGACTTGACTTCTCTTCGTCTTGTCAAGAGCTTTCGAACCCCGTCCGTAATTTTTCTTTAACTTTCCTGGGAAATAAGATACCGAGGGGGAGGGGGCGAAATACGCCCCCCAGCGGGGCGCATCATGCCAGGGACCCCAGCGGGGCGCGTGTTAAGCTGGTCTGGTGAGCCCTGAGCCGATATTGTGTCCCCCAAGCTGATATGGTGCTCCCTGAACTCCCTGAACTAGATCCCTGCTCTGGGCTGAGGGCTAGGAGCTGATCTGGGCCCTCGAACTGATCGATATGGTGCCCCCTGAACAGATATGTTGCCCCCTGATTTTAACTAATGCCCCTCAGTCGACCTAGTGCCTCCTGAGCGATCATTGTGCCTCCTGAGCCCATCTGATGCCCTCTGAGCTAGTCGGACCCCCAGAGCTAGTCCGGTACCATTTAAGCTGATCGGGGCCTCCTGAGTTGATCACGTGGTTTCCGGAACAGCTCTGGGGGGCCTGAGCTGAGCTCACCGAAACTGATGAGGTCTCATGAGCTGGTATGGGACTCCTGAGCTGATAAGATGCTATCTGACTTGATCTGGTACCCCCAAGCTGATCTGGGCCCCAAGCTGGGCAGGGACCACGGAGTTGACCCCTTGTTCCCTAGGCTGATGTGGTACCCTATAGGCTGACCTAGTGTCCCCTGAGCAGCTCTGGGGCTTCTGAGCTGATAAAAGGCTCCTAAGCTGATTTAGTGCCCCAGACATGATCTGGCCCCTGACCTGACTTGGGGCCCCTGAACTGATCTGGGGCCCAAGACCGGATCCGGGTCCTGAGGGTACCCTGAGCTGGTCTGGGCGCTGAGCTTGTGAGAGCCCCTTAAGTTGACATGAGGCGCCCCCCTCAGATGATCTGGCACCTTAAATTGTTCTGGGGCTCCTTGAGGTGGTCCAAGGCTCTATGAGCCTATCTGGAGCCCATTAAGCTGGTATAATGACCCCATCTCTGGGGCCACTGAGCTTGTCTAGCCCCTGGGCGAAGCATGACCTGCTCTGGGGGGGGCTCTGATCCATATCAGGGGTCTCCTGAGCTGGTATTGAATAGATGGGGAATAAGAAAACAATGCAAACACCTCTTTTAAAATGAAGCTAACGAGTCATCGCTAAAACGGCTTGTGATACCTAGGCACCGCTGATTATGTAAATTGCCTATTATGCTGGTGATGGATTCTGGGGAGGGGTGACAAAAAGGCATGTGCGCCTGAGCTCAGAGAACAGGTCCCTAAACCAGGGTTTCTATTAATTCATTTGAATGGAAAACTAGTTTCTCACAATTTTCGTCCCTGTCATACCATCTCCATCCAAACCACCGGCCTGTTTACCGTTTATTTACTCCTACTGGGACCAATAATTGAAAATATGGAACTTTATAAACGTGTTAAAAGGTATCTCCCAAATTATTCTGGCAGCAAAAAATGTACTCTTTCAATGTCACGATGCCACTCCTCCCAAGGTCCTTGTGGGAGCCGCAGAACTTAATCCGTGGGTCTCACTCGTCACGATAAAACTAGTGGGCATAAAAAATGAATTTTGACTCCAATACGTCTTAGCTTGTACATAGTGACAAATATCACAGGCTCCGCTGATTTTTCTGATGTTAAGTACTATTACAGGTTCCGTTGATTTCTATGTTAAATACTTCCATGAGTTGGTAGACTTTATTTTTTCGGTTTTAGTCGAGTTTTCCAGCTCCGTCAATGCTTGATTTGCATTTTTTAGAACCAAAGGTGCCCAAAAGTTGATACAATCTAAAATATAGTCAGTGTTTTAGGCTACGTTCAAGTGCCCTTTTTCTCCCGGGGTGCCCCTCAAAAGTGGTGTGCCCCTATATCAAAAGTTCTGGCTATGCTCCTGGGGGCATGACACGATCATGCCGCGGGCGTGCCCTCAAGCTCCAGCGACATTACTAATAACCACTCGTTAAAATATCACTGTGGGCACCGCATGAGCTTCCAACGCCGTGGCCTATACATCGCGCTACCGAAAATCCAGTACCCGGCGGAAGCGGTGTTTACTTTTTCTCGGGCCGGACTTTACCGAACCGTGAAGGTCTGAGACCCAGTGGTGTCTGAAACTGATTACGAAGCGCGGCCACAAACAAAGCAGCCTCGCTGTCACCACTTCAGGTGACTGGGCAGATGCAACTCTTTTTAGGCCAACCCGCAGGTTTTTTGCTTCCGACCGCAACACCAGGCGCAATGAAGCTAACACCTCACACGGAACAGCGATCTAAAATTGCACGTAGCCAGAAAAACAACCAGCCGAACACACCTAACATATGCATATAGTACCATTGCTTCAGGGAGCTAGACATTTCACAAACCACGTTTCGAAAGACTTTGGTCTCATATCTGCCATCAACTTCAAGGGGCGGGTTGTTGGTCAGCAAGTGCACGCCGCCACTTTATATTTCACACACGTCGTGGGAAGTGCGACTACGCAGCTTTGTCAGATTTCACAGAAATTGCGAGGCTCTCCAAATGACCGTTGACAAAAATTTCCCGTCTAAACGTTAAAAATTTATATTTCCACGCTTTAGACTGATAAAAACTCCACTGACGTTCTTACTTCGGCTTTACTTCTCACTTACCGTACACGCTGTTCGTCTTGGTGAGCCAAGAAAAAGTGAATCTTGTGAAAGATAGTCATATTTCTTTAAAATGTTCCCGACCAACCCCTCAGTCATTATTCTGAAATCGATTTTTATGCCGGGATGTTCTATAAGCATAATTGGAAATCCTTTACTGGGGCCCATGCCTAATCGTTAGGCCTAACTATATCAATTTACTGATATCAATCCCTGACGATCAAAGCTAAAATCTTATCCAATCGCGTCGATTTGATACAGATTTCCCCTAGAGCTACAGAAGGTTTGTAATGTTTAAGTCTACTGGACGGGAAAGTGCCTGAAATTAACATCATTCCATGATTTTCAACATAGATTACCCCTTAAGCCACCAGTCTGGAAATGCACCAAGGTCCAACGTTCCCTCAAAGTTTTAACGTTCGCAAAATTACGCCATGGCAAGCGTGATACATCATAACTTGTTAGTTCTGCATTATCTCTTTTGGTGTGGAGGAAAGTCTCTTCCCGGAACATGATACCACTCTGAAGAGTACTTTGACAGACGGGATCCATAGATGCTCCAAGCTCATCCCCATCCCAATGCATCTCTCAAATCAGACTGGGCAGATTACAGGCAAAGGAACTGCACGAAATTTAGGACTGCTTGCTTGTTTTTACTGAACGTCGTGCATCCGGAATTTTTCTCGGTTTTTCCTAAGATTATTAGTTGATCATTAGGCGGACACCCATGCAGGATACATTTAACTCTACGAGGTGCGTTCACGAGAAGCCTCTGTGCACATGCTATGTAATATCTAGGTTTCAGAAAGAAAAAGAACATATCAATTCTTGCTTTATTTCCAATACGCACGAATCATAAATCATTTAAGTTCCATTCCTTTAATATCCATGCCATTTTATCTACGCCTGTATGGATGTATGTGCCTATTCACAGCGGACAACAATTTCCCATTGCGTCATGTCTACAGCCTAACACTCATTCCATGTATATACGCTTGTGCACATTATCATTGCATACACTAACACGCTGTCGCTAGGTATACATCACTTGTTTAACTTTTGTCATGACAGGTGATATTACGACAAATATGTTGAATACAAATATGTCTGCCAGTAAGCCTGTATTCTGGAGCTATAAACAAAGAGTTAAAAGCCAAATTTACCAGTAATCCTTCTTTCATTAACCCTCGCCCCACCGGGGGGCCATCGATGGCCCCCTAACGTTTTTCCGGGATAGCAGAAAAACGACGAGGCGCAGCACCGCGGTTGAGAGCTCTACCTCTCACTGCATCATTTTCCCATCATCCCTGAAATTTTTTACTCCGGGTCACCCAAGGTCAGGTCACCGGACGAGGCCAACCAAGGTCACCTCACTTTAATTTTAGAGCTCTGTAAGAGCTACATTTCAAAGTCGATTGATTTGGAAACTTCCTACACTTCATGACCCCTCCAGGGTCTACAAGGTGTATATCCGGGATTTTTTCGATTTCGTGCCCTGAGGTCAGGTCACGAGACGAACTCTCCCATTGGAAAAGCATGGGGAAAAGCTGTTTCATGATATAAAAGCCACAAAAATGATTGCAAATACTCGGACTGCTCAGAACAGCGTTTTTGGACACCCTTTCACGGATCCCAGGGGTCATATTTGCCCTTTGACTTTTCCAAGGTCATCCAAGGTCACCAGAGGTCAAAAACAGTATTTTGACAATAACTTTTGACCTAATTAAGCTAGAGCGATGAAACAAACACCATCGTGTTTGTCTTATCATTGTCTTTCATT
This sequence comes from Lepas anatifera, assembly GCA_034440635.1. Lineage (NCBI taxonomy): Eukaryota > Metazoa > Arthropoda > Thecostraca > Lepadidae > Lepas > Lepas anatifera. The sequence goes on from JAOTON010002048.1 coordinate 550,803, forward strand.
TGATATACGGCAAGGTCACTTTTTGACCTTTCGTGACCTCAGGTCATATTAGGTCACGAGGTGACCTCTGGAGGTCAAACCACTGGCGGTAGGTCTTTACGTTCCACATAGCGGAAAAAGTACTGGCAATTTGCTATCAAATGTACTTTACCAGGCCTTAATAGCTCTAATGACATAAGAGTTATGCCCAGTTTGCTTAATCATTGCATATTTGAAAATAGCCGAATCTTGACCTAATTTGACCTCTGGAGGTCAAACCATTGACCTGAGCACTAAAACATGTTAAGTAATTTCTTACTGAATTCACGCGAGCTTTCTATTGCACTTTGCAGATTTGCGCTAACGCCAATATTTTCGGAGTTAGAGGGGGCCATCGATGGCCCCCCGGTGGGGCGAAGGTGGCGCCGGACCCCCGGTGGGGCGCGGGTTAAAACTGATATTTTCCATGAGTTTGAAATTAACACTTTGAGCTTGCGAATTGCGACATGAACGCACGATTATATGTGAATTTTTTTAAATTTTTATTTTGTGCTTTGAAACATCCTTGGGAGATACTTAAGAGCTGCATGACAATCTGCTATAAGACGCCAGATGTCAGGTGTTCGTTTTTCCCGTGATGTATCTGTTTAAACCAGGATGCAAAAAGTACCAGCATATGATTATTGCAGCTTTCACGGGGTACCAAGCGGATCATCAATCATGCAACACCAGCCCCGTCCAGGTCAGGAAAACCCGTTTAAGTTTTCCTATCATTTTCCCATCAGTGAAACCATAAGTGTCCCCACCGGCAAAAAGTGGGGGGGGGGCAGCCAAACTTCAACCTGATGCTGACAAAAAAACTTTCGACATCAGGACCAAAAACTGTTCGAATTTGGGCTCTTCGTTGCCTTCCGCAGCGGCTGGATATAAGAATGTCCGGTTTTCTCGCATTTTGACTGAGATCAGGAACATTTGGCCAAAAAGTGGGTGGCCAGGCCCCCTGGCCCCCTTTTCCGATGCGTATGAATGATACCATGCCTGCACATCACTTTCTGGCCGCCTTGCTCCCGGCCCTCGATGTCAACCTCAGGATCACATGGTCCCCAATACACCTCGTTCTGCCTGTTTAGTGCTTGCTTTAGCATAAACCATTTTCATCCCTCCACAAAACGTGTTCTTGGAAACCTTTTGATTGTTTAAGAATCAATCACAATATCTTAAAGCTTCGCAGAAAAAAACCATGTTTCCAGTTCCTTGGCTGCTGCTTTGTCGTGCCCAGTGAGGTGATTTCGGAGCCATTGTTGAAAGTTATTGGACGCCCGGAGAAGAAGTGAATGAAATGGTAATATAAAAAAGGCACAAAAATATGAAGAAAAAAACATTTCACGAGACTGTAAGCCATGTGCAATAAATATATAGCTCAGCCATCAATAGCTCAGTCATTGTTGGCATTGCACGGTCTGAGAGACAAAAGTCTGTTCTCTTCTAAAACAGCAAATTTTCCATTTTGCGCTTAATGACCAAATCCTTCATATTTGTCATAAATTATCATCCATGACAATAAATTAGCACGTAAACAAAAATTCAAAGAATTTTGGACAGAAGTGAATCAAACTAACAGCTTTCTGAGCATTCTACGCATTAAACTAAAATAACTTAAAAATATCAGTTCCAGTGAAAGACCTTCTTATATATATATATATATATATATATATATATATATATATATATATATATATATATATATATATATATATAATATGTAAAAAAGCGCAGGCACGTAGAATACTCAGAAAGCTGCGATTTGTATTCGATTCTGCCCAAAATTCTTTGAATATACCTATATCTATATACATCTATGTACATTTTAATATTTCAAGAAAAATATAAGACATTTATGTCACTGGTTCCTAATGGTTACCTCTTTTACCTAAAAACTTTTCATTTGTATTCCTCTTCATTTTTTGCGCAAATCAAAGGCGCTCAGTCTGGTACAAAGCATTACCAGCTGATACGCCGATTTCACGTCACACTAATTCGGAGACTTTTTATTGTTGACAGAGGAAGATTAAACAAAACGAAACATTAGGTTTTCCATTATCATTTTCAGGAGACATAATGCCACATCCATTATTCTCAACGTAGATTGGTCATAAAACTGTATTCTAGAATTGCAACAAGGTGCCACATTTCCTTTAAAGGGATACTCTTTGGGCTATCTATAAAAAGGATTGGTCATACACATGCAATTTCACCCCGTCCTGGAGCAAATTTTGGGAGGGGACAGAACCAACGATTTTTTGGAGTGGGGGTGGGCTAAATTAAGAAAAAATCGCGAAAACAGTGTTTTAAAGAAAAACGGCTAAAATCTGGTCCTTGGGGCAAAAGATACTATGTTAGGCTTTGGACGAGGCCATGGCCCCTTTGGCCCCCCTTGGATCCGTCAATGGGTGTTGGTAAAAACAGGACCAGCGAAGCTCGCTAAGAAGAGTGAACCAAAGTGGTATGTATGAGAGATAAAGCAGTACCCTGGATAAAACTAGCGAGCATAGCCAGCTCCATGTCAGATTCCAGCTTCAACGGCGCGGAACTCTGCGGACGATGGATACGATGGAACTCTGCGGACGCCCACGATACACGTGGGCGGCTGTGCGAAACCACTGGGTGCGGTGATTGCAACAGAGTAGCTTCACATACTGTCCATTTGGTGGTTATGTGATTACACGGGTGACACCGAATTCAACTCCATACCGCAAAAGGTATTTCTCGTAAGACGTTATCAAACTCATTCAGCATTTCCAATCATTACAACTCTTTTGCAGATTTGGATTAGCGTGCCTGAGCGCAGGCGTATCAATTTACGCAGATTTTAAGAAAAAATTAACGTATATAACTAGGGAGCGCGCAGCTGCAGTATTACACAACATTATGCATATATCTACAATTCCCAATGATATGAACCTTAGTTTTCCTTCTTATTTATTCCATAGAAGTATAAATTTTGGTATCAAATTGTCAGGTTTCTGGGATGCGGCTGGCAGCCAAACACAGTGAGACTGTGGGCGAGCAAAACAGCCATGTGTGGGTACCCTGCTGCTGAATTGCTCTGCTGCACGTGCCTATTCCCAGAGAGGCACCAGAGGCAGATCCTGGGGGTCCCAGTCGGCCATGGCTTCCCAAAGTGGTCATATTTTACATTTTTAGAAAGTTTTTACCGATTTTCATCCTGACCACCTTTCACAATTTTATCCGGATCGTGGGGAGAACTTTGGACGAAATTACGCTCAAGTACACGTTATCATCCCACATTGCCTGATGTTTACCTTAAAGTGCAATAACAGCCGATCGAAGTAAGACTTTAGGTCGTTCTGTATTGCTTTTAGGTCGCTCCTTTGAAAGGGTGGCTACTCATGTATTATGCATTCCACTCAGGCGATTCTGGTTAAATTTGATGAGATGGGGTAAAACGTATACGGCGATTTCACAACGACAACAATATCGATAAATGACCGAATTGACCGTTGTAGGATGGTAGAGTAATCATGTTTTGATGTTATTTTTCACCCTTTACCGAGGTCATACTACGTAGTAAACTTTCCCAGCTGGGTTTCTGGGAAGTCAATTTGCTTCTTGCTCAGGAATCCACTAAGCCTTGAGCCGGGGTCAGTCGCGTGGAAAAGCGGATGCGGTAGCCACTACACCCAACAATTTCATAGCATGCACGTCAGAACAGTAACCCACAGCAGTAGATGGATCCAAACACGCCAGCATTCGAGGCGATGAGTTATCAAGATGCTATATAGCATATCTCCTCGAAATCGGGATTCCATAACCTCGGCCCCTAAAAGGTGTATATTTATATATATATATATATATATATATATATATATATATATATATATATATATATATATATTTTTTATATATATTTTTTTTTTTTTTTTTTTTTTTTTTTTTTTTTTATATGCTCTTGACATTATATATGATATATGGAAGAGACTTGAGACTTCTTTTTTATTAATTTACTTTATATTTATCTTTTTACAGACGTTTCGGTGGCAAAGCACCTTCGTCAGTATGAATAGTAAAATCACATAAAAAGACATCATAAAGACATATACATGAGGCATCATAAAACGAATAAACAAGACAGTTTAGCAAGAATGAATCGGGCAAACATTTCTATCGTGTTTTAAATTTCTCTCACGTCTAGCACGAAAACACGTCAGTGAGGAACTTCTGATAATGCTAAACATGCCGCAGATTTTGACCAATTTACAAATCCAGATCGCGTCTTTAAAGAGGGGTAAACCGAAATAAATGCTGATACTAAATTTCTTCTTAGCGTTTTATCTTTTGGTTTGGCCAGAATTTTAGTATCATCCCATCGTGGTAAATGGTTACATTCATCTGTGTGTACTACTAGAGAATTTGAGGTCCTATGATGTATTACATCTTTCCTTTGCTCTTTTAATCTAACTCATAGGCCCCTACCTGTCTCACTGATATATGATTTTGAACATCCTCCGCATGGTATACTGTAAATTACGCTTAAGTTGGAATCCTTTGGTCTTGTTTTCTTTAAAATATCTCCTGTCTTCTGCCCTTCTACTATAGCTATTTTTATGCCCGCATTTGTCAAATGATTAGAGATATTTTAAAGAAAGCAAAACCAAAGGATTCCAACTTAAGCGTAATTTACAGTATACCATCCGGAGGATGTTCAATATCATATATCGGTGAGACAGGTAGGGGCCTAAAAGTTAGATTAAAAGAGCACAGGAAAGATGTAATACATCATAGGACCTCAAATTATCCAGTAGTACACACAGATTGTTGAGAATTTTGTACGCAGTGCGGGAGATATTTGAATTTGTGTCACGTGACTGGGGCGAGAAATTTGATGTACGAGACGCAAGAAATCGAAGAGCAAGAAAAAGATGAAGAATGTTGTGTGTGCAGTGATGTTTCAAAAATATAACTGTATTTTTTAACACGGGTGTTGCCTCCCTAAGTGGCGAAAATAACCAACACAGATCAATGTAACCATTTACCACGATGGGATGATACTAAAATTCTGGCCAAACCAAAACATAAAACGCTAAGAAGAAATTTAGAATCAGCATTTATTTCGGTTTACCCCTCTTTAAACACGCGATCTGGATTTGTAAATTGGTCAAAATCTGCGGCATGTTTAGCAATATCAGAAGTTGCTCACTGACGTGTTTTCGTGCTAGACATGAGAGAAATTTAAAACACGATAGAAATGCTTGCGCGATTCATTCTTGCTAAACTGTCTTGTTTAGTCGTTTTTTGGTGCATCATGTATGTGTCGTTTTAATGTCTTTGTGATGTGATTTTACTATTTATACTGACGAAGGTGCTTTGCCACCGAAACGTCTGTAAAAAGGTAACTATAAAGTAAATTAATAAAAAAGTCTCAAGTCTCTTCCATACATCAAAAAAAAAAAAACATACACACACACACACATATATATATATATATATATATATATATATATATATATATATATATATATATATATATATATATGGGGTTATCACAGAAAATGTGCTATAGGTGAACACACAGAAAGTTATTTAAGTTATATTTAATTTACAAACGTTTCACTGTTGTACAGCTTCATTAGTGTAAATACCAAATTATAAAAATATCAATATCAAATTACAAAGTTCAGCACACAGCAGGACACAATATTTCAAACTGTTGTGATAATATGATGTTGTGTGAGATGATCTTTGGGGGCTCCCATCTGCAGGTGCATGGTGAGCCTGCGTGATAAGGATGTTGCTGTGAGACCAAGGTAGGTCGGTTCCTCTAAGCTTGCAATCTTCTTACGGGCAGTCAAACTGCTACACTACGTGGGGCTTCTTTAAGCCAGATGTTTTCTTGGTCACGTTGTTTTCATAATGAGTCGGCTAATCCTGGGATTTTGATAGAAGATGTTAAATTTCCATCTCGTGCTTTCGTCTTTGCACCGGATTTTAGTTGATATTATCCGCTTTAGAACATTTTTATCTACTTTGTAGGCGGGAAACATTTGACTTTTGTAGAAAAGAGTAATCTCCCTCCTCAGCTCTTAATGTTCCTTTTTCTTGAAGTTGTGGAGGTGCTTGGTGATTTCCTTGTCAACGTCTGAATTTTTGTACTTTGATTTTTTGTGAACTGATATACAAATAGCAGAGGGAACAAGAAAAGTGTTTAGAGAAAAAGAAAAGACAGAGAAAAACTCGTAAAAGCTCGATTTGCTGTTGTGTTTACTAGCTTTTGCATATATATACACATACAACGATAATTCAAGGTTAACGATCCTACGATCACCAAGGATTATTATTACAAACAACTGTTGCATCAAGGTTCTGTTGAAGGCCTGTGCCCGTACATGTAATCATTAATTTACTCAATTTCCACCTCGGATTGAAGAACGTAGCCCCTGTATAGTACGCATCGAAATGGGGGGAGGGGGCGTAAGGGTATAACCCCGGCTTTTAATGTCAAAACTTCACGACCCCAGCCAAATTGGGACATAATTGGAACTAAATATGAAACCAGTCCACGCGGAATGCAACGATGCGCGCAAATCCGACGAGTTCTTAGCTCTAGAGGCGACAGTTTCTTGTCAGCAGGTTGAAATTTAACTGGCCCCCCTCATACCGACAGGGAAGGGTATGCCATGCATCACGCTACTCACTCGGCACTGCACAGCCTATCAAAAGACGAGGTGAGTAGAAATGTTCAGTCACTGAGACCGGAGCCGAATTCGGACGTTATCGACCGCTGACCCAGAGTGGTGTGAAGAGCCAGCCGCTTTATCAATCATAGCCAAATTCAGGGCACAAGAGGGCGCCCGCAATCCCCTTATCGCACCTGGGCGCCTCCTGAAATGTCGCTCTCCGCCCCCTCCCCAGAATGCAAGTATCAGCGCCCTCAGATAGGAAGGAGGATTTGGCGCCCTCTAGTTTGGGTAACGCCCCCTTCTGACCATGTGCCCCGCTCCCTGATCGGATATCCTGGATCCGCCGATGCAATCAGCGAAGTCCGTGTGGAACTGCAGGAGAGAGGCAATACTGCATGCAGGGGTCAGGTCTAAAGAGTAGGGCAAGTGAGGAACTATGTCTTGACAGGAGAAGTTACGTAAGTCCGTCACAAAACGTCAGATAAAAATGAAACCACTTCAGGCTTCACTAGAAACTGCGTCATGTAATTTCCGGTAGCCAAGAACAGTCGAGAGCCTCTTACCGTGGCCGGAAGTTGCTGTCTGCAATCCCAGTCCTATTCCTACACGCCAGACCTCTCCCAAATGAGCTGCACGCCCCTCACCGCTGCAGCTGTGACAGCCCTAATGACAGCCCAGATCGGTGCCAGCACCATGTGTGTGTGTGTGAGGCGGAGCCACAGGCCTGGCCTCTGATTGGCTCTCGGCGCCGTGACGTCACACTCGGCGGCGCCGTCAGATCCTGGCCTCGGTGTGGTCGGCCACCTTACCCGGTTGACAAACGACAAACACAGATGACTGGCGGGCTTGGGTTTACAGATAAGAAGCGCCGATGTGGTCAGCTCGGTGTAAGAACGTTGATAGCCTTAACACCCTGATCGCTGTGAATTGCTTAAGATAACTGCGGCATATAAGTTTTTTGTCTGATTTTAAAGCCTCAGTCAGCGCGCTTCGCCCATCAATAACAACGCCCACCTGCTGCTGCGCCGGGCCATAAGGCGTCTCCATGGTGCAGGTGCATTCACCGCTACTGGAGCTGCTGACAGGCGCATGGCCAGGGGAGGGCTCCTCTCCGTACCTGGTAGCCAAATTGTCAGATCTCAGAGGAATCCGCGTTCTCATCGGAAATACTGCCGCCGGAAGTATCTAGCTCAAATATTTTTTTTGTTTATGAAAAGAGGGGCCTGTGACTTTTAGCCACCCGTCTCCGGTGCGTGTGCACCCAAACGTCGGAAAGAACCCCAAAAGTTTTCAGATCATATCGAAGTTCGCCTCATTAGTATGGCTGCTGGTTGTCTGCAAATTTGACCAGTTTTATGGCACGCTTGCGCTATTTCACACTCCGCCACCACTAAGATTTTCACCAGTTTGTCCGAAAAAGCGACTCGAAAACCGTCCCCAGCTCTACAGCTCTGCCAGGGGAGAAGCTGTCCGTGCTGCCGGACAGCTCTACCCCTCTGCCAGGAGAACCTCTGCCGGAGAAGCTGTCCGTGCGCCGGACAGCCCCTCCACTGGGACAGCTCCCTCTGCCAGGGGGAGAAAGGAGAAGCTGCAGGTGCTGAGGGAACAGCCGTAGGGTGCAGCTACCTTCAGCCGGATTCCAATCATCGGCATTACCGCGTCAGCCTGCGAGGACTTTTCGATGCATCGGCTGCGCGTGTGCCGACCATGGCGCACCGGCCACGCCCTCACAGGCAGAGACTGGTGAGGCTCCGGTAAAAAAACCTGCGTATGTCACTGCCCCCGGACCAGAACCCGGGTGAAGTTCCGGTAAAAAAAACTGAACATGTCCCTGCCCCCGGACCAGTACCCGATCAGAGACATGGGAAGTGAGCACGCCAGCCAGTGCGCATCCAGATTCAGTTTGAAGAGTAAATAGCTTAAAACACTCAAAGGTAAGGGAAACTTGTACAAAAGTTTCCCGGAATGCCACAGGAATGAATGAACGAATGCTTCTTTCTAAAACAGACAACACGAACAAAAACATTGACGTAAAGCAGGATTGGTGCAAAAGCAAACGCTTATGTCTACGCGCCTCTCCTGTTCAGACAGCAAATCAACCAACAGTCACACAATAGAAAAACAGAGTATAAAAGCTCACATTGAACTTAACCGCCGGCTCGCGCGCACTCATAAAGCTTGCACCTCCGCCGGGACCTGCTGCACTGTTTAGTGTAAGAGTCCCCGCCGACGACAAAGTAAATCTTAACCTCCTGCTGACAAGAAACGTTTCCCCTAGAAAAAATAACTTTCGGATTCGGGCTCGTTGTTACCTACACACATGCTGATAAAATATCATATTTTTAATTTCCCTGAAATTGGAAAATTTCCTTATGACCTGGGTCCCATGCAAAATTTCAGCCACGATCGGCCGGTGCATCCGGATACAATTACGATACGGATAGAGCTTTTGGCAATGGCAACCGGCTTTCAATCCGATTCCCGTCAATCCGCATCCGACAAAATCTGGCAGGATTTGGCAGCGTGATTATAAATATTTTCCTTACAGTGCAGAGAGTTAGGGAGGGTAGACTGCAGAGGGTAAAGTTTTCTTGGTAAATTTGGGTGAAGGGAAAGTGAAGGGAGTGAAAGGAAACCTCACCGGTGCGCCAGTAATGTATACAAAATTCATATTGAATACTTGTATATATGCTACTGTTCTATCTTCATCCAAGCTAGAGTGCGATGGAAACCGTGATCGCTGTATCCTGATTCTCAGCTCTATCCCGACCGCCTCTCGCCCATGGAAACTAAGCCTATGAAAAGTGGTGTCCTGACCCCTTTCTTCCCCCCCACTTTCGGCCCGAATGCTGTTCAGACGTCGTCTAATAAAGCTGAGCCATTAGTTTTAATCAGCGTTTGAACTTTTCGTTGGTAATGAATAAGGACGGAGGGAAGCATATGCGCAGGAAAAGTAGGGTGCGATGGCGCTACACTCCTACTTCAGATAGAACGTGTAATATTGACTGAACATTGATGGCTGAAATACAAGGCCACGAGAAAAGTCAGGCAAGATTTTCGAGAGACATGCAGATATTTTGCAGCAGTTTCAATTTCAATTACCGCGAAATCTTCGGTTTGATGCGAGGAAAAGCGCGCCCTTTGAAAGCATCTAAATTATCCGTTTCTCGGGGCGGTGCCCCTCCTCTCTAGAACCCTCCCCCGTATAGCAGGCATCTCAGAAGCGGGGATCTGGTCAGCCACGTCACCCGGAAACCGCACTGGGAGATAAAGCCACGCGGGGATAGACCTTTGCACGAGACCGACAGGAGTCGATGGGACCACCCTCCTCCCACGCGTCGGGGTATCTCCTCTTCATGGGCTGAGGTCCGGCAAAACATTTCTTCGCGGGCCGGAGTGGTATTATCATTGATCAGCCCTTCTAGCTGTGACAATATTAGCGTTTGGGTTTGAAGGCAGAGGGATGGAGAAGGGAAATGTAGTTACTGGGCCTCCCATGTAGTTTTGTTTCAGCGAAATTGAGACACTATCTGCCAGCATTCGAGCATTAGGAGTTGATAATCCTTACTGAATGAGAGAACAGCTTCAGACCTAATAAAACCGGGTTAATTTCATGGTTATCATGATTGGATTACTGGCGGATCCGGGGGGAACTGGGCAATTCCCCTCCCCATTTTTGCCGATTTTCTTTTAAAAAACATATACTTTTTTACAATGTTGGGCACCATTGCCCCCCCCAACCGTCGGCCTGGATCCGACCCTGGCTTTGATAGGGCTGCGCGTGAAAAAATCATATCCACCCTCGGCAGGGAAATGTATATCTTAGCTGATTCTCCGCGAAAACCAGCCCTGAGCTAGGCGTCTGGCCGGTTTTCCACGCATCACCCGGCCAAAATAAGCAAATGTAGCATATGTGACACCCCGCGCGGGAACACTTGGATGGGGTTGACTGAAGGATAGCACTCGATTTCCGCGAGGATGATGTCAATGAATCTACTGGTTTCTTAACACGAAGAAATTACGTCAGACACTAAAGCTGTTTTAAAAGCAGCAAAGCCTTCATTTTAGCTTCCTTGACAGTATTTCACCATAGGCGGGAACTGGCGTGGATTAGCCAACATCGATTAGACCCAAATATACCACTTACCCATGTGTTTGACGGAACAAAGAAACAATTCACTAGTGGGCTCGAGGTAGAGTGGCCGACCTCTTTTAATCAAGACCTCATATACGCCTTTTATTTGGAAGCTGTACACTTTTATCCACAAACGCTTTCTGCTCTTTTTGACGCCGTTCTTGTTCTGGAGTTTAAACAGGCATGAGTTGTCCCTCTTCAGTGATAATTAATGGAATAGAACCGTGCTCGAAAACGGGTTTGTGCCCTGGCGTACGTGTCAGACAGTGTATGGCTCCAGCAATTATGAACTTCTCAGCCGGACCCCAATAAAAGCACACCGGCCAATGACCTCCAATGCCGCGATGGACGTTCACGTCCAGTTCAGCTTTCGAGGTTGTTGGCGGATTATCGACGCCGTGAAATGTGGCCAGTCATCGGCACGAGAAAAAAACGACGCTGAATCAATCCTGGAACAGATACTGAACCTAAAAGGTAATTCAAATAGGGTCGGGAAAATGAGACTTGCTCTAACGTCACGCAAATTCCGTAGCAACGATTGCTGGGTCTAAAGAGGCATCTAATTCTAAGGTCACACCGTCGTCAACTCAAGGATTCCGGGCGTGAAAACACCATGCGCGGGGAGCTCGCCGGAAGGTGACCCCGGGCGGGCTGCGCAGAAGGGCTGCGCACTGACCACTAGGCCGCCGCACCTGCAGTCCTTTGTGTGGCAGACACGATGGATGTCAGCGGTACACCGTTCGATAGCGCCCACGCCCCGACTTTAGTGTACGGTACGTCGAACGGCGCCCATGGGGGTACACTGTCTTGGCTCCGGCAGCGTGATGCTTTGTTGAGGCTTCGTCGGAGGCGTTCCGAGGCGGCGACTCGGTGGGTCCGTGCCTGTACACTGCAGGGTACAGCGCGTAACCATTGCGTCCGCTTCTACGGTAGTAAAACCTGTTACAGTAAAGGGTCACCTAGCTGAGCAGTTTGTCTCCCCTTGAACGCAACCACCTGCGTTAAAATACTGCACAAAATCGAGATGAAGAAATGTATAATTCATCAATTTTAAAATAAGTCCTTAAATGGGTTAAATTTCTGCCGGAGTGATACATTAAGCTATCAATTCAAAACGAATAATCAAAATTAGTCAGGTGGTCAGTAATGTTCGGGTCGGGTCAATAATGAACAACAAGGTGAATAGCCTAAGTCAACCAGCAAGCCCGGTCATCACTTCCAATTCTGTTCATATTCTAGTCAACGGATAAAAGGAGCAACTCATTTCTTATTCAACGCCAAACGTTTTGCTGCCATCACCCATACGACACTAAACTACTGCCAACAATACACCTGCTGTTCTTTTAAGCCACAAGGGCGAGCCGGGTAGATGGAGCCATGGCCCGTGGGCCACACGGGCGAAGAGAGCTCCCAGGCGCCACCTATAACGTGCCTACGGCAGTGGAGGAAAATCAACCCATAGATGTCCCCAGCGGCCAGCCTCTGCCATTGCAATAGCTTAACCAGAGCCGGGCGGTCAGCCACTCCGCTACTTGCGGACTCTGAAAGGCAGCGGAGTAACAGTTTCTGAAACCAAAAAGAAGCGTGGTAGCAGATAGCGGGACCAAGAGAGTGTTTAACTGCTTCCCCTACCGACAGCCTGACAGAGCGTGCGGGGGAAACCGCTGCTGTGCTCTATTTCACTCAAAGTTCCCCGTATTGACTTTCCGCACAATTTGTGGTACAGAGAAGGCGGCACTTGGGTTGTTATCTAACCTCTGAAGGAACTTCTTTCCATCTGGTTGTAATAATCTAACTGGTCTAAGCCCTAAGCCCCTTTCATTCCCTAAAATCACCATGTTGACGAGTGCGCCATCCTTACTATATGCCTGCTGTCCTAATATACAAGCTTGACATGTCGGCAAACTCCACAGATATCACGGACATTTTCAGTACAAAAATGACCGAAATTCATTTCCGTGTCATTCTTACCCTTGGGTTTAAATTCCGGCCAAAAACTAAGATTGAATATGTAATATCGAAGACGGGCAGCCTCCCGCTACAGCTAAAAGCGAGTCTACATGTTGTTGTGCCTGTTATATGTCATGTATGTTGTGCCTGTGATCGAGTTGTTTATTTTGTACACGAAGAAAACTGGTGCTTTTACGGTCGTAACATTTCAAAGAAAAATAATAATATTCTAATAACTGCCCATGTGGAGGTGCTCGAAGCCACCAGCGGGGGTGGCTGGGCTGCGATGTTCTCACGCTACTCGAGCCACGCTGTCAACCGAATGGTGGCGTCGATAAGGCCTCGCTATAGAATGACAGCTCCGTTGTATTCTTGCGCCTCAAAGACACGCTGGGCGGGGGTTTTAGCGAGCGCTAAACTCACGTGATGTCAACACGGTGAGAGCGGTGACGTTAAATATTCCGACCGGACGCTTGACGGACCAAGTTACTCGAAAATGGGGAAAATATTACAGCAAAGGAAATATAGATATCTGAGAAGAGTGTAGATCGTAAGAGTGAGACACCTCCTGCAACTATGCAACATTACACATCTTATTCCTATCACGGCTTTTATGGAAAACATACCGTTAAGACAAAGTCGACAGCATTCATGATTCGTTTTCCATACCACAAACGTCCCATTCTTACTTTCATATCGCAAAAATACGCATGCCGCCACCATGTAGGCTCAGCAAAACACTAAAAACATAACAAATATTTCTACCTCAGAGTGCAGAACGATTCTAGCACTAGAACAAGATGAAGGTGCTCCCGCTAGGTCACTTTTTACGGGAAAAAATTTGCTTCAAATACTCCAGCCAAATATGTAAAACGTAACAAATTCGACAGTTTATGGGGCAGGCTTACCTTCCTCAGTAGCCTGCCCCATAATTAGGGCGGTACTCCTCTCCCGGATCGCGGAGGAGGGTGCAACAGAACAGCTCTCCGGTCCACGAACACAACAGCCTCTCCCGCACAACGTCGCAGTCCGACCGCGATACCGCTCGCAGAGAAGTGACGCTGATAGCCCACGAAACTACACCTCAAAAGAGGCACCAATGGCGGTCCCAGACACTACCCTCGGAGGGAGGGGGAGGGGGCGCAACATGCATAAATCTTGGAAAAACGGTGTTGGGGGCAAAACAAAATCGGGCCTTTTGGGGCCCGGACTGGGATCCCCCTGGGACCACCGGTGAAGGGCGCAGGAAGCCCTCCACACATCCCGCTATAAATGAAGAATCTAAGAAAACTCAACACGGGGCAGGGGGAGGGCGGTGTCGCCACGAGGGGTTCTGCCCTACGTCACAGTTGAATAAGGAAGCTTCACAAATACGAGTTATTTGTGATGATACTGTCATTCCAATACAAGATAGCCCACTGCAGAACTGAGGTTGCTAGAATAACAATGTCGATGAACAAATACTATAACAAATGTCCCGATCAGGGGCGTAGCCAGGATTTCGCTCAGGGGGGAAGGGGGCGGCGCCCCGTAAAGGGCACCTGCGGCAGCACCAAAAGGGCCCTGATGGGTAAAAAGGGTCCTGCTTGTTACAGAATGGAGTGCTGTAAAGGGCTTAAGAGGGCCCTGTCTGGTATGAAATTTCAAAGCTGGCCACAGGGCATAATGCGGGCGAGACACGCTTCGCGCGGCCCGTGTCCTCCGGGGGCCCTTCGGGCCCTCAGGTGGGGGCAGCGGCTGTCCCTGCCGCCCCCCTCCTTGGCTACGCCCCTGATCCCGATTATACATAACATCACACCTAGCAATATTCATATTCAGATGAACAACTCCTCACAGGACAGCAAAACAATAACACGGGCAAATGCATCGGCATGCAGCAGGCAACATTGCAACAATAACGAAGCCTCTCCAAGCATCTCAGCACGAGTCCCGACCTGGCCTCACCTGATTCGGACATATCCTGTAGCGATCCGTAGGACCGGAGGCGCCGGCTCGACGTTGCCATGACGACGGATGACGGTAACCTGGCCAATCAGCGGCCGCGGAGGACTACGGCGTCTTCAGGCTCCGCGACTGAGCCACGACCACCAGCAGCGGAGGCGCCCGGCAACTACGACACGAGCGGACAGACAGCAGCGGTGAGCAGTGCGCGATATTCTACAGTGACGGGTGCACGGAGCACCGATCGACGCTAAAACGGAACGCGACGGACTTTGGAAGCACGTGCAGCGCGGACGCCGATTTCAACTGAGATGCCACTGTTTGAACCCGGGAGTCCATTTTGCTGGATTCGGCAGGCTGCTTATTAGGTAGTCAGCTCATTAACACTTTTGATGCCTGGAGTTTTCTATTAATAAATGATACAAGGCCAGATCCTTATCATTAGTGAAGCAATCGTATATTCCACTATTACAGTACAACCAAACGTCGCCATTTTGCTCTATATTCACGCGGACACGAAATTGTAAGTTTGATGGGATACAATGTATCAGATACTTTCCTTGTCTGGACTAGGACGCCAAAGTTTGTCAAAAAGTGGCATCTCCTCCAAGTGCTGCATTACGTAAGCCGTATTATTGACGCACACAGGGGAGCAACGTACCATTTCTGCAGAGTGCAAAGGACCGATCAGCACACAACAACGTCACTGGCCCTTATAGAGTTCAGGACCTTCGATGGGGGCGGCGCTTCGGCAGGTGGCGAAACATGAACACGACGAGTACCACGTTTCGCGAGGGGCACGTGGATAGGGCCGGACGCAGTGGGGGGGGGAGAGGAACGTATGATTGGGGACATGTTCCCCTTTGTTCCTTGGATACGTCTATGCAAGTTTTATCGTACAAACCCAGTGAACCACAGTACGACGCGAGATGTAGTCAGATTGGTGACGTACCTACAATCGATGAGCTTCGATAATATGGTAGCCTTGGCCTAGTTCACTGACTCGCTTGTTCAAACCCCACCACACCGATGTGCTTTCCAAGAGCGCTCCGGTCAGATATGAATAGCCATAACGACCGGTAACACCACACTGGTTTGGCTCGGTAACGCTAGATACAATAAGTTACTTACTCCGGGAAAGGGGTCGGTGGAGATGATCCTGCATCAGCCGGATTATCCTGCATCTCGGATTATCTGGATAAACTTCTGTTTTCACTAATTAAAAAAATTAGGTTGACTAAAGAGGTGGACTTAAATCACAGCAGCGGATTCAGGAATACAATGGACAGGTCCCCCTCGCGCCCGCCCAATCGAGAACACAGCACTGCCACACTGCGCCCTGCAGTCCCCACAAACGGCTCCAGTGCGACACTTGCTAACCCCCTCTACGACAATACAAGTACTGGCGGCTGCCGGGCTCATCCTGGCGTCCCCCTGATACGCAGCACTCCAGGAATTTCTGACCACGGACCGAATGGTGCCATCCCATGAGGAAATTTCTGAATCCGCCGGGGTCGAACTGGCATACAGCATTTTCGACATGAAGTAGGGTATATACGTATGTGTTGGTAATTTAAGGCGCTTCGGCGCACAAGGCTATATCGCGCCCAGGGAATATTTGGGCAGGGCGTATCAGAATAACTGCATAGCAAAAACTTTTTTAGCTTAGTGACATCGTGTATTCAATATCTCAAATGAACCCTTTCAGACTGGACTACAGGACATTTGGTAATTCCAGCGACTTTCCAGTCTACAGACTCCTCCGCAGGCTGGCTGAGCTACACCCCGCCCTTGAAAGCACCTCCGTCCTCCTAAATGCAGGCCTTCGCCCTGCGAAGAATGGCTCTGCTGGCTTTCCTGATCTCCTGCTCCTCCAGCAAGTCCTTCAAGTCCCCACTGTAATGATAAGGTCCTCCAACGTGCCGGGAACTTCCATCAGCTCGGTCAGTTCGCTGAAGGCTGGGATGGAGGGCGGTGGCCTCTTGCTTTGTAGACTGGTTTTTCAACTATCCAGTTCGGCACCGTTTCGTGCCAAAACGCGTGGTCGAGGCGTGTGTCGCCACGAGTGTGTCGCACCTGATTAACGGCCATATTTTTAGCGGGAGCCGTTGTGGGTCTTCGTGTCGGTGTTTGCTGCGCTGCTTGTAACTGGCAGTGGCGATGCAATACAGCTAGAATAACTGCCTGAAAAGCCGACTGTGCTTTTTACTTCTTACTTGTTCCATCTTTGACGTCTTTGCACGGGTGTGTATTTTGGTAAATGATTGGGGAAGACAAAATTTGAACAGCCATAAACCACCATATTTAAAGAAATATTATAACTTAGAGCCTTCTTACATACTTTTTCACTCGATACAGCCGTATTTAACATAAAAACATGAATGTTTAAAGATTTAAATCAAAATTGAAAATTTCATTAAGGTGCCCGGGACACCCCCAAAGAGATATAAATACACACCCGATCGTGTGGATTTATGAAAAGTAAAAATATTTTAAGTAATTAAAATAAGTAATAGTAGTCCCATTTACTTTAAGCATATCACCTGTCTCGTCTTCATATTTTTTTAGGCGGCCATCAGCTGGAATGCTGTTTTCACGCTAGGGACTTGGGAGTTATCCTTAAAGGGAGTGTCCCACTTTATAATGGGTTTTGAACTGAGATATCAGTTTTGTAGAGCGTGTTGAGAAACCACTATTGACATATTTAGTTTCACCCAAAGCTCTCGATATAAAATTTCTGCCAGCTTTTAAGTTCAAAGTAAAGGGGGTTGCTGGCTTATTTCAAACCCTGAAGTAATACCTTCCATATGAAAGCAGTAATCTGATTGGTAGTAAGCCCTGAGCCTCACCCACTCACTGAAAATGCCATGCTATCGAGTGAACCAGCATGCAACTGCCTGTGGACCAAAAGCCTCAGGCAAGTTAGTGTCCAGTCAATGTGCATTTGGGCCAAATTGCCCCAATGGCTGTAATACACATCACATTGTTCCTCCCCGGACTTGTTGGAACAAGTATCAATTGTTTTTGTCAAAATCGAACTCTGAAATTGTTTCCATGACAAAGGTGCAATCAGGGCAGGACTGAGCAAGAGCTATTTCCCCAGCACTCTAGCACAGCCCATGCTCAAGTGCTGGAGAAGTAGCTCTACTGGACTTGTATATCCACAGTCCAGATCTGATCACACTTTTGCCATGGAAACTAAGCCATGGGCTTTTTTGAGCCTCTTTGCAATCTGGTGAGCTTCATAATTGATGCAAAAGCTGACAGAAAATCACACAAATAAGAGTACTAGACCTACCCACAAAACTTTTTGTAGCACGGAATAATAAACTCCTTGGCCGTGTACAAGTATGGCATTTTCGACGAGATCTCGTAGGTGCAAGTGCCCTTGGAGACAGGACCGAGTGGTGCGAATTTTATCAACCTGGTGCAAATTTGCAAGGCTAGTGACACTTAAAATAAACAAATAATGGCTGAATGGCTATTAAGACACAGAGGGGCCTTATAAAAGCCCTTAATTAACTGTCTAATGATTGAGGTAGCATTGCATTGCAGGGGTATGAATGGGTGCTTTTTTCCCTGGTATGTGGCATATTGGTGCGAATTTTTGGAGGATGGTGGTGCGAGAATTTCAGATGGCTGGTGCGACTGCCTGGCCTGCTGCCTACTTTGCAGACGGCTACTTGGGATGGGGCAGCTGACAGGAAGCAGTGTATCCTGTGGGTAGGGGTGGGTATGTTTTCTTAGTATGGAGCAGACTAGAGCAAATTGTAGGTGGCTGGTGGCACACATTGGTGCAACACAGGCCTGTTCAAATACTTTGAAGACTGGTATGTAACACTATGTAACCCTGAATCATTCTCCATAGCAAACATGTGATCTGGATATGATTGTGGATGAGGATTCTTTATGAAGTCATTGAGTCCATCAAATACTATTTTCCCAGCACTTAAGCATGGACTATGCTGCAGCACTGAGGAAAAACATCTGTTAGATTCAAACTGCAGTCTGATCCAAATCACACTTACACCATGAGACCTAGACCACAGTTACTGGGACTGGGGTGGCCTAATGGGTATTTGCAATAGGCAGATCACATCTGCGGTTCAAAATGTTTATCGAGGTCCCGTTCAAGGGTCTCCGCTCAGAATATCTACTTTAAAAGTGCCGTTAAAGCCCAAGAGGCGTGCTCGATGCATGGTGGGGTGCATGATGCCGAGGCGTGCTAAGACACCTGATAATAGGGGCAATGAGGGTTGTTGGTTGGTTGGTTGGTCGGTGGTGTGTTGCCCTTGGTTCCTATTTCTAGTCTGGGGTATAACCCTTCTTTCAGATCTGACTGTGCCCTGGTCTGGGTACCACTTTGGGAAATGCTTTAGAATATCCCCCATTCTGCCATAAAATCCTTGAGGTGAACAGACGGAAGGAGGGAGGGTTTGGTGTGTAAGTGGTCCCGACCAGAGGCGCAGTCGATTCTGAAGGGGGTTATTCCCGACTGGAATGGGACCGGGATGCCTCCTGACTAACCTATCTATCTATCTATCTCCTATCTAACCTCCTCTACCTACCTCCCTTTGCTTTTTCGGTGTTTGGCTTCTCTGCCTCTGTCTGCCTTGGCTTTGCGTTTGATTTTTAAGTTGTTTGCGGTCCCTACCGTGGCTCTTGTCTCTGGCCTAATGGCCTAGTTGCCAGTCTTCAGATCAGAGAGCATGGATTAATGTGGGTTCAATCCCCAAGGCGGAAAACTGCCTTCTGTGTCCGATCTGACCCTGTGGAGAGGATCCTTCAACACCCACACCAATACTCCCTGTAATTGGGCAAGTGTGCCTGTTAGGAGTGGCACTAATAAAAAGTTATAATGTCATTTGCACTCGCTTGCCAAACTAGCTTGACTAACCAGTACTTCTCATGTATACAATAAGGAATTTGTAATAAAAATTCACTCAGCCCTCTCATCTCATTGAACAACGACACAAAGACAAATATATAAATTAGTCAGGATTACCTACCTGTTGAAAATCTGTCCATCCGAAATTGGCGCTCGCACCACCACCACCGTTATCTTTTAGGGTCAGTCTTGCCACCCCCTGTAGAAGTAGAAGAAAAGCCTGAAAAGTTGAAGGAAGAAATACCCTGAGAAATTTAAGGATATATGATATAATTATGAAATTTTAACCTCAGTGCTTATCCGCAGATTTGTAGGCAAAAAAAAAACAAACACAGATGTGGTGCGGCGCATCTCGAAACAAATCTTCCTAGTTTGTCTAAGCTCTTAAGGTGTTTAACACTACTAAATAAAATATTTTAAGTTTATGCAATAGCGTATATGTATATTAGTACATATACATTTATGCGCTCACCATTCAAAACTTGAAATTAGCCAGGCTTGGTTTGTTGAAAAATGAATTCTTCTAAAAAGCCAACATTTTCCATTGGCAATGCAAACTTATCAAAGCTTCCATAACATATTTATCAGAGATGACAATTTTTTAACCCAGCCAAGGGTCCGGCAGAATCCTGCCTCGTTTCACCAAATAGGCGGATCCAGAAGTTTGCATCACGGGAAGGGTAACGAATGCCAAATAGACCATGACCACACACAGAGAATGCGTTTTCGTGGCGTGTCAGGGAGCGCTGATTGTCTTTAAAGAATGAGAGGTGGGAGTAACCTACGTTTGCCTAATTAGGCACCTATTTTCGCCCGGGATCGGAGAGGACTGACTGACTAGACTTTCTTGATTTCCTCCTGATTGACACAGAAATCTCGCATTTCTTAGGCTGCTGCAGCATGGTCGCAAGCAGTGGCGGCGAAAGGTCCGGATATAATGGGGACACCGAAGACCGTTGGTGTTAAAATTCATAATTTAAGGGGGCAAGGTGCCCCCTAGTTCCACTGCCTATTGTAGCAAGACAGCTCGAGCCTAAATTTGAATATCTTTGATATGACGGGAACAGATTTTGCGGACTGTATTCCCACGACTGGAATCAGATTGAACAATCCGATTCAGCCTTGCGTACTGGCGGTGGGCGGTCGTGCCCGTGTCCGCTTCGTAACGACCGTGGGTGCGTGATGTGCTGGTTCGGCGGTGGCCGCCGGTCGAGGCATGAGGCCCGTTGTAAAGGGAATGAGATGCATTCACGTTTTAACGAGCGAACGCATTAAGTGGAAACAAAAGTTGATTTATTTGAAGCCCACAATAAGGGTCCTCCCTCTAACTCAACATGTATATCTTCAAGGCTCGACTTTTTTAGGCTTTACGGCTATGGCTTCTGGGGCCATGTGGCGCCGCCAACTCTCCCTGTTGGGCGGCATTATGGGGATCGGAATCACTCGTGCAGAATAGAACACACGATCCAAGCCCGGGTCACAAGCATCCACACCGAGGACGTCTCCCCGACGCCGCTGCATCCCATTCTTATAACATCCGCCACTTCCTGGTTTTAATCGATGGCGACGCTCAGTGGCAGATCCAGGAATTCATTGGCGGGACGGGGGGGGGCTGGGGGCTCCAGCCTCACCCGCCAGTACCTCGGGTGGTACCTAGCCTACGTATTAAATATAGGGGCTCGTACATTTCAGGGGGGCTTGAGCCCCCTGCCTCCCTTGGACCCGCCACTGGAGACGCTTATGTTAGCAGTCGCCCTAAAATGTTGCCAGGAAAGCAAGCCAGGCCTGAAAACAAATTTGTCAACTCTTACCACAACGAGGTGTATTCACAACCCTCTAACCCCCCCTTTCCGAGGCTCTTCCCAACGCAGGCGAAAAACTAAGGGGCTCGGCGCTGAAATACTTGGCGTAACATGCATGTATCTTTTGGTACATTTTTCATAGAAATATCGATACTGAACAAGAGTGTCAAAAGCGGAGAGGGCCATTTTTCGTTAGACAATATTCCCATTCCAACAATGGGAAACAGTCAGTGGCGGCGGATAAGGGGGGCAGGGGGGCAATTGCCCCCCAATTATCAGAGGGGCCCCTGGAAAAATTTACCTTGGTTCCTTTCTGAATGTTCTTTAACGACCTGACTGGACCCTCAACAGTTTCTCTGTTTTTAGAGGGCCCTTTGCAGTCGAGGGGCCCCCCATCGTCAAGGGGGCCCCTAGAAAAATTATTGCCCCCATCCGAAAATAGCATCCACCGCCAGTGGAAACAGTTCAAAAAATTTTATGGAGAAAGTATAAGACATCACAAGGTTTCCTGAATCGATGAACTTTGTGGTCTGGGTGTTCCATGGGTGCAAAATGACCGTCGTTGTCGACGTGCTCTAGAACCCAAATGATGATTGTGAGCCTGGGTGCTCCCACTCTTGGCCGATGGCGGCGCTTTTGACATCACCTCAGGTCGAGCACCAGACCAAGTGGATATATATGTCCATAAATATGCATTCATAATACCGGCGGCAGTGGTTAATTTCAACACAGCAGGCTGCTACCCATTTTATACCAAATGTGCTTCCAGTGTAAGATCCACCATTTCCGACCACACGATTGCAAATAAAAGGAGAAATCATCCCCTGTATATGGGATGAAGGGGAAACCCTTAGCATATTTTTCACTATTTCCTTACAATTTGGCTAGGGACGCACTGTTGGGGAAAACATTACGTTTTCCAGTCTCGGGGAAAGTGGCGGAAGCGGTTTACAAAAAAATTCAGATAAAGTGCCCACTCTTGAGACCCTTCCCCTTACCCCACCCAGCAGTCAGTGCCACGCCGTCCCTGCCGGATCTCCACTGACCTGGCGCCTCGGCCTGCGGCGACATGACGTCACGAGGTCGACCGAGGTCGCGGCTGGGAATGTCCTGGGAGACAGCGGCAGTCGCAGAGGACGCGTGGCAGTGCGAGGGGTGGACGGGTCGGGAGTCACAGGATGATGAAGTTCTTCGCACTCATGGTGAGTAGTACGGGAATCTACTTGCCCGATATCCAACCTTTGGAGCATTGTGTAGATTTGCAGTTTCTCCAGATCGTGTTCCGCTATCTAACTACAGATTCGCTGTATCCCGAAGAGTCCTCTCAGGGGATTATGTAAATAATTAATAACGACAGTTAGTATTGGACGCTGGAATTTACAGAATTAGCTCGGCTTAGAATTCTAGCCTCTGATTCGTCCATTATGGTTCGGCACATTTTTCGTGGATTCGGCTTCAAACAAAGATTGTATCGTGGATCAAAGCTCCGAACTGAATGACTTTGAGCCCATGGGCAAAATACGATCCAGATAGGACCGCCGATCAGAATAATTATGGAGTCATTTGCCCCTTAAAGTGTTATTTCATCAGCAATTTAGCACAGATAGCGCTATAGTGCTGGGAAAATAGCCCTTGATGGAGTAGATTAACAGTTTGACAATGGAACCAAAGTCATCATTTCGACCGTAGGTGACCCTGTTCTATCGTTTCCATCAGCTCCACTGGGTGGAGGCCGACAGTTCCTTTGGCAAAAACAAACTGACTCCGAAAAGGACAAAAATTGCTTTAGTTCCTCTATCTGTTTTTTTCGCAGTTCTGGTCCTCTAATATCCATTCAACCAAAGCAAACCTGGAAGTTTAACGTACGCCTTTTTCATAATGGCGCTGGAACAGCCCGAAAGAGTATCCAAACTGCAAACGCCTGCCACACTGCCTCCCTTCACAGCTGCTGGCGGCGGCCGCCTTCGGCCAGGAGTCAGACACGGAGGCGCGCTCGGGCTACTTCCCTCCGCCTCCGAGACCGTATCCACCGCCTCCTCCGTACCAGCCGGGGCCCTCGCCTTCAGTGCCCCAGCCTCACCTGCAGCCTCCACCGCAGCACCAGCAGCCACCGCAGCCGCAACCACCGCAGCCCCCGCACCAGCAGCCCCCGCACCAGCCACCGCAGCACCAGCCGCCGCAGCACCAGCTGGCAGCGGGACAGCCGGCACCGCAGGGGCCCGATCCGGCGGCGCCCATGTCAGTGCTGGACACAGAAGTCACCTGTGAGAGCCGCAACATGCGCGTGCAGTTCAGGTGAGCCACCAGCGGGCCTGACCCGCCCACTGACTCGGTAGCGAGACTTGGCTGGACCTGGAAGCTTCTCAGCTGAGAGCTGCCCGCTGCCAGTTAGGCGGTGGGGTTGGCCAGTGAAACTTTCCGATAACAGAAAACTACCCCCTCAAAGATCAAAACTCTTAACATGGGCTACTTGGTGACTTTCGTGCATGCCTCATATTATATAGTTTTGAGTTCCTTTTCTGGCATGATTAGGATCCGATTTTCGGATAAGTTGGGAATAAGTTGGTCACAATGGTCTTCGGTGGCCATCATTTCTGAGCAGATCCCTTCTCGGAACATAAACTCTTGAAGAAATGACCGCCTTTAACTTTTAGCCGATTCGACTTCAATTTCCCTATCAATAAATAAAGTGCCATTACGAACTTAAGCATATCGCCCATCTCTGCTCGCTTCAAACCACCTGCTGATACTTCTGCTGTAATTTTGTGCGATACCCGTTCCAGAGCCAATTATTAACCAAACGTTGGAAGGGGAGGTGGCGAGTCGGGCTAATCATGAAGAACCGAACGAAAAGAAAACCGGACATCATCTACTAAACGTGATCAAAATTTCTCCACTTGGGGGGCCATGCCCAGACTAAGTCCCTAAATCTCCCCTAACCCGTTCCTAAAAAGGTTGAGAGGTAAAACATCTAACAGGCGCTGCCGATGTTGCAGCATGTCGGCGCCGTTTCACGGCATCATCTACCCGTACAACAACTTCCACCAGTGTCTACTGCACGAGGGCACGGGCGAGAGGGCCGTCACCCTGCTGCTGGGCCACGGCACGTGCGCCAACGAGAACGGAGTCGGGAAGGACGGTGCGCTCACGGCCGTCATCGAGGTGGGCACCTCCTCTCAGCCGATACCCACTGCTGCGGTCGAACAACGCACCACATGCTGAGGCCATACGGTACCGAAAAGTCAACCCTGTTAGGAGGGGTTTTTGTTGGTCGGTACACTCTTAAGAGAAGCCACCGACACCAGCGGAGGTCACAAATTGTAGCGCAGTGCATTCCTCAATAGTCCCTTCAGGGAACGGACTATTTCTGAAACAGACTTCCTACTAGAAAAGGACTAATACCGGGTGGCAAAAAGTACTAACTGAGGCTGCTCGTGTATCCGGGGGGAATGAAAGCGAGGGATTTCTACAATGCTCAACGGAAAATCAAGCCCTGGCTCTTCGCTGCAAATTACCTTTTCCAGTATCGCCATGCATAAAACTTTCGTGGCGCGAGGTAAGTGGAAATGGGAAAGAATTCAGAGCTAGGACAAAACAAATAAGAATTTTCTTAATCCACTAACTTTCTTCAAAAATGTTCTATTCCGATTTTGGGCCCTTTCCCTAACCTAGCTCCCTAGATTCGACACTCTGTGGAAAGCCTTGGCTTCCCTCACCATCCGCACATGCTCTGATCCGTTCGCTCTCAGCGACCAGACCCTCCCCGCCTCCAGCACCGGCTGATGATCCAGTGGGACCGCGAGATCGTGGAGGAGTGGGACTCATCCATCATCGTCCGCTGTGACCGGCCCGAGGACTACAACAAGACTATCCGCTTCGATCTGTCCACGCTGGACGAGGCGGCCTCGTTTGTCAGTTCCACACACCCCGGTGAGGGCGTCTTTCCTGGCTTGGTGGGGCTTAGTGAAGGGTGAGTTATTGCTGAAATTCAGCCACGCACTTATTAGCCATATAAGGCGGCCCGATTGATTTTTACTCGCTGGAGGGTTTTTAGGAACAGAGCTTAATCATTCAGGTAGCCCGTGGGGAATGGAACCCGGAACCTATGGTTTGGAAAGCAGAACCTCCAACTAAGCCACGCTTCCCGTGAACTGGAACATAGGTTCATTAACACGCGCATTGACGGGGGGCGGGTACCCGCCCCCTCGGGGTTTTCGGAGATAAGAGAAGGACGGCGGCGCCTAGCGCCGCCGTACTTGGCATACCTTTCCCCTCATCATTTTTACAACTTCTGTGAACATTTTAACGTTAGGTCATCCAAGGTCAGGTCACCAGTACAGGTCAAGTGACCTGACCTCAAAAAAGTTTAAGATAGCATAAGTCGGAGCAGGGTGAACTTATCCGATTGAAACTCATATCACATAATGGCCCCACCGAGTCCTCTAAAAAATGTGCCGGTATTTTTTATATCGATGACCTAAGGTCAGGTACGAGGCATGACCTCTCCATTGGAAATACATGGGAAAAATGGTTTTTACGGAATAACTCAGTAACGGATGGTGATGGAGCATTTATTATGGCTGCAGTAGACTCGCCTAAGCTTTGCAGTTCTAATGATATGCATTTTATATAATTTGACCCTGACCTGACCTCAGGTCAGGTCAAATCCTTGATTTGACCTGGCAAGGTCAAATTATGTATCATTCGATTCGGCTTGCTGAGACAATTCATACAGTTCAAGTCGTTTTGCTCTATCTTTACTTGTTCAGATGCAATGGCCGAAAAACTGAATTTACATGTTATCCCTATGACGGCATGTTGTGACCTCTCGTGACCTTAAATGTGACCTGACAAAAAATGGTTCAAATGTTTTCGATGGAGAAGTGGATGGGCAGCCCAACACAGTTTACTGTTTTTCGCTACCTACCGTGGTTCTCGAGATCTTAGGGGGCGGGTACCCGCCCCCCGTCAATGCGAAGGTGGCTCAGACTCCCGTCAATGCGCGTGTTAACGGGAATGTGGCACCTGCATAATGTGATTTTAACTGAGATAGCCAAGTTGTAAAGCAAGTCGGAAAACCCGGTACTCCATATTTCATTTGTCTTGGAACTCTATATTTCCGTAGTAAAAAGCTAAAACCTACCTGACACCAGCCCCCTCATCAGCCCTCCGTCGCCGGCGGCCATTTTGTGAGCTACTGGTGTGACGACATATGCTGACGTCACGATCAGCATCAGCCAATCGAAGCCCTTGAAGCGTTTCAAGTATGGTAGTGGTTGCCAGATCGTGACATCATCCACAGGCTGATATTTATTTCTTTTTCTAGAGGAGTATTTTTTAAAAACAAAATATTCAGCTTATTGTACATTTTTCAAGAAACATGAGTGGTTTCATTATTTTTGGCCAAAAGTATGCCTAATTTCTCTAAATTCCAGGATTCGACCAAGGTGCCACCTTCCCTTTAATTTCGAGATTGTGGCCAGCCAGCACAATACCCGCTTGTAGCTACTCTTTACGTAGCGAGTCGCCTTTCATTCTACAACCTCGGGAACAATATTTTAGATAACTTTAAGTTCGTACTCATTTCGTTCCCCGTATCTTGGTAAGGAAGGAGGCGGCATGTCAGACGTCCCACCAAAGTAATCGAAAATGATTGGTGTATTGCTCATTGAAAGTTTCAACCCCGGAGTCCCGCAGCACCCTACAGATCTTGACTAAGCCCTGTCTGCACGGGTATGATGATTCGCCTGTTCCGTTATTTCCGTCGTGTAGGAAGTTCAAATATGATGTTGAAGGCCGTTTCTTAGGCTCACGACAGCATTCCGACTAAACATTGTCCCAGTATAGAGTTTTGCTTCTCCAACTATTCCATCCCGAGCTTTGTCAACTGAGGAGTCTGAGAGCTGTCGCTGAAATTTTAATTAGCTGGCAACATAAAACCACCTTAAAACTAAAAAAACTCTCCAAAATTGAAGTCAAAGCAGCATCCCTCCCACGCTCCCCATAGCACTGCACTTCTTAACAAATCCAACTAAAATCTGTAAATAAGGTGAGAACGAGGCGAGTCGCTCTCGTTCGATTTCGGCGCCCGTGCGTTGCCGCGTTCAATAAGCCGCTGGGTGACAGGGCCTCAGATGTGGATGGAGATCCAGCGGGGAGAGGGTCCGAACGCGCCGGAGCTGCAGGGCTCCGTGTTCCTGGGCCAGGTCCTCACCCTGGTCTTCACACTCGCCGACGAACACTTCGACTTCGACACCAACGTCCTCACGTGCTGGGCTTTCGATGGTGAGTACTCGCAGATGAAGAGCTGGCGTGTCGGCTAAATAACTTTAAAGATGGTAGGTGCAGTAAAATATTCCAAATGTTCGATTCTTGCAACAAGGATGAGTTACCAACATTCTCAGCGCGTTTCAAGCGCACTGGGGCAATTGACCGTGTCAAAATAGCCCTCCTTGGAAACTGCCTTAACGTGGCGCTTGAGTGGGGCTCTGCCACAGCAAAACTCAACCGCAGTAGCCACTCTGGACTAATGCCTAGCTTCGTCCTTGCCACTTGCCTGCGCATAATTGACCAGGGTAGATGGAACGAGACTTTGGAAAGCTGAGCTTTGAACTCAGATATTCTATACCCAGCTAAACGCATTATAACAACGTACTACATCGGAAACACTCGCCTAGAGTCTGTTGAAGAAATCCGTGACTTAGGAATAATCATTGACTCAAAACTGAATTTCTCATCCCACGTTTCTGGCATAACACGACAGGCCAACAAATCACTAGGACTGCTAATTCGATCTTTTCAAACCGGCCTGCGCTCAACAAATTTCAATACCAAAACACTGCTCACAACATATTACGCGAACGTTCGGTCTGTTTTGGAGTACGGTAGTGTGGTCTGGGCTGGTGTAGCCAAATCCCATGCCGAACGGGTCGAGCGGGTATAACACAAATTCTTGATGTGGCTAAATTCTCATACTTCTCAGTCTTGCGGCACTTTGAATTACCATTCACTTCTTCGGCATTTCGGCGTCCAGTCTCTTGCTGCAAGGAGAGTTCAACACGATCTTCTGTTTCTGAAAGCAATATTTTCTCAAAAATTTCCTCTCAAACTCTTCTGAACTGTTTTGGCCTTCATGTTCCACCCCGCTCGACCCGCAACCTGCGACTTTTCGCCGAGCCACGCGGCCGTGTAAACATGGTTGCCTCGGGGTTTCTGTGCCGGATACCAAAATCTGCTAATAGGTTTTTGACCATTATCAACTCCGATTTTTTGTTGATACCTATAGCATTTTTAGAGCTCGCGTTGTGGAGTACATAAGGGACCTAAGAGTGTGAGGTCACCAAGGTATATGTGCACCAAATATATGAAGAGGGAATGAGCTCAAACTATTTTAATAACTTTATTTTTACAGCACCCATTTTACTCATTTGTATGTTTTTAGCACTAGGGTGTTTCGGACATGTTTATGTGTATGTGTTAGTTTTTGGTGAGAGAGTTTTAATACCTGACTTCACCTGTTAGTGGGCATCAGCCTGTTGGTGATTATGTTTAATAAACAAATAAACAAATAAACAAACAAATAACTAGTCAACGATTCCCGTGAGACGCCCCCGGTCCTAGCCACGCCACCGGTATGACGGCCGGTGACCCGTGCTGCAGGGCAGACAGAACGGCGGCAAATAGAGTGGCTGTCGCCCCAGGCGGGCAGCCCGGGCACCCAGCTGCCACAGCGGCGCTACACCGGAGAAATGGAGGTCATCAACCAGGGCTGCTCGGCCAAACCCAAAATATTCGGACACTTCAACAAGGTACTGGAGAGGGGTGCGGAACATCTTCTCAGGCTGAGATGACTAGTCATACTTTGACAAGTGGAATGCTAGCAATGGAACCTGGGAACATTCCAACAAACCCATAGTCATTAGTTGCAACTTCTTGCCACCGAGATTTTATGTTACTTTGATGAGAAAAGATATGATTGAAGATCTAATTTAATTTAAAAAGGGGAACAATTTTAGAAGATGATCCATACATGGACGTATAGCTGTCTTCCCTCAGACCCGTGACTGGATACCGTGCCCGCTCGCAGATCGGAGCGCAGTTCTCTGAGCGCCGCTCGATGACCCAGTACGCCTTCTTCAAGGCGTTCAGATTCCCCACCAGCTCGCGAGTGAGGATCAACTGTAACGTGCAGGTCTGCTACCGTCAGTGCCAGCAGCTGCGGCCGTGCAGGTGAGCGGGCCCGCTGAGGCGGCGCTGGGACGGGTCTGGCGCGCAGTGCACCGGCGTGGCCATTGCCGAGAACCGCTGCCCCACGTTGATGTCGGGGTTATTAAAATAGAGACACGGAGTGGGCGGCACGGTTATGAGACCCGGTGGATATTTTCCCACAAGAAATGCGCATTTTTGTGACAAAAACGCACTTATTTACAGTTCTAGTTTGCCTCAGTCAGCACTTCCCAGGCCATTCTGCTCAGTCACCTCACTCCTCTGCCCGCAGCGAGAGCTTCCACCCGCGCGGCTCTCTCTCCTCGGAGGACCCCAGCACGGCCAGCAGCCGGCGGCGGCGTCAGGCCCAGCCCCAGCCTGAGGACGAGCGCGTCAACCTGGTCCGCGACATCGAGGTGCGCCTCCCGGAGGAGACGGCGGACCTCCCCGCCGGAGACGCGCCCGCCTCCCCTGGCACCACCGTGCGCTACACCAGGGCCGAAGTCTGCATGCCCTGCAGCCCGCTGACCACCTTCTTCATAGTGCTGATCGCGCTGGCGGCGATGTTGGCCGTGCTCGTCAGTGCAGTGCTGTGGGTCTACATCAGGCGCGGGTACTCCACAGGCGGCGGCTCGCTCAGCACCCCCACCAAGTGACTATACCAGAGCGTGCTGCAGTCCGCTACATGACGGTGGAATGTTGACGCGCGGATATGACAGCATCGTAAATGTGTAAAGCGACGTAGGTGAGTATGTACAGAGCGGATGTCCCGTCGACGAACCACCACTACAGCATTCCTGGGCTGTCAGCGTTACCGATAGGTGGGAATTGTTTATTTTGAGAAAAGAATATATATGACATGTGATGATGTTTGCCTTTGGGGAGCAGAGTACGATCCCAGACGGAAACTTAAGTGCGGGTGGCAACTGTTGCTGGTGTAAAAACTACCGTGTTACGTATGATACCCAGGCCAGTTTGGGTGTCACGTAGATAAAAACACGTGCAAGGTCTACATTTTCGGACCCGGTTTCGGGAGAGAAGACTGTCGTAAATAAAAGTACTCCATAGCAGAACATCGTAAAGCAATCCACAGTGGGGAGAGCGGCTCCGGCTCCATGCTCCGTCCAGCCGAGGGGCACATTCACGGCAGAGGCACACCGTTCAGCATTCCGAGGGGTACCCAGGATCGATACTGGCTGTGCTCCTGCCTTTGCTGGAGACTGCTTGGCCCGTCTGGCCGCGGGGAGGAGAGTCACGCAAACGACCGCACTAGTCCCCAAATCTAGAGAAGCGACTCCTTCCAGTGCCTGGGTGGCGACGGGCTACCGCAGATGGTCATGCGATGCGCAATGAGGTCGCAGAAGAGCTCTAGTGACCGCCACATTTACCCCGCTGCATCGACTCTGGGGCGTAGGGCAGTTTGAACCATGGTGGAACACGCACAACTGGGTCAGGCCGTTCGGCGGTCGAGGGCACAGAATGACGGCACAGGCGTGACGGCACGCCCAGGTGGTGTATTGGCGCCGCGTTAGGGTTTACTCCACCGCGTGGTACTAGATCCGTCATTGCTGTATTCTCTTCACATATTACATATGATGTTCTAAAAATGACTACCACGTTCAAAGAACATATCCACGGTTCTGGAAAGTGGCGAGGGACAAACCCCCCCCCCACAGTTTCTCCGCCTATGGAACAGGGTGACTCGCCAACAGCGCACTATGTCCGAATGCCGCACTTGTGTGCCACCTGAATCCGTGGTTCGTAGCGCCACCTATAAATGGCGCCGGCAAATTATCGCACCAACTAACAAGCTATGAAGGAACACCAAGCCCTTTCTTTATGCCCACAAGGTAACCTCAAGTCTGTCAAATGGCACTCATATTGCGAGAAGCGTTCCGTCTCCGACTCTCCCAGAATAAGCCTGGCATATTAGATTCGCCTCACCAGATATTCCACGTCTTTTGAAACGCTTCATTATCTTTTGAACTGTCGTGTCTTTGCAACTGCGACAGGGGATACCAAAGCCTAACCCAGCAGCACAGAAATATCCAGCTAGTCAGATAAGGGGAGGTATTGATCTACATTTCTTGGGGGGGTGGGGGGCTTGGATTTTTTTGTCCGGCAAATGCAGACACTGCGAGCGGAAGACAGTCCCTAGCAGCGCAAGGAGACGCCTGTTTATTTACAGTGTTAACGATGTCTACGTCCGACCGTGCCATCATCGATGCCTAAATATTGCACAAGCACCAGTGACTGAGGGCAGCTGCACTCTCTAGAGCTGCACTACTCAGCCACCTATGGACCTAATATACGCATTACATAGAATAAAAAATAAAGACCCAATATTTTCGTGATTCATCCAACCATTCAGAACTCTTGGACTTTTCAAGTCCTTACCATTGTGTCTCGGCGGTGTAACATTATTCCGGCGTTTAAATGCACAGAAAGCACAGCTGAGGCGGTAAGAGAAAAGGAAATACCATTAGGCCCGCTATTGCCCTCCCTATCCCGCAAACGCTCCTCTACCACTTATCCATAGTATGACCTGCATGTAAATAGGATTGTGAGAGGAACGTACAAATCACCCGAGTCTAACAGTTCACACTGAAGGATACTGGCACTAGGATGAGGTCAACAGCGGGAGTCCTCTTCTCGGGGCTTGATACGGAAAATATGCACCTGACGACCAAAACATAAGCCTGTCGACCCAAATCTCAACCAAAAAATGAAGAAACTATATTGCTAGACCCGGGTCCATAAACCCACTTATCTGCAAGCAGTGCAACCGCCAGTCAGGCCTGGATGAGCAAGTACTAAGGCATTGGAGGCAATTCAAAGATTCCACCCACGGACACTTTAGCTCCTGGTGTGACGACGTGGGAACGAGAAGAGGCATCTGCCCACAGTCAAAGCCCGAAGTCGTAACCAGCCAAGATCTCAGCTTGACGATATCTAACCGCAAAAAGTTTCTGAGGAACGTCCTGCCAAAAGGAATAGGCACATATTCATAAAAATATAAATGGTACCAGACTTGTACGAACTCCTTACCGTCTGGTAACGTACGCCGTTTTTCGAGAGCTCCCACTGGGACCATGGCCTCTTATCTCAAGGTCCTTTCTCTTGGGGCACCAGCAAACAAAACAAATAAAAACATTTCTCACCGATGAGAATAGATCGGCTAATTCACCGGTAAAAGAGCCCAATTTTCGGGAACTGACAAAAAGCTCCGACTACTGCACGTTCGAGGTAGTGCACCAAACTTCCTTCAAAAAAAAGGTGGCGTGACTGTTGTTAGATTCGAGCCTTGGCTGCGACACTGCGGAATCAAGACAGCTGTCAGTGGTCCTTAGGACGGGGACACCCATCGCAAGGGCTTCGGATAATTTTCAGAACATATATTATTGACAAAAAAGTGAGTCCAAGGAAATGTTAGTCTTCATGAGCTTTCCCAGTGTGTTCGTGTTTTCTCCCAGTTGCTTCCGACGCTTAACTGCCTCAGCGGAAGGCGCACATTTTTTAACAGATTCGAGCAGATCGCGTTTCAGCCAATGCTATGTTCACTAAGACAACTTTTCCGAGGGCTAGGTAGAAGACTGTATGTGACCGTTCACCCCCAAAGGGTACATTGCCAAAGGATGAAGCAAGCTATGCGACGTCCAACAGGCCATGCCTGTCACAAGTATAAAAAACACTTATTTGGTCGCCAAACAATGTGGGCCGAACCCTGTATGAAAACGGTGGCAGCGATAGATTTTGAGAACAAAGAAAAGGCAGCTTCTGGCGTTATCAAACTAGTCAAGCGATGTGAAGCAGACGAGTCATTGGCTACTGCCTGCATGAGGCTGTTGGCTTACCTGGGAGGTTAGTCTTCAGAGATACGTCCAACTTTTTAAATTAAGTCCAACCGTACCCAGAGCTTCTTATCTTAAGTTCCACCTCTAGAAAACGAATTTCCACCGAACCAATCACCACCACAACGAAACCCCCGTCTGGCTCTTTTTTCTGTATTTGATAGCAGCAGTAGACTTATATGATGCCAATCTTGTTCGCTACATCGAGCGCGTCATAATCGGAGGCCAGCCGGACGTAGGCCTTCTTCTGGCCGTCGGGCCGGATCAGGGTGTTCACCTTGGCCACCTCGATGTCGTACAACCGCTTCACGGCTGAGCGGATCTGCCGCTTGGTGGAGCGCAGGTGGGTGAGGAACACCAGCGTGTTGTTATCCTCGATCTTCTTCATGGAGGCTTCGGTGGTCATCGGGTGCTTGATGATCGCGTGCGCGTCCATCCTGTGGTAGGGGAGGTGGTGGATGTGAGTTCTAGAGAAATTAACCGCCACAGGTCAGGGACAGTTTCGAAATATACGGTTGGAGGTAGCGAACCACGCTGGGGCAAGTTTGCTTCTCATCTCACTATGGCTGAGAGCATTAAATTTTCACTGTCTCTAAAACACAATTTTCGATTTTCCTCCCTGTATGGCATGCACACTTTCCTTACACTAACGGGATCAAACCAAAATAAAAAAATTAGCCCAAACTCGGTGTGAACCCTAAAACTGAAAAAAACAAGAACCAAAAGTTTGACAAAGTAAGCACAAAAACAGCTCAAGATTTTGATTTCCCCCTTGATGACCAGAAATTCTGTTAATTTCCTCAACACCCGGGTACATAGCTTGCTTTGGAAAACTGGTGAAAAGTAATATCGTCTGCTTTCAGCACGCGTCCCCGTTTGACCGATTGTCTGATATACAAGAAAACCCCTACAGGTGTTTTTTTAATCAAACAAAAAACATGGAATGAACAAAAAATGCACATTAACATGTCTGTAGACTCCAATCCACTCTTTCAGTACTGCCTGACCGATGCAGAACGATACATTTTTACACGAAATAACAATAAAGATGCAGACTCCACAAAATTGCTTCAAATTTTCCCTATCGATGTTCACCTGCCGGGGATTCTCTGGTCTCTGGCAACAGCCATGCTGGCTGAAGCGGGCAGATCGGGCAATTATAGCAAGCATATATTCCAGCAGCTGGTCAACACTAGCATTCTAAGGAAGCACGGCTCAGTGGCGTAAGAGGATTCCAGGAGAACATTCTAATGAATCAACTCTAGAAACATAGCTACGGTCTAGAATTTCTTCCCTCATAAGCTTTGTTTGCATACTGTTATTGACATTTCTAAGGACCAGTACAATTTTTCATAGCAGATATTTCCAGCCCCAACCGACCTCGACCAGCCTGTTCTGCACGAAAATACAACGGTGAAATTACCTCAGACCGGCGACACTAGACAATGACGACACGATAACGCAAGAAAATCTGTGAACGCAATAAAAGGAGCTAGAAAATTCGTTCAAAACTCGTACAGAAGCCTGCGATATTCGTGCGTCGGAAACTCCTCTGCGAGTGTGTCTGAAAATTCCCAGAATCCGTCTCAATATGTGTGGCGGGTGCTGATAGCATTTTATTGCGGATATCTCAAGGCAAAATTTCACTTATAGTTTTATTTCTCCCGGCAGAGTTGGTGTAATTGCAAACAATGGTTGCTTCTCTATTGATTAAGTAATTAACCATGTTAAATCTCAATTAACCAATTAATTAACCAAGTTTAAGGTCAAATGCAAAGAATTGTGTTCCGAATCCAAACCCAGAGGACAAAGAAAACGATTTTAGGCTATTAAAGCGTGCAGAGAATGATTGTTGAAAAAAGCATTCCGTGTCTCGAGCATCTTTAATTCAATCACGCCACAACATTTCTGCCGTCCAACGGAAGAAAAGCGTATGTCACATTTAGAGTATTTTACAGGAGCGCCCTTTTTCCGTTTTGCTTAACATTAGCAGAGTCCGGGAACTGAATTGATGAGAAGATATAACTAAAAAAATTAAGGAAACTTTTTCGAATCATTTGATAAGCAGATGCAGCTTGTCTTTCTGCATTGAATGATACCAAAATCTTAAAATCGAAAAAATGTGACTTACGCTTTTCTTCCGTGGAACGGCAGATTTAATATATAAATCTATGTTCCACCATTTGACTCGTACGGAACACCTGAAAGTGCTGAGCCTTGAGTGAAGGTGAACAAAAGTCGATTTTTTAAATGGAGAAATTGTGGGTCAAGACATCAAGTCTTGTCGCAGTGTCATGGGGCAACCGAAAACCCCAGCTGAGTGCTACAGCAATACTCGGCACTGTGCCAGACCACTTTAACTGTTCACTGTTCAGTGTCTTTTTCCATCACTCCGCCGCGCTCCTGTAATCAGGCCTCTGAACTAGGAAAAGGCACAACATTTTCTTCAACATATCGACCGAATTGAAAACAGAGCAGTGAATCGTGCGACGGACTAATCGTATCGTACTACGGATAAGCGGACTTTTCGGCTCACCAGGGCCCTCACGGACCCGTTTGGAGGCGAAGACGAAAAACTTACGCCGGTTTATGGCCAAGTAAAAGTTACAAATCAAGCCTAAAGCGAGATTAATTGTTGGACTCGAGAGAACTCATAAGAAAGCACAAGGCAGGCAAAGTATGGTGAATTTGTCTTAAATTAAAAACAGAACGCTCTTCTCCCACAGATAACTCTTGCAACCTAATACCGTCCGCCCTCGCCCTATAAAAAGATGGGAACGTTCATATTTTTCCCAAACGGGGCAATGACTTAATGCAAGCAGAATGAATGCATCGGCCATATCGTCAGCAAACAATGCTGTCTGGGGTCCGGCCTGATATTCTGCTTCGTCTGGGCCATACTGGAATGTCATGGTTTGACCACAACCGCCCCAAAACGACCGCAACGCTTCTGCTCATTGAATAAGCACCGCTTCCCATGTAGTAGGGGAAAAAAACCAAGTGCCAAGATTTTCTAAAGGCGCCGAAACCGCCAGTTGGGGAGTGAACTATTCAAGAATGCAAAGTATGAGTAGCATGAGTCCATGCATATGCATGCATATGTTCAAGTATGCGTCAATGCAGATGGAGCATATCTATGGGACTACTGGTGATCCCATGCCACATGTGCTTCCACTCCAAAAATAGATTTGAAAAGTTCCTAAAATGGTTAAATTAATTTTTTCATAACCAGCAAGATTATGAAATATGTCATTAAAATATTCTTCCATACAAACAAGTCAATAAATAGTACCTAATTGCCGTCATGCCACAAACATTTTTTTCTGAACTCAGAATTGAGAGCTTTTCTACCTACTGACCAACCCTGTAACCAGGGTAAAAACAATCATTAACACCCAGAACAGAATAAAACCAATTCCTGCCCAATGAGCCATAAACGAACGAAAGAAGCAAAGCATGCCACATTAAGATGTAAGCTTCGAAGAAGCTTGAACGCTAAAATAGCCCCCATACCCCAGGTAAATATCAGTACGAACAGCGTGGATCAATGCAGATTATGCACTCACTTGTTTCTCCGAGGAACGGAGCGCTGGGGGTACTTGGGCTTCTTGGGCGTCTTCAGCGTCCTGGGATTCCTCCATTTCACGGAGGTGCGGATCTTCCGGATCCTGGTTCCATGGACACCCTTGACTATCTGTGGGTAGATGGCACATAGGTAAGGAGTGAGTTTGGTGGGCTTTGTCATAGTACAATCACCTCGCCACATGGTACAAAGAGACGTGTCAGCAACCCACATGGCTAACCAATATACTGCAGCAGTGATGAAACTACATAGCCGCGTGATGTGGTGTTTGCCCAAATATCAACATGTGACTCGGTAACGTGGATGATTGTGAATGAATAAGGTAAAAACCAGGTGAAAACCGAGGCAACCCGGAAAAAGATGAGACGATATAGCCAGTGAAATCGCTCCCCAGGCAGCAAGGGTAAAACTTACCCTGAATACATGAGCAGCTTCAGCATGCTGTATCTCCGTACCAAGCACAAGAATGAACTTACCTACTCACGTAACCGGGAATCTACGCTTGGGATTCTCGGTTACATGAGTCAATAAGTCTGCAGCCGTTATGTAAATAGAGCGTACTTTAGTTACCCATGTATCCGCAGTAACTGTCTCATTATTGCCCAAAGGTTGGATGGGGAGCAAGCCACAAAATACACAAACTGGGAAGTTTGTCCAACCACACCAGCAAAAAGCACCACCAGCTTCTAACAACAGGTTGGAATGGCACATTGCTATCATATTTAACTAGCAGTCCAGAGACACTTGTAGCCACATGCTGATTGGAGCCCCGATAATTCTTCAGGATATTTTTTGCAACATTTATTTTTATTTTACCAAGATATGTATTGCCCATGCAATAGCTTTAAAACAATACTATTCCAGTTTACGGTTCATTACTGCAATCCCAAGCAAACTATTCAACATGGTCTATGCAGCCTGGTTCCCTTATTCACATCCAACATAAAATTTCCTGCTTATTGATGTTTCCTACAAATAAAAAACCGACTTACATTATCATAAGGGATGAGAGCCCTCCAATAATTGTTCAGAAGAAAAGATAGCTGCACATTGATCCAGATGTCTCAGAAAACGCAAATTAGGGCAATGCAAGATTTGTCACATACATCATGTGATCAATATAAAAATTAAGGGCTTCTCCAGCTCAAAATTTTTAGTTTCAATGTCAATGTGTGACTGCCATCATTGGGGAGAAATCACATGAGTCTAACAATTCTGATTACACAAAACTCAAATCCATCACTGACAAAATTGGTAACCCTTGCTAAAATAGACCCAATACTCTCTAGTTTAGGATTAAAAAGGAAATTTGAAGTAACAATTGACTAAACCGAGGACAGGAAAACAACCGAGGATAAGGCAGGGAATTTAGCCATGTTCAAGGTCTCCTGAACACAAAGAGTTTTGAACCCACCAATGATTCATTGCTTGAAATATAAAAATGTACTAAAAACCTAGGTAACTAACTTTTCTCAATCAAGAGCTTTATATTATCCAAGGGCCTGGATTGACAAAATTAGAAGGCAACACTGAAGTGGTTCTTAATGCCAAAATGAAAAATAATTTTCAACAATATAGTATCCTAACCTCAGTTTGCTCTTGCATATAACTAACACTGCACAAAGCACCAGCTAGCACTAGATAAGAGGAACAGGCATGCTGGTGCATAAATCATCAGGAGTTCTGATTTTGCAACTGAAACTTGCAGTGCAAGCACTAAAATTATGCTAATCACTGACTGATTCTTGCCCAAAAATATTCTTACTGACCCAAAACAAACAGTACAATGACAGCCTTGGCAATGGAGAAGCACCTTACAGTCTGCGGGGACAAGCCTGCCACTGTCATTGGTACCATGATTGTGTTGCAGTTTGACCACCTGCAGCATCAACTGCCATAGCATACATGTGCATCAGTGCCTTTTCATCGTGCATCATCTCAGGTCTTCCATTCAAGAGTTTATAACGGGGGGAGGGAACCCGGCGCCAGTGAGATGACCGGGGAGGCACATTCTTATATTTTGGCTGCATATGAAACACTAATGACTCAATATCTTATATTGTCTCCTTGCTCTCCAACAGAGCAGGGAGGGGATACAAAAATAACATCCAAAATTTAAGGGGAAGTCCCTTGCTGATTCCTCC
Organism: Lepas anatifera; assembly: GCA_034440635.1. Taxonomy (NCBI): domain Eukaryota; kingdom Metazoa; phylum Arthropoda; class Thecostraca; family Lepadidae; genus Lepas; species Lepas anatifera. Next base: position 589,979 of record JAOTON010002048.1, read on the forward strand.
CCTTCTTCTAGTCTGCAAAGTATGGCAGCAGGCCAGACGAGTCACACCAGCCATCTAAATTTCTCGCACCGCCCGCCACTTAAAATTCCCACAATCCGCAATATACCACGGAAAAGAACGCTCTCATCCGCACCCACACGATCCAATTCTACCTCTTTGATTAGTTATTTAGTTCTATGAGGCCCCGTTTGTGTCTTTATAACCATTCATCCATTATTTGTTTGGTTTTCAGTGCTGCCTCGCTCGCACCAGTCTTGCAAATTCGCACCAGGTTAATAAAATTTGCACCACTCGCTCCTTTCTCCAAGAACAGTCGCACCAACAAGATCTTGTCGAAAATGCCATACTTTGCACACTGGCCCCTCTCCACCCAAAACAGTAAATATAGCTCTTAACAGCGAAAACAAAAATTCCTACCATACGCATGATGCTCACAAATCAATGACCCCATTTCATAAAATGTGTAACTTGCGCCAATGGCATAGAACATATTACAGCACAGAAAGTGGATAGTACATAGCAATCTTGTTTCATAGAAATGCAGCATAAAATGTTCTCACTCCTTGTGAAATGTGATTCTGAGTATTGCATAACTTTGCAGGTGAGTGTGGTATAAAATATGACACATTTCTACAACTTGAATGAAATGGCCCCCATTATGAAATTTCCGGGAAAAATAAGGCAAACACTAATGGGTTAATGGGCAAGCTCATGTGAGCAGTTTCAGCAGATTCAAGATTCACTGACAACTTGACACAATGACTGCTGGTCACATTTTTCATTCCTCTTACCTGAATCATACCTATTCTGTCAAACAAAATGAGTGTATGGCCAACTAACATCCAACTCACCCTGGTCTGGGCAGACAGAGCCTTCTTCACTGCACCCTTCTTGGCATTCTTGTTAGCAGGTTTTTGAACCTTCTTGGGTTCGGCTGGCTTGGGAGCATCTGCTGCAGGCTCTGCAGCAGGTGCCGCTGCCTTCTTCTCGGCAGCAGGCTTTTTCTTGCCTGTCAGGGAATATGTCAATCAGCACACCTTACCTAAAGATTGTAGAATACGCAGGCCAATGGCAGGATGCTAACTCCATTCTCTTACTAACTCAATTCAAAGATATCTTAAGTTGGTCATTTGCATGTGTCACCTGAGCAGGGTCACTGAGCAACCAGTCTGCAGAACGTGGCAGGCGACTCGGACGAGGCGCTTGGGGCAGCCTGAAGCCTGCCCCAATTGGGGCAGAAATTTGGATGCTGGGGCAGACTCCTCAAACGGGGCGGGGGAGTATTTTTACCGATACATGTTTTATCTACTCCAGTTTAAACGAAACACCCAGAAATGAAATAAAATTGTGCATCCAACCCGACGATGACAACGCACTCATGACTCCCACGCACCAGCAGCTGTCTTGCATTCATGATGGACGATTTGAAGAATATTTTTATTTAAAGGTACATTTACAGGCAAAGTCTTTTCCCCTAAAGACATCATTTGTCACTGCTTTCACGCCGTATAATCAGTACATTAAAGAAATTAAATTGATAACTAAATTTGATAAATAATTTTTCTACAGCTAAAACATTTTCCCCTTTCATTTTCTCACATTTGCATGAAAGCATCACAAAATTTGGAACATTTTCACAACATAGGCGGATCCAGGATTGCCGATCGAGGGGGCACCTTCCCGGGGCGCCATCCGAACCGGGGGGCGCCATCCGGACTAGGGGGCGCCACTTATGACCGGCAAAAGCTATCAGGTGGGCGCCAAATCCTATCGGTGGGCGCCGACTTTCCTATCCTGGGGGTGGGTGGGAAGCGACATTTCAGGGGGCGCCATCGACTTTTCAGGGGCGCCGAGGGTCGATCGGAGGGGGCACGTGCCCCCTTGCCCCCCTGGATCCGCCTATGTTTCACAAGACCCAAGCGAAGAAAGATTCCCCGTATGCTCGTGTGACGTCACATCACCAACCGGCATTTGTTCTTGGGGGGAGGGGCTGGTATGATTTGCTTTTAAACCGTGGACAGATGGAGCGGTGGACTCTTTGAACAGTAGACCTTTTGACAAAAACCCGATTTGCCGGCCTTTGGCGATAAAAAAATTAGCAGAGGAAATGCAAAAAAATACATACAGGGAAATTTTATTTCGAGTTCTAAGAATCTTTTTTTGTAACTAAAACTAGGTTTAGATTACAAATTTAGAAAACAAATCTAGATTTAGCCTTAAAAAGGTGCCTATAGCCTGATTTTTATTCACTTCCAGGAACTTTACACCTATTAAAAATTCCCTTCATTTGGTATCTTTTTATTCCTATTCTAGATGACAAATATGGCACTTTTGCGACAATTCAGCCTTTACGGCGCAATTTTAACTATTGATTGTCGTTTTTCATTATTTTCTTCTTCTCTCGGTGATTACCCGGACCGACTGCTGCCCCAAGTACTAGTTCCTGCCCCAAGAGCCCCTCTGCCCCAAAATCGACCAGAAGCTGCCCCAAATCGGTAGGTCCGCCCCCAGGCTGCCCCAACGAGATCTCGTCGAAATCTGCCACGTTCTGCGGACTGGCTGAGCAAGATTGATTGAATCAAGAACTCTAAGCTAAACTGGAATGCCATATCTCAAGTGGGACCAGATATTATCAAATCCAGTCTTGAACTGATTGAGAGTGGGAGCTTCAACAAAAAATGGCATCCACGAATTCCAATCATTCATGACACGAATGCCGAAAGATGGGCACAATGTAGAACAATTGTGAATGCACATGCCAGAGAGAAAATTGTATTGTGACATTGAAGCACAGGGTTTACCAAAAATAAAATGGAAATTAATGGGTTACTGTTGTCAACTCATTCATTTCTAACTACACAGACCCAAAATACTAGACAGATCTAGCCGAATCCAACGCTGTGAAGGAATAAACGAACAAACGCACACGAATTATGAGATCATTAATAGCTATTACGAGCGGTTTAGAAACAGAACAACTACATCTTATCATCTAAAGAAAACCATAAGGTTTGACAGATACGATCACTGCAGAATAAGACCACATCACCTATCCATTAGGTAAAATTCTTACCTGCAGACTTCGCCTTCGGAGCCATGTTTACGAAAGGATGAAGCGGCGCCGTCTTTGCTTAAAATAGCAAAATATGTAAAACAGATAAATCAGAAATTCTATTTTTTAAGCTATCCCATCAAATCGTGAAAATTTCAAGAAATTGAGCCTTGCATAATTGAATTTACAATTTTCTAAGAATAGACTTGAATAGTTTCTCGGGATGCAGGTTCTAACAATCAAGCCCGTATTCAGGGATTGATGTACGGCCATAGGCGAATCCAGGTTCCTTCTGTAATGGGCTGAGCCACCCCAGTAAGATGACAACATAGGCATGGAAGGGGGTGCGGGAAGTTCCATAACCTTACCCACGATGCGAGGTTTGAGAAGGCAGTGCATACAATCGGGAGTGGAATAGTGATCCGATGTTTAAGGGAGTCCACAGCATAAGATACTCCGCAACTGGCAGGGGCGCCGCCACGGAATTTTTACTGGGGGGACGGACCCGGGCTGGTGCTGACCAGGAGGAGGCGAATTTAGAGCATAGTCGGTACCCAACAGCATTAATGACGACGAACAAAACATTTTGCGGGGACGTCTCTCCTGGTTGGACAACAGACGCGTCCCCCAAGCCCCCACTTTCGCGGTGCCCATGATCACTGGCCATTGCCGGCTTGCCCACGGAGGCAAAGGATATGGAACTATATTTGTAACAGGTGGTTTGATGGGAATCATCAGGGGGAGGGGTGGCCGGGTAGAAGCGACATTTCAGTGGGCCCCCGAAGGTCGGTGGAGAGGGTTTCTGTCCCCTTTGCCCTCTAGATCCGCCTATGCCATGATCATAAGCATATCCATCGTAGGTGGGTCAGGTACGTCCCCCTTCCCTTGGGGGGGCAACAGGGGAAAAATCGGGAAAAAACGATTTTAAGAAAAAAACTACTGAAATTTGACTGGCTTGGCCTTGGGCACCACAAATGGCCAAATGCCCATTGCCCCCCACCCTTTCATCCATTATAAGTGCATGCAATGAGCCAACATATGGTGCCCTGTGAAGGGTCGGTGCCTCTAACAGCGCAGCGTTTTCCCTTCTCCATGGACACGAGTTTTGATGCCCCGCAGATATGAATTGAGATTAGAACCCTTCGAGGGATAATTGCGTCACAAAAAGCTCGTACCCCTAGAGAATGACGGCATTGCACAGCAAGGGGCGCCGACGCTTCGCCGAAGGAGCCCCGATGTTCGGTCTGAAGGGACCCATGGTCCATAGGCGGATGCGGGATTGCCGATGGAGGACACCTTCCGGGGCAGGGGGGCGCGCCCCCTGCCAAGCTGTGGGGCCGCCCCCACAGTGGGCCAGGTGGCCCTCAAAATCGCTTTTTATTCAGATAATTAGCCGAAAGCATCATCGAGGTGGGCAGAGAGGTTATTGGGTGCCCTGAATTCGATTTCAGTATCTATTTTTGTGTGGGAGTGATCAGTTGACCTCACCAGCCCCTTTAACATTGCGCGTTTTTAGTTCGAAATTAGCCATAAGGTCTGCTGTCGAATTTGTGAACTTTAAGACCGTTTTTGCCATCATTGAGCTTTAAAGAAAGTTTATATTGTCAACTAAACTTAGAAGACTAAGAAAAGTTAGACTTAGTGATTGCGTTGTAGGCGTTTTATGGAAAATAATGATATCAATATTACTTATCTCATTCTCTCAAGCGTGAATGCTACCAAACGAGCTTCGTCAGCAAAATACTACTTGTGATATCACGATTAAACGTCAGCCATAAAGAATTCGGCTCTGGACCTGTATTTGTTTCTATGATTACAAGGAGAACGCTTTTCATTAAATCAACGCCCCGCTTAAGGTGATATGGACCAACCTGAGGTCATTGTGCGCTGCTTATTCCTCATCACTCATGTCCGAATCAATGCTTGGAGCTCCAACCGCTGCAGACGTGGAGGGAGTTGATCTTGGAAGCTCCAGGGAGATGCCGTTACTCAGGAGAGCTAGAGCATCAGATGCCAGCCGGTGCTTGTTTTGAGCTCTTTTCCAAAGGCGATCAGAAGCAGAAGAAGAGCTCACGACCGGCAGCAAAGACTGCAGAGGTACCTCGACCCGGTTGGGATCCACCTTTATACTGTCGGGTAAACAAGCAGCTTTGGCTTCCCGGATTATGTTGTATGTGGGATAGACATCCACCTTGCTGCTTTGCCGACAGTCGGGTATACTGCCACGTGAATTTGGTGTGCCGAGCATCGATAAATACAGCTAGGGCCTCATCCCTGCTATATATACGAGGCTTAGACACAGACCGTTGCAATAGTCTCCGCACTTTTGTGGGGAGAGAGGGTGTCACTGTTGTTTCCTTTAATACGTAAGACAAATCTCTTCTTCCTTCAGAGCTTGATCGCCTTTTCGCTGCATGCAAAAGCTGATCAGCACGGTGCGTGGATAGTTTTGCTGTTGCACGTCACTTGGCGTCTGCTGACTTCAGTCGGTCAAAATCGGGAACGGGCCGTCCCCGTATGACGAAGGTCGTTGCCTCTTAAGGGGCAGAAGATCCCATAAATATGCCTTCCAGTTCTGAATCAAGCCATGCCTTGTTCTTGCTAAAAAAGCGCTCCTTGTGCCGTCCTGTTTCGTTCCAACGTGCTTTTGCCTTTGTCAGAAAATCACGAAGCGCAGCCTTGCATTTGTGGAGCTCGGAACTAGATAAGTTAGAACCTCTTTTGCTGTCAACATAATATTGCAGGTTTTCCAAGGTCACCTTATTTACACCACCACTCAGCTCGATGCATCCAATCAGTTTCTTTCTCAAGTGTTCCTTAGCGGTAGATTCCTCTTTAGATAAAATGGTTAGTTCACAATATTTAAAGCAGGTGTCCTAGTTATCGACAACGCTGGGAGAACCTCACACCACTGCAGTGCCAGAACAACTGACTTGCCAGCAAAGGCATACGATATACGAACGTACCCCATGAATATCGTATTTGTTCTGTCCATTGACCCTAGTTGTCTGACAAAAACAGAGGGGACACTTCTAGGTTTCTCCATACGGCGCAATCACAATCAGACGCCCGTGACTTATCTCCCTGTGTGCTTCGGTCACTTTTCAAACACACCCTTTGTTTGAACTCGTCATCTGAACCCGCCAGGGAAGACAGAAAGCCCAGGAACCATAGAAAAGCTCAAGAAGACAAGCCAGTACAGGTCAAGTTCAGTGAGAAATAGGTACTGATAGACAGCGCTATACTCTTGGAATCATGTCCTAATTAATCACTTTGTGTGTTCCCCAAAACAGAGTGCCGGAAACAAACCTATCCATGACTTATATTTGAGGTTACCATTCAATGACTTCCACCCACAGCAATTGAAATGTTAAGTAAATAGCTTTAGCCATATCCAGTGCTTGGCAGTAGTAGAGCAAACCGTCGCAGCTCAATGGGACGCGGGGCCCGTGGGCCGCGCGCATGCCACCATTAAAACCCAAATATTTCGAATTGGCGCAAAAATGCGCAAAAAATAACTGCTCACCCATCATGGCAAGATGTTTCTGGTGCCAATGACGTGACAAAACCTCTGGACACCCGTGGAACATTTTTTGAAACTCTATTTATATTTGGAAAAGCGTTAATGAATTATGCCCTTAAACCTGTATCCACTAAAGGCGCAAAAAGTAGGTTTCATTTTACAAATATATCGTCTTTTTGCTTCCAGATCATAAGTTAACAAGAGCTGTGAGCAAGTCCAGCAGTTATTTACTTCTTACCAACATAATATACGGCGCAGGAGCGGAAGAAAGATGGACCGCGATTTGTAGACTTGGGAGGCTGTCTCGGAACAACACAGAATATGTTGACTTTGACAGCGTTTTTCACCAAGAAGATAATATTTCTGATGAAAATCAATAGTACCACGCCATGCACCGTTCATTTCTACGTCGGAAACTGCCAAAAAAGTTTGCAAAGCGGAAAAGTCGATTCTCGATTAAAAAGCGATTTTGAAGCCGACCTGGCCCATCGTGGGGCGCCATCCGAACCAGGGGGCACCACTTTTGACCGGAAAAACCTATCAGGTGGGTGTCAAATCCTATCTGTGGGCGCCGATTGTCGCATGCTGGGGGGAGTGAGGTGGGAACTAACATTTCAGGGGGGTGGGGGCGCCATCAACCTTTCAAGGAGAGCCGTTACTATTTCGGGGGCACCCCGAGAGTCGATGGGGGAGGCCACCTGCCCCCTTTGCCCCTAGATCCGCCTATGCCGTGATCATCAGCATATCAATCGTAGGCGGGTTCAGGTATCGAGGGGAAGGGCACATGGTCGGAAGGAGGTGCCATCCGAACCAGGGGGGGTGTTAAACCTATCACGGGGATACTCGCATCCTGGGGGGAGGGTGACATTTCAGAAGTCGCCGTGACGCATTTCAAGGGGCTCCGGAAGGGTGATCTGGGGCGAGGGGGGAAGTGTCCCCACTTGCCCCTGGATCCGATAACTTTTTCATTCTCTCCAGATGCTAACCCTCGCCCCGGTGGTGGGTCGTTTGAACACCTCGCAGTTATCTCACGGCACCAGAAAACGGCCGCACCAACAAGCACCACCGTACTTGGCATTATTCTTCACACCCGCCCCGGTGGGCCACCTTCGCCCTGATGGTAGGGGTGTTCAAACACAGAAGCTACATCGGTCACCTTTTGGCTCAGGTCAGTATTGAGGTCATGACAGGTCAAGGAAGGTGGCATGTTACAGAAGAGTTTCCAGACTCTAGCGTCTGACAGAGTGGAGATACAGCTGAGAATACCGTCATATTCTCCAAATCGTAGTATCCTGGGGCCTCTTTCTAGGCTCATGTTGCAATCTTTGAACTGTGATCCCAAAGACCTGTGACCAGATCTTAGGTCATGTGGGCTACTTCTGCAGATTTTCAGACTTGGGTCAATGTCTTTGCGGGAAATGACGATAAAGTTTTTATTTTGACACCATTAGGTTTATATTGTTATTACAAATCGATTGATGTGCATATTGACTATGCTAGATCAGATAAGGTGACCTTGACCGGACCTGAGGTCAGGTCATTTTTGTGTTTTGACCTAGCATAGCCGTGTTACACATCATTCGATTCGCCGTAACGAGAGGAAGCGAATGGTGGCTAAAAATAATTCTAACGCAACTCTGTCAGACGCTAGAGCCCAAAACTCTTCTCTAACATGCCACCTTCTTTGACCTATCATGACCTCAATATTGACCTGAGTTAAAAAGTGACCAAATGTAGTTTCTTCATGAATTTGTATGAGCTATTCACCAGCCTTCGCGTTTTTTTCGCATTCTTGTATAGGAGCCGAGTTTGATGGGGTGAAGGGGTGTTTGAACATCCCCACCATGGCGAAGGTGGCTCGAAGGCGAAGGTGGCTCGGAGGGTGTTAACCTTCGCCCGGGTGGGGGGTCTTTTTAGACCCCCCTCGGGTTTTTCCAAAGCGACCAAAAAAACAGCGGCGCGCAGCGCCGCCAAACTTGGTCTAGCTGTTCCTTCATCATTTTCACATCTTCCCTGAAAATTTTAGCTCAAGGTCATATCAGGTCAGGTCACCAGGCCAGGTGAAGTGACCTCACCTAAAAAATACTTAGGACTGCATCAATAAAAGGCGGGTTAATTGCACAAGTTGAAACTCATACCACATATTGGGCCCACCAGGAGCTACAACATATATTCCGGGATTTTTATATTGGTGACCTAAGGTCATGTGCAGAGCATGACCTCCCCATTGTAAATACATGGGGAAAATCACGAAATGAGCTTTTCTCAGTAAGTATCGATGGAATCAACTTCAAACATCGGTTACGGCTTGCTCTTGCCTCATTTCTGAAGTTGATTCTAAAAAATTTGGCTTGTGAACTTTGAAAGGTCACCTTAGGTCAAATAAACATTTTTTAGTGTTTTCCTCTATACATTTTGAATAAACAAAGATAGAACTTTTATTTTATCACCAAAGTGTTTGTATAGTCACTGCAAGTCAAAATGATATACATCATGACTATACCAGGTCAAGATGGGTCAGACCGTTGACGCTGGGTCAGGTCAAATTTCCAAATTTGACCTGGCATAGCAATATTATATATCATTCGATTTGTATTGACGAGATGATTGCAATGGTGCATCCACTATTGCTGTATCTTGCTTGGTTTGGAATTTATTGGCGAAAAAGGAAACACCCTTACGCATGGGTGGCTATGGACATTTCCAAGAACATTCCCAATATTCAGTGACCTGTAGCTCCCTAGGCTTTGACCTGACACGAAAAATGAATGCCACTGTAATGAAAGAGCAGCTCAAGAGCTTTCGAATGGTGGTAGAAAAATGTTTCTAGCTATCATAGTTTCTGAGATATATGATGTTTTCTTAGTACACCTCATAATAGCGATTTTGACCTATTTTGACCTATTTTGACCTCTGGTGACCTTGATGTTGACCTTACGACAAAAATGACCAAAGTATTTTCGATCTCATTTTCGAAGAGATTTCGATTGCCGTTTTGCGCTTTTTTTAGCTCTCTTAGTTTTTGAGATCGAGGGGGGTCTTTTTAGCCCCCCCCCCAACAGGGCGAAGGTGGCTCCTACCCGCCACCGGGGCAAGGGTTAAGGCCAGATCAAGGTCACTATTCATCCTAGCATAGTAATTATGCATATCAATCGACTCGCAATAGCAATCCAAACGTAATGGTATCAAAATAAAAGCTTTATCATAATTTTTGCATAGTCATTGACCCATGTTTGAAACCTGCTTAAGTAGCCCCAGATGACCTTCGAAGGTCACAGGTCAAAAACTGCAACATGAACCTGAAAAGGGCCCAGGATACTATGATTTGGAGAATATGAAGATATTTGCAGCTGTATCTACACAAATTCAGCCCAATTCCTGTTTTCTCCATGCATTTCCAATGGAGAGGTCATGACCCGTACCTGACCCTTGGTCATCTGTATACAAATCCCAGAATATGTTTTGTGTGGGCCCATTATGTGGTATAAGTTTCAATCCGATAGATTCACCCATTTCTAACAGTTATGCCACCGTAAACATTTTTGGGGATAAGGTCACTTGACCTGCACTGGTGACCTGACCTGACATGGCCCAATCTTAATATTATGGGAATAGTTGTTGCATTGATCAAGGATAAGGTGTGCCAAGTACGGTGGCGCTTCGCGCCGCCGTTTTTTCATGCCTCGGGAAAATCCCGAGGGGGTTTTTGAGCAACCCCCCCACCCCGGGGCGAGGGTTAACTGACTGCGCACTGCGCAGCGTTTCCCAAAACCTTAACTTTTGATAATAAAAGGTCAGATCACCAGACAAAGTCAAGTGAGCCCACCTCTGAAAGTGTTTCACCAAGTATCAGTGAAAACAGGATTAATCTACAGATCTCTTTTTCGTATCACATCAGAGGTCACGGGATTATTTATAGCTATAACCTAAACTCAATTAACCAGTCATGACCTCTCCATTGCAAATGCACCGGGAAAACGGCAATTGGTCGAAATTGACTTATTTTGTAGAGACGCGTAGGAATAACTTTTGAATTTCAAAATTGTGTTATCTTAGGCCGCTTTCCAGGGTCAAGTTGCAAGTTTGGATCTTAGACTCTGAGTCATGGGGTCTTGGAGTTTATAATCATCTGGGACTACCTACTTAAGAGAGTTTCAGAGATTAGGTATATTAATTTCGCAGGAAATGTTGATGGAGCTTTAATTTTAGTACAATTGCGAGTCAATTGATATTCATATTGACTGTGTTAGCTCGTTTGGTAACATTGACCTGACCTTAGGCCAGGTCATTTTTACATTTTGAGCCAGTGTGTCCCTATCATACATCATTCGATTCACGATAACGAGGAGTCGAATGGCGCCTAAAAATAACTGACTCAACCCAGTTAGACGCAAGAGCCCAAAAATATTATCTAAGCTTTCACATTCTCTGGCCTGTCATGACCTCAATATTGACCTGAGCGTGAGTCTAAGTGAGCTATGTAGTTTCTTCAATATCTCTGGGCTTTCTGCCAGGCTTCATTTTTTCGCTACCCCGCACAGAAGCCGAGATCGGAGGGAGGAGTGCGTGCGAGCCCCCAACCACTGGGGCGCGAAGATGGATCGAAGGCCCACTGGTGCGCTATGGTGAATATAAGGGGGCTAGGGGGCTCAAGCCCCCTCCGAAATGTCAGAGTGTCTATAGTTAATGCATGACCGAAGGCTGTTCTAAGGCAATGGCAGGAGAGGCTCGAGCTCCCTAGCCCTCCACCCCCGAAATGAAGTTCCGGACCTGCCACTGCTGAGGCGGATGTTACAATGATATCGCCGTACCCGCCAACGCCTGGAGGTTCGATTAGAACCTCATACTGTCTCCAAACCAGTCGTGATACCGGGAAAATAGGAACGGTGTTGAACCCATCCTATCGTCTTCCACTCACGTTATTAATTTCACCCATATGTTCGTAGCGCTACTGAATCACAAGATGCCAGAAATGGGCCAAAGTTAATCAAATTTAGAAAATTCCTAATAGCACCCAGAAAACAGGTCATCAGCAGTGCCTAGTCTGGGCCGAAGTTGGGTGAAGGGTGGTCAGTGGGGCCAAAATTCCTAAAATGTGTCAGGATATTTATTACGCGTATTGCGGGAGTTCCTTTCAGCCCCATTTGCTGTTATAATTTCATGCATTATGAGCTCTCACTGCGTAGCCTCACTTTTTGTTTTTGCGTTTCCCATTCGTATTTAACGTTGTCAGAACTGACCAGTATTAAAATTAGGTCCAAGTCAACACCAGCAAAACCGGGTGATAAGATATTGCAGAGCACATCGGCAAGCTCGTTGTGGGACCCAGAAACAAAGAAACACCGAGAAAAGCATACCAGGCTAGAAGAGTACAGTCAATCCTGCCGATTACTCAAAGGCAGTATTGGCAACGCTGCTACTCGCCTACATTAAATAAAATATAAATTGTGCGGCTTGTAAATATCATCTCTAGCCTCAGTCTCGGATGTGTTAATCAAGTCAAAATACCTGGGTTTTTAAACATGACAGTATAAACTAGCGAAATCTACAAGCGGTAAACAGATAACTTCGTAAGCGGTCCCAGCGATGGCCGCAGTTTCCGTATGACCTATATTTTCTCTTCTACGAAGGCCATCAATGATACAAGAGCCAGGTTCATACATATTTATTGATTATTTACAAGCGTTCAACGCTACCCACTGTAGATAAGGTATCCACAATTCTACACACTAATTATGATGGACACCATACACATGAGCGGGCGAATATCACATTGATCAAAGCACTTTCGTTTGTAGTATATCCTTATGACTGTCAACACTACCCACTAAACACACATTCATTCGAACGACTCGGAATTTGGCCACTGGGTAGATAGAATATCTTAGCATACGTAACGTGGCGTTTACCCCAGTTTTACGGTGGCCGTGTCCAGAGTAGCCCGGGGCAGGTATAAAGATATCGAAGAATAAACAATACAGGATTCACCTTCACGCGGACTCAAGCCCGGAATAAGCCTGTCAACAGCCATTCCAGCAAGGAACCACACTGGGCGGTTCAACGGCAAGAAATGTGACGTCACGCAAATGACGTCACGAGTGCCGTGCCACAAACGAATCATTAACACGCCTGGCAAGACCATTTCAGACAGGATATTTCTCTGAGATAATGTAGATATAACACCAGTCACTGGCACATTCTGACACTCCACTGGTCTGTAGTCATTTTCGCGGTATTTCCAATTCTCATTCGTTGCACTATATTCCACGCACCCTATTATCACCACACAGACGGTGCTGCCGCCTCCCGGAGACCCTCGCAACTACAGCGAGCGGCCTGGAGCGACCTGGAGTCTCCTCTTTCACGCCACACTCTCACCCCTCTCATGCACACTGTCACACGCGGGGGCGTATGGGCAGGTGGCCTATCTACAGATGGACTGAGCGGAATCTGCACATCATGGAATGGATACAACGGAATCCCAGCGGACTCTATACAGAGCGAACTGCGACGCACGGGAGAGCGGCGCTCTCACCGTAGCACCACGTTGTTGATGTACAGTTCGGGGTGGTCGGTACGCGCTCCCTTTTTGAAGGGGTTCCAGGAGTGGCGCCGGGCCGAGCCCTTGCTGTTCTGGCTGGCCAGGCTGCTGGCTGGACTGTTCTTCCGGCTGGAGGCGCCCCCGGAGCTAACTCCCGAGCTGGAGAGAGAGCCCCAGCTCTTGTCGGAGGAGAGAGGAGGCAGCGGCGGCGGTCGCGGAGGCTCCGGAGGCTGCACAGAGAAGCGGTTCAGAGTTTGGTCATATGAAGCAACAACAACAGACGGCAAGGCCTTATTGAGTATACATATCAATGGCGCACATGATCACTGGTGAATGAATAGATAGAGAAAAATAAGTCGGAAGTCAAGATCATAGTGACAGTATGGAAAATATATAGATATATATTCAAGAGCCATGGGGCTTAAACTTTCTATCACATATCATAATTTCACATTCGCTTCACTTCTTTATTTGGTCGTCACAAACTCCAGCATGGCTTCTCCCTTCGAGAAGCGTTCACCAGACCCCGACCCCATTGACATCGGCCCCTCTCCCGCAGGTATCCGGTCGCTGCTCCTCACCGGCTCAGTCTTGTCCATGGGGGTGATGATCTGCAGGGAGAACTCGCTGCCCGCCCGCCGGATCTGCGCCACCACCTCCGTGTGGCTGCTCCACTTCAGGTCGTGCTCGTCCAAGCCGACGATGTAGTCGCCCTCCTTCAGGCCAACGCGCTGCCGAGAATTTTACCATTATCCAACGGACGTTACAGGGTGCGGCGGAGTGCGGGCGACTCAAAAATACAATACTCTGGGGGCTAGAAATGGCACACGTCTTGAATGCAATGTGGGCAGTTCAAAAAACGTAACTAACGATTGCAGCAGAACGTTGCCCACTCAACAAACAATCATTATTGTTGTAGAAGAGAAGGTCATGGGTTGATCGTAGAAGAAAGAATAGAAGGATCAGCAATCACCTCGCTGTTACCGGTTTCAAAGCATACAACCGTTTCTTTTCAGTTCATTTCTTTCCAAACGACGCCATATGACCAATGGTTAAAGATCTAAACACTGGAGAAGACGGGCGGGCAAAGTTCCCTACACGCCCTTCTCACATCCACGGTTTCAACACATAAATCTGACGTTGAATTTTGGCCAGTGCGCGATGACTTAAAACGGCTAGAACTGGCCTTTAAGTTCCGTCACTGACGGATCCATTGCCCACAGAAAAACCGGATCCCTCAGGAGTCCGTCGTCTGTGTACATCCGTGGTGGAGGATGGATATACACAGATGGCAAAGCACGGGCATCTTGAAGCCGCAAACAACAAGGCAAGGAAAATATATCCAGGATCTCTCTACACGTCCCATAACAAGAGGGTGTCAGGTGCCGTATCCGCTGTTCCCAGCTGTTGCCATGACAACGTCAGCGAGTGTCTCACCTCGGCCAGTCCGGCGGGCTCCACGCCCACCACCACCACGGGCGCCTCCATTTTGACGCTGAAGCCGAGGCCCTCCCCGGGCCGGCGGCGTATGTCGACGGTGCGCGGGCGCCGACCAGTGGTGGTGGGCGGAGAACACCTCCACCGGACCCAGCGACCGGAACAGGTCCGAGACTGGGAACTGACTGAAGTCCGGCGCCTGCAGAGACAGCTGGTACTGCGACGAACCTGGCGACGGGGCACGGCGGCTGGTGACCAGCTCCCGAGTCACTGACAACGCTGCAGACGGGATAAAGCGTGATCTCACACTGGCAAAACAGGCGTTAAAGGTTTTGCGCAGTAAAACCCGATGACTGCAATAGCCTAAGGTTCTTCAGCTCTATCCGCTCTTTCACTCTATATATGCGTCAACCCCATGTACCTCATACACTGTTCCTTCACATATAGTCTTGGAAGCTGACGTGCCCCAAAACTCCCAAATATCCCAGGCTCTTCTTCTCTCCCGCTTCCTCCGCTCACCGGTGATAACGGGAGCGTCTGCCGCCTCCTCGAAGTCGTCCTCGCGCTCCAGCAGCTGGTACTGCTCCGTGCTCAGGTCCAGCGCCAGCCGCAGCACGTGCCTCAGGGTGTCCCGCTTCCGCAGCTCCCGCGCCATCCGGTACTGACGCAGCGCCTCCTCGTGCAGCCCGATCGCCTCCCTCAGGTGACACTTGGCTGCCGGGGCGACGGACAATGTCATGGCTGGGTTTAGAGGCCTGTGCGAATCTCACTGTCGAAATTCTAAAACTGTTTGCCTGAATTAACCCCTTACAAGTGAGAACTCTAAATTACTCTTTACACGCAGCGCGAGTTTCCTTTCGGACGCCGACTTCTCCCACACCTTTAGACGTGAACAAAGATGGCATGCATAGAAAACCTTCCAAGGAATACAATTCGTTCGAGGGAGACCTGTGCGTACCATATTTAACGACCACGGCAAACGTATGTTGAGCCTGTTGACTACTCCAGAGACGTCATATGGACAGGAAGAATATACAAAGCTCTAGAAAGGTAGGTAATAATTCCGGCATCACGCTCGTGCTCGTTACAGCTCCCACTGTGGCCCTCCTGAACAACCACAGCAGCACCATAGCGCCTCACCGACAGCTAACCAACAGAGCCCCGCTGCGGGCCGGCTTACCCAGGAACTGGCGCTGCGCCGCGTTGCAGGGCACCTTGTTCTCCACCCTGATGAGCTGGTCCTCCCTGTCTCTCTGAGACAGCTGCAGCGTGTCCGCCAGCCGCCGGCTCAGCGAGCCCTCGTGCTCCAGCAGACCTGGCGACCGTGCCGGCGGGGCCAGCGCAATGTCACACCCGGGTATCGTCACAAGGCGGCCACTCGCAGACGGTGGCTTTCTGCTGTGGTAAATGCGGAGGGAGGAGGGGAAGGCGACATACTCTAATGAATCTCTCAATCATCTTGTTGGGAAATATGATGCGTATACGTATAACAGGCACTGCGCTTTAGGCTATTGCTGACGGAGCCGTGCAGGCACACAAACTGGTACAAGTTCAAGAGAGGTCATGTAAGTAACACTGGGTATTGTGGATCTATTGTTGGCTCGTATTTTGGAAACTTTTGTTTGGTATCATTATTTATATACCCAACGATCTTCTACTGTCAGTGAACTGAGATTTATCTCAGCCCAAACTCCAACACGGCATCACTCACCCACTCCGAAGTGGTGGTGAGAGATTGCTGTGTAGTACACCTCCTTGATGTGGATCAGCTGTTGCCATGACAACGGCAGCGAGTCTTCTACCGCCGGGACCGCCATCTGTTCGCGCAGACGCTGGTACACTTCTGCCACCTAGTGAGAGACACGAGAACTATCAATATAAACTTCCAGAGTCAAAGTAATGTAGCGTATTTACGTCAAATAACTAAGTCGGAGTTAAACACCCACTGTTATAAATTATCATGTCGCCCATTGTGATATAAAAATAAAACCACTGGCACAATGCTCGTAACCGAGCGTGTGCTAGATCACAAGAGTAACTTCAAGCACCGTACGTCTGAGAAGAAATCCTCGGGATCTAACAAATGAAATTTGTAAATCTCAGGGCTGATGAAGGCCAGTTTCCCGAACGAAAACTTTGCTGCTAAGACATATCGGGCTGGTTGGTCCCACAATTTTCGTTCCGATAGTGGAGAAATGTGAGCATGAAGACAAGATAATCGGTACTGGCATGATACCCCAGCAGTTAACCAATAGTTTCCGAGGATGAATCAAACGCTACGAAACAACTCAAAAACCAAAAGCATGAAGAATCTAATGGGTGTTCTGTGGATAGTCCTGAATTCATAGCAAAATACGACTTATATATAAAATCTGAGACACCAGAGAGGGTAGACCTTGGCTCGCTGGTCCCCTAGTTCCCGAGTCCATGTTACCATAGGTGGGTCCAGGATCACCGATCGGGGGAGGGTGCGCATGGTCGGGGGAGGCGCCATCCGGACCAGGGGATGTCACCTTTAGACGGCGAAACCTATCAGGTGCGCGCAAATCCTACCGTGGGAGCGCCAATAGTTGCATCCTTGGGGGAGCGTAACATTTCAGTCGGGCGCCATCGCTCTTTCTGGGGGCGCCGTGACCCATTTCAGGGGGTGCCGAGGGTCGATGGCGGAGACAAGTACCCCTTGCCCTGGATCCCCTATGCATGCCACACACTGACAGCCGCAGCTCCGCTAGCCAGCCTGAGCAGACCCTGGGCCCACCTGTGCCGCCTCCTGCCCGACGTCCAGCTGGGCGCTGAGGTCCAGCTTCTCCGACGGCAGCAGCAGCTTCTCCAGCAGACACTCCTTGGCCTGAGCCAGCAGCAGGTTGGCCAGCACGTCCAACACGTCCGGGTCCAGGTCCCGGCTGGGCGCGTTGCTGAAGTTCTCCAAGATGTACCTGGGGAAGGGGTGGCAGGGTCAGGTCACGAAATCACGATATATTCACAAGATGTACCCAAAGAATGGTAAAATCACGACAGTTAGAACGTATATGGTGGTTGGTAGGGTCCAAGTCAAAGCTCATACACTACCCCGGCACGTGAATGGTGGGGTAGCTTTATAGGTAGGACTGGATACGCAGTCCTCTAATCACACATGACTACTCCAGCAGATCAAGCGACCTGGCTTACCGCAGGGCACGTATTGATCGTTGCAAGTGTTATTGATCGTACTTGATCGTTGTTGATCATCAAAGACATAACACAAGCAACCAGCATGAGGAAAAGCAGAGACAACTCGTCGCTTACTTGCAATGACCTCCCTCCCCCTCCTTAGTGGTGGCTCTTGGTCGCCTCCATACTGAAGGGGGTCCGATCTGTGACTTGGGCAATGTTTCCAGAAAGGTTAGGTCTGTTTCAGATTAAATAACTTTGAGATGGAGAGTATAAATTACCTAAAATATCCATCGCCTTCCAAAGGAAGGCAATTAAAAAGAACAATAGTGCACGTCCGAACAACCACCATTCCTGTGCAAAGGAACTTATTTGTGAAGGGAGGAACTAGAAATTTATTGTTATTTCTTATGCGAAATAATCATCCCATTTTGGTACATAGTACAGGGATACGGGATACGGGCGTCTACAACATATTGGGATACGGGCGGGATACGGGATATATTGGGATACGGCGTGATACAGGATACGGGATATACTGGGATACGGGCGTCTAAAACATATGATGGCAATCCTATTTTGCGCTGAGTTTTACGACCTTTTCTATAAACTGCTGGGTCACGCCCAAACTCAGTCGCTTCATATGACGAGCCGCCACTGCACCCTCCCCCTCTCTCCTCCCTATCTCGCCCTCACCTGTAAATTCCGGCTGCCCGCAGGTAGCTGTCGACGGCTCGGTCCAGGCCCTCCTGAGAGCCGCGCTCCTGCCGCGCCGCCAGCTGACTGTACAGCGCCGCCATGTTGAACAGCACCGACGCCTTCTCGAAGGCCACCGTGCGCTGGCAGCTGGGCAGGCCCGTCAGCGAGTCGTACCTGAGGAGAGGGCTCCGGTGCGTGACCTCAGCAGTTTGACAAATGGTTGGACGGATGAAGGCTGTGATTTGCGGGAGGGGATGGAGCTGGTCTTAGATACCCCCGATACACGAGTAGTCCATCCAGGATACAGACATCAGCAATGCGCACTATCCATCAACGCTGTACCCGAGCAAGACGAAATATGGTTCGACCCAGAAGAAATAAGGCGATGCAGAACAGACCTCTGTAAAAGAGAATAATCACTTATTGTATTTGAATAAAACCTTTACGCCAGCTCATACGTCTCCTTTTATGTCTTTCTTGAATTGCTATAGTCAAATCTATATTAAAAGAAAAATCTTATCATACAGTTTATTTGGTTACAACACGTTAAGGACTAGTCGCAAGGCCCTTTTTCCAGAAAGGACTAAAACCGAGTGGAAAAACCGTACCAACCCGGATACATGAGCCGATTAGTATGTTCCTGTGGTCGATAGGGAAATAGTGTGCACTGAGGCTGGTCGCGTATCCAGGGTAAGAGTCTCGCCTTCGGTGGAGGGATGGGAACACTAGCTACCCCCTCCGCCGGTTGGAGTCTGAGTGGCTGAGCTGGGGCCGGAGCTGGATTCAGGAGCAGATGCGGGCAATGGTGATGGTTGAATGTGGGAATAGTCACCCGATCTGGCCGTGTAAAGAGCTGAAAGGATATGGCAGCCCCAATCGTAATATTGCGCCAAAAGGACCTAAGTCAACGATTGATGGCTAGCTTTGTATAACCGTGTCTAACGTCCTTTTTACGCTGAGTTTTATTTCCCTTACCAGCCTTTATATCACCGAACCGTGAATAAATTCAGAATGAATAGCAACAAAACACCAATTTCAAATTGGGTCGCGCTACCTCCACAATACTAGCTGATTAGGCAACTGAAAACCTGTTCCTTACGACACAGACGTGTAATCAATACGCTTGTTCAGAACAATACACGTGTACCACGCGGCCCCGCACTGACCGAGCGATAACCAGTGGGAACCGGGACAGAAGGCTTCCGGCCCCGCTCAGATAGAGCGCGCTACAAAAAATCGTACAGCACAGCTTCCTGGAATCATTTCGATAAACACGCCCCTCGCCGCCGCCTGGGCCTGTAATGGCCCACCGGAAACCATACATCAAGTCCGAAAAAATCCACCCTCCATGGAAAACTAGTCTGGGTTAGATACAGTGTTATAATCTGCAGATTGACTCCATACTTCCAGCCTGCCTGCCCAACATATTTGTCCCATGGGCGATACGGAATGTCGATTAATCATGGGAAAGGCACCTCGGGAGAGGGCACCGTTTAAACGAAGGAGGGGGGGGCAATATACCTCATTGAGTGGCCGCCAAGTACACAATAAAGGAGCCCCATATACACAGTGAGGGGCGTCATATACCCAATGTGGGCGTGTCATAACGACAATGAGAGTGACATATACAGGAGGACAACACCTTTGGTGGTGAGGAGTCGAGGGGGCACACACCGGATAATATCGTCACTGCGCCGCTGCTTACATTCAGTGGGAAGGACGGGAAATGACCTTTAAGAGGGGCATCTAATCCCAGTGCAAGGGCGCTTATACCCGATGGAGAGGGGGGGCAAGTATCACCCTTATCCTCCTGGTTCCGCCAAAGGGCCCATCGGCCGCGTGCTTCCCCTCCTCCGATCGACAGCCGTCGCGTGTCCGTCCACTGCACCGGTCACCATCAGCGGGGGTGGGACTGACAAACAGCAGCAGTGGGCAGCTGGTGCCCTGTCGGAACCCCTCCTGTGGAGGCTCCGTGCACGGCCGTGAGCGCTGGACGCCGGACTGGATCAACACCAGCGACCTCGAGCTGAGGTAAGGCAGCAGTTTCACCTGCCCACCGCCGCTATTTGAGGCACGTCAACACAGGACTCCAATCAGAGCAGGCAGCTACCATGTCGAGTGAAACCGACACTTTCGACAGCCCGGCGTCGGCGGCGATAACATTTCCGTCCTCGGGCCCTGTGATTTCCCATCAGCCGACATCCTGGCCAACACCGCGGAAACCGCCGCTCCCGATAGGGAATTATCCGCTATTTGGCGGTAGCACGTGATTGTTAGGCAATAGCTTTGCCGCTGAGTGCGGAGTAATTAGCGGCAGATCGCCGCCCAGGCGAGATGAAGTGTCTCCGCAGAGGCATCTGACTCTCAGACCAGTCATCGCCTGGACGTGAAAGGTGGAGATGTCACTACCGCGGCGGCAGCGGGTCCGGAGGTCCGGAGGTCCACTTATCCAAGACGGTGGCGACTCAGCTCAGGCTCTCTCGAGCGCGTCGTCATTGAAGAAAAACAGTGAGGGGGCTTAAGAAGGCAACACTTTATTCCTAATTATGGCAAGTTTTCCCATGAAAAATTACAACTACCAAAATCTGCTACATGTTGCAATAAATTCTAAAATTATAATCCAATGTTTTAAATATCGGAAGCTGAAAGGCAGAGTTGATGAGAATGGGGGCAGGGGAGGCGGAAAAGGTCCCCGGTCCCTGAGGTGCCGTCTCTCTCTCGAAGCTCCCAGGGCACGACGCAAGATGCTTTGGAGTGAAGGGTTCGGGTATATCATTGAACGCGCGGGTACCTTGGACAAATAAATTGTCACGAAAAGATAAAAAAGAAAAGCGGATCCCTCCAAAATATCCACTAACCCCAAACTCAAACATGGAACGATAGTGGTTTTGGTATTTGAATGAAAACAGAACTGAATTCCCGTACCACTGCAGCATAAATCATTTGACAGAGGCTGCAGCTCGCAGTTCCATGCCACATACAGAACCCCGCCCTGGCCTCTCAATGTTTGAAATACCTCAGAAAAGTCAATGCAGTCCAACGGTGCTCACCTATCAGAGCAATCCATCAAACTCGGCTATAGCTTCCGGGCACATGCAGACCCAGAGGAGAACCCGAAGGGTGTAAGTGGTAGTCTCTGACTGAGCACTGCCACTCCATAAAACAGTACTTTTTACCCTCTCTCTCCTCAAAGTACCAGGAGCAGTGTCCCCGATGACCCTGGCACCATTACACCAACACGTGGCGTTTATCCCGACCAAAACGGCTGATCCTCGCAAAGTACCACCCCAATTGAAAATCCTGGCTCTGCCTATGTTTCCGGCGGTTATGGACCGATACCATACAGGAGCATCGACTCTGCCGATCCCGGCCGAGCCGAGGAATCCATGTTTGACAATGAGCCCGGACAGCTCATCGCTCGGCTAACGGTACCGGCTGCGGGGCACTCACTGGCACCGGCTCAAGGACACCCCGCCGGGTACACTCCCACCGCCCGAGTACACCGCAGGCGTCACGTGACATCGACAACGACGACCGGCGGCACTTCCGCGGCTTGACCACTAAACGAGTCCTTGCCTTATTCTAAGTTGCGATGGGATAGCCCGTTGAGCTCTGATACACTTGGTGAATGTGCTGCTCTGCTGAGGTATGTACGTATTCGATAAGGAAGCTACTTATAGCCCTAATATGAGTCCCCATGGACATATTGGCTTACCCCATCTCCATTATCATATCGACTATATTCAAACTATTCTGTGGTGACAAGGATAAGCCGCAAGGTGATCAGGTCGCCAGGTCAAGATAAAGCCACGATACGGCAGGTCACCTTCCAAGATGAAACAAGCAACTCACCATTCAAAATGTATGCCGAGACTTCGATCGGGTGGAAAGAAGCGCCTCTCGATGAAGTACAGCTGGTTGTAGTATTCGAAAAGGAGCGACAGTCCCGTCTGGTTCCGCTGAGGTGTCCGCATCGCCTGCAAGGTCACAAACGGTCAGCAGTGACAGTTCATACCGATGCACGAATTGCTGAGGTCACAGCGCGTCGGGGTTCGGAACGGAATAACTATAAATGTTCTAACTGGAGAGGAGGCCGATCTTCAAAGCTGTTGGGGGGGGGCAATACGTGTTTTCAAGGTCGATTCCACAGACGAGGGTAACAGCCACCTCTACAAGCATATATTTGAAGAAAAAATCAGAGCCGGAGGAATGTAAGCACAACCGTGAATGGAGGCCACATAATATGCCTTATCTTTCATCTAAAAAATGGGAATGTGGCGGGCCCGGTTTCTACCTTTGGGTCCCCACTAAGTGGAGAAACCACGACGAGAATTAGCTCGAGATCTCAATGACGTTCCTTTTCACACTACGCTCAAATGCGCCCAAAGATGAAAACTAACTCAGTGATGATCGGACTCCGAAGCGTTTCGGAAGGTAAACATAAATATATATGTAGCAAGAATCGAGTCGAATGATGCGCCGATTGTGCTTCCAGAATAAAACACGGAAATAAATCATTGCCCCTGGTTGCAGCTCTCGAGTAAAAAGCCGGTCAGGTTAGGAAATTCATGAGTTTCACACCCAGTCATTACCATAATCATCATCACTGGGGTGTCATTAACCCCCCACAGTAACGACTGGGGCTCTGGCCCTAGAATATAATAGAATATAATAAGCATATACTGAGCCATTTATCACCAAAGAATAGGAACAATAATTCCAAGACAGGCTGTACCTCCCCGGACTTGTCACTTGGATGAGTTGAGACTGAAAGAAGCTATCTGCAGCGACAACGAACCACTTTTTACGCAAAGCACACACAAAGTGTCGCTGTGTTGTGGACGTTACGTCGGTTTGAAACATCTGACGCGGTTTTTCGTGACGCATCGCTCCGATAAATTCACTGCATGGCCTGACACAGGTGTCAGTATCGGGACATGCACGTGAGCAGGGTCAGGGTGACTCCGCACCAGGGAGCGGCGTGGGACCGCAGCGAGAACCGGCCGGTGTGAGTCAGCGCTAAACTCCGCGCCGGCGAACTCCCGACGGCGGAGGTGCCGACGCGATATTTAGCGCGAGACGGCTGTGTAGGGCTGACACAGTGAATAAGCGAAGTGAATAAGCCACTGCGTGTGCTTTAACACTCGATAATCATATCGGAGTGCAGAAAAGCTCGAAAAAGCTTGCATCATCGGACAAGCATGTTACGACCGCATTAGTAACATCATATCGGAAGCTGAGTTTACGATGAGTTTCACATAGTAAACTTTGAGTTTACTCGGCGTTCTTATCAGACCAGGAACTGGTGAGCCCTGGCAAAGATAACTGCTTCAACTCAGAGTTAGACAATTCTGACAGCCAATCATTTCCTGATAACACTGCCGATAAGCTCGTCCCTCCAGAAAGCAAAAACAATGACGAGTCGTGACAGATAAAACCAACTGGCGGAAGCGTCAGAAAGACCAGATCCGGGGAGCGCCGATTGGGATGAGTCACTGAAATCCATAGAAACTATCGGATGAATCTTGTGTCCGGTTGCAAGGAGAGAGAAGGCACTCAAGCAGACGTTTATTGGTGTGATGATACATTTGAGAGTGAGTGTGGACGATTACCGCGCGATGCGAAGCGTCCACAAGGTTTACCTTTAACGTAGCAGAACAATCAACATCGACCCAGCCGTACTAAAGCTTAAGTAAATAGTTTATACAAAAGTTAAAAAGTACATTAAATCAGTGCTGATATACAGGTTATTTTACCGTCGTTTTTTGCTCTTGTGTTCCATATTCAGAGGTAGCAAGAAAGGCATTTATTTTATGCAACAGAACTTCGATACTGGTATCGATAACGTGATGCTTATTTAAGAAAATAACCACCAGCCATCAAAGAGAGCCAACCTTCGTTTGCCATTTTGGAACAGAACGTTCGGTTGTCGCCAATCATGCACGTCTATGCATCCCAGCATGAGACGAGCGATGTTTATTTTTCCGGAATGCTTCATATATTCAGAATTTTCTTCAGCATCGCTACTGATAGAATGAAGTCATGTGAATGTGCACGAAACCATGTGTGTATATGGGTCGATACCAAGAACAGAACATGTCAGACCTATGTTTTGATTGGAGTTTTGCTTTGAATTTATTTCCTACATCTGAGGTTAAAATATGCAAATGGTAAAACACCAACATGAAGAAAATATTAATAAAACTGTCCCGTTCCGTTCGCTCCGGGTCCCGTTCATGTCGAAGAAGCTTAACTTAATCAAGATACCTAAAATTATCGTCAACATCAGAAGAGGCGAAAGCTGAGGACCACATTTACAAACAATATAAAAAATTCAGGCAGACACAGTCGCAGACGAATCGAATACCAAGAAAAATTAAACCACCCTCTACGTGATTGTGCACCCTTACAGTTACAGGCATTGACCACTTCTTACCTGATCGGCGCGCGCCAGGCCGGCTATGACACGACCTTGGGGCGAGCCGCCGATACCATGGCACGGGTCTGCACCGTTCTTTTTACAGGGGTTTACCATTAGACCGCGGTAGCTGCAACGAATCTCAGGTCTTTTTCATGGCCACATATTACTTTACCCGTAGGCCTGGAGACCAGCGATCATGGGCATTGACTGAGGGTTTACTAGTAACGACTCCACTTTCCAGTTAATTTGAACAAAGGCTTCATTTAAATCTATGCCTAGGAATTATATGTGTTATCTTTAATTTGAATTGTGAGAAATTCAACTCCAGCCCGCATACTCCTACTATGACATTATCATTTTCGTTTTAAGTAAGAAATGCCCGGTCAAATAAAATCCGAGTCCCATGAGGCAGCTGCAGTAAGTGGCTCAACTGCTCAGATTGCCTTACTTGCCAGTATACACCCCAATCTGAACATGGACATTGTAAGCTGTAAAACCTCCTTTGGTTGATAGCGAGTGTTGTGATTTAGCCCAACTGCGCGGTTTAACAAGCGTGGAAGAAGGGTGCAGTAGGATTTATGGTACGGGTAATTGTTAAAGAAAGAGCATGTCTGTTTTTAATGATTATTCAGAGATTTGCCATCGTACTCTCTAACTCATTCTAGCTCACTATTAAAGGATGTACCATTTTTCAGAGCTATCATCGGACACCAACAGGATACAAATCATTGTTGGCTTTTTTATATATCATCCGAATGAGCATGTTTCGTAAACGGACGAATTTGCACCCCACTATCGGCAGCTTCCAACAAATCTACCTCGAGTAAATGAGCTTTGCAGCACCTGATTGGAATCGATCCCAATCATTTCCTATTTACTGCTATTGCACTGGTTCTTGACAGCAGGCCGGTGCCCACCGCGTTACCAGCTAAGCAGCCGGGGCAGAATTGCAGAGTGAAATCAAACAAGACAAAAATTAATACTGACTGCCTCAGCCGACATGATATGTGATCAGAGCTCCCATCACCTTCACTGCTGTGTCAGGTCTCAGTTACCTGTCAGCCTTCAGACTGTGCTCAGAGTTGGAACTGACCTGTCGGATGTCGGTGAACTCCTGGATGGAGGGGGCGTACTTGTTGGGGTCCTCGCTGTAGTGCTCCATGATGAAGTCCTGCGGAACACACGCCACTGTGTTAGAAAATGTTGAAAGATAAAACGAGAAGGAGGCCAAACACTCAACATCAGCACATATTATTCGAAATCGACTTCCAGTTGTAGCGCAAAATACTCGTGTCAGGTCGGTGCACATTACCATGCTTTAAAAAGTTTTCACCGAAGGTTTCAAACAGCAAGGTATTTCAGTCAGGCCAAACACTAAAACGGTATAAAAGAATACTTACTTTGAAAGCATCACCAAAGTCGATAAACTTGGTTTCTTTCAAGCCGAACGGTATCATTGGGATCTCCGGGTTTCCACTGAAACACAAAACCAGCATCAGCCAATAAGCACATCAAACAAAGTGAAAAATATATTTTTTCCGTTATGATGACACCCATTTCCTACAGATAAGCTCGGAAAGGTTTTCCGAGCCTTTAAAGCACGTGAAATGTATCTAAAAAAACTGTGCTCGACACATCAGAGCTTCTGGTTCCTCAGACAGCCTCAGACATGCAATCCGAGCCCATTATCATCTCTTGGAAAACACATTTGACTCGGAGGTCGGCATTAAGCATTCAGCACGTGAACAGACCTCCACAGGTTGCATGCACCTCCGCAAGGCCAAACAGCGCGCTGTTCCGGTCACTGGCTGTATCAGGCGCCACCGCTGTTACACTTCACTGGAAATTACATGTGTGACGGCGCAGGCAGCCTCGAAGCCTAACCAACACGACGCTGCGGCCGCCCGGAGACTGTTTTCAACATTCCAGTGTAATCTGATCATGTAAGCTATTGCTCGTTGTTTTCAAAATTAACAATACTAAAACGTTGTTTGCATTCTCGTGCTAGGACTCACGGTTAAACGGCCATCAATGTAGGGCCACGCCCAACAGAAACAAGCTTAGTCAACGCTCCAGTATGAGCCTGGCCGATGGCATTGGAATACGCGCCCCATCTACATCGAAACCAGGCCTAGGAGCACTGTCACTGGCATGGTATAAAAAGGGTGTCTCTCTTTGGAACAAATGAGACAGGACACCACTGAGCTGAGCAAGTCATCGATGCATGTCCCTCGGGGGTGATATCACCCATATATCTGTACATAAACCTTAGGTCAATATCAACCTTAGCGTTGTATTTTATTACGACAGCCTTAAAAGTTACAAAAAGCAAAAACATGGATGCTGCGGGAAGACAAAACATAAGAGCCCTCAAAAAATAATTGCACGGCGTATCAAACATGCAATCCCACTGGAGACAAGCAGATTATCACAGCGCCCATAACTCCAGCCGCCCTCTGGTCCAGAGCCGGGCCCGATACGGTAGGGAGTTCTTTTTTGCGGGGACGCCACCTAAAAATGCCACGTATATACTGTGCTTGTCACAACGCCCGTAAGAGGTTCTCAGAATCAAACAAAGGCATCGCATCATCACCCGACATACCATGGACCCATAAAAACAAGGAAGGTAGTCAACGGCTTCTTACATTTTCCATTTACAGCATAATCACTCGATCACTGGCGAGACTTTCCCCATGAAATCCATGGTACGACTTGCAATCTTTGTCTTCCAAAAATATACGTCCTAAAATAAGTTAGCTTATCCAAAACACCCGATCCCTGAAAAGAGGCCCAGCTACTGATGGTTACCAGCCATTGTAGCACTGGGTTAGCCTTGTCATGACAGATAATTTGATCGACATCCACTCTCTCTGTGACTGAAATGAAGCCATGACATGGGAATTCAAGTCCGCACAAAGGCTGCTGTAGCCTCATTAGCGAACATGATAATTATTCTAGAGCGTAGTTTTAGACTGAGTATCCATGAGCCTTGATTTAACCTAATAATACTCACACATCTGACTTAAATCATTCAAGGATTTTTGATGAGGAACAAGCGGGCGTCTGAAAGTGGAGCGGGAGAAGTGTTCAATTCTGGCGTCCACTTACAGAAATACTAAGACAGTCTAGCATCTCTATAAAAACCTATAAGGAACAAACTCGATGAAGGGAAGTGGCGAGTTTTGCTCAACCAATCATCAAGTTCGAACGTTTTCTGACCAGCAATAACTTTTTGGCAACACAAGCTTTGGCGAGCACCGCTCACCAAAGCTATCTCTTAGCAGGCCTTTACTTGGGGATCTACCCGGAGATACTAAGTACCCATCTGGCTGTCTCACCGAGCGATGTCTACAGAGCAGCCGAGATCCTAAAATCCTAACCGGTTCCTCGGCATGGACGGATTCAGGAACTTTGATTGGGGGAGGTTATCCTTAGACAATGGGTGCCATTTGGACCTGAGGGGCACCAAGCGTTGGCGGCGCGCTCTGACAGGGGGCGCCGACTCGCAGTGCAGGGGCACCGCTAACTGTATCAACTGCGGGAGACGGCGGGAGGCGATATTTCAGAGGGGTGCTGGGCTGCAGCACGGGAACCACCGAACCTCGGCCGGAAGATCACTTGCCCCGTTTGCCCCCTAGACCGATCTACACCCCCGGCAGATCCTGTCGCTCACCTGTCGCTCTGGTAGATCTCTACCGAGCTGTTGAGGTCCGAGAGCTCCTCCTTCAGGTACTGCAGATTTGATGTGACGAAACTGAGCTCCAGAGACACTGCTTGCCGCACCTTCTTGTTCTCCGCCGCCCTGATGTACGGAAAAAGACACTGAGAGAGCTGCACAGACAGTGGTCAGAGTACCGTGACTCATAGTCATCGCCTCACGGAACTTCTGAGTCTCTGCCGCCCAGAGAGAGAGAAAGAGAGAAAGAGAGAGAGAGAGAGAGAGAGAGAGAGAGAGAGAGAGAGAGAGGGGGATCCGTGGAAACAGTGGACAGTCTGCCGCAATTCATGGTCTTGTGGTGAACTCGATCATTTAATTATGAGTTCTCATGGATTCGGTCAACAAGATCCTATAAATTTTATCATCAAAGCTAAACATTAAAAGTACGAAAAACTTGTTTTCTTATAAAGTTTGTGCCACTTTCACTTCTTGTATTGTTACAGTTCGTTCAACAACCATGAGGTATATAATCAATTGTAGTACCTACTGGGAAGTAAAACATAATTGTGCAGGAAAAACAGGACATTTCCTTTAAAAAGAGTGCGAATTTATACCAAGAGAGATTGATTTAGTCCACAGGCAGAAAGAGAAACTCACCTTTAACATTAGTTGAAAATAAAGAGCGCAGAGAGATCAACCTTACTTGATTAAAGACTTGAGCCCATGTAAAAACATCCAATTGCCGAAATGCAAAGAACTCTATGGAGAAAAGTCGCAACAATAAAGACACATATGTCATTTAACGATAAATATTCCGAACAAAAAAACTAGCTTCCTCTCGTTATTTCCAATTGCATATCCTTTTATCCCTTCTGACACATTGTTCTGGGAGGGTTGTAAACTGGATGCAAAATCCACTATTGGCCATTGGAAAATAGTCACTCTCGCCCGTCTCAGATCGTCACGACGTGACGCGGCAGCTGAAGCGTTACGCCACACGAATAAAAATCTAGGACAAGAGCGGCATCATGCGTCACAAACGGTCTACAAAACACCATGGACAGCCGATCGCCTAACAAGCTCCCTTTGACGCCGGTGCAAAGGCCGTATGCTGATTAAGTCGCAGGGCGCGGGAACCGGCATCACATACGGCGCGGATAGTGCCGGCGCGCACGCAGCTGCGCCTGAAGAAGCGGCCGCACCGAACCTGAATACTAACGCCGAGGGCAAGAACGAGCCTCTGGGAAGATGCACCCCTCATCATACGGCGCACGCAGCTGGGCTTTGAGCCGACGCGGCGCTTGCGAAATTTACGGCCCCGAGCTGCAGCCTCCGCTGAATGGTCGAAATCCGACGGGGCATTGTTACACCCCAATCATATTCCCTTTCAAGATTTACGATACTTGGGTTTTAAACTGACGGCTTGTAACCAATCAGGCTTTTGATTTGAAGTCACGATCAAATATTTGTTTCGGCATGAACCTATCTAGTTTCATTTGAGTTGGTGCTCCAGAACATCTCATACTTCTGAATAGTCTCCACCACCTTATCTTCTTTCTCTCTAAGAGCAGCTTTCAAAAGTGCCAGGGTACAGAAAAACAAGGCACACAGGTCACAGGGCTGGAATTCGGCTCGGTAGACCCCACCGATGCACCATCCGTGTCAGAAAGCGACCTCAATTAGCCTCTTCTATCTTTCGGACAATGTTGCAAGCTCCGCGCCACAGCACACACGTCTAGTTTGAATTTCGGCACAAGGGCTTATCATTCCAGGGCGGTGCAGACATATAGGACCATTTATTCGTTTGGTTTTCACAGCGTACCAGCCGTTATGCTATAAAGCACCCATGCATAAGCATATATTTTCGCAGCGGTCTCAGAGAAGCATTGCCGTACCTGAACTCATGTTTAAGTGTCCTAAATAAACAGCAATAAATGCTTGCATAAATACCTGTTGGCAGGGGCGACAGGAGGGAAGCTACAGCATTGCCACAGTGTGAGAAGCGTCTGCAGAGGTACGTACCTGAGCAGGTTTTCGGCGCCCTGACGCAGCAGCAGGTGTTTGTTGATGTCCTGGTTCAGTTTGGAGCGTTTGTATTGCAGTTTTCCCCGACAGGTGGCAGCACGGGGGTCTGAGCCCTGAGGAACAGGGACACCAGGCTAGAGATTAAGCTATACATGTACATACCAGGAGCAGGGTCGGGTCCACGGGGGAGGGGTGATTCAGCCATGGCTCCCAAAGGCCCCGAGCTCTAACCACCTTTAGTTGATTTTGGCAGATTTTCTTCTACAATATCTAGGTTTTTACAATTTCATAACCGGATTGCCTCCTAAACTTTTCGCTTAGATCCGCCACTGCCGGTAGGTGATCCATCCAAAACATAGGGTACGTAATCAGAGCCGTGTACCAGCCTGTGTATAAGCAGCACGTCATAGGCAAGGGTCAAAGCCCGGTCCGGTTTGGGGCATTCTGTCCGTACTGGATGCTTATGCAAAAAATATATCCTTTTAATTTGAAGTCACAAAAAATGATATTCATACATTAGCCAAAACAAGAACAAATATGATATTCACACATTAGTCACAGCAAGAACATGTCTGATATTGGCACATCAGTCACAGAAATGAATGTTATCAATGTACCGACAGATTTCTTACAGTCAGCTATTCACAATTACACAAGAAGTATGCAGTAAGGAGGGTTTGTATGCTTTGGCATTTAGGCTGAACAGAGCGTGCAGTAAACAGCCTTCACCCGGCTAAATTAATAACTTCAGCGCCAACCGGAAACCTGATTATCGCTACCATATAGTGGAAGGAAAGCGATCAGATTGACTTAATACGCAGACTCAGTGAGCATTTGTCGATAGGGCTTCGTCGTTGTGAATTCGTCGAGAGAGCATCGACCAATTCACAACAAGTTGCACGTTTCATGAATCGAAGGGAAGGGCAGATTCATTGGGCCAGTTCTAACGTCCAACTCGAACCAATTTACCAATCTGTCCCTGATTGATCTGGCCTAAAATATAGTTTCAGCCGATCCTTAACCCTGCTATACCTATCTACTCTCCGCCCCGCTCCCAAAGAACAAGACTCGTTCACGGTAGCTGGGAATTTCGCCCAGAACATGAGCCTGGACCGAACTTTGGAGAGGCTGAAAGCTGCATCGCCTCGGGCAGGACATGGGTTTACTCTCCGGTAATTCCAGTCCTGGTTTATTGCGTAAATCAAACAGTTCCGAAAAGGGAAGACGTGCCATAAATGGAAGGCACGCGTCACCGGAGGCAGGTTTCTTTTCCTGGGCTGGCGGCCGTTTCCACACCTTATCCCGTGGGTAGAATATGATATCGGCTCTACAGATACAACATCCCCGGCACCCTCTGCATGGACTTGTTCTTAGTGCTGGCGAGCGACATTTCAAATGGGCATGTAGTGGACAGCGGGCCAAGTATTTCAATTTCGCCCATCTAATAAAGCTATAACTGTGGCTCGGAATATCTTTATAATACAACTGTATTGTATTTTCTCTATTTTCATTCTAAAAAATGAACACCGTGAATAATAAAAGTGATTTATTGGACAGGCAATGTCAAGAAAAAAACATATTCGGTGTTGTCGCTCTCACCACTTTTCCCGCACGCATGGCTGGACACACAGATGCCGATTTCGAGATGTTCCAGTCTGTCCCTAAATCGTCCACTTTTGGAGGCTGGAGGATCCCTAAGCCGCCGGCTTAACAACGCTCTGTTTGCTGACGTCAAGTGTAAGATTGAATCTACTGCCAATCTCTTCTGATCTCCCCACGCTACTGATGTCTTGGGAGCCGTCCAATTGGTCACGCTTTCCGCCTAAGCCACTGACATCTAACTTACATAAGATCGGGCGGAATAGTCAACCAGTGAACGGACATATCGAGCCACAAACCTACTCGCAACAAACATCAGGTCCACAGATGTTCTGAAAATCGGGCAAATAGAACTTCACAGAATGTCATAGAGGACGATGAAAAAATGGCTTAATAACAGCCCGTTTCTTTTGCCCGGGCGCAGACAATTCGCTTTACCTTCAATCCATTTCAGCATGCCATATTTTACCAGGATCCTTTTGTTCTCAGACCTCGCCAGTCCGCTTGCCCCCGGTTTCATCAGCGCAGCCGTTCGATGAAAAAACAGCAACCACACACAAAAAGTTAATTAGTTAATTACCGCTCCAGCTCCCCACATCTCACTTTCCCCGCCCACCGCTCGCCGGCGCTCGAAACACACAGAAGAGCTCAACTCCGGCGTGATAATTACAACTGGATGTTAATGCTAATGATGTTAATGTTCTCACCTACACGGCCCAGACAAGCCCCCAACTAATTGTTCCGGCGGCAGCGCGGTGAAACTGAAGCCACATGGCCGTCTGATTGTTATAGATAACAGGCCACAGCCGATTAATCGCACGCGTGGAGAAACGACAACCGCACCGCCTCCGAGGCGAAAACCGACGGCGCACCTTTCCGCATATTCTTTGCTTTTCTCTCGGCAAGTCTTTGTCGGGAGTGGTAGCCTGAACAATTCCATCTTTATAAATAATTGTATCAGCTCTGGGGAGACCTGCGGAAGGTTCAGTGCAGAGGCTTGAGTAATTCTCGTACTTTTCGCCTTCCTCATCTATCTATACCAGAGGCGCTCACACTGTCCGGTGGGACGAGACATAACCACGTGAAAGTGTAACAGGCCCATCCTCTCGCGAGACGAGGCGGTCATCCATAACGGCCAGGTATGTACTGTCGCCACGGCCCGTGTCAAACGTAATCCAGTAGCGGGTCCAGAAGCTTCTCTCGACAGGAGACCACAGATCAGGCGCTGACAACCACAGCGACGGCGAGAGAATGAGTCCGGGCTCCCCGATGCTGGTTCACGTGTATCCCCAATGACGCGCAACACGCGCGGGTAAGCCCGCCATCGCAGACTTCCGATGGAGCCTGAGTGATGAAGCGGAACTTAATAATAGCTCTGGAGACTAAGATAGTTTCATTGTGCAGTCAAGCGATTTCACCAATCGGCAGCTGTAACCAGTCTATTTAGCAGAGGGACACAGCCTGAGGCCTCACTGCACTACCTTTCAGTTCTGGTAGTTACTTGCAAGCATGAACATACGAGCATTACTTTCTCATTAATACATTAGGCGGTTCATAACTAGAGCCCCGGCAGCATAAGCACATCCACGGGCAGGGCAAACCCCCACTCCCCCGATCGACCCTCCGACGGTCCCTGAAAGGTCGATGGTGCCCCCTGAAATGTCGCTTCTCACACCCCCCCTCTCAGGACGCTATAATCGGCGCCCCGCGATAGGTTTTGAGGGGCCCCTGGTCCGGATGGCACCCTCTTCCAACCATGTGCCCCTTCACCTCGATCGGAAATCCTGGATCCGCCTATGCCCGGCAGGTCTTGTAGATGGCATTTAAATGTTAACCGGCATCTTTGCCAAGCCCTGTCTCATTTAAAGTTATTCAGCTCAGGTATTCGCGGCACCGTTGGTTAGTTCTCATCTATCGTCAAACGCCTGACATTTTCTCGTAAATCAAAGAATGGAGCCTCATGCGAAACAACTAAAGTGTCAGTTGACAAGACAGACGCCAATTGCAGAGAGGGACGTCAGTTGGACTCTCGTGAAGGACTCGAATACTGCACCGACGCGTCTTTTTAATATTTAAGGGCTGTCAAGCTCATATGAATTGTAAACATAATCATGTGTAAGTTTCTACGTGGTCTCTAAGGAAAATCCAGCATTAATGAGCTCGGTTACAGATCACTCTTATTCTTAAGCTTAAAAACTAGCATTCAAGAGACCTAATAATAAAAGATAAAATAATACAAATAGCATCAATAATATTTGCCGGACGAATCTGTCGCCCATGGCATTTGTAGCTGGAGCAGTTCGCCCGTCAGGAACTATTGTTCCTTTGTTTCAGTGTGGGTGATTTTCTCGTCGGCACGTCTCAGGAGCACGCGCAGACGGACGCAGACGCAATAGAGACGAACGGGCCGGCGCAACAATGGTGCCAGGCCCGAATCTGGGCCGGCGCGCGCGGCGGCCAGCTCTGACGGAGCTCAGCTCAGCGGGAGAAAACGCCGCCCAACGCCCACCTCCCTGAGCCGAACAGAATCCATCATCGTTTTGCGCTTCCGAGAAGAATTATCGGGCATTCACTGGCTGTTTAGCACTCCAGACTTGAGACCGCCTGGAGAGAAACCACCGGTATGGACCCGAAAACGGCTGGCCGGGGCGGTTGGGCGCCGTCGACGCTTCCGCCGTCGCCGCGGGATGCCGGATGCGGGGAATCGATTGTTTGCGCTGCGGCTAGGAGGGCAATGGACGACATTTTGCACACATGGGGGAGCGATGACTTGGTGCAAGGCGTCGCCAGGTACGTATTGAACAAACTGACGGGGCAGCAGCTTTCCACAGGGTAGCGGGGACGGTACCAGGAGCAGACACCACACAAAGGCCACGGAGAGCGACACGGCTCCACACTCACCGCCAACAGAAAGGTAAATACGTTAGGCAAACGCAAAAAATCATAATTCAATGAAAAATGTTTTTTGATTCTGCCTGTAATTTTTACGGTCTTTAGCAGAAGCGCCCTGGCTAGTTCATTTTAGTTAGGGATTTAACTCAATCAAAGGCAACTATTCGAAAATAGAAGTGAAGTAGCCCTGGGATAATCTGCACGTGATCCTGTGCCTTATTTCAACAGATAAGCATGGCTAAGTGAAGCAACTGAAGCAGTTGAGCATCGACAGACCAACAGAGAAGTAGCAATATTTGGACCAATCAGTGTAAAAAGTCTCCCGTCGTGAAAATGTATTAATTTTTGTCTTAACTTATCAAGTCAGATACTTTCCTGCAATTTTCCTTACAAATACTTGATTATAATTTCAGGATGCTGCAATTTTCTGGAAAGGATCCATCTAAAATCAGATTTGGAAGAAGTCAGCTTTGCGGCTTTAAAAATGGCTATAACTTTGTGGGGCACGGTGGACCCCTCAGTTGCGCCGATACTGCACCAGGCCTGGAGGGCATGTTGGATGAGCTCGCGGATCATGATCCAATCCTAACTTATGGAGATCCAAAATGCAAACGAGGGCCTAAAGCAAGATTTGTGCCATCCTACGTTGCATACGACAAAAAGGTCCTGAAATTTTTGGCATATTTCAAACTAACGACACCAAACTCACAGGAGGAGGAATTCCGAATCCGATTCGTAAATATTCTGTATTTCTTGGAGGATGACACAATCTGCATCATGGAGCCAGCTGTAAACAACTCTGGCATTCCGCAAGGTAAACTTCTGCGACGCCATCGAGTACCGAAAAACGACGCTGGGGAGTACTACCACTGGAAGGACTTTGATGTGCAAAACGATGTTTGCTTCTACGGTCTGTACTACCACTTGTACGATGTTGACCCGTTCACTCGCTCGTTTTACGAAAGCGAAGGAATTGATCTCCGCGAGGGCGAGCCATCAGTGCCAGAAGATCCGTACATACACGACCGAAAGATGCGATTACGTCCTCACACTTACGTGACACCATCACAGTGGGACAAACTGCGCCAATTCTTGCACATGGATCGTAAGGTGCTTCGATTCTATGTTGTATGCGACGACAGAGATGAGCTGTACGGAGAGCTGAGAAAGTTTGTGCTTCTGTATTACTTGGCAGACGACACCATCGAGATCAATGAGGTACACACCAAGAACGACGGAAGAGATCCGTTCCCTCGGCTGCTGCGGAGACAGCGAGTGCCCAAAGAGAGGAAACACTCGCTCACGTTCCCCTCGATTAGCTTGGAAGTGTCGCCAAAAGAAGTAAAAACATGGTTTGTAGACACCGACTTGAAAATCGGAGAGACGGTGTGCATCTACAACAAGCGTTTCTTGATTTACGACTGCGACGAGTTCACACAGGCGTTCTATCGCAAGGAGTACAACCTTACAGACTTCACCCCAATTGACGTCAGCAAACGTGCACAAGGCCTGGAAAAGAAGGTGGCACAGCCTCCTCCGAATCCTGAACCTCTGGTCCTCAAAACACCAGCACGCGACTACATGAAGTACCTTGAAAATGACGGCATCATCTTGCGTTTCGAGGCGATGCTCGAGTCACAGAAGCCTTACGATCGCGAGCGACGCTTCATTATCTCCTACTATCCCTCTGACGACACCATCTCCATCTACGAGCGGGTGCTGCGTAACTCTGGCATCATCGGCGGCAAGTTCCTGCACCGCATGCTGGCAGACAAACCGGAGAGCACAAAGGACGACCCGGTCTACTTCACTCTGAGAGACTTCTGCGTCGGAGCTACCCTCCAGATCTACAACCACCGCTTCAAGATTGTCAACGCCGACAGATTTGTGCTGACCTTCTTGGAGGCCAATCCCTGCGGTCTGGAAGGCACCATCGCAAACCTGAACCAGTTCTTCCAGGCGCATCCAGCGCCACAGCCGGTGTGCACCGCAGAAGAAAGCCTCAGGAGTGACGAGCGCCGTAACGGTGGGTCCGGGGAGCCGGAGAACGCACCGCCCGTGGTGGAGGAGGCTCAGATCTCCACCATCCCGGACATGATGCAGCCCGGCTATAAGTCGCCTGTGGAGCTGTATGAAGAGGCGAAGGCGCAGAGAGAGGCGCAGATAGAGGCAGAGCAGGCACAGGCCGAGGGGATTGCTCAGATGTGCTCGGACTTGAGGAGGAAAACGTTGGAGCCGAAGAAGGTCACGTTCTGCGAGGACGCCGTTCAGAAGTGCGACTAGCGAACCCATTGCAAGTTACAACATTTGAATATTAACGAAAGAACGATCGACCGAACGAATGTATCAATGGAGCGTGATTCAGACGTGAAATTCGTATAGCACGTAAATTTGCATAAGTAGTGTGGTGAGTTGGTAAACGTCCTGTGCCCGTCTCTGTCCTTGGTGACCCACTTATGCATTTCCACGATGCAGAGCAAAAACAGTCTCACTCAGTGAAAACACGTGTTTGGTATGCGGCGCCGGCTGCAGGCTCCGGCAGCGGCACGTCACCCAGTCAGCAGCGTTTCAGCCGATCGGTTCCAGTGGGCCACCGAGGGGACCCGCAGGACCGGTGCCAGCCCCGGGTGCGGCCGGACCTGTCCCAAGCAGACGACCCGGTAACCTGGCCCAACACTCGGTTTCACCCCGCCAACGCCTCAGAGGCGTGTTCCGAGGGTCCGGTTTGACTGGCGGTGCGCGGTTGTGCCAAATTCGCGACCTGCCGCGGCCGCGGGGCACCGTTATCGCACTCGTGTCGGGTGCGATGTGCATACAAATCGGGCAACCGTGAGCGCCAAGGTGCGCCTGATGAGCGGCCAATGGTGGAGGTGATGTCGGGCTTGGGAGTGCATTCTTCCGATAAACACGATTATCACTTTCCCAGAAAACCATTGTTTCCAGCTTGCGCTAATAGAGTAGTCAAAGAACAGGCTATAGTCAGACCAGACCACCATCTAAGCAAAGACACTTCCCGGAGACTCACACGACACAGAAAACGCTCCCTGAATCGATCAGACGCCACCCGCCGCAGCGGCACGTGCACCGGACACCCCGGGGCCTCGCCGCCGCCGCAGACGCCCCGGGCCGGTATCTAACTGCGTCGCACTGGTACCAGCTGACGGCGGCGGAGGCGAGCGACGTCCGGTCCTGCGCCAGCTACTGAGAACTGCCGCCGGCGAACAGGTACGTCCCGGACTGAGGTAACTGCTGAGCCGAACAGGTACGTCCCGAACTGTGGTAACTGCTGAGCTGAACAGGTACCGCCCCGAACTAAGGTAACTGCTGAACTGAACAGGTACCGTCCCGGACTGAGGTAACTGCTAAGCCAAACAGGTACGGTCTCGGACTGGGGTAAATGCTGAGCCGAACAGGTACCGTCCCGGACTGAGGTAACTGCTGGGCCAAACAGGTAGGTCTCGGACTGGGGTAAATGCTGAGCCGAACAGGTACCGTCCCGGACTGAGGTAACTGCTGAGCCAAACAGGTAGGTCTCGGACTGGGGTAAATGCTGAGCCGAACAGGTACGTCCCGGACTGAGGTAACTGCTGAGCCAAACAGGTAGGTCTCGGACTGGGGTAAATGCTGAGCCGAACAGGTACGTCCCGGACTGAGGTAACTGCTGAGCCAAACAGGTAGGTCTCGGACTGGGGTAACTGCTGAGCCAAACAGGTACCGTCCCGATTTGTGGTAGCTGTTCAGCCGAACAGGTACGTCCCGGACTGGGTAACTGCTGGCCAAAGGTACCGTCGATTTTGGTGCTGTTCAGCCGAACGGTACGTCCCGGACTGGGTAACTGCTGAGCCGAACAGGTACGTCCCGGACTGGGTAACTGCTGAGCCGAACAGGTACGTCCCGGACTGAGGTAACTGCTGAGCCGAACAGGTACCGTCCCGGACTGTGATATCTGCCTAGTTGTCCGGAATAGTGCCAATGCTAGCTCAAACGTAAAACTGAATATGAGGAATGAGACGGAAAATTGACAGTTCATAGCACATTCAGTGCTTTTATTATATTTTTTGGTTATGTGGGTATTGGAAAAGTATCCGCGCTGTGTGACTGCTGCCACTTCCAGTCAGATAGAGTGTAGGGAGCGAATCAATCGAGATCGAAACAAAAGTCCGTGCGAATTGAATCCGAGTTCATATGCATAGCCTGGACGTGAGCCTTTCATCCAGATGCATGTTGGGAAAAAACAGGCCACGTTATAGCTGGTAATGTTCGATAAAATTAGTCGCTTTGGGGCTGTGACCTGATTGGTCCTCCCGGACCCGACACTACGTTCACACTCAAGCCCACCTGCCCGCCGCCGCCCACCATACGGCGGCGGTACCTGCGTAACGAGCAACCACTCAGACACCACCATACATCACCGACGGTCACGTGACAACCATCACGATACAGCACAGTCAGAAAACGACCACGTGACGCCGCCGCCAAGGGCGATAAACGACGGCACATCGAGTGGTTGTTGCTCTTCGTAAACGGGGGGAGAGAGAGAGAGAGAGAGAGAGAGAGAGAGAGAGAGAGAGAGAGAGAGAGAGAGAGAGAGAGAGAGAGAGAGAGAGAGAGAGAGAGAAGAGAGAGAGAAAGAAGAGAGAGGGGGAGGAAGAGAGAGAGAGAGAGAGGGGAATTTTGTTAGATTTTTGCTGAAAAATTCACAATAAATCCAAAGGAATAGGCACAGAGTGCCCTCGAGGCGCACAGAAGCGCCGCTCCCTCCCATCTCAGTGTTGTTTTCCCCCGTACCGCCCGATCTCGCGCGGCGGCCGGCAGACAAGGCCGCCCGAAACTGGAGCGTCGCGGTTGGAGCAGGTGGGAGCCGCGATTCACCACTGTGCGGCCCCTGATGCGGCACGGCGGGCTCGCGAGAGCGTCGCCTCCACCGCTCTCCACTGCCGCCGATGCGGGCTGCTCGTGTCAAGAGTCGGTGCGTGCTGACAGCCGAGGCAGGGTCACGCCGTCCACATACTTTTCACTGGAGGTATACTGGTACAGCAAAGAATCGCCTCGCCATTAGATATGTTGAACCAGCGCTGATTACAGAGGCTCAAAATTATATAATTATATTTAGTAGAATTTGACAAAATCAGTCGGCTTTGGGGGTACCATGGGAATTTGGCTCCCTGAATGCACATTTTCTTGGAAATAGTTCCACTTGATCATGGAAAAATTTTCTTGAACTCTTTCTAAAAGAACTCTTTTCATTATTTTTGGGGTATGGTTGTGTACGAAAAGGGTTTTTCGGAAGGTATTATGATTTCATCACTGCATAATGAATTAGACGAACCTGACTATCATCAAGTAGCTCAAAAATATACCCGAGCCCTGTTCATTTCACCTACCTCTCACCAAACGTTTTAAGAAGTCCTAGAATCTTCTGGTCCCAATTACCCTTGTATTTCCGATGTGGCACAGCTATTCTAAAAACTGTTTCATTCCACGGTCATTGGTAGTTAATTGTACAGCAACTGGAACAGCCCACAACAAATGGAAACAGTTAACTTCCGAAGTACACAATTCATTTCCCGTGGACCCATCAGAATGACCTATTGTTTCGCTTTAATAGCCGTCTGGGAAAAAGCTCACAAAGAATGGCTGAGTCCACTGTCCAGCACCTTCCGGCCCAAGATGAATTGTGATGTGCAGGCTCAGACAAAGAACCTGCGGGTTATCTGCTTGGACGAGGCCTGACAATACCATCCGAAGTCAGCAGTACAACGCGAAGCAAATATCACGCTTAGATATGAACCTCCCGAGATACACTTCTATGCAGAGTTTATTTTTTAACAAACACTGGCGTACATCACTTTATTACTTCTGCTGATATTACATTGAAGCAGTGTTCTAGCTGGGTACGAAGAAATGTTGGTGATTTGGGTCAGTTTCAGGAGGAAATTTCGAGCATATAAACCGGAAGACCAGCCCATAGCTCCCCTCGAAATCACGTCCAAAACCCGCTACTGTTCGGCTGCAGACACACACTGTAATACAGATGCTGTCTGTCGCCCGGCCATCCAGCCGTCGGTACCACCCATATTTCGTAACCCCGCCGCCGCTCGTGAGGTTGCCGAGGTCACAGAGGTCAGCCGACGGCACCGCCCCAGGCAACGCCAGCAGCCGGTGACGTCCCAGTGACGTCACACGCTCGGCGTTGGTGCGGGACGCGGCGTAGCACATTAATTCAGACGGTGGCGGCGCCGGGTCGGCTCTTTATTGCGGGCGGCGGCGGCGTGTCGAAACTGACGCCATTTCCGACACCGTATGTCTCGGCCTCTGATGCTGGCACGCGCGCGGATTTCAGAAGTCAGTCTCCCGCCCACTTGTACCGGCAGGAATCCAGGTTGTATTGCAATGCATTAACATCAGCGTTTGGAATGGACGGGCGCTTTCTCTACAGATGCCACACGACGTTCCAGTTTCGTCCGGTTACTTTTGCAGCCGGTAGGTATCCTTTGTAGGACAAAGTATACCTCCATGCCCATCACACAATCGTGTTCATGCTGAAACATTCAAGGACATCCGCACGCAGACGGGTCACCAGAGCTATCTTTGCCTAACAAAGACTGGGCCCGTTCTCGGCGACCGTCGTGATGCGAGTTCACGGCTGGTGACAAGGCGTTTAGAGCTGAGGGACACTGTCCCAGGCTCCAGGACAGTCACCTCTGTCCGCTAACGGTCCTGCAGACAGCTGAAACCAATGTCAGGCCGATATCAGATACAGGGGATGTGTCGTAACTCTGACAATCCCAAACAGCGGTTCCCTGTCCGTCGGATCACGTGCAGTGTTTAGCACAGCGATCGGTACGGAGAGCAAAAATCAGGTAGTGTGTCCCAATGGTTAGCGACAACGAAGGGGTTCACTTGACGACAAAGGCATGGGGTAAGCTTTGCCAAATGCAGCCACTTTGATTTTTCTTAGAGGTTTAACTCGTTGCATAAGAGATGAGATAGGGTGAGAGTCTTGCAACTGCTTATCTAAAACGCCCTTTGTTCAGCAGCTCGGTAGGTTGCAGTTCAGCGGGCTGCTAAGGTATTTTAAAGATTCTCAAGCGTGGGAAAGAAGAACTAAGGCAAGTGTAACAAGACAAAACTAGTGAGCAATACCGGGCACCTGGCTGGAGATTCCAGGGAGATTGGCGGTCAGGACCCCCCTGGAATTTTGGACTCCCATGGGGTTTTTATAGGGCTTGTAGTGCCATGTCAACGTTAACTCATCCAGAATCCCCCTTGGACCGAGAAGAGATTTCCAGCCTTGCCAGCCAGGGCTGAAATTTTATAATGGTTACGAAATTTACCAAAACAAGAAAAACAACAAGAAAGCACATACTAAAGCCAAAACGCCTTCATCTCAGAAGTTTAGTTGTCTGCTTTCCTGACTATGTGCCGAGCCAGGCGATGGTTCACTGCATACGCGGATATAGGGGCAAAAGTTACTGCATATGCATGTTCCCCTCCGGTGGAGAACACGACGCCCCCGCTTCGCAGTGCACCCAGGTGCCCTCTGAAACCGCCCCGACGCATCCTTGAAGCGTCACTTGCCAGCTTCCTTCTCCGGACAGAATGCAAGCATTGGCGTCTCTGCGATGTGATTTGGCGCACACCTGATGCGTCACACTGTACAAAATAGCCCCCCTCTGACGGAGATGGCACCCCGTCTCCTTCAGAGTTCGGAATAGGGTGCCATCTCAGAGTCCGGGATGGGGTGTCATCCCGCATCCCATCATTTCTCGCACAAACATGAAATATGCCAGAATTTTTCAGTTTAGAAATATGCTTTTGCTGGAAAAAGTCATTGACAAAGATCCTGAGGGCAGTACACATCAGTGAGAAACCTCAGCTACACATGGAGACTTTCAGTGGACCAAACACTCCACATAGTCATCCTGCAGCAAAGTGGAACTCGCTTGGGTCCACTCCCTCCTCAGCGGGGCGCTGGGCGGAACAATATGTCCCGTCTCTCCACGGAACAACAGAGGAGCCACTGCCTGCTGCGGTGGAGAGGGTGGCACACAGCACCTGCCGCGGCCGACTGGGCGGCCGGGGACCGCCTCACAGACCGGATGTCTCTGAAAGGGGTGGAACACTCCAGCCAGTCAACGACCGCGCTACAACACAGCACGGGTTCAATGCAAGGCAAGAAGGGAAGGGCGACAAAAAGAGAGGGAGCAACGAGCTGGAGACTTCCACCGGGTCGCAGTTCTGAATGGGACTTCAATGTCTTCGCTCGGAGGCTACATCTTTTCCTTTTATTTTGGAAAGCCGAATTTCAAAAAGGAGAAAACATATATCAGACACAGCCAAGCAAGTACCTAACAAACAGACCACAATGGTCTGGCTGGAAGCCACCAACAAGAAGCGATGGCCTAAATCGCATGCCCTGGGGCGTGACAAGCTGCGCCTGCGTCGGCTGAGCCGAGGTGTGAGGACGAGCAGGCCACGCTCCGTCGCTCGCGACGCGGCGTTATCGCGTCTGATCGCGGCGCGACCGCAGGTTCCGCGGAAGCCGCCAGGGGGTGACGTCATAGCAGACGCCCCTATGTCAGACGCAGTTCTCACTCACCACAAAGACAAAGCGCGTACGCTGCAGTGTTCAGATGTTGAACTCCCGGCGAATAGTGAAAATCGGGGTTTACACCATGTAATCAGTTCTCTCGGAAGTCTTGTTCAGGATACG
The DNA here is from genome assembly GCA_034440635.1 of Lepas anatifera. Lineage (NCBI taxonomy): Eukaryota > Metazoa > Arthropoda > Thecostraca > Lepadidae > Lepas > Lepas anatifera. The sequence goes on from JAOTON010002048.1 coordinate 633,692, forward strand.
ACGCCTATTAAGAGTCATTGGTAGGAGTAGCCAAATGCCCTAAAATAGCTTGCCCATGCGTAATATAGCATTGTTTATCATTTTAACTCTTATCATAATATTATGTTACTATGCCGAGGTTAACCCCACCCTACAGTTAACCGCTCCCAAAATGAAATAAAAGGACTTATACAACAAACGCAACGCTAAAAACGCTTAACTTGGAAAGACTACTACACGCTCCACAAAGACTGAAGAAACCCGAGTTCGAAGGCAAGTAAGCAAAGCAGAAAAACAAAAGGGCGAAAGGCAAAAGGGGTCTAAAAGTGATAAAACCGCATGGGTAAATAACGACCCATGGGGTTTGGGTGTGATCCAAAATGTGGTACAGGCGATGACTGTTAGAAGTTTATTCACTCCGAATATGAGCTAGTAAGGATTTCAAGGCATCCAGTGAATCTGGGGAGCTACAGCTATCGTCTCCTCCACCCTTCCTTGACTCCACGGATGTAACCGACTGGTAACGAGCCAGGGGAGTCTGGGTTGGAGAGGAACACAGCTCGGCCTGTAACCCAGGCTTCCATCTTGCCCGGCAACGTCCCGTGCTGACGGCACGATGGCATCTGGCATCATCGCATCTCGGGTCGCAGAGGAGTATCGGCAGCATGGAACCTGTTACGGTATCCTGAGCGGAGCACCGAACAGAATTTACAGTAGCACCGAGCGAAGTTTGCAGTGGCAACGAGCGGAGTTTGCAGTGGCACCGAGCGGAGTTTGCAGTAGCGCCGAGCGGAGTTTGCAGTGGCACCGAGCGGAGTTTGCAGTAGCACCGAGCGGGTTTGCAGTAGCACCGAACAAAGTTTACGTAGTAACGAGCGGGTTTGAAGTGGCACCGAGCGGAGTTTGCAGTAGCACCGAACAAAGTTTAGTAGTACCGAGCGGGTTTGCGTGGCACCGAGTGGGTTTGCAGTAGCACCGAGCGGAGTTTTGGGGATGAGGTGGCTTAGTGGATAGCACCCTTGTCTTCTAAGCCACCGGTCCGGTTCAGCCCGGCGGAGCCTCTGAATAAGTCGATCTGATCCCCAAAATCCTTCCAACAGGGTTAGAGTTGGCGACGCCTATGACCCTGGTAGTTGGTGCGTCGTTAAACCCCAACAATTATTATTCGAGCGGAGTTTGCAATAGCACCGAGCGACACAGCCAAGTTTGCCGTGCCTCAGTATGTTATCGACAATGTTGCCTCGGGGGTCCTTCTTCACGGAGACGTCGAGCTCCGGGATACATCGGCATACCGTGTCCTCACAAGCACTGCCGGAGCTAAACAAATGGTGGGAGGAGGAGGACGGCAAGGCCCAAAATCTTGAAAAACATGATGTTTTCTTAGGAAATGGGCGCAAATCCGAGGTTTTATAAGATTCAAGTGCCTCCGCCCAGCTCCACCCCTTTACTCAAAACGCACCACGTCACCTCTCAAGTGAGTCTGTTGTCGGAGCCTCAGGCACCTGCCTCCGGTGTCCTCCAAGCGTCACATCCGAAGCAGCGTCACGTCGCACTGCGCGTACCCGGCGATCCAGCACGCGCTGTCACAGCTCGCTGCACTCACGCCCACCACAGTCCTCGGCGGGGCGCGCTGTTTACCAACGGCTAGAATAGCTCCCGTGATAGGTCCCGACAGCCTAATGGCACGTGCCACCGATTTTCCGCAGGCGTCAAAGCGTGCTGTGTTATTATCAGTCCACCACATCAAGTTAAATTCAGCTGTTGGCACATGCCAGAGGTGAGAATTGAAAGTGTTGTTTGTTGATCACGGAAGAGTGGATTCTTTCATTTCCAATCGGAGACTGCCCTGGAGTCAGAAAATAAGAAATATAATGTCACAATAGTTTCAAGGCTTCGGCACAAGACAGCTTGACATATCAATGAGGCCATTTAAAGATGTTTTATTTCAGTGAAATCGCAGAGTGATAGGGAAAGTCAGGGTGCGGGTAAAGGGTTCTGGTGAAGAAGTACCCAAAGCATCAGAAATTGTACCCAAAGAATATCGCATAAGAATATACAAAGGGCGTACCTAAAAAATACAGTTTGGAGACATCCCTCTTACCAATTACTAAACATTTATTATAAGCACAAGCAAAACCAACGAACTTTTAATACTTCGAAATGCTGGTTAACCTGGATTCCCGCCCATCAGCTCAGAAGTCTTAATCGTTCCAATTACACATTTAGGACACTCGGCAATTGTGAAAGACGCCAAATGGTCGCCAGAGTGGCCTCGCGCCCCAAAAAGCCCAATCACGAGGATGAGGACACACGCACTCATCGGTGCCATGCCGACGGAGGCTCTGCCGCGGCTGAGACGGTGACGTCACACGGGGGCAGGTGTGCAGCGGGGCGACCCTGGTGCGCGCGGTGACAGTGGGTCAGCGGGCGGGAGCCGACGCCGAGCGAACTCCACGGGTCTCATCAGCAGCAAAGAAACAGGGGCCTCGCCAGCCCGCTCAACATTTAGCGGCGGTAACTGGCCCTTGTGGACGCCACTGGGGCGCGCTCGTCGTGACCTTAATTTCTGGTGCTCCTCCACGGCGTTGCACGGCGCGTTTCTTTGTGAGACTGGGTGCACCCTGACAATGAACCTGGACGTTCTCTGTCCGTGGCCTAAGACTGGCTGTAATTAATAGAGGCCAAAAATATTCAAAACTGCCAAGATTGATGTACACGAATTTGGTCTTGCGAATAAAAACATTGCATCATTTGTATCTTCTGACCAGCTTTGATGAAGAACAGTGCATAGAAATATTTAACATCAAAGTAATATAGCACTCTACATAGCTTCAGCCACGTAATTTTAGGAACTTCCCTTGCCAATAGATTCCGCAAGTTTTTTCCTTTCGATACATTATCTAATTAAAAAAACAAGGGCCAAACGTTAATGCAGTTGCCTGCAGACTGTTTTTACCTCTGATCTGTACCCATCCAGCCGGCCCCACAGGTACCGGTCAGGCCGATTATGGTCATCTGAGGTCAGGACAGCGGTCACAGGTCACCGTTGGCAACTGGCCGCAGAGCCGCAGGGCCGTGCCCTTTACAGCTGGACTCACGTCTGCTACTTCGCTAGGATCTCCCAGTTTACTGACCTCTGAACACCCGTCTCAGATCAAGTCTCTTCACAAAGTCTTTTTTCATGTTTTCCCACTTGAGGGTGTTTGACTTCTCTAAAATATAGGTGCTGATTAAAACACGTGATTAAAAACTGCACTGTAAGAACCTAAGAGAATGGTGAAGGGGAATCGATATCTTCGCAGATTCATCAGAAAAAACTGAGATTAAACGGTTAAACAAAAACTTACAGCTTGTCATTGGCCTAGTTCATACCGAGGAAAAAAACACTATCTAGAAACTTCACATTCTACGAACAAGACACCCACATAGGAAGTGGGAGGGCAGTAATTGGTTTGTACCAATCGGTTGAGCACGTGGTTTACAGCAGCTGCAGTTTCCGGTCTTCCCAGCTTCCTACCCGCGGCTGAGTCACCAGAGGTAAGGTAAGGTGAGGCTCTACGTCCGGCGGGGGAGTGTCGAACGACCCCGCAGCGCACACAGACACTTTGGCAGATGTCAGTTTTATGAGGGGTAAACATCCACTTCCGCACATGTCACGCCTCACACAGTGCAGCCACTGTTGGTCATCGCCTGCCCCTTCTCCTGGTACCACCTGCTCTGCCCCCGCCCGACCCCTGCCTCGGGGGCAGGTGGTGTTGACGCTGTTCTGGAGCTGCCGGGACCCTGCTGGCGGCACTGATGGCCGATTCCACGGCGCCCGCCCCAAGACAGGAAGGGGTGCGATGACGGGGGCGGTGCCGAGGATAAGGCAATTGCCGACTTCCCCTCGGCGAAGAATGGAAGCCTGCAGTGCACGAGGGCGTTTTCCTCCGCGATGCTTTGTGCATTCAGTTGCTAGAAAGTGGCTTCACTTTAGTAACAATAGTCGCATTATTTTCCTTGTCATTGCTGAGCATGTTTCAAACAAACTAGCGTTAAGCATTTAGCTCCACAGATAACATCGGTGACTAGTTAAAGAGGCAACACCCGGGCCGCTTTTTGCTAATTTTTAACAGTTCGAACAGCCACTAACGCCGCCCCAGAAGTTGGCGGAAATTTCCTCAGAAGGATGGGTTCAGTGGGTTCTGCGTCCCGCAGCCACTTCAACGTCCGGAGGACGGCAGGCTTTGGAACAATCAAGCGGAAGTATCTATCGATTAACAAACCGATCGCTTATCGAAGAAGAAGAATAGTCGATTTGGGATGGCTTATTGGTATGGAAGTCCAAACGCTTTAGTAAAAATCTCGGCAGTGATGCTGCACTTTCAGTGTCTAGGCAAACTCCTACCTACAGCCCATTTAATAGAGCTGGGCTGTCTTGCTGTCTTTTGGTACCCTCCATCGTCATCAAATTACTTTGTGAATGGTACCACTAAATTAGTTTCAGTCATCCTCTGTATGTACTATTTTCACAGCCGGAAACATTTGGCATATAATCCACTCTAAATTTTTCGGTAACCGAAGCATATATGTGGTGGGTATCAGCTCGGTAACCGATTTAGCAACACAGAAACACTACCAGACACTACATGACACCACTTTCTGGAGTCTGACCATAGAATGGTATACGCTACAAAGAAGTCCGATCATCAAACACCAACACCATCAGACACTAACGGCGGCTCTTTTGGCATCTCATCATGTGGCTTACAAGGGCTTTCAATTGAGGATGTTTACTAGTACAAGGTATTGATTTATTTTTTATAATGTAAATTTCCACCTCGTCATTGGCCAAAAAAATGGGAGGCAGGGCAGGGGAGGTGGGGAGGACAGTGAATGCTGAACCTGGGGCTGCAGCGTGGTGCTTTTTCGAATTAGCGCGAATAAATTTAACGATTTATGACCTTCTCTTTTGTTCAGATTCCTTACCAAAAAAGTATATGTTTAACAGCATGTATGTAAATTTTTGTAGTTCTGAAACATTCTCGTGGTTTCCTGGTGGGCTTAACCCTATTTCCGGCAGGGGGGCTAATATTGCCCCTAAGGTTTTTCAAGAATATCTCCGAAACGGCTTGCGATAGAACTTTGAAACTTCCTGACTTTTCCTAAAACTAGTACAGGCAGGTTTTCTGAAATTGTCAATATTATATATTTACCAGGAGCGGAGCTATGGCTGGGTTTTTGGGGAGGTTCTATCCACAAACCAAGTATTATCGTATGCGATGGGTTCTTTGTAAAAGGAAGCCGTCTCTGCTGATCCTGATACCAGTTATATGGTTTTATTATATAATTCTTTATGTGAGATGATAGTGCATTCACAATTGTCACTATTTGTATTTATCAGGGGCGGTTACAGCAGTTCAAAATGGGGGGAATGTTATCAAGAAGGACTAAACGTTAGTAAGTGAGAAGACTGCTTACAGCCGTGCCAGGGCGAATACAATTGGGTATATGAAAATTCAAAATAGTTATAACCAAATTCTAGATTACCAGAGGCGTGTCCAGTCACTACACATTTTCAAAATGCATATTCCCAGCCAGTATCACCGCCGCGACTCAATATCGTTGTATATTAAAAATGTGTTTCCAATCACCCCACCCGCCCCCCCGACGAGTCCTTGATCCGCCTATGTCACCCCTTTCCCAGAGCTGCCATGGGAGGGTAAAAATTATCAGAAATAAATTTCAACTAGTCGAGGGACTAATATACTCATGCATACCACTCGCATATTGTTGGGATGTATTTTACCCCACTGTTTTACCTTACTGCATCCGCCCTGATGGTTTTTCCTTTTTTCATTTATTTATGTGTCAAAGATGCCAAGCAGTATATCACGGCTTCTAATCCGCGTAACAAAAACTTTTTAGGTTGTATATATTTCCTCATAGTCCTGGTCCTGGAACTGCCATTGAATTTCGAATTTTTGCGTAACTCGAGTATATGACAATTTTGGGTCAATTATTTGTAAATCTGAACTAGTTTTGTGAAAATCGTACAACAGAGACAAGGGTTATGGAAAATCTAAAAATACACAAAAATTGTATATTTTGCACGACTTTCTCCTTAAAAATCAAAATTTTGAAATTTTCTTTTTCAAAATAAAGTTTAGCGTCGGGAATCTATAGCACTTGAATTTTCAAAATCGGCCGGTTAGATTACGAGATCTTAGGGGGGCCGATATTGCCCCTGCCGGAAATAGGGGTAGCCGGGCCTGACGGAAATAGGGTTAAGGAATTTCTTGAAGAAGAATTTCTGTCACATTCAAACTAAGTGGCATCTCTAGTTACGAAAGCAATAGGAACCAGCAGAAGTACCAACATTTTTTCTACGCTGTTTCTGATATTCGTAATGGTGATTTCATCTTCTGACATAAGTCGTCATATTTGTATATGCCTGGTGATTAAATAATTACTTAAAGTTCCTTTTTTAATTTTCAAATATCTACTTGGCACACAAGTTGAACAACTTTTCCTCGCTGGTGGGCAAGCACATCACGTCCAAAAAAGAGCTGAGCTGTCTTTCCATCGGGACCGCTACGTGACGGATCGGGTCGTTCTAAGTTAGGTGCATTTATCGATCATACTTCAGCGATTTGACGGCTTAGTACATTGTCTGCATGGCAACCCTTCCAAGGAGCTTACTGGCAACCCTCAAGCGAGATACAATGGCGAATTTCACGTCAAATTAACTGAAGGTCGAGTTTTTGCGTCACCGAGCCTAAGGAAAGCTCTCATTGACAGTCAGCACTAGTGACGATGACCTTTACACAGTCTTAGACACGCTGTTGCGAGATACTGATGGGACTCAGTCAGGATCAAGACGATGCCCTTGTGCATTGTGTCCACGCCGCTTAACCGACGCGACTGCTGCGTAGTGTTACGCACTGCACCGCTTCTAACGGACAGGTCACACCAGCAATCTTACGGAGAGAAGCTCTATTTATTACAGTAAAGAAGCTCCAGGAATCAAAATGGAAATATTATTATTTTTCTACACACCCTTTAGCTTCATCTTTAATATTAGCCCTAGAGAAACAATGTAACATTATAATATCGCGATCCTTGGCTCAGCTAGGTCACATGAGACGGGCCGAGGCGACGCCCAGAAATACCAACAGCTGATCCACTGTCTTCGGGCCGTGTCGCTGTTTCTAGGCCGAAGCTCTATACATAAGACGCTTCCACGGTTCTGCGGAGTTGCGGAAGATCTTGCAGAAACTAGCTGGTTGATTTTCTGCACTTTAACGAGGCTTGCAGCAGCGTTGCGATCACTCAGATTATCAAATACCATGACTCTCGAAATGATTGCACTCTAATAATTGGTTGGGCAATCTCCATCCGAAATCAGCACCTTCATCAATTCCTTCAAAGGCACTCTGCTACAGCTTGAACGTGCGGCCTAAAGACAAACCGTAAAATCGTAGTAAGAGCTTGAAAACCCCACAAGCACACAACGCACAAAGGACACTGGGAGTTATAGAAGACGGCAGACTCCCGCACACAGCAGTCTCTGGGATACATCCGTCCCTGGGACACATCAGTTCCTGGGACACAGAGGTTCCTGGAACACAGAAGTCCCTGGAACACAGAAGTCCCAGTGACACATCAGTCCCTGGGGCATGACATCCCCTGCAACACGGCAGCCCCAGTGACACGGCAGTCCCTGGAGCATGACATCCCCTGGAACACACTGAACACAGATGGCGCACCCACCTTGACGGCGGCGTTCCGCTGGGCCCGCTCCACAATGGCCATCAGGTCCTTCTGAGTGAGTCCCATGATAGCAACTGTGACACCCACTCTCCCAGAACACGAGCTCCCGTCACCTCACTCTCCGTCGCGCGTCCCTCTCACTCCGATCTTGAGCCAGCACTGCCGTCACGCTGCCGCTGGCCACCAAACGACGAGCGACTTTCTCGCGGTCTCCGGTGGCGCCGCCGCGCGGGGTCAGTCGGAACTACACCGCAGGCGACCGCGCTGGCCACCGCTGGGTTAATGAGGTGTCCGGCAGCCGCCCGGGTGTCGTGGGAGTCGCAGCCGGCCGGTGCGCTATGCCCGCTCAGCCGTGATATGCAGGCGGCGATTAAACAGCCGGCGGCGGTGGTTTCTGCGGCGCCGCGGCCGTTTCCGCGGCTCACTGCCTGCGGCCGTGGGTTTCCGCGGACCGCTGACTTCGGTGCGGCGGACCCATTTAGCACAGCGGCAGCCTTGGCGAGGGCGTGGTCCGACAACAACTGCAGCCAGACGCACGTACACCCGTCCCGACATTGAACCCCGACTGGGCCGTCCGAGGTCACGTGAAAAACCGGCAGCGCCACGTGTCGGCAGGGCCACACCCAGCGCTTTCCGGAGCGGCGCGGCCGGCGTCCGGTGTACCGGAACAGAGCCAGGCTGGGACACGGACGTGCCGCCGGCGGGTCTGAGAGTGCGCGCCGCCGCGCAGGGCCGGGTCAGGGCCTGCTGACCACCTGCACGGCCCGGCACTGGGTCACCCGCGGCGGACACTGTCCCACGCCGGCCAAATCGCCAGCACGAGCCGGCATAATGGCGCGCAATGATCCGGCGCGCCAGATACCAAGGCCAAACAATGAACTGTTGTATTATTAGACGGTCGGTGAGACAATCTAGTGGTGTTTTACTGTCCACCGAAGGACAGGCTCAGCACTGCAGCCCTGACACACCAAAGATCAGCTACCAGTCAGCGGTGAGATCTTGGGGAACGTTTCCTTGGCTGGTTTACTAAGGAGTCCTTTGACTCGTGTTAGATGGTCGCGCTCTTTAGAATGTTTTGATCCTACAGAACAAACATAAGAACCGGAAACTTTAAGGGTTTGAGGAAACTAATGAGATGCGCCATTCGACTTCGCATCGAATCTCCTTGTAGATATTCTAAGCGAGTAGATGCGGTTAGGAATCCCGAGCGGCGCAAATATATCTTTAATTTATTGCTACGTGATTTGCGCCATATTCATCACAAAGTCGCCACATACTTTCAGGTTCCCACTCCAATTTATGATGTTTGGCATGGTCCATCACACTTCAACAACCAGTCTGAAAACTCACGAAGAGCCAAATCACGGCCTGTGTTGAAACCAGACGCAACCAGTACACCTTCCAGATCTGAGTGTGCGAGCAGCGTGAAAACGGCGGCTTCGGAGGAGCGTTACACAACAGCGCACGAGACAGCTGCAGAGCAACTGCCGTCACGGCGAACTCTCCCACACGTGTTACAAACACTGAACTAGTTCCTGTCGGTTTGTGAGCTCGGAGCCCAGTCCCAGACTTGTTACGCCGCGTAAGTGTTGCGTATTTCGTGGACTACGGGCTGAGAGAATGCACTGCCCATGGGGTTTGTCTAGGTCCGTGCAGGTATGTGCTCGGAGAGTAGGTGACAATGGTGCTGCTTCAAGTCTAGCTCTTTGTGCTTAGAGGGAGTGTCCCACTTTTATAATGGATTTCGAACTGAGATAGCAGGTTTATAGAGCCTGCTGAAAAACCAATATTGGCACACTTCATTTCACCCAAAGCTTTCCATGATCAAATTTCCGCACACTTAAGCGTTAGAAGCAAACAGCCCAATGACTTATAGGCCTTGGTTCAACCCATGCCAGAATGCCTCTAAATCTGGTAGAGAATGTAGGTGATAAATGTTAACAAACAGCATAACTTTCGCAACGTTACAAACCTCAAGCAGACAGCTCAGATTAGCTTTGTTATTACACGCGATGTAGATCAACCCACGGTAGTAAGAGGCGATATTTTTGTTTTGAACGATTGAAGGCGAAAAATGTGGTTTCCTGATTTTGAGATCTATTTTGTCCATATATATAGTCATTTTTGGAATTTCGAACAAAGCGGTTAATTCCCTACAAAGACACGCCAACCGTAAGGTCACGGTGCTGCTTCGAAATGCAATATGGTAATTTACAGCGACAAACACTGTGGCGAAAAGTTTGAGGCATTTTAAATGAGGAAATATATATGGGTGTGCAAGTGTTAAAATGCACGCTGTAGGACTATTTTTTGCATACTGGATGGAACGGCTAGAATACAAATTTTGGAGAGAGAGCACGGGCGAACAAATGCGAAGAGGGGGGGATAGTTCTGGATCTTGGACCTATCCTTTTCTTAACGGACTTTAATGGTACCGCTCAAGCACTCTCCGATGGTTATTCCGGTAGCAAAAAAGGCACTGAATTTTCTTAAAGTAAAAGGAAGAATACAACAAACTGAAGTTTTACTTCTAAAGAAGATGGAAAATTGAAATACGAATGCCACATAAAAAACTCAGCAAACCCAACAAAAATCGAACAAATGTGCTTGATGGGATTTATTTGTTGAATGTTTAACAAAAGCTGCTCTTATCTTCACAACTGGCTCAAAGGCCACCTGTTTCTTCATCAGGGGTGAGTGGCTTAGTGCATAACATCAAAATTTCCTAAGCTACCGGTTCCGGGCGCAAGTCCCAACAGAGCCTCTGAATAAATCGATCAGATCCCAAAAATCCCTTCCAACAGGGTGAGAGTTGGCGACGCGGTATAATCCTGGAAGTTGTTGTGTCGGTAAACCCCAAGAATTATTCATGTTTCTTCATTAAAACAGTCATAGACTGCAGTGGCGGCTCGTGGTCGTCTCACTTACAGAGGGCGGAACGGTGTCTGCAGATATGCCGCGAATAGGACTGACACCGCTCCGGATTAAATAATTTTTCCATGGAGAACATCATGCTTCCGATGGCAGGCAGTTGGGAAAACATTAGAGGCCGCCCCAACAGCCACTGCTCCGGTATTTAACCATTCATTCTCGTGGCCACTATGCAGCCTGCCGTGTAGTTTTGTTAGGGACACAGACGACTAAACGATGGGATCAGTTCATGCCCATTTTGCCCTGAGCTTTTACGACTACTTCCAAAAATGAAATGTTAGGAGAGGCCGAGCCTCAGTTGCCTCATATGCCGAGCCGCCACTGACTACACTGTTAGTTGTGTCTGTGTATAAGCAATCACAGACTACACCACTGGCTTTGTATGTGTATACATGACCGCTAGATATACTGGCAGCTGTGTAGGTGTATAAGTGACCACTGCCTACACTGTAAGCTGTATATGTGTATAACTGACCAATGGTTATACTGTTAGCTGTGTATGTGTATAAATAACCACTGACTACACTGCTTGCTGTTTATGTGTATACATAAATGACCACTTGCTACACCGCTAGCTGTGCATGTGTATAAATGACCACTGACTCACGCAGACAAACAAAGCCACCATAACAACATGCCCACAGACGACCTGCGGAGTGCGCGCAGCCGCCGGAAGATTCCGTCACGTCCCCGCCTGAGCCGCGGCGACCCCTCCCGGTCGAGTTTAGAAAGTGTCTAGCTCGCACTCTCGGTGGGAAACACCGTCATGAGAGCCGGAGTGCCCCCGGAATCAGCGAGAGTCTTATCTGACCGCGTTCCAGCCTGGCCGCTCGGCACGTCGGAGCCACACCAAGTGAATTTATCATACGGCCAGCGTTCCAAGACCGCTACATTTCAAATACATAGAGAAGGTGTAGGACGAGGCGGTGCTAACACGATGAGCCCCTTGTGAACGGAGTGGTTACATCTTTCACGGCGCGCCACAGACGGGGCGAGCCCTTCTTTCAGTCACGTTCTTTCTACCAGCGGCGGAGCCAGGGCGTTCTGGGCTGTATCCATTACCGTTACCTGAAATAGTCCTGATACAGTACTGTAGAGTACTGTACAGTAAGACAGCCTCAGCTGGGTTGGTACGCCCCTGAAGTCTGCCTGGTAACGCCCCTGGCGAGATTCCGCAGTAGGATGAGCGCCCGGACTATGGTGAGCCGAAGCCAGCTTTATGGGAGCGAAACCAAACGCAGAGAGACACCAACTGGCGCGCTAATGGGGTTTGGCTGGGCACCGGGGAGATTGACGAGCCGAGGCTCCTGGCCAGCTGGTCGGAGTCGATCGGTTCAACGTCCTGCTGATGACGGTGAGAGATGTAGGCGGCCGGAAATGTTGTCTGTGGAAGGTGCGTACGCATCGTTTCTAAAAAAAAACAAAAAACAAAACAAGTAACACTCAGCGCTCAGCGGGACTGATACACCGCGATGTATGAGATGAAAAGTAATGAAAAATGCCAGAAAATGCATGGCCTAAACTCATCCTCAACACAGACCATCGTCATTACCATCATCAGCCATGACATCGTGAGTCTCTCCCTGAGGTACGGTAAATCTAGTTTAAGGCAGGTCTGGGAGGCTCACCATGAGCCTCTACCTGGGTTACAGTAGATTTGAGTACCACATCCAGGAGGAAAGCAGGCGGAGTGGAAATTCCACGTGTCACTGTATGGATCACAGCACAATAACCATCTCCTAAGCGAGGCAAAGTCGGCCTCACGTAGCCGACAGTGAATTAAGGAACCAGAAACGTTCCTCTATTCCGACTCCAAGCTGACAGGCTGAGGTCTGTGCAGCATCCGAACGACATCAGACTGCGGATCTAATCACAATACAACCACAGAGGTTAATGCAGAGGCAAGAGCGGGATCGGCGACGATGGTATGACTGAATGTTACTCTGCAGTGAATCTGTGCAGAAGTAGCTCATTCCATTATAATGCAGCCTTAGTATCTATTCCATTATTGCTAACAGCAATCCACTTATAGGGGAAGTCAATATAGCAGGCGAAATAAGGAGATACAGAAAACAGCGCGGCAGTACCTTTACAGGGATTGATGGCTGTAGTTTTCACATTAACTTACTTCCCTGACTTCAGCACTGATTTCCAGAATCTGGGTGGAGTTGTTGGATAGTTCCTGCCTCCCGTGAGATCCACAGGCAAGTTATAACAATTTCAGACGCAGACCTGTCATCCATCCTTTTCTAGTCGACTTACACTCGGCTTATTTTCGTCTTAGAAGCCAAACCGCCTCTGAGGTCGTCATGTCTTTGAAGAAGAATGAAATTAGCACCCAATGATCCTTATTCATATCATATTTTGATGTGGAAAGGATTTCCAGCGGTTGTCAGTACAGTGAAATTTCTTGAAAAAAAACACACCTTCTCTGAACAGCTATCTGAACTTGACCGAAATCGCACGGATGAGAAAACTTGTTAAGGTTGTTTCCATGAGCTTTTACCCACACATGCCCTCTCGTACTCTCAGCTAGGTTTTCCATTGATTTTTGTCACAAGGGCATGGGACCGCCTCGAAGTTCGAAACATACCGTGTGAAAAAGTCAACAACAGTGTGTCACTATATTGGTCGTTACGCTTCACCGTACCATTCAACGACCACCTTATCTCCTTAATGCTTCATTCGACATGCCTACTGCAGACCTGACCCATATTTAGGGACAGTGTAAAACACGCAGTGTCCAGAGCACTGGAGCCGGAGCAGTGGACAGAGCCAGGGGCTTCTCATGGTGTGGAGGGAAAGGGCGTGTGGGGCGGTAATTGCCGCGCCCCATCCCCATCTGCTTTTGCACCAGTTTTAGACTTCAATCCTTAAATTATCAAAAGAGTAAACATTTCTGAATCATATTTATTTATGCATCCAAAATAAAGTCTAACCTAAAGTCTGGTCTTCCAGAGCTGACTTTTCAAAGTTGCGTTCCCTCGTTTTCTCTTTGGTTCCCACGTCCATATCTCTAATTGACTCATTCCAAGCTTATAAACTTGGAATAAGTAACACCCAGGGTAACACCCAGGGCGAAAAAATATCTCTTCCACTGACATGTCGGGACCTCAGCAGCTTTGTACACCGAGGAAGCACACACAGCTGACTGAAGTTCTCATACTGATCACGGCAGCGATGCTGATGCTGATGCATTTCTGGTGAACGGTGGATGAGAAAGAAGATACGCTTCATCGACAAAAAAAAACTAGAGAAGAGGTAGGTATTGCTAAAAACAGTGCAGGCAGGGAGCGAAAAAATCGAGCTTGTGGAGTAATACGTCTCCTGAGATTTTTAAGGTTAGAAGATTAAGTTTTGAGAAAATTTGCGGAATCGATGACAAATAAGTTATGTCAAGTACGGCGGCGTTTCGCGGCGCTTTTTCTGGTGCCGTTGGAAAACCCCAAGGGGTTGTTCAAACACCCCCACTGGGGCTGGGGTTACCCTTTCTTGGTAGTTACTTTGAACAGACACTGCATAAGCCCGTCAATTACCGCTACTATGCTCAGCAACTCACCTCATGCGTACTATCATCTCACCTTCCTATTCGATTGCATGTGAAAATACATTATCAGAGTAAAATAGCAGCATCCCTAAAACAATAAGTAACTTTGTATTCATTCAAATGTAAATAACGTACCTACGTCTTTCCTTCCCTCTAGGTCAGCATCTCCAATAGGCACCAGCTATGGATGAAAACACCATTACCAATCACAACCCCTTCCATTACTGTTTGTTTTTCATCGTTGCCGGCTGTCCGGAGCCGACTCCGCCTTCTGCCAAGTGAAACTAAGCCCTGCCCGGCCGCAGTGTTCACGGGTCATCATGTCCACCCATCACGCCCCAGGGCACGCCCGAGGTCGCCCTCGGGGTCATGCCGCCCCGTCTAACCGGCCGCGACGGACACAATGGAGGCTTTGTACCGCCCCAAATCGGAGCGATAGGAGGCTGGGGGTCGGCGGAGCGCTAGCTGGCGTGTATGATGTGGTATTGACATAGATGATTTGATTATGGGGCTGGGTTTCAATCGCTGTTTTGGGTGTGAACATGGCTTGACTGTATGCTAGCGTATTCAGAGAAGTGTGCGCCGGATAAATTTATGACAGAATTTTAGAATGCGTGGGAAATCAAGCAACTGCCAGTTTTTTCCCCTAAAAAATTTTTATTAAAATTTTTTAAATTAAATTTTTTTAAATTCAGTTCTCCAATATGATAGAGCGACAGCCCCGAAATATATCGCACCAGAACAGTGGAAGCGGTAGCGACATGCGGATTCCACACCAATCACCCAGAAAGTGCTCTGACAGAAGAGTCACGTGGCGCACATTCGGCGAGTACGCCAGCTGTCGCGTCTTAAGCGCTCTGTCACACTGGTCTCCGGCGCGTTCTCCGCTTTCCGGATGTGTCGGGAGAAATTTCCAGACGTCCGCCCACTGTCACTGTACACTCCTGGCGCCCCTGAAGACTGTCACCTCTCCAGCGCTGGCAAACGACCGTCCAGTCCCGCCCGGCGTCTGGACAATCGGCGCGATAAATCGCGTCACGGGAGATAAATACGTTACTTGATCACGGCAAAAACATACCATTAATTTCACTGAGTTCTGTTATATTCATGCTGTTAACAGAGAACAACTTCTCGTGGAAACAGGATCAGGGAAATCTTCTAGGGAGGAGTTGTCTGCTAACGTTCTATGTCAACCGCAATTAAATCACATCAATAGGTCGTACGGACAATGGTTACAGACTAGACCCGGTAACGCGAACACACGGTGCTCGAACCCCACGACTGGGCATTAGTAACCTGAAACCAGAGCAGCAGTCAGGTTTAGACCGCAGCCCCACACCCCGAAACATAAGACGCAGCGTCAAGACAAAGCTCCCTGCGTCTAGTGGGGATGCACGGTCCTCCGTCACAGGGAGACTGCAGCCGCCACACTGGTGCACAGGACAATAGCACCGGGAGACTGCAGCCGCCAGACAGACACACAGGACAATAACACCACTGCACGCCAGACATACACAGGATAATAACACCGGGAGACTGCAGCCGCCAGACTGGTGCACAGGACAATAACACCAGGAGACTATAGTCGCCGACTGATACACAGGACAATAACACCACGAAGACTGCAGCCGCCAGACTGATACACAGGACAATAACACCACGAGCGTGAAGATTGCAGTTGCCAGACTGATGCACAGGACAATAACACCACGAGCACGAAGACTGCAGTTGCCAGACTGATGCACAGGACAATAACACCACGAGCGCGAAGACTGCAGTCGCCAGACTAATGCACAGTACAATAGCACCACGAGCGCGAAGACTGCAGTTGCCAGACTGATGCACAGTACAATAACACCACGAACGCGAAGACTGCAGTTGCCAGACTGATGCACAGGACAATAACACCACGAGCACGAAGACTGCAGTTGCCAGACTGATGCACAGTACAATAGCACCACGAGCGCGAAGACTGCAGTCGCCAGACTGATGCACAGTACAATAGCACCATGAGCGCGAAGACTGCAGTTGCCAGTCTGATGCACAGTACAATAACACCACGAGCGCGAAGACTGCAGTCGCCAGACTGATGTGCATGACAATAACACACTGAGCGCGGAGAATGCAGTCGCCAGACTGATAGATACGACAATAACACCGGGAGACTGCAGCCGCCAGACAGATACACAGGACAATAACACCGGAAGCTTGGAGACTGATGCACAGGATAACAGCACCATAAACACGGAGACTGCAGTCGCCTGACTGATACATACGACAATAACACCGGGAGACTGCAGTCGCCAGATACATACGACAATAACACTGGGCGAGCGGAGACTGCAGTGCAGTAGCAGCGAGATCACTAACACTACACAAGGGAAAAACCACCGCTCACGGGTCACGGACGAGAAAACCAGGGCTTTGGTACCCAGGGGAATCATCCACGGAACGCCAATGCAAACAGTAAATGGATGGATTTTCCCCGGCAGTCAGCTTCGACATCACTTGAAATCCGTCATATTGAAATTTCGATAGGAGAGATAAGATATTTTCAGGCTTTTGTCATAGTATTAAGGCGGGGAGAACAATTTTTTGATGTCATCCAGCCACGGGCGCACGACTGACGCAAACAGGTGTAGACGTTCTCCCATAGGATCAGAATGCATGGTACTGCTGCCACTTCACTGAAGATGCCATACTAGTAATGTTTCGCACAGTGATCAGCTCCACTCCATCTGATTCATAAGCTAATCCACGATTTAAAGGGAATGTGGCACCTTCATAACGTGATTTTAACTGAGATAGCCAAGTTATAAAGCAAGTCGGAAATCCCGGTACTCGTATCATTTGTCTTGGAACTCGAGATTTCCGTAGAAAAAAGCTAAAACCTACCTGAAATGTACCCCTCATGTATCCTTAGCAGTAGGCCACAGTTGTCATGGCTGTTGGTGTGACGACATATGCTGACGTCACGGCGAGTATCAGCCAATCGAAGCCCTTGAAGTCTATCGCATGTGGTAGTGGTTGCCAAATCATGACATCATCCACAGGCAGATATTTTATCCTAGAGGTGCATTTTAAAAATCAAAATATTGAGCTCATTGTACATTTTTCAGAGAAATCATGAGTGGTTTCATGATTTTCGGCTAAAGTGCCCCTAATTACACTAAATTCCAGGATTCGACCAAGGTGCCACATTTCCTTTAAGAGCAGAGGAGATGACACAATGTCGAGACGGGGGGAGGGGCACCATCCAGACCAGGGAAGTGCCACTTTTCGGCTGCAAAACCTATCAGGTGGACGCCAAATCCTATCACGGGTAGGAAGGGGGTTGGGAAGCGACATTTCAGAGAGCGCCATCGACCTTTCGGGGGGGCGCCGTAACCATTTCAAACGGCGCGAGCATCAGTGTGGGTGTGAGGAGTGCTACATCCTTGCTCCCTGTATCCGCCAATGATTTGGTTGGCATGATTTTACCTGATTGTTGACATGGTCACAGTGTCCTTGTTTCACTTTCTGTTTACCTTTATGCTACCTGACTATAGTTTGCATGATCCGACGAAATTTAACACCGAACAGTTTATCTGATTAAAATGCCCTGATTTTGTGACCAAAACCATTGAAGAGCGAGACAACCTTGGGCCCACCCTTTTGGTGGGTGGGAATGTGGTCTCAACAAATCTGAAGTTCCCAAGGACCGCAGCCGCCCCGGTCCTCTAATAAAGTTTTAACGTCCCGCTCCCAATTTCTGCGGCTACGCCGTTCTGTGGCCGTCGCTTCCGTTGTGGGTTAAAGGCACGGGTGCCACACCCTTCCAGCAGCCGAACCCAGGGCAGGAATGCAGGAATGAGACAGAGGTGGCGGGAGCACTTTTGTCAACGCACATCGGCGTTTGAGAAATCCATCCCCCGGGCAAGAATCCCCAACACAAAGAGCCAGGGGACATCAACAGAGTAGAAAACTGCACACGATATGAAATCATCACACATAGATCTTGTCTCTTCCAATTTTTCTTTCAATGATACGCACACGTAAAAATAAACATAAACAAGAGTTAAATATAAAAAAAACCGACCCGTTGCAGGCTGGCACATTTTCGGATCTCTGGAACGAGTCTCGGACACGCCCGCTATCTGCACGGAGCCGCGTCTTCACGGAATGCGACAAACAAGCCGAGACCGCGCGCCTCCGGGATGGAGTGTTTTCGCACCGAGGATTCGCCGAGATTTGGCCTCGGTACGATGAATAATTACGACGGTTTCAGCGCAGTAACTCGTAGAAATTCGAACAAAAACATCAAACATGTGTGCTCAACAGCATGCAGCGAATAGCAGGCTTATATTCTAGATAGACAAGCGACCGGTACAAATACGCACTGCAGTGTCATGCATGCCCGCAGACTAGACTGAAAGAGCATAACGCAAATAATCAAAACAAGATCTCTAACAACACTACAAACCAGAATAAAGCAAATGAAGCATCAGCATCGGCAAATGAAGCATCAACACCAGTAAATGAAGCATCAGCACCAGTCAATGAAGCATCTGGGAAACACTGCCTGGTCCACATATTTGCGCCACGGTGAGTAAGTCCTAGTAAGTCCGCGTAAGCACAAGTCCTAAAAAGACTTGCTTTAAGAATGCATCATTTGGGCCCCCACTTACGAGTTAAAAAAACGTTTCCTGTGTGCAACTGGGTTCAGAAGAGTCAACATAAAAAGCTGCGCAAACCTTCGTAAGCTGGGGATGGGCGTATTGCACACCGCCCTAGCATCTCGAAACCATAGGGCGTCTCGGTTAGACCAGGAACTCACACACCAACGATGATGCAATCAGTTTATCAGTTTCCCTTTCCATTACTCATATACACACAACACTATTCCTACTTACGACACATCTAACGCTCCACAAATTGATGCCCAGCCGGTAAAAGCCGTGATTTATCGTCAAGCAGAAGCTCATTTATATCTCTCCGCCATTGGTGAGAGCTGACTTTACACAAACCCGTTGCCTCTCCGACAACCAACCCTCTCGACCTTCACCAACAACGCCTGAGTTCGGGGATAGCCAAGTTAGTTACAGTCAATTTAAAAAGGCTCATATTTACCTCTGATTGGAGCAGAGACGGATCTAATTAGGGGTAAAAGCAAACCTTCAAATAATTGCAACCATTTTTGCTTTCCCTTCGCTAAGCACCGTCTTTTTCCGACCTGGCCCCGGGACACAGGGCACCCACAGAACAGTGCCGCCCACGGTGTGATATTTGAGCCGTTGCGCGCGGCAGGCCACGCGCGGCACCGTGTGCCACTTAGTCAGCTCTTCAAAGTGGCGGCGCCGACGGCACTGGCGTCACGAGCCGCGCACTACCGCCGCAGCGGGCACAGCTGTAAGTGAGGTGTAGTTCGGATCGATGGTAGGTTGGAAGCCAGAGCGACATGGGAATATAAACGCGTGAGAACATGACGACTTGATTGCGGTGATTTCAGACTGATATGCTGACTCCTGGTCGGAATCAGCGTTGTAAATTTCAGGAGTGAGGCCCCTTCCCATCGAGTTACTGTCCCAGCCGAGTAGATATTAATTGAATTATACGGATCGCCCTGCCATCTACATACCTACTGCCGACAAACAGCAAGAACAATAGATCGATGAACAAAGCCGACGGAGGCGGTCGCCTCCCATAAGCTTCCGATGGCGCGTGGAGGTCATTTGTATTGTGGTCGTTAAGGGTTCACGCGGCCCACATATCGCGCTCGAACACCCGATGAGGCCAGTTTCCGGGGTTAATTGAGTACATCTATCACTGCTGTGACAGAAGCCAGCGCTGCTGGGAAAACCTATCGAGCAGCAACAGTGTATCCTGGTGTTATTATTGCGAAAAACTGGTGCCGGTTGTATTATTGACAACCATGACTCCACCATTAACTCCCAGGTGCATTATGATTATTTTTATAGTGAGTGTGGCACGTTGGTGCAGTTACATAACGAGGTGTTTTTTATTGAAAATAATGAATTTGACCTTATTTCTGCTAAAGAAGGTTAATGCGTCGAACATTCCGTATCATTTTGTTTTCCTTTACTAGGGGTGAGAAGTCTCCACATCGACGTGACGCAGTGGCGGATCTAGCCGGCCGGTTTGGGAAGGGCAAACCAAAGTCGAAAAGCAAAAACAAAACGTCACGCAGTAAAAATTTGCGCTATAATATGACCTTCCGGTATAATTTTGGGTATTTGAGGCGAAAATAAAAAAATGTATCGGGGTGAAATCATGGGTTCAAGATACTTTTTTCCTATTCAAGGCCCAAGATTTACACTGAACTTAACTGGTTCGGTTTGAAGTTGAGAGTTAAAGCACCAAAATCTTGCTGATAAACTAAAAAGGAGCCAGGGAAAAAAGCAGGTCAATCACTTTGGGGGAAACATAGTTTTGCCCCGAGCTTTTACGTTTGGGGGGGCAAATGCCTTTCCCCTGGATCCGCCGCTGAGGTGACGTCATGATCTGTTAACGTTTATTGCTAGAATGAGCCTGTTGACTTGTGTCACAAATCAATACGAATACAAATGAGAAAAAACATGTTAAAAGGGACTATTATTCAGACACAAAATGACATGTAAAAAATGGTTATTTCTCTTCATATATGAACACATATTTAACGTTTGAAACTAGTCATTGAAGCAAGCAATAATCATTTAGAATCGTCAGTAACAAAGTCACGTTTAGTACCGATATATGTTTTTAAAAAGGTCCACACGATAAATTTTGTATCGCGCAGCAAGATTTCACCATTACCTACATCACCTTGTTATGGTTATTGATAGTCATCTCATACCACGTGATCACCCGGGGACGGGGTTGATAGGGGTTAATTTTTACCTTTTTCTCCACGAACGGTAAGCTCTTGGACATATGAATATCGATCCAGTCGCTTCATAGCGTGCTCTATCACATGGCTATCTCAGTTCAAGTCTCATTATGAAGGTGCCACATTCCCTTTGAAGATCGGTCAAGGAACTGAAGCCTCTCGCGGATATAATCAAATGATTCTGTAAACGTGTCCATAAAAATAATCTTAATGTTTCACTTCTGAACGAGACAGCACTAGGAACTTAGCCACATCGCACACATCCCTGCATGTTCTGTGTGAGGGGACAAACACCTCAGAGGCAAAGCGTCTGCTTCATACGCTGTAAATGCACCGTCAAAGGGAGTGACCCATTTTTATAATCGGTTTTTAATCGAATTTGGAAAACGTATTACAAGGATTCTGATGAAGAGCTGTGCCCGAATATATAATCACAGTGTATTTGCTAGATTTTGCATGCAGGATTAAAGGATGCAGGCCATTGAACATCTCATAAACTCATATTACATTTCACCCAAAGCTCTCGATATCAAATTTCCACACGGTTTCAGGCTAGAAACAAACGAACCTATGGCCCCATAGGCCTTGATTCAAACCATGCTGGGATCCCTTTAAATCTGGCAATGCGCGTACCGTGATTAATCTGAATAACTGGTATGGCTTTCGCAAGGTCACATGCTGCAAGCAGACAGCTCAGCTTAGCTTTGTAACTATACGCAATAGGTCAGCCAAGGGTAGTGAGAAAAGAGGTGATTTTCTTGTTTTGAACGACTGACGGTGAAAACAAAATGTGGTTTCCTGATCTTCGGACCTGTTTTGTCCATGAATAGCCCTTTTTTAATTTCGACAAAGTAGTCCACTCCCTTTAAGGTCCCGACGAGTCCTCTGTAGTCGATGGAACCCAAACGTCACCATCTTTCTCAACAGCCAGCAGTGCCTCGTGAAACGCCGACGATTTGTGTTTAACTCTTTTCTGGGTGTTTGAATTACGATATCCGCAGACGTGAGGAATTGTTTATGAATCAAAGCCGACCATGAAAATCACTGGTCTCGCTGCGTCTCACTGGTCAGACCGAAAACCGGCCTGAAAATCACTGGTCTCCGGCACATGACAGCAGTTGAATCTTATGACACAAAAGGCTTGGCTGAGTGTCTCAATCACAAAACAAAGCAGAACGACAATGCTGTCCCGCGAAGGTATGTACATACATGGCAAATGTTTACTGAGAGGATGTACGATTCAAAGCATGCAGTCGACATCAAAACCATCGGTAACAACTAACGAGCACAGAAATCCATAACAATCAGGGTAGCTTTCGAAAGGGAGCGATTCAAGCGCCAAAACATTCCAAACGTACACCCCAGAATGGCGCAGGTTTAACCGAGTGGCAAACAGCTTGGCGCCGGCAGCGAATTTCACTTTCAGCTCAGTCCGTGTGCAATGCGTGGCACAATGTTTCGCACATAACTCCCGACACAACTCGTAAGCATCAGCTGGCGCCCGTACCTTTCAATTACGCTAGCCGTGTGTCCCCGCGGTCCCCGTTGTAATCACGTGATGTGCGTCACATTCAGAGACTCGTGCCATTGCTGACACTGAGCATCCCGACTGCCGCTCCATCGCTCACGTGACACAGGAAGCGCGCACGTGCGTGTAAGCACCTCCAACTATGGCGAAAGTGGGGAATATTCCGATTTCCTGGCGTAGTTGATAAACATGGGTTAGCGACCTGTAAGTCCCTCTCACGTTACGCTTTCAAGGACGGTGTAAAGGGATGGGCAATTAGAGAGTGCGATCACAATGAAAAGCGAATTTGTCCCTTCATGCGAGAGGATCGGACATTCTCATATTGGAGGCCTTGGTGAGGTATTAAGGCCTGCCCATACCAAAGCAATCGGCTGCGTGGCTAGAGAACAGGTTCTTGGTACGGAACATCTGGTGAAAGTGACATTGCCTCTCTTTCTGTGCAAGCTAAACATTGAACGGAGAAGACACTCATATGCTGAATCATACTACTAGTTGGGGAGCTCTGCCAAAGAAAGATAATGGCAATAATAACAGAAATAACAGCGCAGTAAAGGAGAGAGTTCAAAACAATTTTTCCTGTCTACAAACATATTTTTTGCATAAGCAGTAGAATAAAATAACCCACCAAAATTGTCCCTAAACTTCAAAGAAATGGTTGCAGACGCTCCGCCATAATCCAGCACGAAAAACGCACTAAACGCATTAAAGTTAACGCGCAATACGCGTGACATTACGAACATAGCACGATACAAATCCAAATTTTCTTGTCTACTACTATTTTGGGATACACTAAGCTTCTACCAGCAGGAACCGAGCCGAGAGAAGGCAGCAGACGCAGCGCGCGCCGGTAACTATCGGTCGATACGATCGCCGGCCGACTGATGGGCGGGTGCGCCGCCCCTCCAGGCTTAAACGGTGACCCCGGGCAATTCCAGCCGGCGTGAAGTGAGACCGCACTGGGTCAGGAGGGACATTGGAACCCGTCGGAGATTCGATTATGCTGATCGGAGATACGAACAAAGCGACAGGAGAGGCTTGAAGGCAGTGTAACCGCAGCGGCGGGAGTTAAAGCGCGATTGTGCTGGTTTCGGATATCGGTAGTAAAACGCAGACTGTGCCAGGCAGAGGTTTCTACAAGGGATGCCAATCCCGGGATCAGGATCCTGGGACACCGCTATTTTCACCAATTCAGAATTCAGGGATGAGGCCTTTCGTAATCCCTGGATCCCGATATTTGTCATGCATTTTCAAAAGATGCCGAACAGCAGAAAACGATACAAAAGGGCCGTGCTCCTCTCGAGATCACAAATTAAACCATTTTGTTGCATACCAGCCTCATTTCACGAATGATCAGTGGGAGTGACTGTGCAGTTTTGCGGGGCATCTTCAATGCTCTGCATGTCGTCAACTCGACTGCAGAAGTCCTGTGTCGGAGAGAATCACGGCTTCTTGAGGTCGAGGCAGCCCGCAAGTTCATGATAAGAGCTCAAGAAGCAAAAAAAGAAAGAAAAAAGGAGCGATCGTGAACTAGATGTACCGTCTCTGGAGGCTTAGGTTCTTAGTGTGGATCGTGAACGGCTCAAGTGCTGCAACTACATGCTCCAACAAAAACTGGTCGAAGGATGTTGCGTGAGACGATGTCTTTCTAAGTGTCTCTAGACCAGTGCCCGAATCCGTCAACCATACAGCACTGAAATCTACTAGTGACACTTCCATATCAGCAGTGACTAGTGGCATACCACCACGACGGTGTGGTGGCACTAGCATAATGATGGTTTATCGTTGCTCTGTGTCATCTGACGATCTCAGTTTGTTAGTGACTGACCGGACTGGGCCATGATACACAAGATCTGCACTTCGGTTTGTGATGGGGCTCTGATATCAAATTCCACCCACACGGGACGTACAAGAGGTGGCTGCTGCTGATGCTCCTGCCCTATGGACGAACAACCGCTGGAGTCTATACTGTAGCAGGCCTTAGAGGGTGCCAGAGCCATAGCATCCCAGAGCCAGTGCAGCGATGCGAGAGGGTCTGCAGGCTAGGACTCTTCCGTTTTTGGGGGGGTTATCAGAAATGAGTTGGGGGCCCTGGCGGTGTGTGGAACGTGCACGACGTTGGAGCCTTGCAATCGGTGAAAACATCATTGCAACGGCCAGCGGCAGGCCAGAGGGAGTTTTTCCACAGCAGGGGATTTCTTCACGGACGTCTGGTCGCACATAGAGGATAATGGGTTCCTACCGTTTCTTTTTCCTCTCATAATCACTAAGGAATACTCAAGAAAGTGTCTAGAATCTTGGATCGATGTCAATCGTTGAATACACGCCTCCTCATAAACGTTAAACTTCCGGTTTATTTTTATTGCAGCCATATCATGATGCTTTGTAGACACCTTTTGTCTTTATAATGTTGTTCTAAAGCATGGAATCTCTCAGTATAGCCAACATTAAAATAGCTAATAACCCTCCATCAAATTCACACGTTGATTTTCAGCTTAATATGAATGTGTAATTTATCCATTCATAAAATAAGCTTAATCCCGGGAATCGGCAATTGCTACTGTTTCATCTCCTCTACCTTGCCTTTTATTGGGGTCATGCCGTGGGCGACGAATTAAATCAACACAAAATCCCAGAAATCCGGGGAGGATTACGAAATGATCCCCGAGATGACATATCTAGTTTCTACATCGTCAAAGGACCTGCGATTCTAATCAAGAAGTGTATGTGACACTGCGTGATCTGCGTTGACAGTGAAAACATGCGGTATTGGTGATGCTTCTATTCTACGAAAAAAACAATTATCAGCCCTTTACTACCATTTTTTATTTTGTGTGTGCACACCGACACTGCTCTATTATCTTCTAGGCACAGGAGATTCAAACTAAGCACAAGCTTAACATGATGATGCCAGATAAGCTCGCACACAGCCAGAATAAACGCACACAGAGTGCAGAAAATGTCACACTGAGTTTAAGTTTGGAAACGGGTTGATAAATGCACAGGTGAAGGTCGAGTACTTTCAAACTATAACCATTAGTTATTTCAACTATTAATCAGCCCCGCGTTTTGCTTTTACAGCTGCATCAGGGACTCAGAAATCTAAAATACAATTAAAATATGCGATAAAAATGATCGGCCTATGGTAAACACAAGAGAAACAGGTAAGTAACACATCAAATCACGTCATACTTTCCATACAGCGCAAATCTTCGTCTAAGCTTTTCTGAAATTCCTGGTCCCAGCCTCTCACTAAAACAATAAAGCATACTATCGGCCGAAAAAGACCGAGAAAAAGAATGGTGCATAGTAGTGTGTTTACCTGTTCCCTTGTAAATGACCACAATACACTTTTTTAGCATCGCATCGCATTATTGTGATCTCTTTTCACGCCCAACTCAACCGTGAATAAACAACCCTGATAACGCAATATTAAGAACAAGTTTTGAAGTGGTGTTAAAATTGACCATTATCTGTCAAGTCTTTTATCTTATTTTAGTCCTAAATTAATATTGTAAGAATAAACACATCGATAGACCACTTCAAAACTTGTAATTATAATGCTGTTGCCAACATTTCTCCGCTTACTTACTATATTAAAACAGTTGCGGTGACGATAATAATAATAAGTATGATCCTAAGCTATCAAACCCTTCCTCCTCTCTCTTTACACCATGGAAGTTTTTGATGGAATGAGCAGCTGCCTTATCAACTTTGTAAAATCTGTTTGCTTTGCTAGGTGTCTCTTTCGTTGATATATTACACCTCTATTGCTCGCCTCTGTAACTTTGTTATGCCCTCATGCAACATAACTGTTCTCCCCTATCAGGTAACTGGCCCTCCCTCTCCGCATGTACAACTAACGCATTTGACAAATGTTCGCAAAAATCGTAATTGTTCTTACGTATTCTTCTAGATAGCTCTCACCGTCTCTTTATAAAAGCAAAATCGTTGGACTAATTAATAGTTAAAATAATCTAATCATAATAATTATAACGTCATTTGTCCTTCACCTTAATATTGGTAAAAAATATCGACCTGGTTGATGACAGGAGCAGGCCTCCCCCGCCTGTTTTCACGGCCAGCCCGAGCCTGTCCTCGCATGAATGTTCGAGAAGATCAGATCACCCCCCGTCTCCGTTCTCAATCTGTGATCTGTGACACATCACCCGCTAGAGAACGTCATGACCCAGAACATTCCCATCCAATGCAGTCCATACTCAAAGCGCTATGAAAAATCCAGACCAGTCTGTCTACCGATCCCACCCCAGTCCATGTCCGGAAAATATGACTAAACTGGCAACGATTGGAGCCTTATCTAGATCGAAGTTCGAACCTGGCGAACTTCTCCGGCCCGTCCAATCCTGTCCGCCGATGGACTACACTTGTTGGATATTCGATCAGATATCCGGTCCATCCCACTGTCCCGAATACCTTCCGCTGATGTTCAATTATTCCTCCTGATTCCTACTTGGCCACGACCGGCCCCAGCCAAAAACCCGCGACAGCCAGCGCCACCTATACCCATCGGGTCCACTAGGTGTACACTACTGCTGCCCTCTACCCGCTTTCGGCGCGCTCGGTACTCCTCCAAGCCTCACACTGCTCCTAGCTGAACCCATCACAGCGATGCTGGCTACGTGACGTTGCATATCGTTTCGAAGTAACTACTAAATAAAATCTCATATCCTTGTAGACACCCCTCACATTGAATCAGGGTCCTGAAATTGTTTTCACGCAAAAGTTAAAAGTGAGGCCCAATCAAAAAAGAGGTCAAAATAAATCGCTTTCAGTAAATGCTCAAGATATGTTGTAATATATTTTCCAGGTCAAAACCTCGTATGTACTACACTTTCTGCTCGAACTGTCAACTGGTGTCTATCATATTGAGAAGTTCGGAGGCAGAAAAAGTTCCGCCAGATGCCAGGATATCATCCCTACACCAATATCAAGGGAGCAAGGTTATGATACAGCCCTGCATATGTCTTTGGAATATAAGCTTTCATCACTACATGTGTTTTGGTTTTGCCTCAGAGAGTTGACAAAATTATCTCAATTCCATTTTTAATTGACTTCATGCCGCAAAAAATATTTCTCAACATCAACCCACCACTGGCTGGAAATGTTCAACATCAGATTCAAGACTCCGCAAGCAGTGCTTTACATTCCCTTTCCGAATAACCCTTCGAAAATTTTTCCTCACGATGACATGGAACGACAAACAACTTGGCCGGCGGGGCAATGCTCCCAACCTGCTATGTTCCAGCCTGGGAAAAAATTAAAGCGTGCACAGGCCATTATCGTATTTTTCACGTTTGCAATTCGAAGATCAATGCAACAAAATTGGCTGATAGCGAGATAACAATAGATTTTCGGAGAATGGCGCTGGTTGAGCTCACACTTATCTCAGTGCCCACCCAAACCAACGAGGCAGTGATAGGCTGAACAAGACAATCGCATGCAAGATTTGACATTTCCGAAAAATGATTAACGACGTGAAGCCACTTTTCACTTTTAAATTTCCTAAGGTTAATAGCGGAAATGTTTCTATCGAGCAGATGACCAGCCAAATGCAGTGGTTGCACAACGAACAAACAGCCAACCGACACGATTGGTCCGATGCATGAAAGTCATTTCATAACTTTACCACTGCAGCCGCCTCGCACAAGAGAAGGTATTTCAATTATGCGGAAAGTAATGTGGGAGGGCGGATTGCGGCACCGCAACAGACGCCCTCTCAACGCTGACGACAGTGCCACCCCGCCTATTCAGCTCTTACTGATAATTTCATCAGGGACACTATAAGACATAGAGCCCAGCTTGCATCTTTCATAATCACATTGAGACAGCCGTAATCAAGAACCATACTCTTATCTTGGATGATTTATGATGTGTCTCTGTGCAAGAACCACGGGATTTCGCCAGTGCATTCAGTCAGTAATTGTTTGCCCGCAACCCCAGTTGTTCCGGTATATCAAGTCAGCACTGCCAACTTCTATGAAAGCTAGCTTCCAGACAAGAATATTTTAAAGTTTGCCCCAAATGACTCTTAAGTTGGGATGTCTGCCTGTCTAAACGTAAAACAGCAAGGAAATCCGTAGGAAGCATATATTTTCGACCAAGTGAACGCACCACAATCAAATTCAGTGCAGCTCACAGAAAGGTAGGACATTTTACCCACAAGAAGACAATGTATGGATTATGGAAACAATGCTGCAGGCTCACCTTACTGCAAGCCTCCCTGGAGATCGAGCACCCGTAATCGGGAATGTACGATAGCAGCGCCACCTTCCCAAACCAGTAGTACTCAAACCTCTCACAGATGGCAGCAGGTACCAGGCCACCACAGCCACCAGCTTACCTGGAAAAGACGGAATTCTGTCAGTGATTTGCTGAGACTTACAAATTTTGAGCCTATTTACAAGCCTCTGGAAAAAATATCACCTTTCACATGATTTTAACATACTGCTGCTCCAAATGGGACAGGGGCGGACGCAGACCCCAGTTTGGGGGGGAACCCATGTCTGCCTCTCCTCCTGCGGGGAGGAATTGCAATTTGGGTGCTCGATTGACTTAGTATAAGCTACCCTCTCCAAGCACATGATCGCTCTCCTGGGGGAGGGGGGGTGGGAGCAAAGATTCTTTGCTCGACAGACCTAGTGTAAACACCTTTTTATTTATCCGGCCTTTGGGGGCAAAATATAGTTTGCCCCCCTCCAGTGCTTTGGGGAGGGCTCTGGCCGGAATGGCTCCCCCCTACGTCCGCCAATGAAATGGGACTGATAATGTCACAATTACATATCTTCTGGCCGCCATGGGGTCCAGGCCCGGACAACGCGGAGACACAGCACAATGACTAGACGGGACCTCTTCAAACATGTTTGTTTCAGTACGCGGGTGGAAAATGATAACAAAGCTCGACGCATCCATGTAATTATATTTTTCCCCAAACCAATTCCATTCATTTGACAAGAAACCTGGTCATAACATAACCATTCCGTTCCTAAATGCGGAACAAAGTGAAACACAGGGAGACATCACTGTAAGGATTGATTTATGGTAACACATGTGCTTTCCAACTCTTGAATTGAGAACGGGCCATAGGCGTACTCATCTTGACCGCTTGAGCATGTCATCTAGGGATCTATGACTACCGTTGGTTTCCTTCTGTCTGTCTCGTCAATCTAACACATCACAAAATATTTCAATGCAAGACTACGGTAAGAATATGAAGCCGATGAAGAAAGTTAAAAAAACTGCAAATGTGGTTCACCCAGAAACGCTCTCTGATTTCAGTTTCGGGCCTCTGGGCCTATCACACTTCGTCAGAGACATAATTAACGATAATTGGGCCGGCGGTGGACGGCGCCCGGGAACCGGTGAAAGTTTCATTACCAACGGCCGAAAACAAAGAAAAATAGTCATTACCAGTGGGACCGACCCGGCAAAACAGGCGGCCGAGGCTGTAAAAGCCTGCGCCTTGTTATTCAAATGCTAGGGCGGGGAGAGATAACTGACTTCGAGGGACCATTAAAAGGAGGCTGGACTGAGAATGACCTCGACTGGTCTGTAATGTCAGCAGCCACCGCTGCCTGAGCCGAGAAAGGTTCACTCTGTCAAGACTGCGTACACATTTGGAAGATCTGCCTCATGAGTGCGAATCAATGAAAACTCAAACTGACTCCAAGCCCAGGCATAGAAATTGATTCACGTCAATAGATTCAATAGACTTTTCGGTCAAATTAAGCAAATCAAAGAGCTTTCATTGAGCCTTGCATTGACAGGTGCAGTGAGGGGAGCTTTTACATGAAACGCAACCTAAGAGAGAGCGAAAAGGTAATGGGCAAATTCTAAGCTGTTGTAAACGGACAGCGTTTTCAATGTAAGAAAAACGGTCAGGCTGGATATTTAGGCAGTTCACGAAAAGAACACTGTTTTCGAACACGTGCAGGAATCGCTGGGCCAGTCACTGTGGCCGTGCTGTGCGCAGGCATACATATCTCCGTGAGAGCGATCCACGAGACAGATCCCGAAAAGGCATCCATATAAAAACGGGTATGCCAAATCCGTACTTAGGTATTTGCTGTTGCAGTAAATATGGTCCAATTCTGCCAAGAAATTGGTCACCCGCCCTCAAAACGCTGATTCTGCTTTGTATCCAGCCAGGGGTGTGTATTTCTATTTTAAATAATTTGGGGTGACGAAATTTGAAACAATGCCTATACTACCACATTAAAATTTTAATAGTAAAATATAGGCTGTAGGTACTTTAGATATCCCACATGCCCGTTGGACGGTAAAATACCAATTTAAAGCTCTTAAAAAAGACATTCAAAGGGGTATCTAAACTTGATTTCGACATTTAAATTAGGGTGCCCTGGCGCCACCCAAGAGACATAAATATACACCCGTACATCCAAAAATATCTGGGTTCAAACCTACGTCTCTTTGAATGAAGCTAACACGGAAATTCTGCGGGAACTTTGGACAAATAAATAGGTATCAAAAAGCTAAAGAGATTCTATAGCCACGAACCAGTTATCAGAATGGAGAAAATATTCTGAGAAATAGCCTTCTTTCCATGAGGCCAACCAAAGTACCCACATCAGACACCCGCGAACAGAGGCATTGATTGCTTTTTAAATGGTAGGGGTGCCCAAATTTGGAACAATATAAATAACCACCATACTAAAAGGTGACAGCATAATATAAAGCATATTTTAGCCTTCTCACAGACTGTTGAAGAACAGAGATCGGATCAAAAATATGTAAAATGGAAAACACGCAAATTTAAAAATTATTCTAGCACAACTTCAACGTTTCATAGGGAGCACCCGGGCATCCCCCAAGAGAGTGCCCGGGCATCCACACCCCTGCCGGCGACTGGTTGAAGTATTTCTGGTGAAAAACTCGAAAATCAGAACGGAGCCGTTCACTCACGAGGCACTCCGGTTAAAACCTGTTACATTTCGATTCGTTGCCGGTTAACCTTCTTAGACAACATCCGGCAGGACCTCGGATGGAGCTACATCATCCTGCAATGAACATATACTACGCACAAACAGCCAATAGCATTAATTCTGGCGGATCACGAGCCGGAATCCCGCCAAAACAACCTCGTCTGTTATTTCGCAATCTTGCAAAACATCGCACCGCGTGACTGCTTGGCCACATTTAAACGTGCTTACTTCACAAACAGGAAGGCCAAAGCGGTCGGGGTCCACCACTCCACCGAGATAATTCAGGAAAAAAGGTATTAGCTTCACTCCAGGCAGCAGTGTTTGCGCAAAGCACACCCAGCTCACGCTTTCTGCTTCATTTATCTTCTTTGGATCACGAGGCTTTACTGGAGGCAAGAGCCTTTATTTGCTTGACTGATTGATTTGATTAAATGACAGGAATTTCATTCAGTAAAAAAACGAAATATACCACAAACAGACCTAAATTATCTACGTAATGATTCTAAATGATTCTACAACAAAACATTTTCTTGCTATAGCCTCCTTGCATTGGACAAATCGAGATTACTAGGGTACTGATACAATTTTTTATTGACAACATATTTCCCGAGAGAATAGCATGCATGCTGTTTCCTACCACCGAAGGCTGGGAGGTGAGGTTCAAGCAAAGCGGGGACCCAACCGCCTCGGACCTGCTTCTATACATTTCACACAGTTTGCACGTGGCAGCTAAGGTGGCGACACAATAGCAGACCGATGGAGGCCGGAATCAGAGCCTTTCATATAGCACTTCACAGGCTGGGAGGACCAGAAGAGACATGACAGGTTACATATTTTGATAGTTATAATATTACATTTATTAATACATTTGAAATTAACATATTATATTTGCCACTTATTAATATATTTACATTTTACATAGCGTACCATGTTAACACATCAGACACCCGACAAACAGTCGAACATGATAGGTACTAATAGTAGCACAAGAGACACGTCTTGCTTGAATAAAATGTTTCTGACACACGTTGAAATGAGGGACAAATGTTAAGACAGGGTATCTTTCAGAACATAGGTAAACGCAGTGTCCTAACGGAAGACTATTCGAGCGATTCGAAAGTAGTATCTGAGATCCTAGTGTGAGTTTTCAGGACCGAATGGCCAGTGGGGAAACACCCATAGAGCATAGGTAGGTATTACAAGGAATGTGGCGTCTTCCTAATGGGATTTGAACTGAGATGTCCATGAGCATGCCGAGAAAAATTTTCAATATTTTCATAAGTTCAAGGTGCCTCACATTTGTCACCACAAAATTCGTCGCCGTAAAACAGCAGTGCATCTTAAACCGCGCCCCACCGGGGTCCGGCGCCACCTTCGCCCCACCGGGGGCCATCAAGGCCCCCTCTAACTCCGAAAATATGGGCGTTAGCGCAAATCTGCAAAGTGCAATGAAAGCTCGCGTGAATTCAGTAAGAAATTACTTCGCATGTTTTAGTGCTCAGGTCAATGGTTTGACCTCCAGAGGTCAATTAGGTCAAGATCGGCTATTTTCACTCAAATATGCAATGATTAAGCAAACTGGGCATAACTCTTATGTCATTAGAGCTATTGAGGCCTGGTAAGTACATTTGATAGCAAATTGCCAGTACTTTTTCCGCTATGTGGAACGTAAAGACCTCCCGCCAGTGGTTTGACCGCCAGAGGTCACCTCGTGACCTAATATGACCTGAGGTCACGAAGGTCAAAAGTGACCTTGCCGTATATCAAATGAAAGCCAGTGACAAGACAAACACGATGGTGTTTGTTTCACCGCTCTAGCCCAATTAGGTCAAAGTTATTGTCAAAATACTGTTTTTGACCCCTGGTGACCTTGGATGACCTTGGAAAAGTCAAAGGCAATATCCCTATCCGTGTGTAAACGTTGTTCTCGTGTTTTGTCATTTTTTGGTTTTATTATGTTTTCCTCTTTTCATGAGTCGCCTCCTCCCAATCAAATCCCGTATACACCTTTACCCTGGTCGTGCACATCGACTTTAATGTGCTCTCACCTTAATGTTTGTTCCTGTCTTCCTCCTTTACCCGGATTTTATTGCGGTCCCCCGTTTCTCCACCCGTTAAAGCAGCACTGATACCTAACGGCTGGCCGGGGAATGGATGGGAAATAAGTGTAGGAATAAAGAAAGTGGACCACTTTATCGAAATTCTAAAAAGGACTACATATGGACTAAATAGGTCCAAAAATCCGGAAACCACATTTGTCCACTTTCAATCGTTCAAAACAAAAATTCCGCTTTTTTCCTTGTACCGTGGGTTGCTGGTATCTTGGTTTGACCTAAGCATCGCCTGTAACTACGAAGCAAAGCTGAGCCGCGCGCTGTCTGCTGGTCCCAAAACAACGGCGGGTGACGTCGATTTCCGTGCCAGTGCGAAATTGGCCGGCGGCCCGTGCCTGTCCAAGGATGCGATCCTCCGCGCCTGACTGACAGTGAAAGTATCCGGATTTCCAGCAGAATGCTGTTGCCTCATATTGACGTGGAAACAAAACAGAGCGGTCTGGTGTTACGCAGTGGTTTGTAACGCCGCCCCGGCTCCGTGTCCCTCCCCGGGCCTGAGGAATCCGCCGCCTCTGAGCTGGAGTCCGCCATAGCTCAGAAAATTCCGATCCAATCGTTTTGCGGACAGATTCAGGCCGCTCTGTGTGCCCGCCGCGACTAACAATCCCATTGTGATCCCTCCCCAAAAAACGAGTAAAGTAAATTTGCGTCCAAATCCAAACACATATCCAAAATTATCTTAATCCTGGATTGGATTGGATCAATCCAATCCAATCCAATCTGACCCATTCATCAAACTAGATGGGGTATCCATTCATCCCTCCACTGTATGGCGCGCTGTTGCCGGAGCCCCGGTCCGCTCCATTAGCGGGGTCGACATTCAGGGAAGCCGGTGGACTTGGTCTGGACGTGCCGGGTCAGAGTTGCCCGGACAGGGCAGCAACAGCTGCCGAAACCCACCCGAACAGACCCAAATAGACTGGGCTGGGGAGCCAAAGCTCAGATTAAATACCCACCCCAATATGAGCTGCTTCACCTAGAAGTGAGAGTCTAAAACAATGGGAAATACAGCTTTGACATTCCCAGAAAATGCGCCTCCTTTCACAGTAGCTACGCTCCGGAAAACATTCGCACGGAAGTAACGCCAAATTAACTTGTTTAATCGCATTCTGTAATCGGTTTATATCTTATTCTAGGATTGCGTTTTTCTTCATATCGTGCTTCTGCATCGAATTCTAAAAAAACTTAGGGAGGGGGGCGGAGCGGTTTTCGGCCACCTAAGTTTCGTTCCGCGCCACATGACGCAGCGCTGCGCCGGATAATGCACAAAAACAGCACAGTGCGCCACATCCGGCGCTTGCGCGGCGCGTGGCGCACCGCACATTGCCGATGCGCCGCCAGTGCCGCAGAGCCGCTCTGCATGCGACACACAATGGCGCATTGTGAGACGTGTATTGGACATGTACAGGGGCGGCAAAGCCAGGGGCGTGACTGGGGCCGCTACATAAGGCTAAAACGCTCAAATAAGACGGTTCTTCGCTGATTTCTGGAAATGAGCTTCTTGCAAACATAAGCACAAAATCGGCTTTACCTGTTTGAGTTTCTAGAAGTCCATCATGTTTTCTTCACAGATCGAGAGGGCATCGCCTAGCTCAGCTTCGAATTTTCATCGAGTTTTTTACCTGATAATTTCCACGTCTCTTATGACAAAAAATGTTAACCAATCGACAACTCTTGTGTTCCATATTGTTCCTTTCTGTTCACTATCTGCTTGTGAACACAGCAGACTCACCTGAACTCAACAGGACACTTGGGAATGCCTCGAATATCACAGTTGTTTAGGGGCTGTTGCGACCTTCAATTCAATCTACACAGTGATTAACCTTCATTCTATCTAGAGCTCTCATCCAGGACGCCCTGATCCCCTGTCCTTCCCCGTGTATAACGGCACCAACACCTCTGCCAGCCGAGCTCAGGCCGGCACCGGGCGGGTTGCC
Organism: Lepas anatifera; assembly: GCA_034440635.1. Taxonomy (NCBI): domain Eukaryota; kingdom Metazoa; phylum Arthropoda; class Thecostraca; family Lepadidae; genus Lepas; species Lepas anatifera. The sequence goes on from JAOTON010002048.1 coordinate 669,302, forward strand.
ACCGGCCGGCGGCGACAACGCGTGACCGCCGGGGGACGAGGCGCGACGCTCAGGAATGCCGCCCACACCGCTGCTAGGGCACGCTGCAGAGACCAGCGGCACGCGGACAGCCACAGAGGGGCACATACAGCGCGCTGGAGACGTTTCACAGGGACCAAACACAGCTCTGGAGACATGGCACAGAGATCTGACACCGCAGACCAAACACAGCTCTAGACATAGACAATCTGGAGACATGGACAGGGACCAAACACAGCACTGAGACACGCGCAGGGACCAAACACAGCGCTGGAGACATGGCACAGAGATCTAGAGACATGGCACAGGGACCAAACATAGCGCTGGAGACATGGCACACAGCTCTGGAGACATGGCACAGGGACCAAATACAGCTCTAGACATAGCACAGAGATCTGGAGACATGGCAAGGGACCAAACACAGACTGAGACAGCAGGGACCAAACACAGCGCTGGAGACATGCCACAGAGATCTGGAGACATGGCACAGGGACAAAACACAGCGCTGGAGACATGGCACACAGCTCTGGAGACATGGCACAGGGACCAAACACAGCTCTGGAGACTAGCACAGAGATCTGGAGTCACGGCGCAGGGACCAAACACAGCGCTGGAGACATGACACAGAGATCTGGAGACATGGCACAGGGACCAAACACAGCGCTGGAGACATGTCACAGAGATCTGGAGACATGGCACAGGGACAAAACACAGCGCTGGAGACATGCCACAGAGATCTGGAGACATGGCACAGGGACAAAACACAGCGCTGGAGACATGGCACACAGCTCTGGAGACATGGCACAGGGACCAAACACAGCTCTGGAGACATAGCACAGAGATCTGGAGACACGGCGCAGGGACCAAACACAGCGCTGGAGACATGACACAGAGATCTGGAGACATGGCACAGGGACCAAACACAGCGCTGGAGACATGTCACAGATCTGGAGACATGGCACAGGGACAAACACAGCGCTGAGACATGCCACAGAGATCTGAACTGGCACGGACAAACATAGCGCTAGACATAGCCACAGCTCTGGAGACTGGCACAGGGACCAAACACAGCCTGGAGAATGCACAGAGATCTGGAGACACGGCGCAGGGACCAAACACAGAGTACAAGAACTTCGGGCCACGGAGCGCTCCTAACGCGTAAAATTCTCTCAAGGAAAACGTGCGTGGGCTACGGGGAGCAATCGTAGCAATCGTCTTGTCGCTCACCCCCTGCGTGAGGACGTGCAGTGACTGGAGAGAGCAGTCGAAACCATCGCCTTGTGGCTTACCCCCGACATAGGGACGTGCAGTGACTGCGGAAATAGCCGCTGCTTCAACCTGGCTTATATCACAAACATAGACAAGCTACCAGATCCGATTTGGCAATCAGCGCGTTACCCAACAGAACGACACCAGCCTTGCGGCTCTCCTGATTCGAAAACACCAAACACGGACCTGCCACCACCAGCGCCATCTAGCCGTCACAGCGGGTGACCGCAGGTATTTGTGCGGCGATCTCTTCACCTCGGCTGGTCAGTGCGCAGATCGGGCCCGCTCGTCAGCCGGTGAAGGTGACCCCGAATCCATTGAGCGGCCGCGCCGGGGCAGATCGGAGGCGAGTTCGGCGGTCGGACCCCGCCGGCCCCGGCCCGCTCAAATTGGCTGATGGATGGGGCGGCCGCAGGACCAGAGATTGTAGGTTACTGGCGTAGATGATGCATTCCAGGTCACCGCTGGGTCTCAGCCGCCTAATTTACCAGTGAAATCGTGGCTAACCACACGCTTTTGGTTTTAATGGGTCAATGCGGATGAGCCGATCTCGGAAGAAGAGTGAAATGAAACACTTTCTGTTCCGGATGGTGGGACGCGCAGGGTACAGACAACGTCAAAAGACAGCTTTCTGAAGAAACCTATCGGGGATGTATTGATACTAATAATAATGACTTTCATCATGGACAATATCGCTGCTTTCTTCTGCAGTTGTGATGGTACGTTAGAGAGCCCTGTTCACTTGAACATAAAAACTTCGGCGGCTATCTACCTCAGCCGCATGTTAATATTCCACGACGCACTGAAGCGAAGGCCCCAGCCAGTCCAACACAGTCTCAGCTGACCCGGCCCCTGATCGCCAGCTCAGAAGACGCGCTGGCGAGGGAATCTGACCGTTGACCCGCGTGTCTGCCGGCGTCCCCGGCCGCCCACGTGAAGGTCAGCCGTTCTCGCAGTCTGTGCTGTCGAGATCGACGTCACTCCGGCGGGCCGATCTTATCGGCGTCCAGTCGATCAATAGTGCTGGTACTCAGGGGGACGCGGAGGGGTGCAGCTGCGACATGGTAACGACCTGGTGGGGGGGGCGGATGGTGATGGTAACTGCTAGTGCATCAGGTTGTTTACACTGCTCATCCATGTTGGACATGATTGATGGCCGAGCATATGTATAGTATTTACACAATCGTAGCGGTTAGGAACTTTATCGCCCTCAAGCGCGGGCCAACAGCTACAATGGTTCCCCTTGTAGGTATGTAGGTACCTCTACACGAGGACTGAAAGGATTGGGGAAGGGTCATAATTGGAAATCCATCACAGCAGTATACAGTCGTTATCTATTCAATTTTTATCTAGCAAGATGCGGCGTCATCCTTTATCATACCACCAGCTTAACGATTATCCAATTCTGACGTTGCTTCTCATATGAGAAAAAACAGCAGGAGGGCAGCGTTAAGAGAGGACATTAATGACGTCAAATATAACTGACAACAGGAATGTAAATTGGGGTTAAGAACAAAAGTAAGCTCGGTAAAGGCGGTATGAGTTTATATCAGAAGGTAAGGTCTCTCGCATAAGAGAGAGAGAGAGAGAGCTGAACTGGTTCAGTGCGTCTTATCTGGGAAATGAAACCCGTAGGATATCAGTATTTTGAATGTTTTATTATGCTTCATATTTGCTGGGCAATAACGGACAATTCCTGCCCGTAGCACAACCACCACCTTATTCTGGCCATCAGTGAAGCAATCTTAGCTGCTAAAATCACCCGAAAACATGTCAAAACCGTAAAGACTAAAAAGTCATCCTGCCTGTGCCACGTGCCTCTGAAATCCTGCTAAATGTCGACCGGACAGGAAACGGCGCACGGTTCACTTATCGCCACTTGCCATACAAGTGACAAGTGGGTCAGTTAGCCGGGCGCTCGGCCGCTCTGAGGTGTACGGTCTCCCGTCGGCATTCATCTCCTCTGACCAGATGGTGGCAGGGAAACGGACCAGAAACCCGGCTCAGACAGAACCCACGGCCTGCAGCACAGCTCTGGTTGACGGAAAATTATTTTTAGATCTGTCAAAATCTCCTGATATGTCTGTAAATTCCTCTCACATCTGCCATTTGTTTCAAAATCATACGTGGAATGCGCTTGCCTCGATATGTCAGCAAACCATTCCACGAACCATAAATGACGCCAGTTGAGAGACTGCACTAACAGAACTCCACTGTACAGAAGCACACAGTCCCTGTGCTCGCGCGTTACATCCCCCGCAGGCGGCCGACCTGCCGGCCGTGTTAGGACACTGAGCCGCACCGGAGAGTCGGTCCCGGCGTCTGTGCTTCCTGGCACCATTGCGCTGGTCTGGTCTACAGCAGCCTGGTCAGCAGGCCGGGAACCACCGAGCGGAACGGCGCCACCGACGGAGGGACGGCGATGATTGGGGACGTCGGAACGGCGGCAAAGGAGAACGATGAAGTGGTGGAGCAGGACTGCCAGCGGGAAGCGGTGGAGAGGGGCGGCACTGCTGAACGGTGGAGATTTCGGGGAATGGTGGAGAGGGGCGGCACTGCTGACCGACGGAGATTTCGGGGAATGGTGGAGAGGGGCGGCACTGCTGACAGGCGGAGATTTCGGGGAATGGTGGAGAGGGGCGGCGCTGCTGACAGGCGGAGATTTCGTGGAATGGTGGAGAGGGGCGGCACTGCTGACCGGCGGAGATTTCGGGGAATGGTGGAAAGAGGCGGCACTGCTGACCGGCGGAGATTTCGGGGAATGGTGGAGAGGGGCGGCAGTGCTGACCGGAATTGTGGAGAGGCGACGACGGGCGGCGGAGTAATGGAACAAACCCACATACACTGGCGATTAATCATACCAACAGCCGAGAGAAACTACAGAAACCATCGAACGTGTCTGCTACCTAACTGCCCAGAACTCACCGCCGGGGATAGTTAACGAGTGGTTTTATAGTGGCCGCCTATCACCATTAAGCATCTATTTATTCACATCCGGAGCACTTCGTTACTACGGTGTAAGGCAGGGCTTTTCTGAGGACCTCGCGTGAATCTAACGTGGATCCGTAAATATCTTCTCATTAAGGAGTTACGAGATTAGGCTCCAACCGGCCGGCCAGCCGTCACTTAATTGGCCCATGGCCTGAGGAACGAACCAGCTATCCAAGGCTCCACCCGTTTGGCCAGCCGCGATACGAAGACAAGGGAATCCCGCCGCATGGACCGAGCGGAAGGAACACTCATCTGACCAGCGCTGTGGACAATGCCACAAACCCCTGCACTCACAGGGCTTGGAGCGCCTGCCATCTTTTTGTTTTGGGGGATGGGGCTGAGATGTTCTTGTCTATTTTTGCCATGCTACGCCATATGACTGCTGTTTTCAATCCGTTAAATTTGTGGTCATGGCGTCCTCGGCTGCTGTGTTGTGCAGCCTCAACGCCCCAGTATAAAGCGCACTTGTATCCCGAGAGAAGTACTTCTGGGTAAACGCGCCCGGCAAGCTTCCGGATAACATGCATCAATCTCTGCTTCGTGACAATACGGTAGAAGCTGATAACTGAGAAGCGGCGCGGCCGTTCTTAACAAGACTAGACACTTCAACAATGAAAAAAATCAAGCAAAAACTTTGGCGACCAAAAATGCTCTCTGTGGGCTTGCAATCTCCTCACTGTTCGTACCCAAAATTAAAGCGACCTCCACACTAATGTTAGACCGAGTGCCAGCGTATTTACCATCAGCCCGACCCCATTCAGCACTGACCCCGGGCGTCGGCCAGGCATCAAACGCCAATCAACGCCGTGGCTGGGCCGTCTCCAGTGAGTGGACCTTGGCTTTTTCGGCGGCCGGGCTGCTTCTGTTCAGCCGGGGGTCAGCCGCCCCCGGCGGCGGTCAGCCAAGGTGACCCGGTCTCACAACTGACCGGACCCCGTCAGGGCCCTCGTTACTCGTTTTGCAACAGTCGCCAGATTGGTCAGTTTAATTACGTCCCAGCAGGGCAACTGTCATTTTCGACCGCTGGAGCTAACATCGTCAGCTAGGCCTCTACCAAAGAGGAGGCATGAATTAGGCCAAGAGAGATCTATCCCATCAAAACGGTTTTAATAATGCATGAACTGAAATCTTGCCACCGCTGATCTCCATTTCCCTTCAACCTACGGCCTTGTGGGCACTTCACAAGTGTACCAGATACAAATGTCAACTACAAATTAAGGTATCAGATTACAGAAGTAGCATAAACCCGTATAAAGAGATTAAGTGGATCTTGATTTCACCATGCCGAGAAGGCATTCTGAATTGGGCCCACATCACGTTCATAAAATAAAGACGCACGCCTGCTTAAGACATAAATATGAATGCCACAGGGCAGAACTTTGGCGAATTCCCACAGAAAAATAATGGCATTCCTTTACGTCGACATCCACCCATCTTTCACCAGGCTCGTCAATGCCTGCACTGCCTCCAGACGCCACCCTGCTCTATATCCCCCAGTAGGAGCGGCAGCCCTGACACCCGTGTCGGCCGTCACGTCTCGCCGTAACGGTCTACAGCGTCACGACCCGTGACTGCATCACTGCATCGGTCAAAGCCGGTAACGTATGCAAACGACTTCATCTACATGCCAATGAATCGCGTCAAACGGCTCCACCGCTCATGTAAGACGTTCCATTCAGCGTCAGAGCAGCGAGGCGCGATAATGTCCGAGGAGTCCGCAGGAATGCCCCTAATAACACCGCTTATGACATCGCCGGCTCGTTGTGCCTTGTCGAATTCAATGAGGCCCGTCGTAAGCGCTTTGAACTCGATGGGCGGTCTCGTGTAACTAAACCGTAAACTGGGTTCCAGTTATGCCGCGCCAGGCATGAGCTCGACCTCTATTGTGATATTAACTTTATACTCTTCAGTGTGGTGTCAGTTCCACCGCGGTGCTGTTGAATTGCGCCTTTAGTCTTTCCTTTTTTGTTGCGTGATATCAATATCAATGTCACAGACCTCTAAAAAGGTAAGATTAGAAGACATTTTCCTTCGCCAACGGCTGTGGATCCTTTTGCTGGGGTTCAATGACGAAACAAATATCAAGGTAATAAGGTGCAGCCAACTCTGACTCTGTTGCGGAGGGGGATTTCGGGATCCGACAACGTCCATTCAGAGAACGTTTCGGCGTTTGAACTCGGAATCAATGACTGAGAAAGCAAACACTCTACCACTAACTCGTGACCCACATCGTAACTGTCCGCCAGACGCACACTTATCCTGGCACAAGACACAGCATTCAACCCCCTGCAAATAAACAATCGCAGGGGGTTCAGCCACGCACAGGCTGAGAAGGCTGTGCCTCAGGCGGCGCCGCCAGAGAGCGACAAGCTGACACGGATTCCACAGCCCGTCCGTGGCTGGTCCAGCTCCGACCTTCACCTGGCTCTACGCGCGGCTGCAGCAGATGGGCCGGACACGCCCCGCCGCCCGGCGCCTTCGCAGCTCCTCCTCCCCGACCGACGACAACTGGACCGTGGCGGCGTGGCGGCTGGGCTCGGTAGGTCAGCGGGGCGGGGCCGACGGGGCTAATGAGAGAGGCCGGCGCACAGACAGCGACACGCGTGCACGCTGAGAGGCGCCTGGGAATAGCACACTATTTTCTTTTTCTAGGCATCAGGACCCAGAAGAAATTCATTGGTGACGTTAAAAAAGACAGGAATATACCCTTCCAGGCGCTTTGCCATCCTGAGAAAATAAAAAAACTTGTCATCGCAGACACACCCCTGAGGGCTAAGTTACCTCCCAAAAGCCATTGGCGGTAAGGCTGAATAAATTTCAGCGCAGAGCTCTCAGACTAAAAAGAAAAACCACAGATAGGTGCATTCTTTGGAGTCAAGTCTGCCAAGTGGTAGTGGATAGTAAGCTCAATTTTTCGTTTTCCTTTGTTATAGCTTTTGAAGTCGAGGCGCCTTGCATTTATCATATACAGCCCAGAAGCCTTGGGGTCTAACGACACCCGAGCTGTAGAGGTCGTATGGCGTCGCCAACTCTCATCCTGTTGGGGGTGACCAAATTTGAAAGAAATGTAAATGTCCACCATATGAAAGGAGATAGCATAATATTATCTTTGCTCTATCGCACAGTCCTTTTGAATCCTGACAATAAACAACAATAATATGTAAGTGGTATTTCAATAGTAACTCGATATTTAATTGCGAGTGCCCGGGAACCCCCAAGGAGATAGAAGTTTACATCCCAGCATCATACCGCTCACTAAGGCCCAGGCAACAGCCCATCACTATTCGAGACCGTTCAGCTATCGTTTCCACTGACATGTGCCGTGCTATAAAAAATACAAAGAAAATTGTAAACCTTTTGGACATTCCAAAAACCTCTATCGCGGCTGGAAAGAATCTATTTACCTGCTTGCTGTTTCATTAGTGTTGTTCCCCATCATCAAACCAAAATTTCAGCATGCTGTATTATTTTGGTCAGAATGGAAATTTTTGCCTGAAAAATTAACATCTACCAAACAGTGCTTATTTTGTTAGGATTCACCATGTTTAATGCTTGACACGACTTATGGGGTCACTCACTACTTCAGCCCCACCAAATCAGTTCCAAATCAAAAGCTTAGTGCTGACATCTTGATTTATAGCTGTACACGACTATTGATAACTAATAATAAAAATAAGCAATAACTAACTAGGAGCGCGAGGACATCCGGGAGATCAATAGCAGAGTATTGTAGCACATAAACCAACATTTATGTGTATGTATGTAGCATATAGCCAACCAATTTTAGGCCTAAAGGTAGAGAGCCGAAAAATCACGGTTAGACGGTTGTGCACAGTGGCTTCTGTCTGCCTGGAACCCGGGTGGCGGCAGCATCGAAATGTGATAGGGAAATGGCCCATGCTGAAGGAATCAAATGAAGTTCATAACATTAAAATATAAATATCATCTCACGTAATTTCCCTGTGCATACTGTGATTTGCCTTGGATCCTCCTTGTTCACACGAAGAGACTTGGGTACTTAGGTGCCTATCCCTCCGCCTCAAATAATCGTTTTAGCATCTTAAACTCCTTGTGTTGCATGCGCTTGAAATGCCAGCTGGGCGTGTAGCCACATGGAACGTGTGTGTTGTATAGCCAGCTAGTGTCAATTCAAAAATAAAGGACTGAAAAGCTGCATAATTTACCTTAATACTGAAAAGTACTAAGAACTCGAAATCGGTACATGCAATTTTTCCCGCCAAGCTCATTCAAATACCAAACTCATTTAATGAACTCTTACTCATGTTTTTTTGCGCTATCAACACCACACACTATCAAGCACCTAACTCATATATCCATCCACCCACGTGCACAGAATATCTCCTACATCTGTCCCCCTCCCTCAGTATAAGAGCAGGCGCAACCACCGCCTTTCTCAACACCACGCATGTAGGTTTTATAATCCGCCACGCGACCCCTCCCCACCGATGCGCTTGGACTCGGCGCCGGCGGTTCCCAGCGTGACCTCTGTAACCTCTGTGCCCCGCAGGCAAACGGCAGCCGGTGGATGGCGACCGCTGATTGGCGGAGGCGCGTTCACATGTATTGCAAGAAATTCAACGGAAATTTATTCATGAAAATGATAAAACTTGAAATAGTTAACCATGAGATGCATCAATATCATATTTTTCAAACACTTCTAGCCATTATTTGCCCTTAACTGGCTTAGTTATCTGCTCCATTACCCAAGGCTGCTCTTCGGTACAGGCGAGACGGCGGTCAGTCAGCACAGGCTAGCCGGCGGCCTATTTCGCTGAAGTCAGTGTCGCGAAATGGGTTTCTGCTGAGTGGAGGAGTGGGGCCTGGCCCGAAAATAACTGAGGGAAGGAGGAGCGAGACGGACATCAAACTAAAACTTAGCTGTCGGACGAGTTATTAAGAGCTCGGAGTAATAGAGAGAGAGCTTCAAAAGTACAACCAGATAATATATCAGAAGAGGGGAGCACGTGCTCCTTTGCTCCGTATTGGATGGTGAAAAGGCACAAAACCTAACTCGGGACTCAAAATATTGTCTAAGTTTTAGAACATTTCACCTTTCTGACATCCTACCGCGAAAGCTAAGTCTCTATGGCGAAATTCAAAAGTCACAGGCGACAGAATTTGTTTGTCTAAGGAGGGTACCCTTAATGAATTCATCATACTAACATGGATTTTCGAAAGCCATTGGTAGCGCCCAAATCGGAAAACTATCAATTACGGCAGCGTTAAGAGAACCAGTGTATTATAAACATTATAAGCGACATCCCCTTTAAACGCATGAAACCAAGTTGCATTGCCTAATATGAAAAATACTAGATGACTGGGTACCACTGGCGGACACAGAGGGGAAAAGGGGCCATACCCCCAAAAAATGGCGAAATTTTCGCTGAATTTCTTAAACAACACTATATTCTTACGATGTCTCCAGAGTTTCCCCCTCAAGTGGAGCTCTTGCGTCCGCCCCTACTGGATACCCGACATCCAGATATATAAATTCACGCCTCAGCCCTGTAGGTAATTTCAAATTTCAGTTTGGCCAGATACTGCGCATATACCTAAGAAACAGAAGCACTCTTTAAGCATATAAGAACAACCCTTAATAAGAAAAACAACAGGAGATGGAATTAATGTTTTTGCTGTGTAATTTTGTTTGCGTATCTTACAATAAAACTGATAATTATTTACGCACGGAAAAGTAGTACTTTCCCTTGATTTATCCCAAAAGAATAACGAAAAACCAGTTTTGGGAAAAGCTTTTGCAAATCTTTAGGATAAAACGTAGCGAGAGCGGTGTAAGAAAGCAGCGGGTAGAGAAGTAAGGGCCATCCGTTACGCGATTTAAGAGTAGCGCCAGTAGCGGTAGGGTTTCAGCTAGACACGGTAGCGAGAGTAGCGGTTAGCGGTTTCAGCTAGACACGGTAGCGAGAGTAGCGGTCGGGGTTTCGGAAAAATTTGATAGCAGCGCCCACCGGTGTAAATCAGCGCATGATTTGGTTCGCTGTCGAACGGTGGGAGCGGGGACATCAAGGCGAGCTCGTCCTGTGAAATGGTGTTATTTATCGCTACTGTATGAGTGATAACACAAAAATGACAGAGGAAAACGTATACAAAAACCTTAAGTGGGGAAGAAATGGAAAAATAATAGTTTAAATCTGCAGTAACCGGCCGATAAAAGCGGACCGTGCAGCGACGACGACAGCAGAGGAGGACTGACAAAAGCACGGTATTGAAACAAAGAGTGAAGTTATTCGGTGAAAATATCCGGATGAAATCTCGTCCACGTGGAAGCTGGGCCAGTCACAGGTACCACTACCAGATGACACAGACCTTGAATACAATTACAATGCCATACCTGGCCGATGTCCGCCCCTGTATTCTTAAATAAAGCAAAGCAACAGCTGGGACCCACCGTCCAGACCAATACCTCTATAATGACCGAACGAAACACACTACTCGGTATCCCTTACCCACCTTCCATAAACTCCGACCGCCGCGACAAAGCGGGTCGTAAATAAGGCGAGGTGAGCACCTCTCCGGAGCAGCGGGTGCCGACCCCGGGCACCTACCGGCGCATACCAATCACCTGACGCCGGCGGCGTCTCGGCGGGCAGCAGAGGCGGCGTGGCGTGGGCGCGGCCGGCTTTCACTGCCCGGCGTGTGAAGCTGCCACCTCGCCCACAACCAGCAACACTGCCGGCCCAGACACGACACCGGAGTCGGACGCCGGCCTGCAGCCAGCTGCGTCCACTCTGCGACCGCTTGTCCGCTCGGGTACGCCTGCGTCTAATCATGCGGGTGCGGGTCCGCCCAGGTGCGTCTGCACCGGCTCAGGTGGGCACACGTGAGACCACGCAGCAGGCGACACTGCACAGAGCCTCTGCTGTGTTTTCCCCGCGCCGCCGGCGGGCGAAGGGTTCGTTTGTTAGGCAGGGGAGGGTGAGGGGGCGGATGCGGCAGGTGAGGGGTGCTGGGAAAGTAAGGAGGCGGTGGCGGGCGTCGGAAGCGGCATGTAAACGGTCAGGACCGCCGCGCCCGCTCGGAAAGTCAGAGTCAGGGCCGATAGTTACCGCCGATCGGAGTTGCTCGGTAAACAGGAGGGGTCCAAGATTCAGCGGGTTAGAGCCAGGACGAGACAACCTGGATTATCGCAATAAAAACACTGACGCCTCTCGTTAAGCCAACTACCAGCCACACACGTCTTCATCTCGGCGGGCTTTAGTGTTTTCTCTAACACTGTAGGGCCATAGAGGCAAAGGCCATACCATACTGAAAACACTAGTTCCCGTCCAAACAGCCATCGTGAGCATAGAAACCTGCTGGGCACAGTTCCAGTAAACGGTGGCGCCTTGGGCTACGCGCACAGTGAAGCAGCGGCGCCAGCGTTCTCCCGCCAGCAGCGCCCTGTGCAATTACCGGCGGTGCGAGGCGGACACCTCACAGGCATCAGGGAACCAACGAGGCATGGCGGCGAAACTGTACTGAAGGAGCCGGGACTGAACACCTCCAACGGGACCTGGCCAGAAACAATCACTTCAACTACAGCTAATGGGAGACTTTTCCCGCGGATGTTGGGAGCCCCTGAGCACAATTAAATCCAGAAGGGAGGAGACAAACAAGGCATTTCCCCCAGCCCTCCCCATTTTCCCGATTTTCTTTAATAGCAGTATGTTTCCCACGTTTGGGCCCCTTGCACCCCCTCTTCTCCCACCCCAACAGCCGGTGTAGAGCCGTCACTGGCTCCAGGTAGCAGGAGCACGACGATCTGGCGACGAGTTACGGATAGATTCCGACAAGGACACAGCTCGATGTTTAAATGCGGCAATATGCAGCAGGCAGGCGCTGTTAAAATTTCAGGAGCGGCACCCTCAGCACTTAGAACGGTCCGTAATGAGGAATACGGTGTCACACTGTTTTTACTCAAGCCTTCTGGTCCTAAATCTGCGAATGAAATGCAGCTGAAACCACTAAACCACCCAAAAACGAGCTTTATCCGACGAGCCCCAGAGGCACTAAACCTGTAGGAGAAGCCAAGCTAGGAAAAACCGTGAAACAGGTGCTTTTAAGAAAATCGGCTAGTCAGCTAAAAAAAGGTATAATTCGGCCGATTTGGAGGGAGAGACACAGTCAGACCGGACTTCCCCTGAATCCGCCCCGGATAGACCCAGTCATTAGACCCAGAATCGATCTCTGAACCAAGGGAAAAACCTAGCATCCTTTTTTAAAAGATTCCGATTAAAACAGCCTGCAATCCCATTTCACAACAATACAATCAGGATGCAGCAGTCGCTGAAATAAGTGGAAACGAGCGTTGTGGAACGCACAAAGGCAGTAAGCAAAACAAGGCATGTATGAGATCGGGTAGATACAGAGTTGTTTCCGGGGTTCACTGGTGCATTTGTGAAAAGAGCTCTGCGCGGCTGGGGTGGCCTTGGCGATTCGGCCCACTGCGGTACCGCTGCTGTAAATGACGCGCCATGGCTTGTCACAACCGTGCAGTTATAGCGGCATTGCACACCCGCGCTCATGGCAAACAGTCCGCTCCTGGCCAGGAAGCTAGCAGGGGGACACACGCAGGCAAGTTAGGATTTCCCACTCACTAACCTGGTACCGCCCTTATTTGTTTTTGTGCACCCTGATGAAACGGCCCTGTTGCAGTGAGCTGGAAACGGAGACCTCGGCAAAACCTAAACCCCCCCCCGACCGGACGTCCCCGAAGCGGGGCACCCGCAGGCGCCCCGGGGGGGCTCCAATCTGGGAACTAACGCCGGGCACACGCACTAAGAAACCCAAGCGACCGACCAGAGGCGGAATAGTTGATGCCAGAGACATTCAGTGAACGATGTAGTGGGAGTGCTGTATTTGTTTGTCTCTATGCTATTTAGATTAAAACAGTTGGTTCAAAACGGTGATTTAGTGATTATTGAGAAAAATCCCCAATAATATGTTTAGCTTGGGTGCCCTAAGTCCATTTTTGGTATACCTACAAAGATCGAACGTTCAGGGCTGCATGCCCAGGTGAGCTGCTTTCTAAACATGTATCTTCTGATTTGGGATCACTTTTCGAGAAAAAAACATCCGTGCCAGTCACCCATTAAAAGACCACCCGCTGAGAAATCGTCCCGTCATTAAGGTATCTGCGTGGTGGGTACACCCCAGTCCGGGACATAAATCTCCAACACGGCATTCCACGCGCAGCGGCCTTGCCGCGTGCTCAGTGGCTGAAGGCACCTCCAGCCGAGGGAGTCTCCGGCCGGATCCGCGCAGCCTCCTCTCCCCCCCCCGCCTCACCGACCTCCTCAACGCGGGGTACGCGCAGGAAGACCCCGAGGCGAGAGGGAAATAAAGTAAAGCCAGGTCAGGGAAAGAGTTGACATTTTTATCCACTTAAACAGGACTAGAGCGAGTCGGGGTTGGGCGTTCATAGTCGAAGTAGGACATGCCCCGAGGAACCCAGACAGTTATGGGTGGATCAGAGGGTTTAAGTGCCGCTAATTGATGCAACTATTGTAAATTCAAGTCCCAGCAGGTCTCCTAGATACGGTATAATTTGCTCCTAGCAGGTCCTCTTGATACGGCATAATTTGGTCCCAACAGAGCCCCTTGATACGGCGTAATTTGATCCCAGCAGATCTCTGGATACCGAGTGAGTTTGGTCCCAGCAGATCTCTCGATACGGCGTAATTCGGTCCCAGCAGATCCTAACAGGTCACGAGTTGGGGATGAGGTGGCTTTGTGGATAGCACCCTTGTCTTCTAAGCCACTGGTCCCGGGTTCAAGTCCCGGCGGAGCCTCTGCATAAGTCGATCTGATCCCCAAAATCCCTTCCAACAGGGTGAGAGTTGGCGACGCCGTTTGACCCTGGCAGTTGGTGCGTCGCTAAACCCCAACAATTATTATTAGGTCACGAGTTGGATTAGCAGTTGGTGCAGCGGCAGCTCCGAACACTCATTGCAGACCGAAACGTCGTTTTAATCTAGTGATCAATAGAATGATTATCCCCGACAATTAGCAAGGTACTGGGGTTCTCTCACGCATAACCGGATCTAGGATGATGGGGGGGGGAGAATAGAGCAACGGAGCTTAAAATCGTGAAAAATTGTATTTTCAAGAAAACGGGCAAAAATCATGGGGCTTGGCGGCAAATGCTTCTTCCCCTCCCCTGGGTCCACGCCTGCTCCCACGTCAAGGAACAGCCTTTGCATAATTCTATTGTAACGTCAATCGAAGCCGGCAATAACGCCAAGCTTGTTACTCTTCGATAGTCTTTAGTTAACCCGTCACTTTCGTATTTCCTTGAAGACAGAGGACGGCCGGAGAGCGTGTTACGTTCACCTTCACCCCAGGTCCGGGGTCAACAGCACCTCCGTCACCGCCGAGCTTCACCACCGGCCTGCAGGCAGAAACACCACGCACGACGCCGCGCCTCGCGGTCCGCACATTCTGGCTGCCTGCAGCTCTTCACTATCCGCCGGCGTTTTTTTCGCGTGACCAGCGCCATTCGCGTCACTCTCGGTCGGATACTTTTCCACCTTTGCTCGTGAGTTACCCACACGGAATTCCTCCGTCTCGGGAAGTGTTATTGATTGCCGGCGTATGCAGATGTACGCTCGGTTAGATGGCAAAGGTGGAGGCCGCAGATGGAGCGCGCACGATCGGAATAGTCGACGAAGCTAGTTGTTTGTGAAGAATAAGGCTCTGACTAACGCAGGCATGTTAAGTAGGTACAAGTCGGCAGGCTAGCCGAGATGAAGAAGTAATTGAATGGGATGGGTCAACAGAGCGCGCTTGGTAGGACGCGGTGTCCTCAATGGTCCAGTGCGAGTAGGGAGCTGGTAGCTTCTGGCCGAAACATATTCAGCGTAGCTACGCTGAATGTTTTCAGTGAGCACCGAAGCGCTGACAGCACCGTCAACTATAAACCACGCAAAATCGTCCTTATTCAAAGAAGCGTTCAAGAATGAAGGTGCGATGTCGGACGGCGGCACAAAAAGGGCTGGAAAACTGATAAAGTCACGGTTCAACTCCCGAAAAGCCCCCGGGCATGACATCTAATTTACAACTGAGCTAACCCCCCCCTAAATAATTTTGCACCCGAGAAACTACGGAACTTTTTACCACCTTCTATCAGCGATACAACAACACGGCGCATACTGGTTTGGCCACGTCAGCTTCAACAAGGCGACTCAGAGTCGCGACCCCGGCGCTCCCGCGTGTCGTGGGAGCGCTCCCGCTGTCCCGTCGGGTCCCGCGCCGGGCGCACGTTTTACCGAGCCACCCTCAGATAAGCGGCGGAACTGTATGATGAACGGCGACAATCATGGCGCGTCGGCTTCCGCAAACACGCAGACAGAGCCGGCGCAAACACAAAAACGGCGCAGCGGAGAGATTGAGGCGATAAGGCGCGGCCCGGGCCGGACCTCGATGAATAATACACGGTGCCGTGCCTGTGAAAGACGCCCCCTGCAGGCTGCATGCCGATACACGCATACAGCTCTTGTACACCGTGCATCACAAGCACCACCCGGCAAAGGTGAAGAAGTCAGCTGCGCCGACACAACGACCCACCTCGAGTAGTTCGACTTGATGAGGGCGATATTTCATGTGTTTTGAACCGTCCACAAACAGTCGAACTACACTTGGGTGATGGCAGCTCTCCTAATTGTTCGGGTTTAACGATGCACCAACTGCCAAGGTTATACAGCGTCACGAACTCTCACCAAGTTGACAGGGGTTTTGAGAATCGGCTGAACTTATTCAGAGGCTCCGCCGGGACTTGAACCCGTGACCCAGGGCTCAGAAGACAAGAATACTATCCACTGGCTCACGCAATCCAATGCAGCAGCTCTATGTAATAGACATATAGAAAAGGATGCGTGACAGAAATAGTACAAACATCCTGCACCCACTTTAAGGCCTAGCCTTACATTTGGCATCGACGATTTGCAAAGACTAAAGTGACTGGAAAAATCACGCAACTTTACCAGACTCTGAAAACCTAGACGAAACATGACTGAACGAAAGCAAGTGATGGCAGGGTGAATCAAATCGCATTGATACAGTGCGTCTGTACTGGATCGCTTATATCCACCCTACATTTATCCATATCAATATTAACCAGCCGGGAGGGATGGGGAGCACCCGTGACAGCAGAGTGCACCTATGGCATCAAACGGTGGTCGCGCCGGTTGGGGGTGCCTGCTGGCCACGCACACCCTACACGGATGCTGGGAAAAACGGCAGCGCCGGTGCGGCGCCCACGCGGGACTGCCGTGAAAGTACGCTACCGCTGCCGTCTGACGGTCCGTCATCGCCGCCGCCGCCGTCTGACGTGTCGCTTACTTCCGTCGCTTCCGACTGCCTTCACTCTTCCTAGTCTCTCACTCCTACCCTCCCCCGTCTGCCTCTGCCGTGCCGTCTGACGGTCCGTCATCGCCCCGCTGCCGCGTCTACGGCCCGCCACGCCGCCGCTGCCGTCTGACGGCCCGTCATCGCTGCCGCTGCCGTCTGACGGTCCGTCATCGCCGCCGCCGCCGTCTGACGGCCCGTCAGCGCCGGAGAGCGAACCCCGGCTGCACCCGGGCCGTCACAGGTGATCGGGTGAGACCCAGGTCAGGGAGCATACACACTTCTGGTAAAGTCCATCAGGGCCGGCGGCAACGGTTTGTAAAAGCCCGAGGCATGTGTCAGCCATGGGGGAGCGCGGGAGTGAAAACACCGGCCGGACACTGTGATTAGAGTTTCGTTTTGTTCTCCGGTTCCCACAGACGCGCCTGCCCAGTAGGTTATAAACCTGACGCGAGTGACAGTGTGGCGATGTCGTTCTGCCCGACAGCGGGCGAAGACGACGTAAGGCACGTGCGACAACCAGCTTTTATCAAGAAAGTTTAGAGATGCCTGGTATTTATGATGGTAATTATTATTAGAACCCATAACAACATTCTGTCTGAAATTTCAAAGCGTTTCTTATTTGGCGTAAAACGTTATGTCCGGCGATATAGACTAGCAATAATATTTGAAAGCATCCATTTACATGCACCCTATTTCCTAATTTCCAAATTGTTCTTCTTCTGTGAGCAGGAATCGCTGAAATGCTCTTGAAACATAGATACATTCCATGAAATCACTCGTTCCACACGATCGGGATCATATCACGACGAGCAATTTGCTCAAAATTTGCTTTCCACCCCACCCGTCCGCCCCGGTCATTACGCATTCCCCGTACACCAGATTCCAGCAATCCCTCTACAAGGCATCCGATGACCTTTCGTACTATTGCCGTGGTCTTTATTAATAGGGCGTCCCAGACCTTCGCAATGTTTCAAAACCCCACCGTGCGTCGACAGGGCCCATTTCGACAGTGACCCCGTCCGCGACCTATTCGGTAACCCGGCTGACGTGTAACAATTGCTACTCCCACCCGGCCCGGGAAAGCCGTATTGTGCGAATCGCCGCACACTCGACGCTACCGAGAACAAAAAACACATCCATCTATTCAGAGTTAACTCCGCTTCCGCTGATGACTCCATCCTTCCCCGGGGCCGACGTGTCGCCGGATAATCCAATCCCGCCGAAACAACCACCTTTGTACACTTCCAGACCGCGGCGACCGTTCACACCTCATCGGCCCTCGCGCAGCACTCGTAACCCGACGCCGAACGGAACTGGGCGGCGGCGGCCGCATTTCTGCATCGGCTACCTAACACGCCGGCCGGTGACGGGGCGCGAATAATTCAGAGCACAGTCACGCCGACGCCGCCGACGGGAGCGCGCACAATGGCCGCAGCCGAGGGTTTACGGTACCCGTCATCACCGACTCTTTATCCGACGATACGTCTGCTGATTGTTTCCGAGTCACGCGCCGCGGTGTCACGCGGGGCGGTCCGTACACGCCAGACGTGACACACACAGCCCGGTCCTCGGTACAGCGTCAGACTTGTCACATATAGGCCCGGTCCTCAGTCCAAGCCAGACATGGCACATATAGGCCAGTCCTCAGTCCAAGCCAGACTTGGCACATAGAGGACCGGTCCTCAGTCCAAGCCAGACATGGCACATAGAGGACCGGTCCTCAGTCCAAGCCAGACTTGGCACATAGAGGACCGGTCCTCAGTCCAAGCCAGACTTGGCACATAGAGGACCGGTCCTCAGTCCAAGCCAGACATGGCACACACAGACTCGGTTCTAAGTCTGTACCAGCCTGTAATCTACACCAGACTTGTCACACATACCCGGTCCTAGTTATGCATCAGACTTGTTCACATATAGGACCGGTCCTCGGTATACGCCAGACATGGCAATGGGACTCTGCCGTTTCGTGCCGCAGTGAGAGCTATTTTATTGTCACGGTGATAGCGATTCTTCTTAACACATGTCATTTCATGGTTAGGTTTTTAAGTGTCTCGCCAGACTTGCTAGAGGCTTTTATTTTATTTTCTAGGTATTTGTTTTAGGAAAATTTACTGTTTTTATGTCTCTGAGCTTGTTGATAGATTTCCTTACGAATGCGTGAATGACGGTGTGATGAGTCTTGTACCCACTTTTAGATTTCGTTTTAAACAACTTGACGTGCCGAGTGAAAAACCATGTTGAATGGATCTCAGACAAAATAAACTACTACTACAGACTTGTCACACACAGACTCGGTCCTGGACTGGGCGATGGCCCTCGGTCAGTTCTCCTCTCGCTGATCAGTTTCGGAGCTGTCTCTTAGTCCTCGACTACGCCCAGTTTCTCCCAGCACGACACTTGGACGTCCTACCACCAACGCCCAAGTTAGACGCCGGACGTCCTACCACCAACGCCCAAGTCAGACGCCGGACGTCCTACCACCAACGCCCAAGTTAGACGCCGGACGTCCTACCACCAACGCCCAAGTCAGACGCCGGACGTCCTACCACCAACGCCCAAGTCAGACACCGGCAAATGAAACAAAGATGCGACGATTTTGGGGGTTAGAGCAGAAGGGATTTCCACTGTGGAGGGAGGCAAGACGGGCGCAGGACTGGTGATGACCGGAGCGGAGGGGTGGGGTGGGGTGGTAGGCAAATTTTGAGCAAATTGCTTGTCTTTGCAAATGTAAAGAACGATGCAGTTCTTTTATACCAATACATTTACGTAGATCCACGCAGATAATAGGGGGAAAGTGCAAAAAAAACTACGCCAAGTACCCCAAAATGTTTGGGGCACGCCCCTTGATATGCGAATTGGGGGACGCGTCCCCCGTCCCTCCCACTTTCAACGCCCATGGTTCTAGAGTGTATGGATATTAAATCACATACCTATGTCCCCACTACAGTGCATTTTCTCACCTTCTCAGTGGGGCCAAAGAGAGAGAAGGGCACACTTAGGCCTTCAAGGACCCACCTGGACATTTCGTTTTTCTACTGCGCACACCAAACTTTGTTAGAGGACCATACGATATTTAGCGAAGGGAACAGAAGTCTTTGCCGAACGAAGAACATGCCTGCAGGTGTTTGGTACTAGAAGTGCACTGGTCCCTAGTGGAAGAAAACCGGCAGGGCTGAGAACCAATGGGTGGGGCTGGGAACCAGAAATGGTCCCCAGTTGGCATAAAACGCCCTGCCTCGCTGCGGTTTCAGAAGCAGAGGCCAGTTTCCCTAAACGTTGTCCAAATTCCTCGATACCCATCGAATAGCACAGGGAAATAACACAGAACCAGAGCGGGACAGAGTCACAGAACCAGGGCGGGACAGAGTCACAGAACCAGGGCGGGACAAAGTCACAGAACCAGGGCGGGACAAAGTCACAGAACCAGGGCGGGACAAAGTCACAGAACCCAGAGCGGGGGACAGAGTCACAGAACTAGGGCGGGACAGAGCCATAGAACCAGAGTGGGACAGAGTCACAGAACCAGAGCGGGACAGAGTCACAGAACCAGGGCGGGACAGAGTCACAGAACTAGGGCGGGACAGAGTCACAGCAACCAGAGCGCGGGACAGAGTCACAGAACCAGGGCGGGACAGAGTCACAGAAGCCCCAGCGGAGGACAGAATCACAGAAGCCCCAGCCGAACAGAGTCACAGTAGCACGAGCGGGGGGTGCAAAGTCAAAGTAGCCCGAGTAGGAGAGAATCACAGTAGCCTGAGCAGAACATAGTCACCAGGGGCGCCGCCACGGAATTTTCGCAGGGGGGGACAGACCCGGGCTGGTGCTGACCGGGGGAGGCGAATTTTGAGCATATTCGGTAACTGACAGCATTAATGACCATTGACCTAAAAATTTGGGGGACGTCCCCCCTGGTTGGCCAACAGGTGGGGGACGCGTCCCCCGTCCCCCCCCCGCTTTCGGCGCCCGCTGTCATCGGAAATGATTTGAGTCCAAAATTAGGTTTAGTGCCTTTTCACCATCCAACATGGAACAAAGCAGTACGTGCTTCCCTCTTCTCGTATATTATCTGGTTTTACTTTGGCAGCGCTCCCATTACTTCACACTCTCAAAAACTCGTCCAACGGTTAAGGTTTAGTTTTATGTACCTACGTCTCTCTCCTCTCCTTCTGTTGTTACCTTGGGGCCGGGGCCTACTCCTTTTCACTAAGCAGACCCTATCTCGCGACTCACCTGACTTTAGCGAACTCGGCCGCCGGCTAGCCAGTGCTGACTCTGCCGCTGTCTCGCCTGTACCGAAGAGTATCGGATGGTGGCGCAGATAATCAAGCCAATGTAGGGAAAAATATGACTCGGAATGCTTTAAAAAGAGCATGTTAATATAAATCTTGGTTTATGGTTTAAGCTCTATCATTCTCATGGATAAATTTCCGCTGAATTCCTCGCTATGCAAGTGAACGCGCCTCCACCAATCAGCAGCCGCCATCCGCTGGATGCCGATTGCCCGCGGGGCACAGAGGTTAGAAAGGTCACGCCGCTGGGCGCCGCTGGCGCCGAGTTCAAGCCTCGGTGGGGAGGGGTCGCGTGGCGGATTATAAAACGTACGCGTATGGTGCTGAGAATGGTGGTGGTTGTGCCTGCTGTTCGACTGAGGGAGGGGGACAGGTGAAGGAGATATTCTGTGTACATGGGTGGATGCATGGGTTATGTCTTTGTGCAGTGTGCGGTGTCGGTATCACTGGAAACATGCGAATGAGACCATTAAATGTGTTCGGTATGTGAACACGCTTGGCGGGTAAAATTGCAGGTACCGATTTAGAATCCTTAGTAATTTTCTGCATCGGGGTAAATGATGCAGCTTTAATTTTTTACATTGCCAAACACTTGTTGACAATACAACACACACGGTACAAGTGGCATAACGCTTAGCTGACATTTCATGCGTAGGGATTAAAACCTAAGTCTGACCGTGTCAACAAAGAGGATCCAAGGCAAATCAAAGTATGCACTGGGTATCAAGTGAGAAGGCATATATATTTCAATGGCATGACCTTCATTCAATTCCTTCAGCATGGGCCGTTTCCTTGTCACATCCTCTCGATTCCGCCGCCGCCCGGCTTCCAGGCAACCAGAAGCCGGGAGGCTGACGAAACCAGAGTGTAACGCAGCGGCTTCTACAAGGGTTAGATACAGTTTCTAAACATCGTTTGAAAGCTCTTGAAAAATATACATACTGTCATCCATATTGAGGTCAGATCGATCCCAAGGTCGTCAGATGTCACCAAAGGTCACGGTTTGCGAAGTTGTTTGTGCCTTTAACTTTTGAACCGAACAAGATACAGTCCTAAATTTGGTAGCATAGTAATGACATGACCCAATGATTCGAACAGTATGTAACATGGCCTTGAAAGGTCATTATTTGACCTGGACTTAGGGTCAAGGTCAGAATGTGACCTTACAAGGTCATGCCGCATGGTATTTGAATCCTTCGGTCAAGACAAACACATTTATGTGTTTTTTAATCCAGTTCTCTGGTTCTCGAGATGTAAAATATTTTCTAAATGAGTATAATTTGACCCAGTTTGACCCACTGTAAGGCCACAGGTCAACGGATACGCTTCAAACTCGGATCCAGAGTAGAAGAGCGTACGGTGCTTCCAGCGCCGTTTCAATTTTTCCGTATCACCTCCGGTTCCCGATATTGTGCGGTGTCCCATCACACCCCAGGTGGTGGTGTCTATGAAAAGAGCCCAGGCGGTACCGGGTTAATGAACAGTACCATATTAGGGTGTGAATATTTATCTCTTTGGAGCCCGGACACCTGTGATGAAATATTCATTTAGTGTTAGAATATCCTTCAAATTTTATTGTTAATCATTTTCAGAATTCAAAAGGACTGTATGATGGCCAAAACAAAAATACAATTATGTTTTATCCTTTCATGTGGCGGTCAGCTACTTTTTTCAAATTTGGGCAGCCCAATGATTTTTGGGAATCCACACCCCTGCACAGTAGCCCGAGTGGGGCAGTCATGGCCGCCCGAGCGGGGCAGAGTCATAGCAGCGCGAGCGGGACAGTCATAGCAGCCTGAGCCAGACAGAGTCATAGCAATGTGAATGGAAGGGGGTCACAACAGCGCGAGTGAGGGAGGGTAAAGGGTAACAGCAGCGCGAGAGGGGGAGGGTAAAGGGTAACAGCAGCGCGAGATGGGGAGGGTAAAGGGGAACAACAGCGCGAGAGGGGGAGGGTAAAGGGGAACAGCAGCGCGAGAGGGGGAGGGTAAAGGGGAACAGCAGCGCGAGAGGGGAGGGTAAAGGGTAACAGCAGCGCGAGAGGGGGAGGGTATAGGGTAACAGCAGCGCGAGATGGGGCGGGGGGTAACAGCAGCAAGAGCGGGGCAGAGTGACAGTAGGCCTAGCGGGGATGGACTTACAGCCGAGAGAGAGAGAGGGAAAGGGTCACAGAGAGATGTGATAAGTTTCACAGCGCCAAAAAGTCACTGCATGAGCGACACAGCGGTGTCACAACAAGGGACTGCTATAGGGGCTGCTCAATAGCCTTGAGGAACGGGAAATGGCAATTGGAAAATAATGTCAAATTCTAGAACTACTATTTTCCACGTTTCTCGTTTGTCACGAGCGAGTTGACGATGTCTTCCCTGGTAACACATCATTTTGAGGTTTCTTTTTCGAAAACCCACATGACGATATACTCGGCGGAGGATGTTACCCACGTCCTCGCGCGAGTTTCACAGCGCGTGTCGGTGGCGATGTGCCGATGACTGAGCCTGGGAACGGGACGGTGACGTTAAACGGCGGCGCGGCACCGCCCCGGCACGCAGCTTTCCTGCCGAGACGGGAGTGGAGAGGCGGGGACCGCGCGGCGGGGGAGACGGGCCGGAACGGCGGCGGAGACACCTGAGCCGCCTCGGCCGGAGCGGGTGGGCGGTGTAGCCGCAGCCGATCACCGGGTCCTCGCCGTAGTCGTATAAACAAATAGATAACACATGGAAAGCTCTGGTGTGTAGAGAGGTGACACTGGAGTGTTCTGGCTGCCTCCCGTGACCACTTCCCCTGCATCCGTGACGTCGGTGTGGTAGCAGTGTTAATCGGGTCCCAGCTCCGTAATCACGTCCACCGGCCGCCAGCACACAGTGTTTGGGCGGAGGTGTCGCTGAGCCGGCGTGACCCGGGTAGCCGGAGACCGCCGCAGGGCAGGGCCGCTCCACTGCTGCGCGCACGCCGCCGATATTTACGGTGTTGTTTGTTCGCTGCAGCTCGGGCTCAAGTGCGCGATGTTTTAGGTCATCACGGCCACACGGCGACGCCGAGTGAATGCCTAAGTGACACAGCGGGACATCCGGCATTCAATGACGGAGGAACTTGCACTCTATTCGGCACAATCTTAATATCTTTTGTTCTCTTCTCTTCCCGCACTGCTTCCCTAGCAATTCTTAAAAAACTTCAACATCAACACTTGACGCTATGCTCAAGTGTTTATCGACATGAACCCTCACTCGTTAAACGTTTTAGGGGGTGAAAGGGGCTGTCCTATGGCGGTGTCAGTTATAATCAGGCACTTAAACCACCACCTTCTGACCCAAAACCAGTTTCCATACACACAAAAAAACACCAATACCTAATGAAAAGAAGCCGTGACATCACCCTCCGGGTATTTCACCCTTTATCCTGTTGAGAGGAGGGGTGCATACTGACTTCCCCGTTTTATCCATATGATATGGTAAGGTTAGCAAATGGCATCCAAAGCTTGTGACGAACAATACGAAATAAGTCGACCGGTTTACAATAAGTCTTCTACATACTTCCTCGCCTTTTGCCAGTCAGCGTTGTAAATGGAATTAAGGTAATCCTGCTCTCGCACGATCAATAATAAGCATCACCATGAAATGAGCGTTAATTTCATACTCAGTAGAGAGCGCCAGTCGAAATGGGCGGAGCCTGGTTCCACTCTCCAGAGTAAGTCGATATGCCAGCGGCTGCGTGTCGCAGGCGACGGGAGCGGGGAGGGGGCAGGCGACGGCAGGTGAGCAGCTGACGGAAACGAGGGGGGCAGGTAACAAAATACCATTCTCCTAATGAGGCGAAGCGGGGAGTTCGCAGCACGGACAGCCAGCACGGCAGGGCAGCCGCCGCAGCAGGACAGTCAGAGCAGCAGGACAGCCGGAGCAGCAGGACAGCTGGCGCGGCAGGACAGCTGGCGCGGCGGGACAGCCGGAGCAGGACAGTCAGAGCAGCAGGACAGCCGGAGCAGCAGGTCAGCCGGAGCAGCAGGACAGCCGGAGCAGCAGGACAGCTGGCGCGGCGGGACAGCCGGAGCAGGACAGTCAGAGCAGCAGGACAGCCGGAGCAGCAGGTCAGCCGGGGCAGCAGGACAGCCGGAGCAGGAAAGCCGGAGCAGCAGGACAGTAAGCGCAGCGGGACAGCCGGAGCAGCAGGTCAGCCGGAGCAGCAGGACAGCCGGAGCAGCAGGACAGCTGGCGCGGCGGGACAGCCGGAGCAGGACAGTCAGAGCAGCAGGACAGCCGGAGCAGCAGGTCAGCCGGAGCAGCAGGACAGCCGGCGCAGCAGGACAGCCGGAGCAGGAAAGCCGGAGCAGCAGGACAGTAAGCGCAGCGGGACAGCCGGAGCAGCAGGTCAGCCGGAGCAGCAGGACAGCCGGAGCAGCAGGACAGCTGGCGCGGCGGGACAGCCGGAGCAGGACAGTCAGAGCAGCAGGACAGCCGGAGCAGCAGGTCAGCCGGAGCAGCAGGACAGCCGGCGCAGCAGGACAGCCGGAGCAGGAAAGCCGGAGCAGCAGGACAGTAAGCGCAGCGGGACAGCCGGAGCAGCAGGACAGCCGGAGCAGCAGGACAGCCGGAGCAGCAGGACAGCTGGCGCGGCGGGACAGCCGGAGCAGGACAGTCAGAGCAGCAGGACAGCCGGAGCAGCAGGTCAGCCGGAGCAGCAGGACAGCCGGCGCAGCAGGACAGCCGGAGCAGGAAAGCCGGAGCAGCAGGACAGTAAGCGCAGCGGGACAGCCGGAGCAGCAGGACAGCCGGAGCAGCAGGACAGCCGGAGCAGCAGGACAGCTGGCGCGGCGGGACAGCCGGAGCAGGACAGTCAGAGCAGCAGGACAGCCGGAGCAGCAGGTCAGCCGGAGCAGCAGGACAGCCGGCGCAGCAGGACAGCCGGAGCAGCAGGACAGCCGGACAGCCAGTGCAGCAGGACAGTCGGAGCAACATGACGGTCAGAGCAACATGACAGCCAGAGCAACAGGACAGCCGCCGCGGCAGGACAGCCAGTGCGGCAGGACAGCCAGTGCGGCAGAATAGCCGGTGACCACTTCGGGCATCAATAACCAGGCAGATCTGAGCACCCCTACCCGAGGATGTTTCTATCATATCACAAAGGGAAGGAAATTTCTGTTTGATCGAAGAGCCGTACGCTAGACGATTAAACACAATCCCTATTCACAAGCAGCTTAATTCTTTGAACGCATACTTTTAGAAGTCCATCAGCGAGATCATGGGGGGGGGCAGGACACTCCGGACCAGGTCTTCCAAATTTTGGGATTTTGGTGTCTTAGTTAGTTAAGGGCTTTTTATAAGCCTTTGCCCGCCTCTAAAGTGTGGGGAGAATTTTCCGGGAGGGGTGTTTACTGTAATGTCGCAGAACAAAGGGACGAATCTTATTTCAAGAATGGGTCGCAAGTGTAGCAACACTTAGGAAGGAGATTTTGGTGTCTGGTTTGCGGATCATATATGTATTAATTAGCTCCCGCTGACCAACGTCAGTGAACAAAATACTTCAAAATGCACGTGATTCAATAGTTAAATTGTTCTTTCAGAACGGGAAACTTTATCATCGAAATATATCCGAGAAAGAAACATGCCAGAGAAACAATACCTGTCTCATTTTTGGGGTCACCGGGAACAGTTTAATGACCTGTCTGGCTCGAAGTTGGTCACCTGATCATATATCTACATGAAAAAGGGACCAGCCTTATCAATAAGCCAAAGAACTCGATACCAACTGTTATTCGGCGTATGACGCCACAAAAAGCAGTCCTGACAACCCAGGCCTGACCTCCAGCAGTTTTATTGCGCAAGTGTGGGTCGCACGTGCGTGGTCTCGGTAGCCACCTCGCGTCGGCGCCGCCAGCCGCCGCCAGACCACCTTCCCGCCAGCTGTGTGCCGCGTTCCCAGCCCGGCTACTGACCTGCCACCGTGGGAGTCTTCCCTGTTGCGGAGGTGCCTTACCACGGCGAGACGCCGCCGCCCGCCGCGCACAAAGGCTGCGTCACGCGCGTCACTGCGGCACGGCCGTGACGCCGCGGTGAAGGGTCACGTGTGACCGGGGGTGACGGCGTGTGCAGAGGCACGTCCGGCACCCCCCCCGACATTCTGTCACGTGGCGGTGTGCCTACGCACGCCTGTGCTGTCCGCCCGGTGACAAGCCTCCCATTTCTTCACTTTGACAGAGCAGGGCTGACATTCCACATAAAAGTTAAAAATAAATGAATAAAATGTGACCCCGTTATAAAGTCAGACATGGCCTTTAATATTGAACTCTTTTAGGGAGCAAGGTCATTATCTTAGGTTCCCAAACATTATCTCTGCACACCGAGCGCGGCACACGTCGTCCGAATAACAGATGTCCGGATATCCGTATGGGACTGGAAACGGGATGTAATGCGACGGGATTTGATGGAATGGGATTTGATGGGACGGGATATAATACGACGGGAAGTGATAAAGGATCAGAGCTGATGGGGGATCGTGATGTGATGGCACGGGATTTAATGGGACAGGGTGTCATGGGACGGGATATGATGAGGGATCGGAATGTCGCGGGATGGTAAGAAGCTGTCCAGTTTTATTTGTCACGGTACTGACAGAGCACGTTTTCTGAAAATGTCAACCGGACAGATGGAATGGAGTGGGACGGGACGGAGACGCCTTTTGGATGCATTTCCCAGGACAGACTAAAGCAACACAAAATGGTCTTAATGCTAAAGTGTTGACCTATGTTGACCTCTAGCCAGCGGGGAGGCTGCTCGCCAGCTGGCGTAAGCCTTTCTAACCACACAAAAGCGCTCAAACACAAATCACAGACAGTGATGGTTATGGACGGTGCGAGCCGAGCAGAGCCAACAGCTCCATTACCATGCCGCCGCCCGTGGATGAGGTACAGGCCACTGGTCGGGCTAAACGCCGGCTGTCCGTTTTCCCCGGCCACCGCGCGGCCGCAGACCACCGCTTACTTACAGCCAATGGCGGGTCACGGAGTCTGTGGGGCGGGGGCCGGGCCTTCCGTGCGAATTTGCGATTACATGTTCAAGTAATCGTCAGACAGAGGGAGCATATTTCTCTACTGAACAAAGTTTTGCCAGATAAATATCCTTAGGAGGGATCTTCGATCAAATATTTCGCCCACGACATATCATTATGGCCTAAGCAGTTGGTCCGTCGTTAAACCCCCTAAAATTATATCATATTCCCCATTATTGCCCACTTCAGTGCAAACAACAGTCTTGATAGACTGTTGTTGGGCAGCTTAAGTGGAAAGGCCAGTTTCTTCACCTTTACAGGGTGGGCTGGGGCTGGGGAACAGCCCCCAAGACAACGTCCCCTGAGTAATTTCTGGGCCTGGAAAGAAACAAGTCTGCGTCTGCCACAGAGTCGTTACAGCCCCGCCGAAGTGGTTTGGAAGGCCAACACGTAACACCGGCCGTCAGCCCAGCCGGTCCGATTTCAGCGGTTTGCCTCTGAAATTTCCAGAGAGGCAGCTGCCCGATTGCAGGCTAGGGTCTGTGGCGGGAGATTATGGCGGGAGTTTGTGGCGGGAGATTGTGACGGAGCCTCACGTGTATTGAGCGGCCGGCCGGGCCCTCCCACGACAGTTAGTGGCAGACTGTAGCAGTTATTCATAGCCGCACAGCTTTCGTTTTCCCATGGGACGATTCGCAATCGTGTGCGATAGTCGACTGGAAGGCGGAATTGAGCCGGGCTGCGGTCGCGCCGCTGCCTGCCGCAGTCAGCCCGCCCCGCAACGCGACGCAACAGCCTATCGGCGCCGCGCCGGAACAGAGATGAAAGGCTTTATGCATGTCCCGGTGCACTCGAGCGATTCGTTAGCTGGTTGTTAGGGCGTGAGTTTCACTTTACGGCATGACGGGAGTTTTTGGGGACAGCGGCTCTGCAAGTCCTCATGAACACCGTGTCGAGATAAATCTGTGGTGCAAGTCCGCCCTGCGGCTGGTACACAAACAAAAACCCCACTGCACGCCAATGCACTGCAATTTTCACGATCTATGACAGCGAGTGGAAGTAAAAGTCCAACAATGGGGCATGCCTGTGTCACCAGGTCCCACACGTGCAGCCTTGTTTGGTCTGCAGCACGCGGAAGTATCGCTCCAACAATGGCAGCTGGCAGCAGCAGTGCTATTTCGCTCTCGCTGGCTCGTGCCGCCGGACGACCGAGTGTATCCGCCAGTGTTCTAGCCGCTGTGCACAGAAACACGGCACGGCGGCCAAGGACAAGGCCACTGCTGCAGCCCAGTTATCGAGAGTGCCAGCTGTAGGAACGGCACGTTCGTAAGGAGCGGGAATTACCGCTGGGTCGGTGCTAATCTGTTGATCACTGTAATCAAGGCAATCACGGGTTTCCGGCAGCTCCGACGCGCTAATAACCTTGACTGCAGGCCTCCCCCAGTTTCCGATGTCTGACTGCCGTATTTTGGCATCGGGTGCAGAGAAAGAGAACGTCAACGGCCGATCAAATACATTGGTGAACGAGCTTTCGCTGCCTCGTGATGCATTCACACAGGACGCAGTCACGCATGTTACAGTCCAATGACGATGTCCTGCTCTGTGCATGACAGCTCAATGCTTCTGTTGACAAACTACACAGAAGTCAGCTGCGCTCAGGCGCGGCCGGCAGCGTCTCTCCCAGCCGTTTACAGGTGGCGTCTGGGCCGTTTTCACGGCGGCTCCGCTGGGGTTTGATGGCCGGCTGTATCTGGGCCGTGGGAGCTAGAGATATCTGACATCAAATCACAGACCGACCGGTGATGGGGGTGGACACCTGATGAGGGCCTTCAGGACGCACGGCAGCCGCCAGACCGCCGGTCTCAGCGGAGGGAGAGTGAGCGAGAGCGTGACACGCACTGGATAATCTGTCTGTACTCTCGTTACAGACGAATTAGAACAGAAAGTGGTGGAAGGGTGTGAAATTGGTAGATCACATTTACTGACATCAAAGCGCGCGTGGCTCTCCCTTTTAAGACCCACAAACGTCACTATTGTATTGTTATCGCCAGGAATATATTGATTGCATGCTGCGCATCGTAAAATTAGTGTTATCCTGTATCTGGAATGTTTGAACCGCTGTTAAACTTGAAAAAATCGAAAGGAAATTTAAAAAGCAGACGAATTCTTGGACAAATTTTAGGGCGCACGTAAAACAGAATTCAGCAGCAAGTGGCATACGGGGAGTTACTAGGCATGCTGTTACTGTATGGGAAACTTCATGTCTCACATGCTCAAGATTGCTGGTTTCTGGAGGCCGAAATGAGGCTTCTAAGTTTCAACGTGCACTTCCGCAAAAATATACTAAACAATACTAGTGAAATACATTTACTTCAAGGCCATCACACTGAGAAATTCATTTCCCTTTCAAGCATCCTTCAAAAGTGAATGCCACATCACTTCTCCATTACAAAACCTGCTTGAATCTAACCGCAAGGACGCATTGGAGCGGCCGTTCATTCGCACAAAAAGAGAGGCAATCGGCAGCTCCCGTCATTTTTGCACAGAGAGCGTGGACGGTGGGCTTGCAGTGGCCATCGGTGTCGACTGGTGGGACCGGTCCCGGGGCCAGTCTCGGGACCGGTCCCGGGGGGCCAGTTTCGACAGGGGCGTCAGTGTCGACAGACTCCACAGCTGGTACAGTTGGCGCGGAGGCCGCACGAGACCGCAGCTCGGCTCCGCTGCCGGAGACAAGCTGGAGCTCGGCAAGTACATGGAACGAATCCCCCGGCAACGCTTCATCCTTTCTACCAGGGGAAGAACGTTCTCAACAGTGCACGGTAGTATAAGCATCGGGAGAGAGGGCTAGCGAGAGCATCTTTAAGGTTCTTTCTTGCATTATTAAAGCCACCTAAGCGACATAGACAAATCCAAGAAAACTCATATCCTACCCTCCACTTCTCACCAGGGTCTTTCAACTCTGGCCACATTGGGTACAAAATATTAAAGTTTTGCACACAATATGTGCCTGGGTGATAACGAGCCCAGATTGGTCGGGTGTTGGTTTTAGCACGGATAGTTTGCCGTCATCAAAGGTTTAATTTTCACTGGCCCACTCACTCCTCCCTCGGTGGCGACGCCCATACACTGAATACATTGAGACATTCAACATCCGAAGAGTTATACCCTGGCCCCTCTTCCATGTCTGTCATTGCCTCTTTCACCAGCCTCCTTCGGATCCTTTCCTTCATTGAGGTACCTGCAAAACCTTTTTTGTGTCGGGAGCACAGCGTTTGAACATGGATGCAAGTTTGAAACTGCAAATACATGTTTTAAGTCTATCTCTTACTTAAAGGTAATTTCTTATCAGGACGCCTGATAAAAGTTGCCTGAAAACTAGATGTTTAGAGTTAGGGTGTCCTTCAACCGCTACGGAATTAATTAAGTCAAGGTATTATGCAATCACTTTAAAAGTAATTATCTGTCCCGACGCCGATGACGGTAACTCGGTCCCGGCTCTGGACCATGGTGATCGTCGCCATCTGCCACGCCGGGGCAGATGAGGAAGGTAAAGGTCGTCAGCGACGGTCGGACACGGCCCGCCAAGGCCGCGCCGGGGTGACTGGTGAGGCGCCAATTACGCGCGCGCTGCCCGCCGGCTGTGGCGACACCGCCGGAACGGCCGCTGCCACTGCCTGGTTACAGAGGTGAGCCAATGCAGCATTGGTCTGACAACACGGCCGGTTTGGCCGTGGTTTTGGTGGGGGTGAGCTGATACAGCTCAGGCTCCGCATCAAATGAGAGGGGCAATTCCTCCCGTTTGGTTTGGAAAGAAATCCACATTCGGGATTTAAGTCATAAGTTAGGTAAATCCTTCAGGAACGAGATTTTCACACACAGAATCACCAAGACCAGTGTGACTGTAAATGAACCGGGGTGGGGGTCCAATGCACTTAATTCGTCTAAAATCAATGTTCCAGAAAATGAAAAGAAAACACGTTGAATGCGCCACAACCATATGGGCTAGGTAAATCCTTTAGAAACAAAATTTTCCACACAGAATCCCCAGGCCAGTCTGCTTTAGATGGACCGGGTGGTCAATGAACGTTTTCTTCTAAAATCTCTGTTCCAGAAAATGAAAAGAAAAACACGTCGAATCCACCACAGCCATCGTACTAGATTTCATGAAGAGAGAACAGTTATATAAATTATGCTGCTCTTCCCGCGAGGTCCAATAAAATATTCCTAGTCCTAAAGGTGAAGCAGGCCCACCTTTTCAACGCGCCTTCCCATAAAATAAGCATGGGTAATTATAGAAAAAGAACTGGTCGCGCGCCAGGAGGCAGTGACCCGAGATTACAGGTTATGTATGCCACACACAATCTTTTTGTGGCGGGGCTGGCTGTCAAAGCGGCCACAGCCACGGTCTATTGAGCGCCACAGCAACCGTTAGCGATAGCCAGGGGCGGATCCAGGCGATCCGGATTCAGGGAAACTCCGTCATCCCCGACGGACATGCCTGACAAACCTCCCCGTTTGGTAAATTTACGATTTCATCAGTTTTTCTCCCCTAAACGCCTGTTCTGGACACGCCACTGGCAGTACTACGGCGGAAATCGGCGGAAATCTCCTGATGCGAGGAGCCAACGATACGCAACGTCGCTGGAGCGCCGACGGATTCCGAGGGACTTACAGGCTTGGCTCCTAGCTCAAAACGGGGCTTCAGAAAACTTATCAGGTGTTATTTGGCCTGCCTCCTCGAATCCTGGATGCATAATCAAACTATTCACTGAGATTTTGTGTGCCTGTCTCTAACTTATTAACTTATTACCGAGCGGGAGCGTAGCGCCCCCGAGGTTTCTCCCTACATATGTATGAGATAAATCATATGAGCGACACGGCCCGACCGTCACGCTAATGAGAAGCTGGTATCTCCGAAAGGGTGCAACCTGAACGAACACATTTTTACACATTTTAACACTCAGCAGGATAGCAGTACGTTCTTTATCTAAAAGCCATATTCCTTGTTTCCGTGAGTTCAACTTAGTTTGGGGCCATATCGGCCTGAAGCAAAGGTTTTAATTGTAATGAACTTTACACAAGGAGCAACAGGCCTTAGTCATGTATAACTAGGAAGGCAGTGACCCCAGCGAAAGAAAGTTCAAAAGGTGATGGCAGGGCTAGGAAACAAAAAATTGTTTGATTTTGGTATCTAAATGTGGGTTACAGCTGTCATAAAAAGGAAACGGCACACAAAAAGGTCTATATTCGGTGTTTCCAGTCACTAAAATACACGCAGATGCCCTCGTGCGGTAGCCTAGGAGAGTCGTCTCGCCCCCAAAAAGGCGAGCACTTCAGGAAAACAGTCGCATTCACCGGATTGCACCACATCGAGCGTAGAGCAAACCCGTCCCCTGACGACCCTTCAAAATACGACGACGCACAAAAACGAGTCGTTCGGCGCTGCTCCGCGCGCCCGGACGCCGCCCCACCATCGATTCGGGCCCGGCAGAGGCCGTTTCAAGGACTAGGCGGACGGACTGACTTACTGCGCGGGGACCACTTCTATGGCTTGGCTCTGACGCCGACACCGCTCTGCCCTGGCTTCTGCAGCTCGGGCAGCCGCGCCGCCACCACTGGATCCACCGCGGTCCGGTCGGGTGGCGACAGTGTGTGCCTTGTAGGGCATCCCCGCGGGCTTACACCGCACCGGATCACTCCGCTCACGGCGGGATGGTGCCCCGCACAGGCCGGTGATACCCGGGCGCGAGTATTCACGCTCCTTGGCCACGGATAATTTCCTCTGCCTAGGAAGATGTGAACAGGATACCTATGGGTGTCCTTGGGTCTGTCAATGTCACTGCGGTGACTTTAATCGTGTAAGAAAGGACCTTGAAGATGCCTGGTATTTCATAAGTCACCTTGTGATACTAACAAAAAGACACCGTGGAAATATGAGTGTCCACAATTGCAGCGCCAAGATTCACACACACGGGAAGCCAATTTTTCACCCTTGCCTCCAGGATTGTGTGGGAATAGGATATCAAACCAAAGTTCAAAGAACCCATCTTTATAGCCGCGACATATGTTCAGCACGTGAAGTCCTCCACTCCCCTGGTAAAACCTATCAATAAAGCCATATAAAGCTGTAAAAACAAGTATCCTAAAGCTTTTTAATTAGCTCAATCGTCTTTGCCAAAAAATAGCTGGGTCTCTCTTCCTCTTTCCATACATGAACTGCATGCGTGAGTAATAGAAATAGACTAGTTTAGTTAGGGGTTATGCCTAAGGTCTGTATGTTCTCCTGTAGGTAGCAGTACCTACATGCGCTGTTATCTATGGTTCTGCTGATCAATCTATTAAAGCTAACTGGTCCGAAACATTGTGCAAACGCCGGCCCGGAGAGCCGCTTTCTCAGTGACTTATTTCAACATACAAAACAAAAACCTGATTGGCTCTGGTGACCCTTTCAGAGGCTCTGGTGATCCGTTTAGAACCTTAGAGGCTCTGTTGACCAATTTTGTTCAGAGGTATATAGGCTTTGGTGACCATTTCAGAGGTTTAGAGGCTCTGGTAACGCCTTCAAAGGTTCTGGTGACCCGTCCACACGTTTAAAGGCTCTGGTGATCATTCAGAAGGTCAGAGATTCAGAGGTTCCGGTGACCAGTTCAGAGGCTCTGGTGACCCGTTCAGAGGCTCTGGTGATCCGTTCAACGACTCTGGTGACCCGTTCAACGCTCTGGTCACCCGTTCAGAGGCTTTGGTGACCCGTACAGAGGCTCTGGTGACCCGCCCAGAGGTTCAGAGGTTCCGGTAACCCGTTCAGAGGTTCCGGTGACCCGTCCAGAGGCAGCCGCACCAGGCGCCGGAGCGAAGCCACACAGGTGACTGCTAGCCCTGACCTTCACGAGCGCTGCCCCAGACCCCGGGCAGAAAATCGATCTCTTCCTCACAGCACGCCCTCAGCAAGCTACACGGTCACAGCGGAACAATTAAGCTTTGCCACGCAGTCACAAAAACTAGCATAAATATCTATGACCCAAATGCAGAACAATAAAACTCGCTCATCAAGAAATAGGAAAAGCAGCTTTATCTTCAGCACAGCATGTCAAGAGATGTACAAAACACTGAAAGCTCCAAAACAGCTGATTCTAGTGGATCACGCCTTTTCGGTACCTAGGGAGAGCGGGGAGAGTTGTATCATGGACAAGTTGTATCAGAACGATTTTTTCCAAAACTATCCAAGAGATAGCGCTCCCGACACGACCAGATGATGCGGCATGCGGTCCGCCATCTTTCTTTATACCGCCGTCTGCTTGGCTTGGCGCGTTTCGCGGTGAGTGCAGAAAATGTGTTTTCGGGGTGTCATTCTGTAAAATTTCGTCGTAAGTAAATGTGTGTTTTTGTCATTCAGATGATCACGAATTGGAAGGATCGCTGTAGCAGTGGTAAGGGTAGATTCTAAGGCCTCGTGCGTGAGAAGGATTTTCTCGGCTAGCCACTGGTTGTTGAGCACGAGGACGTTTTTTCCCATGTGGGAGGGTGGTACATGTTGTATCAAGGCCAGGTGGGGTATGTTGTAACAGTGATACAACTCACCCCAATGTTCATGCAGCTCATTAGGGGTGTCGCCACAGATTCGTTTTTGCCAAAAACACTACCTTGTCACATCTAGCCACAACGAAAAATTAGGTAAAATATTTTTGATGCAAACAGTGCGGGTCAGGATAAGTGCAAGACGGACCACGCTGATGGAATGAAAGCAAAAGCAAAATTTAAAGTCTAAGTCCAGTGGCGAATCTAGGATTTCGTTAGGGGGCAGGTCCTGAGGGGGGGGCGCCGAACCTGGGGGCGCGGAATCAGAGTGGCTCCAATTTACCACCCAATAGGCGGCCAGTGTCGAAGAAAAAACGCGTTTAAAAAACGTATTTGTAAATGTTTATTTTCATGAAAGCTACCTTCAGTGAAACATGTTCACGTTTACCATCAAACATATTTCGGGCCGGCAAGGTTTCGCCCAGAACGTAATGACTGGTACATTGGTAGAAGAAGCTGGACGCCCCCACTGATGCTAACTGAAGCACCATGAGCAAAGAATACAACTAACTTTGATCTGGAAGAAAACTGAGGTGTCGTAACGACCACATCCACATATCATAGTTGTCTTGGCTAACGCTGGGTCCCTACAGAAACCCCAATTGACTCTACAATAAGCGCAATTAACAATGAATACAGTGAACTTTGTTGAACTTAAGTCATGACGAAAGCTAAGGTGCCGTATCGACCACCTCCACATATCACAGTTGTTTTGACTAACGCTGAGTCCCTACTGAAATCTCCGATTGACGCTAACCTAAGCATCAGAGGCTGCAGAGCCTCTGCAGGCCTGGGCCTCTGAGTTTTTGGTGGCTGCTCTGAGCTGATATTGAGTCCCCTCAGTTGATCTGGGACCGCTTTAGATAACCAAGCCCTCACACTGAACTTGAATGTATCGCCACTGGAGCCTTCTGAGCTTTTCGGGGTCCCTTAATTGGTGTAGGCCCCCTCAACAGATCCTGGGCCCTCTGAGTTAATTGTTAGCTATCTGAGAGCAAGTTCTCAGGTTGCCCCCTGGCTGTTCTGGGACCGTGAAAGAGTATTGCACAGGAGCTGACTGGCTTGGCCTTAGATTCTTCGCTGCTTTGGGCCCCCTAAGCTAAAAATAACCCTGTAGGTGAAATTATTGTGGCAGCCATGAGCTGGTCTAGAGCCCGTGATAGGATTTACTTAAGGGGCCTCTGGTTTGATCATAGGGCCCCTAGCTGGATTAGTCTCCCCTGAGCTGGCAAGGGTCCCCCTGGGTTGGTATCGTGTTCGTTTAATTGATATAGACCCCTTCAGCTTGCATGGGGCCCGTTGTGCATATCTGGGCCCCATGGGTTCGTCGAGACGCCCAGCTAGTCTGGCCATCTTAGTTTGTATGGGCCTCCTGAGCTGCTTTGGGCCCCCTCAGCGTGTCTAGGCCCCATGAGTTGAAGGTTGGCCCCCTGGGCTAGTTTTGGCCCCCTGAGCTTATTTAGGACCCGTTTAAATGTGTAGGCACCCCATGCTGCCTATACAGCTCATTAGGGATGTCGCCACAGATTCATTTTTTCCCAAAAAACACTATATCATCACAGGTAGCCACAACGAAAAATTAGGTAAAAATATATTTGCTGCAAGAAGTGCGGGCCAGGATAAGTACAAGACAGGTCGCGCTGATGGAATGAGAGCAAAAACAAAAATTAAAGTCTAACAAGTCCCGAGAAGTTATGGCCACATCCCCACCTTCGCTTCACAAATTCGAGGGACACCCTTGCTCGCCCCCCCCCACCGCCTCCTACTTCCCACGTCCATGCAATTCATCCGTATCCCTGATACAACCCTTCCCGTAACTATTGTGAGATGATTACTTAGTAAGTCCATAACTAATACGTTAGGCTTTTCAGATTGAACAGTTGCAGATTGAACAGACTTTAGCCCTGGCTTAAGTCTGCTGGTACCTAGTCAAGAATTTGCCCGTTTCGACGCATTGTGTTGGCTTCCTTTTTCCAGACGGGTCACTTTTACACCTGGACGGTTGATGTTTCGTTTGCGCTTTTTGTCGCCATGAATTTCGTACTGTATTGGCCATAGTTAGGTTCAATAAAATGCAAGTTAAGTTTATAATTAAATTCTAAATTCGTTGTAGGTTGTTCCCGCGGCCATGATCGGTAGCAGGCACAGTCTCCAAAACGTGGCACACTGTTACAACTTAACCCACCATGTGATACAACTCACCCAACCGGTGGGGTAAGTTGTATCAAGTGAAAAGGTCCATTCGCCGGGCAGTAGGAGACTAACCAGTAAATATTAAGAAAAAATATATCGGCAAAAGGAAGCCAAAGGATGCAGCTACGAGATGGTATTGAAATCACGGGGCCATCCCAAGTAGTTACGAAATTAATGAACCC
Organism: Lepas anatifera; assembly: GCA_034440635.1. Lineage (NCBI taxonomy): Eukaryota > Metazoa > Arthropoda > Thecostraca > Lepadidae > Lepas > Lepas anatifera. The sequence continues at coordinate 707,163 of JAOTON010002048.1, forward strand.
GGAGTAAAAACTGATACAACTCACCCCACTCTCCCCTATATACTTCAACATGTATGGACAGCTCAGAATGATTTTAATACAGGGTCTCAGTTGTAAGGAATATATCTTTTCAGATTGAAAGTGCCGCCTTCAGTGATTATGCATGTACCTATTCCAAAAGCATGTATTTAAAGCACCCTGGTATGTACACGTCAAGGTTCTCCGCGGTGCACCTGTACCAGCGCACTACATCCAATTCAGCTTTTCTGCCGCGCCGTCGGCTGTCGGCCTCCAAGTGCGGCGACGTCTGCGACGGCCAAGGAGGCCCGACAAGTGTGCCCTCTGACAGCGTGACGCAGTGCGATGTGCACTCCTGTGGCGCTGGACAGGGGCGGATCCAAGGAAAGGGAGAGACAAGGTATTTCTCCAAACCCTCCGAATTTCACACATTTTGTTTAAAACAAACTATTTTTTTAAAAACAATTTTAGGCCCAGTTTCCCCTTCCCCCGGAACCATTCGCCTAGATCCAGCACTGGCGCGAGACATATCGTTAGCGCCACTCAGAACATTAGCGACAGAATACGGGGACCGGGAGCTGATCCCATAGACTTCTGACAACAAGTGTACTGATTTCGGCCACGCTGAAAACAATATGATAGCTTTGAAACCAGTATGAGTAGAAGTTATAGAAAGTAACACAATTAGTCCGAGCCCAAACAGCTTTTGGTCTTAGGTTAAAAGTACGTGATCACAGGGGGATTGACACACCCACTGGCCCCTCTCGCTTTTTGACCAGAGGCGACGCAACTATTTTAAGAGATCCTCTTAACGCCAGAGCAGTCAATCAAAACAAAGAACAAAATTAAAACCCTCTTTACAGTAAATCAAAACGTTAAACAAATTTTACCGAGCCATCTTCCAAGAACAAATGAGATTTAAAAACTCAGAAGAAATTCGTGATAAACTGAGACAGGAAGATAGCGAGGTCAGCGGACACGCGTGGGTATAGGTATAGGCATACCTACACAAACAACGCCACTCAAACCAGCAATAAACGTTGATTCATTATACATGGCTAGTTTGGCACATGCTTTGCGTGCGAGCATGTTTAGAGACAACTGTCTCCTTCAATAGCATGGATAGAGATCCAGGGGGTTTGGGGGTCACTTTGGATTCTCCGATAGAGTTTGCATTACGATGATCGTGGCAGCCAAAACAGGATCCCATGGATTGAAAAGAAATCTCCAGTCATGCTCAACAAACATTCAATGGCGAGAGGTTACATAACATACATATACTGTACATTTACATACATTTACTGATGGTATAGTCGGCCATCTCAGATTTGCCTACGTTCAAGCCTCTAAAAATATCCAACAAGACTTACACCCCACCCTAGTATCAACAACACGGCCCAAAGTTCAAGGGAGAAAGAGCATCCTTGCAAAATTTGCACGATGCGATTGCGACGGTCTGACTACGTTATATCAAATACTTGAGTTGATAAGTTGTTAATTGGCCTCTCTCTCCTCGAGTCCTGAACCCACAATTGAGCAATATAATTTTAAAATACTTAATATAAAATACACAATATAATTTTTTTAAATACTTAGGTCGTTTTCGTGGATTGCACCGGATATCCAACAGGAAATAAGTAGGTTAGTTAACAACAAATACCAAGTTACCTCGCCGATCAAATTCAAAAAGTCCCCTAAACGACCTATCCAGGTCTCTTTACATATAAAAGTAGCAAAGAACTACACGACCCACGCGGAGCCGCCTTTACTTATAAAGGAGGCCCCTAAACGGCCAGCATAGGAGCTCCCTTTCTTATACAGAAAGTCCCTAAATGACACACAAAGTGGTGGCCCCCAAAAGCTAGGAGGCCCCCCCTCAGGACCGGAGATAGGAGGCCCCTTCGATCCTGGCCCCCATGGAAAGAAATCCCCGGCGACGCTTCTGGTGAAATCTACTTTCAAGCAGACATTTGGGGATTCGAAGGCGGGGGGATGGTGCATTAATCCATGGCCTCCCCTAATCTAGCCATGGTGCAGGAATCAACTCACTTCCAAAAACAAAACAAAAACACAAGGTATTGAATTTTACGAGTTAACCTTCCAAACGGCCCGTCTATATCCGCCTCTGGCCCTGACCACGTCCGTGCCCGCTTCCATCGGTAGCTGCGGTGGTCTTCATCGGCACGAATCAAAGTGGTCAGTCGCGGCGCGGAACTAACGGCGCCCGGCCGGAGGAGCGAGCAGCGCGACGCGACAGGTCGCCAGATCGAGGTCACCGCGACGCGACGGCAACCGGCGGCCGCACCGCCGCAGGGCATGGCTCCCGACGCCTCGGACCGTTCTTTGGTATCGAGTGTGCGCTTGTAGCTATATGCCAAGATACCTTTATTTAAAGGTACGTTCAAGGGGATTCGTTCACGCCTGAGTGAAGTCACAAACTTACCCGTCCAAGCCTGTATCAGGGGTGTTTCAATGCTATCTGCAATATTCCAAAGAGGCAACCGTATTCAAAAACAGAAGGTTTTATTTCTACATTTAGAACACAATTGAATACCTTGTATTATCTCATACTGGCAAGCAGGCATAAAAAATTGGAATATTTCCAATAGACGTCTCAGTGGAAAACAATCCCTTCGCGCCCACGCGTCGTCACACAGTGGACCGGCCCGTAATCTAGTAGAGAACTAGACATATGCTGCCTTTTAATCCGCCCAATATTACCGGCGCAGTTAAGCAAAAATGACAAGGGGCAAAACGGTCAAACTCGTGAAAGAAAACATTGTTATTCAAAGACCATCAGCCCTACTAGAGGCGAGGTGGCAATAGCCAGGAGCGTGGTTTCAAAAAATTCATACGGGGCCCGAGTTCGAAACATTGACAAAAAATGCTACATAAACATGACGCGGCTGCACGAGTCCCCGCCGGCGGCCGTCCGGGCGTTATTTAGACCGGACGCGCGGTCGGCAGCGAAGGGTGTCGCGGAGCTCGAGCCCTTCTGTGTGCCAACGTGTCGTTGGGCTAGGAGGTGATTTGTTGGAATTGTTTTTCTTACTTTGATAGTATGAATATATAGTGACAAGTTAGGTAAATGGTGAAGGTAACATTCCTGAAAGTATATGTATATACCTACGATTAAAAACATTTTGGGCACAAATAACGACCTCAATTTCTGTCCAAATTTCACAGCAACTGTGAGCTATACAAAGCGTTTCGTAAAGAAACATCAACGGTTATATTTTTGGTGAACACTTCGAATACGAAAGGAGGCAATGGGTATTCAAAGCCCAAATGCCAGTTAATAACAACGGCATATTCAACCACACTTATAACTTGTTGAGATACATTTCATGCGTCCAAACCCATTTTTAAAATTCATCACCGTCCTAAGAGATCAATTTTGTTACATTTAACCCCTAACCGCCTTGAAGGTCCGATCGGATCCCCTCAGGTTTCTTGAATGATTCTGAGCCGATTGAAATGAGACGCACATCGCTTTGCAGGCCTTTAGGGTTAACCATTTTGAAACTTATGACCATGAATTGACATCAGGTCAGGTCATTTCAACGAGTTATGACGTCATTTCTAAACACATGTAAGACAGATCTGTTCTTCTGGAATGAGGCTAACAAAACAAGGGTGTAATTCGGCTTCTAGAAAAGCTGGATCAAGTTTCTAAACAATATTCGAAAAGCTTGAAACGAAAAATATGCACGTAGCCATAACTTTTGAAGTCAGGTCAATACCGAGGTCACCAGAAGTTACCGAAGGTCAGCGCTTTTTAAATGGTTTAAATCTATAACTTCTTTTAAGAAACAAGATACAGTCTTAAATTTTGTATCATAGCAATAAGAATGATCTAAGGATTCGGATTATATGCAGCATGACCAGGTCACAATGTAACCTTACAAGGTCATGCTGCATATCATTTTAATCCTTTGGTCAAGATAAGCACATCAATGTCTTTTGTTTTGTTCTAGGTCTAATGTTTCCCGAGGTATAAGGGATTTTCAGAACGGGGCAAAATTTGACCAATGTTGGCCCAGTGTGACGTCACCGGTTAGCGGACATGATTCAAGCTCAGCTCCACAGTAGAAAACGGTAAAGCGCTTTCAGGCTGTTTCAATTTTCAGTACCACTTCCGGTTCCCGAGAGAGTATGGGGGCCCGGTCGGACTCCCGTGGTGATGTGTCCAAAAAGAGCCAGCCCAGGCGGTGCCGGGTTTACACTGTGACCATTCAACAAATGTACATACCTACCTAGCAGTCTGAAACAGGAAGAATGTAATGTAGCCCCAAAGACATTGGTCTCTGAGAATCAGGGGCTCGAGATGGATTTTGAGATCCACTTGTCGCATTTCAGTGTGTTTTAGGATGTTTTGGAATGTCTTGGATGTCTGTTTTCGTTGTCAGGTTGATGACTAAATGAAAATTGAACTATTCGGACATCACAACATCTTAACTTAAGAAAGCCTGTACCATTATCTAGTATAATCGACACTAAATCGTTCGGGGATGATCTGCGACAGAACCAGTGTTATCTTTAAAAAAAACTAATTAAATCAAGTCATTCAAAAATTGGCCGTTTTGTGTGCCCATTTGTACGTTTGAACGTGAAGTCTCCGCGTGAACCTTTGGATTTATTCATTCATTCATTTATAAGTCACTAACGAGCAAAGGGTTATTATGTGGCACCCAATCATAGCTCATCTCGTTTGAAAGATGAAGTTTTAAGTGTTGTTTCTGCGTTTGATATTAAATGCGTTTTTTAATTTATCTATCAGATAGGGGAAATTAGGTGTATTGCGCCGCAACCTCCTAAGGAAAATCGCTCACTACACGAAATTCTCCCAATTGATATTGTTGCTGATTCAATTACAAACTTTGATAATTTCTCAGGCCATTTAATAAGATTTGCTAACTTCAAGGCTCTCAACTTTAAGATTGAACTCGGATTTAGTGAAACTATTGCAAACGGCGCCTTTGCCGAAGTGTAAGGGTAATTGCGTCCGGGGGAGAGCGCATTTATATTTAATTGTGGCCTTCACTCATACCATGTTAAATGCGTGCATTAACATGTGTGCATATGGGGGAGGTTTCCTTCCTGGATTTTCGTCTATTGTGTATGCATGGAGTTTTGAGGTGACACCCTTGCATTTATAATGGCCTGTGATTATAAAATATCACTCGCACGAGGGTGCAAGTGATTGGGTTTTTCAACAGTGCATTTAACTATACATAGGTTGCATTTGACACGACTGCAATTTTTTTTGCACCAATATCAAATGTGCCGTCTTTAGAAATTCGCCATCAGGACGAATCTATAGTTGTTGTGCTCAGCTCAGAATATGCAAAACGTTTCTCGCACTGCAATGAAAACTATCGCTTTTGCTCTGTGAAATCTAAGTTCTTTAGTTTGAGTACACAAGCCTGTTAACATCATAAACATGTTAAATAATGATTCGATTTATTTTTCCAGCTGCCTGAAATACATTTCCCAGTATGAATACTTCAGAACGCTGGGAGGTCTGGAGATTCCAATTTTATTATATGTACTGCCGAAGCAAAGATTAAAACAGAATTATTGTTTACAAAACAACTACCTCTCATATTGTTCTGCAGAGTTAGGGGCCGCAATTAGTTAAGGGCTACAAGTAGTTATTGGGTAGGGGAGAGTGCCCATATTGCGCCACCTTAAGCAAGATTGCTCATTTCTTGGAAACAATTAATAACTGAGGGTTGATATTGATACACTATCTTCCTGAAACATTTTTTTAAACTTTTTTGGACCCAAAAATGTCCTAAATTTCTCATTCACGCCCGCAATTTTCGATTTAGCGCGATGTTGCAAAGGACGCATTTTCAAAACATGTTCGACAAATGCGCCCAGTGTATGGCGCAATTAGATTCAAATGCGCCCACCTAATTTGCATGCATTTTCAATGGATTGAAAAAATAAGGTCTGCGAGTTAGGAAATTACTTACATATCGCATGTTTAAGCCCGTAAAATAGTCATTTCTATTCAATTTGTTTGATGTATTAACCTTGTTCATTTTATATCATTCTCACTGGCACTGGTGGATCCAGGGAGGGGGCAAATTAAGCCATTGCCCCCGCCCCCAAACCCTCCATTGCTACCCCTTTGCCTCCCGAATTTCTTCAAAAACCATATGTTTTCCATCCATGAATAAACCATCCATGAATATCAACATCTTAACGGTTCGATTCCTAGCAACCGATGATGTCGTGTTGGCATGTGATGACGATGATGCGTTAGCACAATCGGATCTAGTGGGAGTGGGCAAATGGGAAATTGCCGCCCCCCTTAACCCTCCGTTGCCCGCCCCTGATTTTCTTAAAAAACATATGTTTTCACAATTTTGGGCCCCGTTGCACCCCCTAAACCTTGGGGCTAGATCCAACGCTGTGTGTTAGGAATAGCGAGATACCCATATGGGTATTTCTTTGTTGATATTTAACGTCACATCAACTGCGGCAACGTAGAGAAGACGCAGGGGGATGAAATAGGCTGTGGCTAAGGCAGAGCGCCAAGTCCTGCCTCTGTGCGAGCTCAATCTCAATCTCAACCTCTGGGCGACCCCTTGCTAACCGACTGCGCCACCCAGGCTTCTCATTTGGGTTAGATAAAGCAAGAAGGTAGGACATATGCACTGGCAACCTCACCCCTACGCAGTTGCAGCAGCTCTTACTAAGCGACCTTCTTGAACAGCCTGGATGGCTGCTCTGAGCCTTTCTTCAGTCCAGGTCATGGTTTTACTCAGGCTGCCTGAAAATGGAAATGCTGGAGAGGATGAGGCAATAAGGGATCTGGAACTTTTACGCATCAAATTAATTACGAAGCTTGGGATATTGGAAGAATAAGGACAACAGTTTTGCTCAGGGAAGAAGGTTGTTTAGCTTTTCATGCCACATAGCCATATTTGGGGGTTTAGTGCGCGCCGACAACGGAGGCCATTTGGCGCCCATTTTCATGCCACAGGAGAGAGTCCACATGGAATACTGTAATTACGAGGATAAATCCTGTTTCTCAGCTGGTGACGAGGATTTTTCACGGAGATTCATCGATTGCAGCAACATAATTGTTCAGATATGCATGTGATGTTCAAATGCGCCCACCTTAGGCTAATTGCGCCCACGGGCGCATTTACCTATGGCGCATTTGAAAATATATGGCTTTTACACCCGAAATGGTCTCAAACACGCCGCTTAAGGTAAATCCGTCGTGTGAAACCTTCAAATAAGAGTTAAATAAACATAGAGGCTGGAAATGCCATCCCCACATTCCTAGAACACACTTAATTCTTATTTTTAGCCTTTAAGAAATGCTATTTTGGATAAGAGAAAAGTGTTTTGAGAGAGATACGATATCGTGCGGAGCACATCCTTACCATGTGTGTGATGACACCGGAAAGAACGTTTTTGTAGAGGTGGGCACACTTCTTAATCAACAGCTGGTACTTAAACCAAATAGCCTGCTCAGCACAGGGGGATGGCGCATTTATCTCAGGGGCGCAATTGCCTAATCCTCCCCTACAATACACACAGTTTCTCCTACACATGGAGAAGAAAATGGGTCGCCGATCAAATCATGTACAGGCAATCATGTATGTCAGGCAAACAGGTACCTACACAAATAAAGTCATTATTCTTTGTATTGAAAAAATATTTCAATAAAGCGCATAGTGAAAAATATATTAAGCTTTGTGATGTATTTAAAAGCAGGGGTATAAGTCGCAGGTTAAAAAGGAATGCCCTTTAAGCTTGCTGAGGGGACGCAAATTAAGACGCTCATACTGTCAGAAAAATCACGATTTTATTAGAGAGCAACGGAGGTACGATAGCTTGCCCCCTTGATTGCCTTTGAGATGGCCACAGCTCGGATGCCCCTCTCCTATCGGAAGGCGCTCGGATAGACTCCGTGGCGCTCCGAGCCCGCCATCGCTCCCGAGATGGTGTCGCCGATAGCTGGATGACACCTGAGATAGAGCGCGGCGCAGGGACCACCGCGTCGCTCGACCCAGTTAATGGGGGCACGTCACCCCAGCAGAAGGTGGCAGAGCGGCATAGAACGGGCCGAGCATCTAAAGTATGCCGAGAGCCAGAACAGAAGCGGATTTCCTTACATGTCCGTGACACACGATCGAGTTCCTGCAACGGTCATTTCGGACGTCTGGCGGGTGCACCCCGCTATTCGTGTCACGTGCGCGTCATTTTTCCATTGAGTTCGTGCTCAGTCAGCATTCCGGTACGAGAGCTACGCAGAAACCCACGCTCACGCGCACGCATACAGCACCCGAGGCTGGAGGTCGCCGCACTCGGCGCCGCCCGCCGGTCGGATTTCTCCCGGACACACTGCTGAGCAGTTGAAGCTTACCTTGACGCGTTTGAAGTAGCTCTCCTTCTTATCCATATCCTCGACCTCCTCCATTTCCGGAGAAGCATCCTTCTTATCCTTTTTGGCGAAGCTTTTCATAACGTTGGTGAAACGGTCCTGTATGCCGTTCATCTTTGCGATTCAGCACACTTCCCGGGGATCGCACCGGCGCGGCTCTCACGCACCACACGCACCTGGCCGTCCGCTTCCCCACTGTTCGTACTGCGTCGCACGGTTCTGCTGCAGCTCGGCAGGTAGATGTGTGACGTCACTCCCAGCAAACTGACACTCACTGATGGCGCTAGCGTAAAGCTCTACATCAACCACCTAGGCTGATTCTAGGAACTACTAGTTGCTATATCTACCGCTAGAATAGATGAAGGATTATGAAGCTAACACGAGTGCGTACCAAAATTCTAGGCATATGGTAGTATATATGGTAGCAATACGCGTAAGCAGAAAAGCCGCGGGAAGCTCGAGAGTGTTCTTGCTTTGCATTTTCAATACAGTAGTAGTCAATGCACATAAAGAAAGTGAGAGGGACAATATTATTCTCCAGCACGGTATATATAAATACTCAGGATAGTAAAGGTAGTAAAGGATAAACACTGGGTTCCATGCTCTGCGACTTGAAGGAAAACACTCTTCCCCCAAATTCTCCCACACGCTTAAGAGGGGGGCAAAGGTGCCTTGCACAGAATGTTATAAAAAACCTTAAAGTAAGTAAGTAGTGGGGTCTCGTCATTGATTTGCGTTGCAATGTACTGTTGGTTACAATGTATGTGCAATAAACGTGTACGGTACCAAAAAGTAGGCCTCGGCACCAAGGGCTTTTTTCAGAGAGACGATGCTTGCATGGAGACTACAGAGCCAAAGCCATTATAAAGCCCATCATTTGTGAATAGACATCAGTTTTTTTAACATAGGCAGTCTCATGAGTGCCCCTTAATTTGATATTTTACTCTAGAATGATGGTATCCTGCCCAATCTGTGGTAGGTTGGGATAAGAACAAGGGTTGCAGCTTGCACAAAATATTTTCAAGGTTCTCCACATTAGTGCCCTAAAATTTGGAGTACGGGGTGCTAAGCGACTCCCAGGCAAGAGGAATTTTCCACTTACTTTGGAAGTCATTTTTCTGCATTTTCCACTTGTGCTTCAATTCAATTGCTGAGCTGGCAATTTGCAGTTTACTCCTTTTTAGGATATCATCATCACTTTTTTATTGATTTTGACCATGCAGAGGACAGAGAAAGAAAGAGAGAAAAGTATACAGGCTAGTAAGAACAGGGAGAGCCAACCAATGTAAAGCATGTAGTGAAACATGTGAAAATAAATGACTGTTGTGACTAGTGTTCTGTATATATTTTCTTCTGTATGCAGGAGTAGGTTGGGGAAATTTTGATTTGGGCCAATTATTATGTGACAGTTTTCTTAATTTTTATTAAACAAAACACGTTTATGGCTTTGAACATGGATTTATGGTTTTGAGTTTCAATCCCAGGCTCATGCTCAGGTTTGTATGTGATAATTGTGCCTTTTTTCAAATCAAAATGGGCAAAAAGGTGTTCATCCAACAGAAAAGTTAAAAAAAGTCTGCACTGAAACTGGGACAACCATCCATCAAAAAAGTTACAAAAGTTTCATGGTCTTAGATGGACAGTTTTAAATTTTGCACCCACTGACCAGTATTCTTTTCTGAATTTTCCAGCTGATGTCCTAGCTTGAAGCGAATTTTGGGACACTGCTGCACATGGCTGTCATCAGAATGGTTTTTGTGCAAAATTCATCAAATAAAAATAGATGTCCATGGTAAGATATATTTTTATGTCACACCTTAATGTCCCAGAGTGCAGCCTAAAATTGTCATTGCAAATGTGCAGAACAACTGAGAACTGTTGAACATTTAGTTAGTTAAATTCGCTGATACTAGTGTGTTATCATTTTCATCGAAAATCCTTCTTTTAGGCCTCATTATAAGGTACTGATGTCCCTGCTCAGTTTTAATGACTTTTTCATTTTTTTAGTGACTGCAATTAAGGTCATGCCATTGAGATGCATGGGGTAAACTACACTGTGCAAAACGGTTCTGCGCCTCCAGCTGGGCATCCGAGTGGCGGCGCCTCCTGGCAGCGGCCCGCGGGTCCGGGAGTCCCAGAGTGCAGCCTAAAATTGTAATTGCAAATGTGCAGACAATTGATATGGGAACAGTTGAACATTTTGCTAGTTAAATTTGCTGATACTAGTGTGTTATCATTTTCATCGAAAATCCTTCTTTTAGGCCCTCATTATAAAGTACTGATGTCCCTGCACAGTTGTTAATGACTTTTTTCATTTTTTTTAGTGACTGCAATTAAGTTCATGCCATTGAGATGCATGGGGTAAGCTACACTGTGCAAAACGGTTCTGCGCCTCCAGCTGGGCATCCGAGTGGCGGCGCCTCCTAGACAAGCGGCTCCGCGGAGTCCGGAGGGGGAGGTCAAGGAGTCCGGCTCCTCGAGTCTGACGGTATGTCTTCTGAGCGGCAGGGCCAGAGGCGAAGATTCTTCTGAGGGCCTCGCCGCCGCGGGACTTCCCAGAGCGGGGTCGGGGAAGTTCTTGGGCTGCCGAGCCGGTGAGTCGTCCTGGGGTCGATCAGCCGGGATTTCATCCCCGGCGGAAGTCAGCTGCGGGTCGGGGAGCCCGGCTTCTGCTATCCGGGTGGACGAGGCGTTGTGCGTTGTGCGAGGCGTGGTGGGTGGGTGGATTGTCCGTCGTCCGAGTCTACGTCGCTGATGCTGGGCGGTGTCTGCGCAGCGTGAGACTGCCTCCGTATTTTATTGGTTTCGCTCACGCTTTAGCTGTGTGTTGCTTGTACCGCTCATGCGTTCATTATCATCCTGATTTATTTTTCCACTCACCCGGCCGGTGGACGTTTGCTGGGCTCCGAGCCCGTGCCCGTCTGGGCGTAATTTAGAGCGCTCACGACGTCGGCGGTCACGGGATTGGGGCTCAGTGCCTCCGTGTGTAATTTGTCTTTGCCCACCGCGGCCGGGGCTTGTTTTATGGTCACTGTATGTATCATGTACCGCCCGTAGTGTGAATATACGTGTATGGTATGAAATGACAAAAAACGAAAAATGTCATTAAAAAGCGTAAAACCTCATTTAAATCCGAAAATACGTCCTTTAACTCGCGCATTGACGGGGGGGGCGGGTACCCGCCCCTCGGGTTTTTCGGAGATAGCAGAAAAACGGCGGCGCTACGCGCCGCCGTACTTGGCATACCTTTTCCTCATCATTTTTACAACTTCTGTGCAAATTTTAGGTTAGGTCATGTCAGGTCAGGTCACCAGTACAGGTCAAGTGACCCGACCTCAAAAAAGTTTAAGATAGCATACGTCGGAGCAGAGTGAACTTATCCGATTGAAACTCATATCACATAATGGCCCCACCGAGTTCTCTAAAATTTGTTCTGGTATTTTTGATATCGATGACCTAAGGTCAGGTACGAGGCATGACCTCTCCATTGGAAATACATGGGAAAAATGGTTTTTACGGAATAACTCAGTAACGGATGGTGATAGAGCATTTATTTTAGCTGCATTAGACTCTCCTGGGCTGTGCGGTTCTAATGATATGCTTTTATATAATTTGACCCTGACCTGACCTCAGGTCAGGTCAAATCCTTGATTTGACCTAACAAGGCCAAATTATATATCATTCGATTCGGCTTGCTGAGAGGATTCATATGGTTTAAGTAGTTTTGCTCTATCTTTACTTGTTGAGATGTAATGGCCGAAAAACTGAATTTACATGTTATCCCTATGACGGCATGTTTTGACCTCTCGTGACCTTAAATGTGACCTGACAAAAAATGGTTCAAATGTTTTCGATGGAGAAGTGGATGGGCAGCCCAACGCCGTTTACCGTTTTTCGCTACCTAACGTGGTTCTTGAGATCTTAGGGGGGCGGGTACCCGCCCTCCCCGTCAATGCGAAGGTGGCTCAGACCCCGTCAATGCGCGTGTTAAAACGTTAAAATATAGTTAAAAAGCAAGAAAGCGAAAAACGATTGAGTTTGAATGTTTGAACATTATTTTGTGTTTTTGCTTTATGAACATTTTTTACGAGTGTGGGGACACTTGTAATCTTGACTGGGGTAGTAGGTGGCGGTGACGTGGGTGGTTGATTAAATATCAACACTATTTTGACAATGATTTTGTATGCCAGGAACACATAATCGTGGCGCTTGGCAATATGCACACATGCGCGGAAGCAGTGGCGGATCCAGGGCTTCATTTGGGGGGGATAGGGGCTTTAGCCTACCACCCAACAACACCTCAGAGCAGCCTCTGCCTATGCATTAGCTATAGGCACACAACTATTCAGGGGGCTTGATATCCCTTGCCCCCGTTGTATCTGCCACTGGACGGACGCTATCAACGAGTGCACTCGTTCCGCAATATCTGTCCATCATGATGGACAGATATTGTGCTCAGATGGTATCTCTGTTATGTTGACGCTGGGGATGTGATCACATCGCAGGTGCGTGGACTTTTGCATTCTGGTTAACATAGGCGGATCCAGGAGGAAGGGAAAGTGGCACTTCCCCGCCCCCCGCTCTGAATGTGCTATTGGTCCATGGTTGGCCGTATTCCGCTGTCATGCTGCTTTTGCTATTCATTTAGCTCAATTCCACAATAAAATCCTTGGCACTGATATTTGTCAAACAGGCACAGAAAGAGACGTCATAGAATAGTAAACTATAAACAAAACGAAAAATGATAAAACGAAGAAGTGAAGAGACGAAAAACGTAGTTAAGTAGCAAAAAGCGCCATTAAAAACCGGAAAAGCAAAAAAGAAACGAAAAACGCAAAAACGAGCTGTATAGCTCGGCTTTAACTCAAATCATCCAGACAGAGAAATGATAATCGTCAAATAAGTTAGACTTCTTTGGGAATCTTTACATGTGGATATATTGAGTGAAAGGAATGATATTTTGGAGGAATGCCATGTAATTTTAGTATCTATGGATAGCCGAAGCTGCACACCTGTTCCTAAGTCTCTTAAAGTGTAGAGACAATGACTTGCCATAGGTTTGAACATATATCGTCCTTGCTGTTTTCGCTCCCGATAGCCGTGAGCTCTTAGGTTGTCATTCATTTTTTTCTGTTCTCGGACTGGCGCTTGCCGTCGGTGGTCAGTAGTGCGATACTCGGCCCGCTGTGCTGTGTTGGTGGTGCAGTCCTCCATTGGCAGTGCTTGGTGCATGGGTTGGTTAGTCCTGGTGCCTGGTCTCGATGCTGCTGCCGTTGCGACTTGCTCGATGCCATATCCTGTTCATGATGCGGAGCTGGTTTAATGTTTTAATCCCCGTGATTGCCGTGTCAGGATTGGAATGTTTTGTGATTGAATGCCTGTGCTGTTGGGTCGAGGGGGGGTTGGATTATGGGAATATACTAACCCCTTTTGGGACAACTGGAAGCAGATTTGTGGGAGTGGAGGTTAGGACGCTTTCTGTGATTTTTCTATATTGTATAGTAATGGGAAAAAACATTGACTCTGCTGTCCTTGGGTGCATTCACAGGCAGGATGCTGCAGTCTGGCAAGTGTCCGTTCCAGCGTGTTGACGAAGACTTGTTGCCTAACACCGGCTCTGATGGCGAGGACCCTACGGAGGGAATCTCGTGGCAGGACACCCAGGGCTCGCCGCCGCCACCAGCAGTGCAGAACGCTGCCGGAGCTGCCGACATCGGTCCGGCGCCCCCTCGCCAGAGCTCGGCTCGCCAGTGATCCGCAGGTCCCAGCGGTCGGCACCGTACGGCCAGCTAGCCCGCCTCCCGTTCTCCAGGTGGGCGCGGCGTTCTCTTCCGCGCCAGAAGGGCCTTGAGGGTGAAGAGTCGCCCGTGACTCACAGCTCGCGTGCTAAAAGACAGCGGGGCTCTCGTCGCTCGTGTGGGACTGGTGAGGAGAGGGAAGATACTTTATCTCCTGTGATTGGAGAGAAAGTCCGAGAAGTGTCTGTGTCTCCTGTGGTGGGGTCGTCTTGCGGACCTCGGTCGGCATTGAGAAAGACTGAGCGCTTACTGCAGGGTGCCAGTCAGTCTTCTTCGCCCATATTGGCTGCTTCTCCTGTCATCGAGCGGCGTGGTAAGCAGAGACGACGTTGCCATGGCAAAGGTGCGACGACGTCGGAACCCACTGGCAAGGCCAAACGAGATGGCAAGGTTAGGCACCGAGGGTCTGTGCAGGAGTCACGTAATGATGTTGGCCCGGAACTGCCTTCGCCAGAGGTATGCAGTAGAAAAACCTGGCAACCAAACAAAACTAAACCGCACAGTCATCGGCAGGATGCGTCGTTAGCACAGCTGGCACCTACCCTCGGCTTGGGAGCGATCCGAGCAGGTGGGGGCGCCGCCGGACTAGGTCTGGCTGCAGCGCGGGCATCAGCAGGTGTCGGGTCCGCCTCCGCGTGACTCTGGTGCCCTGACTGCCGAATCTGTCCCTAACCTTCGATCAGCTGCTGAAGAGAGACGTGAGAGAGGTGGCAGACCGGGGACCGTACGTGAGCTCTTCCCGTCAGAGGAACCGCCCGGCGAAGACGAGTTGGGCGGACGGAGACGAAAGCGACGGGCGTCGCCTTCAAAAGGTGCTTGTGAGCCTGCTGGCAGTGGTCCAGCTGTGATAAGATCTGTTTTCAGGAAACGTGCCAAGTGGGCCAGCGTCACCTCTTTAGGCAACACTTCCCGAAAGCCCACTGATCTAAGGCATGATAAGTCCCTGGGTACCCGCTCAGCACAGTTCAGTGCTTCTGGCGCTGATTACTGTGTCATCCACGAACGGGATGGGGTGGATATAGAAGACGTTCCAAGCCAAGAGGCCGAGTTCCTGTCCCAGCCCGCTCCAGTGCCTGAGTCTAGCCGCAGAGTTTCCGTTGAAGACGTCCATGATCCACCATGTGGTGTGGAAACTGTGCCTGCGGCCTTCTCACGGCGACACGAAGATACCAACCCTACTCATTCACTGTATCCCAACCATCCAGGTGCACATGATGAACCATCTGCGGGCTCCTCCCACCCACCCGGCGCTGCTGACCAGCAGAGAAGCACCACCTGTGCCTCACCTCCACCGGCTGACAGCCGAGATGCACGTGAGACACCATCGGCAGGGTCCTCACCGCGGCGCGGCCGTGCTGCCCGGCCTGGACCGGAGGTGTGCGAGGACCTGCGGCGTGGTCTGCGTCACCGGCAGCAGCAGGTGCCGGCCGTCTCCAGCCAGGAGAGGAGGAGCTGGTTGGGACGCGTGGCCGGGCGAGGCCGCCCCCAGCTGGACACGGTGAGTGGACGGCGTCTCCAGCCAGGAGAGAAGGAGCTGGTTGGGACGCGGGGCGAGGCCGCCCCCAGCTGGACACGGTGAGTGGACGGCGTCTCCAGACAGGAGAGAAGGAGCTGGTTGGGACGCGTGGCCGGGCGAGGCCGCCCCCAGCTGGACACGGCAGGGCTTTTTAGGAATTGGGACTGGTGAGCATTCGGCTGAAAGGGTACGAATCCCTACCGAAGGGCACCAGGAGCATAAATGACTGGTGACTGGTGGGCACTGGGCCGTTCAGGGCCGTTCACTGGTGGACATAGAACGGGGACTGGTGGGCAAATGCCCCCCTTTTAGCTATGCCCTGGGACACGGTGAGTGGACGCCGTCCTTCGCAGGCTGTGCTCAGTACTCAGTGTGTCTCAACGTCTGAGTCGGCCCAAGGTGTGGCCAGTGTTTTGTCGCTTGAAGAAGACATACAGGAATTCAAAAACTTTCTTGTGATCTGATTGATTGCTATATCTTTGGCTTAGGTTCTCACGAAATATCATCTCGAGCATTTTGATTCTTCTCTTCTTAAAATAAGTGAACACGCAGTGTGCTTCGGAGTCAAAGAGGATCGAAGTTTTCGGCACATGGGAGGAGTGAATGTAAGATTCGTTGATAAGTTGTTCAAGTCGCTAAGTTGCTTTCTGTTATCGTAACCAAGGATTTCCCGTAGGGCCGGGGCTCAATAAAAAACAATCAACCGGAGCACCTATAAGGTAGAATTCGCGGTTTATCTAACCCGTTGAGAGCCCAGCTCTGGTTTATGGCTAACTGTAGTCGTAACTTATAGTCGCCATGGACTGCACGGCTGGTGTTGGGATATATAGCCGATATTATTGACCGGAGAGCAGCCATCGTGTCCACTGGAGGCCAACGGAGCTGTTTGCGACCCCCATAATCACTGAGGACCTCTCGTGACAGCTGTGGCTCTGAGGGGCTGCAGCATCCACTGGCACCATCGGCCCCTCTCCCGACAGTGTGTGATGTGTCTGTACCACCGTTGTCAGGCGCAGGGCGGAGCCGCCTCGGAGTGGCTGCGGCGGATCCGGGTGCCGCAGACTCCGGAGAAGGACGAGCTCGGCTGTGGCGATACCAGCCACCACCAGCTGCCGCCGCCCTCCGCTAAGAAGGGCCCGCCCAAACGGTCAGTGGCGGGGCTGCGCGCCACCTGTATGTCTTGTGTCGGCGAAAAAGAGCAGGGTGTCATATGTTGCGCTAAATTATCGGTCTGAAAATGGTTCCCTATCGGGCCTTCGTATATCTTTAACTTAAACGCGACGTCATGTATTCACCAGGGCTTGAGTTCATCACTTTTGTATTCACCACTTTGTCAAAATTCTTAAAAAGGATTTGGACAAAAAAGGTTTGAAATGTCAGGAAACAGCATTTTTCTACCTTCAAACGCTCAAAACAGAAATAACCCCCTTTCTTACTACCCTAGGTTGAACTCATCGCGTGTAATTACGAAGTTAGGGAATGTGGCACCTTGGTGGAATCCTGAATTTAGTGTAATTAGGCGTACTTTTGCCGAAAATAATGAAACCACTCATGATTTTCTGAAAATGTCATAAGTTATTTTGATTTTTAAATATCCTCTGGAAATAATCAATATCTGACTGTGATGATGTTGATCTGGCAACCACTACCAACTGAATGTTGGGCTTATTGGTGATGCTCATCGTGACGTGATTTGTACCAGGCTCAAATACCGCCCGGGTTTGGGTTGTGTTGTGGTTTGTTTTTAGAAATCTCGAGTTCCGAAATGAATATTGTACGTTCCGACTTGTTTATTTGGCTATCTCGTTAAAATAGTTTGTGCCTTTAAGCTGAGGTCTCTATTAAAGGCATGTAACGTTGCGCAAGCCATGCCATTTTGTAACATTTATCACGTGACATGCTCTACCAGATTCAGGGGATCCTGACATGCTCTACCAGATTTAGATGGATCCCGACATGCTCTACCAAATTTTGAGGTATCTCGATATGGTTTGAATCAAGGCCTTTAGAGTTATTTGACCGTTTGTTTTGAACTTCAAATTTCTTGGAAATTCAAGATAGAGAGCTTTGGGTGAAATGGAAAATGTCTCTAACTCTGGCAGAGCCTACCTTTCCGCTCTGGATCAGTTTGTGAAGCGTGTGCTTTGACTGAAGCTTTGATATTGCACGCTCCTGGTTAGTACTGAAACCGCCCTTCTCGAGGACCCCTAGATTCGTTCTCAGTATTGACACGCAGAGTGCTTTTGTGATCTCCTGGTCTGTGATAATCACACTCCGCCTTCACAAGCTGCAACGTCAACGCTAATTAGCCTAATTCTGAGGCTCCTCATGGTCTTGTACAATCGCTGGGGTTCGAAGTCTCAAACAGTGCTGACGGCAATATTTGAAGTTGATTACCCGTGCTTTGTATGGTTCAAGGCTGTGTAAATTATCTATGGCTTTTTCTTTTTCATGATATAATTTTGTATTCGACAGATCTCGCGCTTTTTAAGTTTTATCCCCGTCTGATAATGTCTATCATTTGTTAACCCTAAAGATATTGGAGCTGAAACCTAAGTCACAGTTTGACCTCTCTCTTATCACCGGGTGCATTCCAAACCATCTCCGTCTTTAAGCCATGGTCAGACCGAGGATCAGCTCTCTGTAATGTACCACCCCACCCCTGACTGGTGCGCCGGTGTCCAGACGCGGTCTGGTGCTGAAGCTGCGCCGGCTGCTGAAGAGGAGCCAGGCGTTCGCCCGCATGAGCCACCTCAGGAAGGACGGCGCCGCCGACCAGGTGAGATCCCCGGCCCAACGCCGTAACGCTAGAGACAATGCGGCACATTCACGGAATGGCCGACCAGGTGAGACCCCGGCCCAACGCCGTAACGCTAGAGACAATCCGGCACATTCACGGAATGGGAACTGAGATGACGGCCTCTTGTGTTATTTTGTCTTGCCTTGTTTGCTTAATTCTCTCGTGTACCGCTAGGAACTTACATTAGTGATACACCCCGAGACCGGCCAACTCACCGAGCGCTCTCCTCGGGCGGAAGCATGAGATTATTCTCATTATACTCCCCATCTATCGTCATATATCCCTGCTCTTGGTGGGTCGTAAAGCCTCGATCAAAACAATATGGCAAACCGCACGGTACAAGGTGGTGCGTCTCTTGAGAAACTTTTTAATTGAGGATGATTAGTCATGTGACCCTTTTCCTTTCTATTCCTGTCAATGATGTGCTGCGCTGTGCTGTGACTTGACCCCTGTAATGTGATGTGACTTGACCCCTGTAATGTGATGTGACCTGACCCATGTAATGTGATGTGACCTGACCCATGTAATGTGATGTGACTTGACCCCTGTAATGTGATGTGACCTGACCCATGTAATGTGATTTGACCTGGCCCCTGCGCTGTGCTGTGACCTGACCCGGGCGCTGTGCTGTGACCTGACCTCTGCTGTGCTGTGACCTGATTCGTGTGCTGTGATGTGACCTGACCTCTGTACTGCGATGGGACCTGACCCGTGTGCTGTGCTATAACCCAACCCCTGCGCTGTGCTGTGATCTGTGTTGTGTTGTCACCTGACTCCTGCGCTGTGCTGTGATGTGACCTGAACTGCTCTGTGCTATGACCTGACCGGTCTCTGCTGTGATGTGACCTGACCTCTGCGCTGTGCCGTGACCTGACCTCTGTTCCCCAGGCTGTGCTCCGACTGTCTGTGCGGCACTGTGAGCGTCAGCTGGGTGCCCACATGGTGCTGGCGCGGACGGCGGACGGCACTGGGGTGCAGGTGGTGCTGTCTGCGGGGGCCGGACACCCCACTGTGGCGGCCGGAGACACGCTACTGCTGCACCCGCCCTGGTCAGTGGTCGGCAGAGGGGGAACGGGGGTCACCCGCCCTGGTCAGTGGTCGGAGAGGGGGAGAACTGGGGGTCCCCCGTCCTGGTGACCCGCACTCCCGGCTCTCCTGTGTCCGCCCCGACTCGTCCAGATTTATCCAGATTTTCCTGGTTTCAGCCACATTTGGACACAGTTGTGAAGTGCTGTCGCAAGCGTGACTGACAAGCGAGGTTTCAAGGAGCCCACGTTTTTAGGAGATTACATTCTACAGCGAGTATTAATATCTCGATTCCCATCTCCCTCTCCCTCTCAGTTGTTGGCCGGTGTTGGCGCCCTCAGTGGAAGGTAGCAGTAAATTAAGTGAAATATTCCAGTGAACGTGATGATCTAACGAGCCCAGTGAATATGATTGGCGACGCCAGTCGGTGTATGTAGTTAACAGCACCATGGGACGCCGGTGACCTCTGGGTGGTGACAGGCAGCGGCTGCAGCCTCCGCGTGGTCCGCCGGTGCTGCTCCCTATCGGAGGAACTAGCGCCGAGCCGGGCTCCCCGCCGGCCGCCGCCGCCGGCCGCGTGCTCTACTTCACCTGTCCCTGCCCGGCAGGTGAGGAGGGTTGTCTGGTGTTGACCCGGGCAAACTAGGTCTGCCTGCAGACATAACCAGAATCTGCACATGACATGTTGAAGAAAATGAAATGCACATTCACTAACCGTTTGTAAATTCATAGATTCCTAAATTCATGGGGGCCGGGTGGCCTAAGGGCTTAGTTGCCAGTCTTCAGATCGGATGGCATGGATAAACGTGGGTTCAATTCCCACGGCGAGAAACCGCCTTCTGTGTCACACCTGACCCGGTGGAGAGGAATCCTTAAACACCCACGCCTATGCTCCCTGTAATTGGGCAAGTATGCCTGTTGGGAGTGGCCCTAATAAAAAACAAAATAAAAATAAATTCCTAGATTTTTCATCAAAGCTGCTCTCCTATACGCGCAATTTGCGAATGCGTTGCTTCACTTTAATCAACAGTATGTGCTTGGTAATCGGATCGCTTACTTTCCTCCAATGGTTGACACTGGGAGGAACTTTTTTAGGGAAACTTTCCATCATTGGTGGGTCAGGGGGACAAAGAGGGAAATTTCACCACACCCATTGAGCTTCCACAGCCCCCTGGAACTTCCCTTCCCATCCGCAGAC
This sequence comes from Lepas anatifera, assembly GCA_034440635.1. Taxonomy (NCBI): domain Eukaryota; kingdom Metazoa; phylum Arthropoda; class Thecostraca; family Lepadidae; genus Lepas; species Lepas anatifera. The sequence continues at coordinate 727,908 of JAOTON010002048.1, forward strand.
CGCACCTCCCTGGGGCCCCTGAAGCAAATGGCGCCATCTTTTGCAACCCCCCCCAAATCTGGAATGTTTAATCCGTATATGCTCTGCGATTTCAGATGCCCCTCTACTTCGGGAGTGCGTGCGACCGCTGCCGAGGGCACCTGTGCCGTCTGAGCACCGTCCGCTTCAGAGCCATCTATCCACTGTCCGGGAAGCTACGCTTCCGACCGACTCGCAAGATGACACCACTATTCTGGGCGCGCTGGGCTGTGGCGGGGAAGTGGTGCGAACAATAGACGCCACTGTTCTGCACGTCTGTCAGTACAGGTAATCGATTTTGGTCCTTCCATCTGCCGGGGCAAATTTGTGTAATCCTTGTGATTTGACCGTGTTTTTGTTGATCATGGGGACAGACACGCTGTGTTTTCCGAATCTCATCGCTGTTTTTCACACACATGCACGACCGTTCGAGCTGCATTTTTTCAATCAAGTTATATTTTAAATCCAACTTTAGCCTTCCTATCGCCTGAAACTAGTATATGGTCCACGGAGGTGCTCAGCTCAAAACCCAGAGATCTTAGAATCTCGCCAGAAGTCTGCGCTCACTATTAGTCCCGGACCAACCAGCAGAGAAGGAAACGACCTTCTGTTGATAGCCGAGAACCGCCGCCCGTGCGTGTCCTGTGCACAGAAATCCTGGCTCCTCTGCGCGGTCACAGAGAAGGTCAAGCCTGGCCGAACCATCTCCGGACCAAAACACACCGAACCACCAGGCGTCCTCACGCCTCCTCGGATATCCTTTTCCTTCCGCAGTTGTTTTGCTGTTCAGGTGTCCTGTCTGCTCCACAAGTGTTGTCAGGTCTCCGCATGTATCCTCAGGTATACTCCTTGCTTTTCATCTGGGTTCAGGTGTCCTCTGCTCTGTAAATGTTCTGAGGTATCCTGTCTGCTCTGCAGGTGTCCTGTCTGCTCTGCGAGTGTCCTCAGGCGTCCTGTCTGCTCTGCGAGTGTCCTCAGGTATCCTGTCTGCGCTGCAGGTGTTCTACCTGTTCTGCGGTGTCTGTTCTGCAGATGCCGTCATGTGTCCTGTCTTTTCTCCAGGTGTCCCTAGGTGTCCTGTCTGCTGTGCAGGTATCTTGTCTGTTCTGCAGGTGTCCTGTCTGCTCTGCAGGTGTCCTTTCTGTTCTGCAGGTGTTCTGCCTGTTCTGCCGATGTCCTCAGGTGTCATGTCTGTTCTGCAGGTGTCCTTTCTGTTCTGCAGGTGTTCTGCCTGTTCTCCCGATGTCCTCAGGTGTCATATCTGTTCTGCAGGTGTCCTCAGGTGTCCTGTCTGTTGTACAGGTGTTTTTCTGTTCTGCAGGTGTCCTCATTTCTGTTTGCTCCTCAGGTTTCCTCAGGTATCCTGTCTGCTCTCTAGGTGTCCTCAGGTACCGTCTGTCTGTTCTTCAGGTTCTATCGTGTGTCTTATCTGCTCTGCAGGTGTCCTGTTTGCTCTGCAGGTGTCCGGTGGACAGTCAGCCGTCAGAGGGCGCTGAGGTCGGCTGGTGCTGGTCGCTGCTGGTAGCAGACGACGCCGGCTGTATGGCGGAGGTGATGCTGCCGCCCCGGGTGTACCAGCGCCACCGTCAGCTGTGCCGGCGTGGAGGCCAGTTGCGGCTGCACGGCCTGGTGGTTCGACAGCGCACCACCAGCGACCTGTGAGAGAGAGAGAGAGAGAGAGAGAGAGAGAGAGAGGGAGAGAGAGAGAGGGGGACACGCACAATTGGAAGACGTAACGTTTGTGTTAGTTTTTACCATTGCTTTATGCTCGCCACTTCACTCTGTCTGACTGAGTAACGCGTAACTGTGCCTCGGCAGGTGTCCCGGGCTGGCCAGCATGGTGTCCGCCCTCTCTGGTTCTTCTCCCGGCTTCACGTACGTTCTGCAGGCGCTGGACGGAGACACGCGCATCCTGGCGGGACCCCCGGTCGACCGTCCGATCCCCGCGCGGCCCGCGTCTGGCTGTGGAGACCAGCCGACCTCGCCGGCATCTGCGCTGACCCCGGGTCAGAGCACGGCGGCCTCCAGCTGCGAGCCGCTGTTCACCACCCAGCCGAGCGGGGCTGGAGACCTGGGGTCCTCTGCTGGACTGGGTAGTACCTCCCGCGGCGCCGGAGGGGTCCATGCAGGGTGTGACGGAGCCGACTCTGCGGCACGGCAGGGGCGCACCAGCGCGAACCAGAACAGCTCTACAGCGGGAGACTGGAATCAGTGTGACGTGGTAGAGCCCGATGGGAGGACCAGCGTGATCTGCAGCGTTTTGGCGCTGCTGGCCGACTCTGTGCTGGTGCTGACATCTAGCGGTGACGTAGAGAAGCTAGAGTTGACCGAAGACACGGGGGCGCTCCTGTCGCCGGCGCTGACCGCGGAGCTGAGCTGGGTGTGGAGATGTTCCGACCGGCTGGTGGTGGACAGGTGAGGGGCCTGGTACCTTAATGAAGTTCACTGTGACTTAGCTCATCTTTAGCAAGCGCTGTGCGCTGGACGCGGCTTAAACCATTATTATTAACAAAACGGTGGCCACATGAAGATGGTTTCCGCCTCGATCTTTTAATTTACCACCGAATCTGAACTTTCAGTGCCTGTTGTGTATGATGGCCCGGCGGGATTGGTAAATGATTTCTGGTGCCATATTTTGCTCTTCCGGTGTCATTCGCCGGTGTTTCCATTTCGCCTACAGCGTGGGCTCAGAATTTCTAAAAATCATTGGGGATGTATGAATTTGAAACAACGCCGACAAAGTTAATATCAAAAGAGATTAAATATTACCTTTTTAAGCTTTCCACAGCCCTACTAAACAAAATGAAATTAATGAATAGTCTTTAAATTGGAAAAAATCAAAGTGATGTTTAAGCACTACCTTGTTTAATTGGGGGTCCCCGGACACCTCAAAAGAGATATCACTCCAATCCCCTGGCCTACAGAGTGATGTGTCAGTATCCTTTGCTGGAAGTTCGTAGCATTTAATGCATTTAGGCATCTTCCTTCCTTCAACACATCCACTAAACCAACCACTATCTCCGAGCGGATGAATCACACGAGCGAAAGCTACTGGGAGACGCACCACCCTGAGGGCTCAGACACACAGAACGGACTTGCTTGTCCCGAACCGCCGCCGTCGAGGCGAAACGATTTTGTGTAAAATCCAGATAAATCGCATAGAAGCTTCCGATCCCCTTCGTCAGTCGTTTTGTTTCATTTTGTGGAATCGCCTTGCGCCCGATTTGGGCGGCTTTACGTTTAATCTGTTTTTACCTCGACTGTATCGCGTCGAAACGGGTCGGGGTGCCTGTCTGACTGCGTCCTCAGGCTGAACCAACGGGGGCTGAGACTGGGCGGCTCCTGCGCAGGTACACCACGGTGGAGCGGCGCTCGGACCCCGCTGCGGTGACGCCGCCGCCGCCGCTGCCGCTGACGACGGAGACGGAGGAACGGCGCCTGGTCTCACTCACAGGTCAGCCGGGAGAGATTCCGAGGTGGGCTGAGTAAAACTGCACCCACTGGTGCAGTCTAGATCATCACAAATGAGTTTTCCTGGTGAGAAGCGAGTGCTAGGCATGTCAATAAGAAGAATCTTGGCTCACTTTTCTGAATGTGTATTCTTCTAGAACGGGTTGTTGAAGTTGTGTTTAAGGGTGAAATCTGTTTTTGACATGTTTTTCGGATGCGTGGGCCCGTCCTCTGTATGGGCCTTGTGGACGGGGAGATAGTACATACCACGGGGTTACAGCAGTCGTTCTAAGGTACAGGGGTATAGTACAAAGTCAGTCTCTTGCACTGCCTTACTTCATTACGTCTCACGTCCTCAAATGAAGACCACATATGCATTTCCCGTACGGTTATCGTGTTCGGCCTAGTATGACACAGCACCTCTGGCGGTCCTCCGGCTCAGGTCAGATTGTAGGCGCGGACGAGCAGTGTGCCTCCATCTGGCCGGCCTGCGCCGCCTGCGGATCCGACGACCTCACGGAGACAGCCAGTGGCCAGTTCTGCAACTACTGCTTACGTGACACGCCGTCGGTGACTATGAAAATGGAGCTGAAGGTAAGATATCGTACAAGGCCGCTTGTGCCGTGCCAAACTTTGAGTTGCTAGCGTTGAGCCGTGCTGACTTTTACGTTAACGTGTCTGATTTCAGCCAGATGTGTGTGTTTTATTCTCCATGTGCCGTGCAAGGTACTGGCTCCCGCCCCTGCTCCTGCTGTTTTACGGCGTCTTCACTAACCTGCGTCCGTTCAGGTGGAGCTTGCCTGTCCGGATGTGCCGGGCGGTTGGCACGTGACCGCCCAGCTGTTGCAGACCACCATTGAGACCCTGCTGGGCGTAACATACGGCGACGAACATCAGGTCAGTGACCTCGCGAACAGCGCGGCCGGCTCGCGTACTGTCCGTGTATGGGGGTGTTGATAGTGGGAGTTTTGTTTTGACGTGCTAGCTTTAAAGCAGGATCTGGGATGCGGTACACATTTTCTTTAATTATTCCCGGAGCTCCTGAAAACAAAGCTGCAAATTTGTATCCCAGTTATCCGCCTGTTAAAACCAAAATTGCGTCAAATGTGGAACCTAAAAGCTCGATGAGTTCGATGCCCTTCTCAACGCTACTTTTCCGTAGATTTAAAATCCGGGGATATTTGGTTGAGATAGCATTAGGTGGACGATTGTTGCGCAGAAGCAATATATGATGGAGAAGATCTTCCTGGCAGGAGTTCGAACTGTCATCGGTGGTTGGAGAGGTGCTGAGGGATCTGCATTGCGTGGTCACGGAGAAACGCCACTGCCGTATCTCTCTCCACGAGGTACGGCTGTGGAATTCGCTCTGAACAGTTCAGGGCTTGCCGACTGAATGGAATCAACGAGACTGTTTGATGATATCGAAGGGAATCGTGATAGCTCGTGATTCTTCTTGTTTGTTCTACCCTGGCCCGTACAGACACGAAAGTATTGACTCTGTTGCGGCGGCTGCTCTCGAGCTGCATACCTGATGCTTGGCTGTGCCTGGTGTAGGAGCATTGCAGCATGGCAGATGTTTGAAGCTCGTGTACTGCCGTCACGAGTACCTGCACTGCTGTTTATTCGGCAAAAATCATGCCAAAGCGAAGGTTTTTTGTCGTTTATCGAAGCCGAAGTTAAGTGCAATCGTTTTATCGGTGTTGTTATTCTTAACAAAGTGTTTTCAGTTGCGTTATACGTGTTTGTATGCGTCCTGTTGTGCGCTGGAGTACCGAAATATGAACTAAAGTTCAAATGATGGTCCATTTTAAATACTGTTAGTCTATCGCTAGCTACAATTTCAATAAAAGGCAGCGTAAAGAACTTTACTCCCGGAGTAAAGACCCTGTCTCGACGAGAACCCCGTTCCCCTCAGGATGTCGTGTGAATGGGAGTCCCCGCAGCCGGACAACGCCGGGCCGGGTGGCGCGCCGGACTGTGGACGTTCAGGCAGCAGTCGCTCAACGCAGCGGAGACAAAACTGGGCGGCAAAACCGCTGGGGGGTTGGCGACACGTTCACGTCTGATTCGGCCACTAATCTCAGGTCTCAAATGGAGAGAATTATTAGTTTTTTTTTAACAAAGTACTGGTCGTTTAATTAAGTGTTTGACGAGTTTGGCACTCCCAACTACTCCAACCACGATTTTCCCACCACCACATGAAACCAGTGACCTTGAGACGGGTAATTACACATGCAACGGCCCGCCGACACGAGTTCAAGAGAACTGCACGAGGTTTCGGCAGCGTGTTGTCGCGAGCGGAGCATCAGCGCTGGAACTAGCAGTAGTTCAAGCTGGGGAGGGAGGGGCCGAACCTAACTTCAAAGGTAAGCCTGCTCGGGCCTGGCCAGGTCACACAGGCGTATAGAGGTGCCTTATGAATGTTTCTGCAAGATTGCATAAATACAGCCTTTATTGATTAATTAACCCATGGCAACCTATCTCTAATGTACTTTCGGATACCGGATGCAATCTTCCGTCATCAAAACGCTGTCGCAAAGACAGAATTTGTAGCTTACGCTGCGCGGGCGTTAAGCGCAGGGCATATGAAAAAACTTGTCAATATTTTGGAGCAAGATTGCATGCGATTCCCAGTCCTTCCAAGCGGTCCCTTAAAACCGTCAGTCTTTTTATTTGGCCCGGTCCCAACGGGCAGGCATACTTACCCAATTACCGTGAGTATTAGCTTGGATGTTTAATGAACCTTTCCACCGGGCTGGATAGACAAGAAAGGCGGCTTCCCGCCGTGGGGACCGAACCCAGACGGTAAATGACCTCTTCCGCCGAATTCAGCCAGGATGCAATTGTTTCCGGCATTCCTTTGACGGAGTCGTTGGTGCCTCGCCTCGGTGGGCGTCGTCCTGGTATCGAGCCCTGAGGCGGCGCTCTGAAATAAGGTCCTGCAGTCGGGGGTACGCTTAACTCCCTGTCCCATTCTCATCCCTCTACTAACGGGTATAGCTGCCTGAGAAACAAGAGTATGGACACGTTATAGTCTCTTACAACATGTTCATATATCGCTTGGCACACAGTTTGATTTCACTTGGTTGCCACAAATAATGGTTGAGACAGACTCTGTACAAAAAATTAGGCACAAGGGCAGATTGGAGCGTGCAGGGAAACCGACGCGGCTGAATGACGAATTTACAATCAAAGCGTAGTTGTGCTGAACTACCACTATTCGCACTTTGCAACCGCTGCAGTTTACGATGAATGTGCCACGGCAAACTAGCTAGAAATCGTTGACAATTTGGCACATGTCACCGTTTCCGTTGTTACCGTTTCCGAACCGGAGCTTTCGGCCTTCACACTCCCTGATCGATGGAGTTTAAGAAGCACAAACTACTAACACACGACGGTACGGGATTCTGCGCCCCCTTCGCCAGTATGGGGGGAGGAAGGTGCCTAACCCCTGCTATATTTGCAACCATGCTAAGTAGCGAAAACAAATTACAGCGGCGTTAGAGAGCCTGTCATTATCTACCAATGTGAGATATCTACCAAAATTTTGTATGGAAGTGTTGGTCATGTCAGTCAGTCTTGAGGTGACGAGGGCACAGTTGGTACGCTATCATAGGACTTCAATGGAAACTTACGTGTTGTCTCGTAACGGCTGACAGAGGAGAGCTATAGAAAATATATAAGCACTGCTGGGTTGGAATTCGCTCGTTAAGCCGGATCGAATGTATATTTTGGCCTTGTTAGTTTAAATCGTGCAATTGAACTGACCTAAGATCATGTCAAGGTCATCATAGATCAAAATGCATATTGTTCAAACCAGCGACAAGCCAAACACGATTACCTCAAAATAGACGCTGTATGACCATTTTCTGGAAACTTATCCTAAATTTGACCATTTCCCCGTGCATTTCAAATGAAGAGGTCGTGCCCCTGACCTGACGCCAGGTCATCGATACAAAAAAAATCCCGTTACCACAAATTGTTCTTCTCCATGACATTAAGTGATGCGAGTCTCAGCAAAAGATTGTGCCCTTATTCCCGCACCTAGTTGCATATTTTGAGGTTCGCGCACTTGACCCGGACCTGACCTTATTATAATTTTTGGGATTTAACGACGCACCAACTGCCAGGGTCTACGGCGTCGCCAACTCACCCTGTTGGAAGGGATTTTGGGATCAGATCGACTTATTCAGAGGCTCCGCCGGGACTTGAACCGGGACCGGTGGCTTGAAGACGGGTGCTATCCACTAGCCACCCATCCCGGGACCTGACCTGGTATGACCTGAAACTAAAATAGGAAAACCTGCCAAAAGACCAGGGAACAAGTATGCAACGTGCGGTGGCCCTGTGCATCGTTTTTTTTTGCTATCTTCAAAAAACCTTAAGAGGGTAGGTAGGTACCTACTAGGTGCCTACTAGGTACCTACCCCCGTATCGGCGCGTATTAAGCCTATTTTGCGTCGCCTACTCCCTGTTGGGAGGAATTTCGGGGATCGACCTTTCGGTCGTCTGTACCACAGCACTCAGGCCGCGAGATCGCCCGGCGTCACCAGTGCCACTTGTTGCATTCGTTCAATACAGCCAAGCAAGGGCATTGTCTTATCTGTGTCGAACGAATGGAGATCTGTAAGTGTCACTATACAGTTTTTCAGTGTTACTGCGGCCGACCGAACCGCGCCCTGATCTGAGGATCTGTTCTGAGAACCTTTCTTTACAGAGAACTCACTGACACTCGTGGGACATTTAGCTCAGGAAGCAGACGCTTTACATCACATCGCCCACACATTTGGCCTCCGCGGTACCAGTTCTGGCCACTGGGCTGTGTTCAGTATTTACAAGTTCAGTGTGTATTCTGCGCCGGGATTCCGCGCGCGGCGTCCATCGCTAATCGCTGCAATCTATATCGCAGTCATCACACCCATCACAGTCACAGTCACAGCAGTTGCAGTCACAGTCACAGCAGTCGCCCCAGCAGGACCAGTCGAACAGAAAGCACCAGCAGGCGTCGCAGTCGTCGTCCGAGCACCCGCCACTGTTCACTTCTGCTCTCTTTCTTTTCTTCTCGTCCTCGTCGTCGCCGTCGGCATCCTCCGCCTGGTCCGACAATCTGGTGGGCTGTTCGTCCACAACCGACGCCGGCTCTGGCGTCGCCATTTTGTCTTCTGCAGGCTGAGTCGGAAACTTTAATTATTTGTCCGGGCGCGGACTGATTCCTCAGAGATGAAAAAAAGTTTTCACAAAGTAACACAGCTTCAGGAGTTAAACTAAAGTAGAGATGAAAATGTTCAAAGCACAGAATGAGCTGACAGGCAACACATTCTAACACCGTATCACATAGAATATCTGCGCGGGAAGGGGTGGCTACAGATAATAATCTGTATCTATAGATGATACATTTTCTCCTCTGGATTCTCCCAAATGCGAATGCCGAGACCGGTGTTTTCTGAGCTCTGACTGCAGTCGTATTGTTGTACCTCTGAAGCCGCACCGAGCAGCTGAGTACCAGCGAGTAACACCGTGACTCGACTCCTCTGAACCATGCGCCGCTCGGACCACTCAGTCTCTACTGCTTTGTCGTCTTCTCAGCAGCAATATCACCCATCACACCATTGTACACCGAAACACTAAGGATGCAACGTCGTAACTTCTGTCACCACATTGCACGTAATGTTACTCCAGGGACCGGTAGCTGCTGCCTGTGACAGGTTTTGTGTTCCGCCCGGTTCCTGTCGCCCGGCAGCACACTTCACCTCTCGGCCGATGGCTGGCCCCTTCTGGCACGGTATCGCGCCGTCGTCGGGAGAGCCGAGGCACGGGCGCCATGGACCAGCGGAGTGACGTCACATTCTGTCGGCTGTGACGTCACACTTCGTCTGCTGGTGTTTGCTTACAGACGGTTCTCTATTAGCCTGTGCAGAACCTTATCGTGCCATCTCCGGCGATCATTAAGTACCTCCTTGAAGAGCACTTTGAGGAGCTTAGTTGTCGATGTATTTCGTCTGAAAGTAACTCACTGAAAAGCTCATTGAATCTGCAACGCTGTTGAACTTGAAACTGCAATTCTTAACCTTCGCCCGGGTGGGGGAGGGTCTTTTAGACCCCCCTCGGGTTTTTCCGAAGCGACCAAAAAACGGCAGCGCGCAGCGCCGCCAAACTTGGTCTAGCTGTTCCTTCATTATTTTTACATCTTTCCGGAAAATTTCAGCTCAAGGTCATATCAGGCCAGGTCACCAGGCCAGGTGAAGAAACCTCACCTCAAAAAATGCTTAGGACCGCATAACTAAAAGAAGGGTTAATCGATCAAGTTCAAACTCATACCACATATTGGGCTCACCAGAAGCTACAACATTTTTTTCCGGGATTTTTTATATTGGTAACCTAAGGTCATGTGCAGAGCATGACCCCCCCCATTGTAAATACATGGGGAAAATCACGAAATGCGCTTTTCTCAGTAAGTATGGATGGAATCAACTTCAAAACATCGGTTATCACCTGCTCTTAGCCCATTTCTGAATTTGATCCCAAAAATTTTGACTTTGTGACCTTTAAAAGGTCACCTTAGGTCAAATAAGCATTTTTTGGTGTTTTACTCTATAAATTTTGAATTAAATAAGATAGAGCTTTTATTTTGTCACCAAAGTGTTTGTATAGTCACTGCAAGTCAAATGATATACATCATGACTATACCAGGTCAAGTTGGGTCAGACCGTTGACCTGGGTCAGGTCAAATTCTTAAATTTGACCTGGCATAGCAATATCATACATCATTCGATCCTTATTGACGAGAGGATTGCAATGGTGCATAAACTATTGCTTTATCTTGTTTGGTTTGGAAGCTATTAGCGAAAAAGTAAACGCCCTTATGCATGGGTGGCTATGGACATTCCCAAGAATATGCCCAATATTCAGTGACCTGTAGCTCCCTAGGCTTTGACCTGGCACGAAAATGAATGCACCATAATGAAAGCACATCTCAAGAGCTTTCGAACTGTGTTAGAAAATTTTACCTAGCTATCATAGTTCCTGAGATATATGAGGTTTTCTTAGTACACCTCGTATTAGCGATTTTGTATTTTGACCTCTGGTGACCTTGATATTGACCCGACACGAAAAATGACCTAAGTGTTTTCGATATCATTTTCGAAGGGCTTTTGATTGGCGTTTTGCGCTTTTTTCTAGCTCTCTTACTTTTTGAGATCGAGGGGGGTCTTTTTAGCCCCCACCAGGGCGAAGGTGGCTCGTACCCGCCACCGGGGCAAGGGTTAACACGCGCATTGACGGAGTCTGAGCCACCTTCGCTTTGACGGGGGGAAGGCGGATACCCGCCCTCCTCCCCCAAGACCTCGAGAACCATGCTAGATAGCGAAACACGATAAACGGCGTTGGGTAACCCATCCACTTCTCTATCGACAATTTTTGAACCATTTTTGCCAGGTCACATCTAAGGTCACTAGAGGTCAAGGGATGCCGTCATGGGGATAACATGTAAATGTAGGTTTTTGGTGAACAAGTAAAGATAGAGGAAAACAATTTACACCATGATATATAATATGACCTTGTTAGGTTAAATCAGGTAAAGTAGGGAATTTGTCCTGGCCTGAGGTCATGTCATGGTCGAATTAAATAAAATGCGTATCATTAGAACTGCAAAGACAAGGCGAATTTAATGCAGTTAACATAAACGCTCTGTCGCCATCCGTTACGAAGTTATTCAGTTAAAACCATTTTCCCATGTATTTCCAATGGAGGGGTCATGGCTCGTATCTGACCTTAGGTCACCGATATAAAAAAATACCGGAACACATTTTAGAGAACTCGGTGGGCCCATTATGTGATGAGTTTCAATCGGATAAGTTCACCCTGTTCTGACTTATGCTATCATTTTTTTCTTTTTGAAGTCAGGTCACTTGACCTGTACTGGTGACCTGATCTGAGATGACCTAACCTTAAAATTTTGTAAGAAGTTGTAGAAATGATCAGGGAAAAGGTATTTTCGACCTTGGAGGCACCCGGGCCAGCGTAGAAAAGCCATGGAGCGGTATTGAAAGCCCCCAACGAGAAAGTTTAATACGCGCACTGGAGGGGGCCTCGGAGGCCCCACCTGTTTTTCCGAGGTGGCCGGAGAACCGCTTGTAGCCGAAACACGACACTTTGCACATTAAACAGAATTTAATAGGCGTCGATTGGTGAAGATTTTTGAAAATCGGTCCAGATTTTTGACTTATAGGCTTTAAGTCAGACCTGCATTTTGGATCGCCGTAATCGTGCGGCCGGACCAGATAGCTTGCATTAGAGACCGAGTGGTGAGTCATAACACCATATAACCGGGATTATATGTCAGGTCCCTCATGAGGTCAGGTCACAGGTAGGTCATATGTGCACTTTCAGGTACTGCCACGTGCTTCCGGCCAAATGACGTTACCCGGCCTGACGTGCATTATGCTATGCGTCATCGATAGGGTACCCCAATACCAGGTCGGTGGGCATTTTCAAGGCCATCCTTTTTCGCCAAACAGTGACTGTGTGTAGTCAAGTGTCTTATAAGTGGTATACTATATTGTTACCTTTCGGTCATGACCTTGAATGACCTTGACCAAATTGAGGGAAGGCTCTTTGGACCTTTTTGCCTGGTCGCCTTTGCTTATTCCGCCATTTTCCGCATAATCCGGCGTTTACCGGTCGGTCCGCATGTAGTTTTGCCTTTATGCCTCGTTTGCCTTGAGATATTGCCTGGTCTAAAATTGGTTGTGGCCCCACCCCGCCACTTATTTGTTTTTCTCTTGTTTCGGATCTTGGGCTGCCCCCGTTTGCCCCGTGGGTGTTAATCCGTCCTCAGGTAAGGAAATGAGGCCACTGGAATTGTCATGGAGGACCCTACAATACAAATTAGCTCCCGAAACCTCCACCCCTTGAACTGCTCCTGAAGGAGTGAACCCCCAGGCAGATGGTCTCCTAGAGTGGAGACCCTCCCTGAACTCGTTCTCCCAGCCTGAAACTCGTGACGAGCAGAATCGGCAAATGGCCGATACACCAAGTACTGATTGATTATATCTCTATTTTCATCAGCTATGGGGGAGGGGAGTAACGGTCGTCCGTATTCAACTGACGTTACCCTGAGCTGAAATCCTGAGGATGAGATTCTAAAATAAAGGGATAGCAATATGGGTCACAGGTACAGCGTCCATTTCCCTGGAAGTGTTGAACTGAAATGTGGAGAAGAACCTGAAACATAGCGAAATATTTCCAGGACTCTGCTACTGCCATGCACCCTTTCGCAAGGAAAATCAAACATAAATAACTAACGTTTCTCAAGCGACCATTGAAAATAGACAATTTCCTTCTCTATTTCATTTCTCGATATACACCATTAAACGACGCAATTCACAATTTAAAATACACAGCGTTTTCACAATGTCAGGAAACGTCAAGCAACACGCGAGAGGCATACGCAGACGTAGGACCAGTTGTTCGCGAGGTTTGTTCAAGCGTCACAACATGTCCACCCTTCAAAACAGTTTTGTACACACCGCACATAACCCGTTACGAAAATACATTTGTACTCTTTTAATTACAATGATTTGCATTCAGCAAGCGCAAAACCCAACTAGCGTTACACAACACAAAAAAACTATACACGACGGTTCCAAGGAGATTCCACGTCCTAGAGTATATATACTGAGAACACCTGATCGGCTCTGTTACGATGCCGAAGCCTCCTTTGACGTCAGTTCGACACTTCTCAACACTCCGTGACGTGAACTCCATATCAGCGGAGGGCAAACAACGCAATGTAGACGGCGTTGTCCCAGGGTTAAAAATAGACGTAACTTGTGGCAACTTTTTCCAACTGCGGTCGATGTTAATGAAGGGTTTCCAGTACACAATCCGCTCATGATGCCCTGGAGGCATGCAGCTATCGCCAAAAGAAACTGGCCGGTCAGCTTCAGCGTGCTCGAACAGCTTTTTGGTCTTGGAACTGGTACAGCCTCGTATGCACATCTCCACAATTGGATGACAAACAAATAAAACTAGCAGTATCCCTGTCGATGATCATTTTTGAACTATACAGAACACACACACACACTGAGAGGGAGCACGCATCACAGCCAACGTTACATTGCTACCGAAAATACTCGCGATTCCAGCGCACCGTCCTGACCTCTCCGGAAAAATACGCGCACGAGCCGTGACCCCACCCGCCACAGTCTCGACAGACAAGCCTCTTCAATGGCCGGGGGCGTCGCGTCGGACTATTTTTTGGTTTCTCTGGCAAGGATTGACACCATTTGAGCGATTCGAAAAAACAGGAGCACTGTGCCAGCCACTTACCACAGCCATCACAATGAGTTTTGCCCATTTTTTGGGCTTTTATCTGCACCTTGCAATAGTGAAGCCCAAACACCCCCAAGCCGCACAACCGACACACCCGGGCATCGCCCCGAAATTTCATCAGACCGCCCTTAGTGCGACACAAGTGCCGGCCATTTTTTCCGCAAACGAAGCACAACGGCCCCAGGCACTGGCGAGCGTGGTCCTTCATTGAGAGCGCGGTCTTCTTTCGGCAAACGCGGCAGGTTCTCGTGCAAACCCCCTTACAGCTGCTGTCGTGTGAACTCAAGTCCCGAAAACTTAAACGACACTCGTTACACCTAAAATAGAATGGAGAGTTCGGCGTGTTAACACGAGCTTTCCCCTCACTGCCAGCCGATGTTCCAGATGCGTTCGCTGGGCTGGAATCACTTTTATGAGAGCTTGCCGATGTTTCAGTAGCAGGTGCTTTCATAACCTCGCAGGTGCCTTTGCAGAATTTGGCGTGTGCGAAGACGTTTGCTACTTTTTTGTTGCACTTATTGCACTGATACATGGCTGATCTCTCTTTCTCAACGCTGCACGGTTTAGCGACCCCTGGAGCAGCTTCACTCGCATTGGCGGTAGGACTTGATGCCATCAAAGGCTCCTCCGGTATTACCTCACAAATATCATCATCATCCTCGGAGAGTTCCCGGGAGCAGTCTTCGTCTTCTACCCTCACCCGAAACTCGGCGGTGTCGGGAGAGTCCTCACTGGAAACCGCCGACTGCTGGGGCAATGTGTCCTGCACCATCGACACGTCTCCTCTGTCCTTTGGCGGCGTTATTGGCGCGGTCTCAGATACCGACGTGCTGCTGTCGCCGGCCTCCACATCTTCTGTCATCGACTTGGCAGCTGGAGTCGCTGTAGTTGTGCCATCGGTGCCAGTTCCGTCCTCGGGTTCAGTGGCCGTTCCTTCTGCACCTAGAGATACCGCGGGCACAGCTGAAGGTGAACCAGAGCCTTCACCGGTGCCTGCGTCCGTCTCGTCGGGGCCAGACGCGGTCTGCTTGTTTTCCGACAAAGATGAATCTTTCAACGCAGCGTTCTCCAGGCCAGTGTCCGACGCAGGGACACCAGTGTCCGCTGAACTTCGGCCCTTGTCGTCACACTGTCCCAGCGACGCTAAGGAGAGGTCGTTATCCAACGGAGCCGAACTCTCTTCAGTGGAGGACCCTCCAGCACCAGCCGCTTCCCCTGCAACTCTCGGGGTGCAGTCAGTCGGAGAGGATGCGGCACTTTCCTCTGTGGCACCAGCGCATGGGCGAGCCTCGGCACGGGCTGTTTTGTCGGCTATCTCAGACGCCTTTTCTGCAGCAATCGCTTCCGGCTCAGTCAATTTTGACAGTTCGTTTGTAGCAGGACTTTTGTCTCCGCTAAGCGCTTCAAACGAGTCAACTTTGTCTGCTCCTGGTAATGCAGGTGTTGCAGCGGTATGACTAGATTTGTCATTGACTTCAAGCTCGACAACTTCCGTCTCCACCAAAGCGCACGAATGCCGTTCGGCTGATTCAGGAGCGATTTCCGATTGTTTCCCCGTATTTTCGACCCTAGGGTCCTCTTGCCTTTCGTCTGAAAGAGGTGGGTTGGTAGCACCTGAATTATTAGATACATCGGACTTAACACCGTTCAGCACATTGACTTCAACACGAGGTGAACTTT
This sequence comes from Lepas anatifera, assembly GCA_034440635.1. NCBI lineage: Eukaryota > Metazoa > Arthropoda > Thecostraca > Lepadidae > Lepas > Lepas anatifera. Next base: position 743,388 of record JAOTON010002048.1, read on the forward strand.
GTCTTTGGTCCTTCTTTGATGACGTCTGGTCTAACTCGTCCTTTTGTGCCGGTCCTGCAGTAGGCTCCGGGGGTTCAGCGTTCTCGTTTGTTTCTTGTTGTCCGACTAAATACCCACACTGATCTTCAGAGACAACATCTCGCTCCTTCTCTTCAGTGCAGGATTGGCCGGGAGTTGGTGATCTCGTAGCGATTTGCACTGAAGCTTGCACCAACACGTTTGTTTCAGACGAGACCGTGTCTTCCTCCCGTGGTTCCGAATCAGCTTCCGTCTCTCGTTTCTGCTTTTCACAGCCCGCAGTCACACAGTTATATTTCGGATCCTCCTGAGAGGTTTCTCCTGCTGCTTGCCTGTCAGTTTTTGAACCGGATGGTGGCATATTTTCTTCAATTCTTTCTTCAGCAATCGTGCCAGTTGTAGTCGGTCCTCTATGGACAGTGTCAAGCTCAACCCTGCCGGCCGGAATTTCACCCGATTCTGGTCCCTTCGCTGGAGGCTTAGCCGTTGTCTGCTTTTCGCTATTTGCAGAGTAAGTTGTTCTCTCCGGTCCTGTTTGCTGGCCTGTATATGAAACCTGCTTCTTACTGACGGCATGTCGTCCTCTCTGTTCGTCTATAATCTCACCAGGTTCTGGCGTCACAGTATCAGCGGTTCCCGAAACCCTGCGCTCGCCTCCCTTGGCTGCAGGCAGTCTCACATCATCCGACGAGCCTGAAGAGCTTTTGGTGGCATGAGAACCGGCGTCGTCCTCTCCTCTACTGCCCGACCTGTTCTTGTGGTGGGCTGCAGAGCGACTGCGGGACACGGAGGCGGCGTGAGGCGAACTCTCGCGGTGTTCCTCCGACCTGACCCGAGACCACCGGTTCGTCGCCACCCATCGGTCCCCAGACCTCGGAGAACGGCCCTCCCGGGAGCTGGGGGATCGATGTGGACTGCTCCTTCTCGCCATGGGCCTTCGGTCGCTTGGCGAGTCCCGTCGGGCGCGGTTGTCCTTTACTTCCGGGCGGGTGGAGAACCGGGGACGGAGTGAAACCGGGTCCTCAGGGGGCGCCACACGAATACTGTACGCTCTCGGTGGACTGCGCGAGCGCGAAGCAACACGTCGCTTCGGCTGGCTCTTCTGAGAATTAAGAAGGCTCAAAGAGCGGGCTAGTCGGCTGTTCTGGCCGGGCGAGTCGGCTCCTTTTTTAGGCTGTGCAGTGGCGGTTTCGCCAGCCGATAAACTAGACGGCGTTCTTTTCCTTTGTACGTCATCTCTTGAGTTAGACCGCAAACGTTTCGCACCACTCTCTTCGTCGCCTTCGCGTTCAGCATTCGTCTCAAGTTCACCTTCTTCCGGGTCTTTCCAGCACCGTCGGCGTTTGGGCGACTCTACCTTTGGCGAGTTCAGCAGACGGCGTGCGGCGGCGATCACCTGATCGGGGGCGGGGGCGGGGGCGGGGGCGGCGCTGGACTGCGGCGCCGCGTTCCCACCGCGGTACACAAATATAGTGTATTTCACGCCAGGCTTTGGCGGGAGGGACTGGGGCGTGCTGGTGCCTGAACGCTTCTGCTGTTCCGACTCCGGCTGTTCGCCACGGTCGGCTCTGGAGCACTGCCCACTGGGTGTCCTCGCTGAAATCATGTCAACTATCTTCTCTATGGGCGGCGTCTGCAAGCTTGACACATTGCCAGCAGTCCGGTCACTCAGCGGCTCGAGATGTTCTTCTTTGGTTAACTCCGAATGTTTGCCTTCACTTACCTCGCGTTCCGTCCCCACCCGATCGGACTGTTCTGGATCTGCCGAGGCGGTTTTGCCTTGGCTTGTTGCCTCACCCCACCGTTCAGGCTCCACTTCCCCTGAATCTCTCTTCCCCTGATCAATGACAGTCGTTTGACGTGTGCTGACCTGAACATCACATACAGGCTCTTCTGGCACTAGTGCAGTGTCCTCCGCTTCTTCTTGCTCTGTCTCTGGTTGGATCGGCTCCAGCTGCGGGGACAGCATGGACGACAGCGACATGTCGCTGCTGGCAGATATCGTGCTGTCAGGACGCGGCGGTTCCATGGTCTCAGACCCACAGTCACCACCGGCGGCAGCAGCAGCTTTTTGTTCAGCTGCCTCCGTCTGTGAAACACTGTTTTCCTCTCGATGGGGAACACCCGTTTCAGCTGGCTTCACAGACGTCTCGCCGGGCTGACAGACTCTGGGACTAGACGTGCAAATCGGCACTGTTATAAGGACCCTCTCTGATACAACAGGCGGCTGCGTCTGCACTGGCACGGAAACAAGAGGACTCAACGAAGACAACGTCACCGAAACAAGAACACGCTTATCGAAAGGCGTCGGCGGAAATGACATGTCTGCGTTCGGCTCGCTTTCGCTAGCAGAAATATCATCCTCGTCGGTGAGACAACTCACGCTGGATGGCCAGGGCGGCGGGGCCGAGGTGTCGGGCGGGGCATCATAAGTGCGCCTCTCCACCGCGTCCAGCAGCTCAGGCAGCTCCGGCAGCTCTGGCAGCGGCGGAGGCGGCGGCAGCGGGATGTTGTTCACCGTTATCGCGTCCGCGCTCTGAGGCGGTGCCGCCGCGCTGGCGGCGCTACCACACTGAGGGACCGTCACCGACGGAGGCACATCTGCCCGGCTCGGAGGGACGTCCGCTCTCTCCGCTGCCGCCGACGAGAGCCGCGAGAGCTCGTGCACCACTGTGGATGGCCTCCTGCTCTCCCCATAGCCGGCGGCCCCCGAGCGGCGACGCGGCCGCACCACCGTGCCGATCTTCTCCAGAAACTTCTGGCACTGTTCGTCCCAGACCTCGCAGTCGCGGGGCAGCTCCACCGTCGGCGTGGGGCTCGCTCTGATCGCGGGGGTGTTCGTCTGGCCCCGGCCATCCCGAGAGACCGGCACACGACCCGGTTCCGGGATTTCCAGCCGAGATCCAGCAATCCCAGATCCTGAGTCAGGCGGCAGCCGGGCCGAGACGTCAGGACCACCCGGGCGACAGGGCCTCTTTGTCTCGGAGCCGCTCGAGTGGTCAGAGTCCGTGCTCTTCCGCTTCCGCTTGGTATCGCTCTCGCTCTCCGCTCGCTCCGACTCGCTCCAGGCTGAAACATCGACACGCCCGTTGATACTGAACGGATTTAGAGGCAACTGCTCGCTCTGCAGGTGCGCCAGACCGCTTAGCTGGCCGCCGAGTCCCGTGAACATGCCGCTGGGCACGCAGAACGTTCGCCATGTCTTCAGCGCGTCTTCAGAGTCAGCCTGGTCTTCGGCGCGGGGCGGGACCAGGTGCGGCCTGGCGTTGGCAACCAGGTAGGCGTTGGCGTTGAGTCGCTGTACGGCCCTGTTGTACAGAGCGTTGAGCTGGTCCCGTCTGCACAGCGCACGCAGGTAGTCGCGACCGTAGCCCTCTGCAACAGAACGGCGGCGTCCGGTCACGACTGGTGGTGTGAACTGGTCAGGCGTTTTCAACTGAGAAACAGTGGAGAGGTCTGCTATGCCTGGAAATTTATGGGAAATCAAAGAAAATGGACTTTGATGTACACTTCTCAGGGCACGCTCCTTCCACATTAAGTTCTTGATTACTGAGGATATTTGCGGGTATACAGCTAAGCCTAGTATATTCCTTGCTGGATTATAACATTAGACTAAACTGTTCGCATTTCGTGCCTCCAACATCGTAGAAATCTGAAAAGGTTTAGCACGAGGTCAGTTTGATTGAGAGGCAGGTTGTAGCTCCCCCAACACTGCAAACCTTGTCGAGTCTCTGACTCACTGATTTCCTTCTCAACCACCGACTTCTCCTCGCTTCGTTACTTAATCAAGCCGTCTTTCAGATCACCTCAGTCACCCAGAGTCAAACTTCTCTGGCTTTACACTCTAGGCTGTCTGTGTCAAGTCAAACAAACTAGGTTATCAATGCGTGCAGATCCGCAAGGTGAATTCAACGGATGACTTTCTGACTCCGCGAAACGACTGGGTGATGCTTGGACGGCGCGGAGGTGACCGTAATATTACCATAACAGAAGCTGAAGTATGCACGAAATTGACGCCAAATCAAAGGAATATATATTGGGTTCGGGAAAATTCACCGATTTGACGTGACCCAGGACCAAAAGCAAGGAAATACTAGACCGGCAAAACTATTTCCTGGTGCTATCACAAGCAAACAAATTCTCACTTCGATGAGTCACGGTTCGATTCGCGAAATGTCTATCCATCTGAAAATATTGAACATACCCAACAATATTTGACGCGCCTGAAATAAAAAGCTTGCATCTGCCTCAAACAAAACGCGACTGGAAAAGTCAAAATCCTTTAAAACGATGTAAGGCTCAACAAAGTTCTTACACTGCGTTTGGCATCTTGCGGCCATCGCCCAAAAAAATCTAACTAAACTTTGCAGATTTCAGGCTAAAATCACTGAAAGTAGCCCACTGACTTCACTGATATTGACTTACCACTTACCCACTGATAGTGACGCGATGTTCTCTCGACACAGGGGCATACTTCCCCAATCGGTCAAATTTTACCAAGTTTTAGCCGGTTTAGGCCAATTTTCATCAAAATACTATTCTTCACGATTTTTCGCAGGTTGCACCCCGTCCCAAACGTTTCCTCAGATACGTCTCTGTGCGGGCAATATACTTCATATAAAGAAACAAAAATAAAAACTTACCCATTGCGACAGTATACACTTAATAGAAAGAAGCAGTGATGATAACATAAGCGGATCCCGTATTTTTATTCAGGGGAGGAGACTTTGACATGCAGTACCGTTCAACGAAAGCCGGGCGAGTCGCCAGCACTGATGCGAGGCCGCCTTGTTTTAGCGGTGTGGTGGAGCAAACGCATTCTGGATTGAGGGGAAGGGAGCCGAATTTTCAGGGGTCGCCGCTACAGCAAAAGGGAGGTGGTGAAGCCCTATCAGGGAACCGAAGGACATACGTCTCTTCGCTCCTTGAATCCACCCACATACTGAATATTTAACGAACCGAGTATACAAGAACTAGCAGCCCAACAGCGAACGCTCAGCTGCATAGATACGTACCTTCCAGCACCTTTCTCCATTCCTCAGGCATTGTGGCCACGTCCCACAAAGTATCTCCCATCTGCTTCGTCTTCGGCTGCGTCGCCGATTCTGGTGAAGTGGCGCTCGATGGCGGAAGCTCTGCATTCAGCGTGCAGGACCCAACACCACTTAAAGCCTGAGCGCAAACCTTATTTTCCCCATCGTCACTCTTGCTAGATTTTCTCATGCCGACGTTGGCCTCACGTGACTTGTGGCGTTTGCGTTTTGCCTGGTTGGAGAGCTGAACCTCTATTGATTCCGAGCCACTATCGGTTAGCTTCAGCTTGGCCTGTCGCTCCTTGTCCCTGTTCACCTTCATAATGGCCTCCATGGATGCCAGCGTTTTGCGGACAGCAGCGCCACACATGGACAGCTGATCGGCGAATGTTTTCCCGTGCCTCTTGTTCAGCAGCTCTCTGGCCTCCTTCGCTTTATCCGCCGCCTTGCCACTCTTCACATCGCCAACAGGAGCCAGCACTCTGTTGCTGAAATTCTCCAGCTGCCAGAAGATGCTCTCGCAGAAGCTGTTGAGAACTGCAGCATCTCTATCGGAAGACTCGGTCGCCGCGTTTACATTCAGAAGCGGAACTTCTTCTCACAGTGCTCTGCGGCGCGGCCGCCTCAGTTTCTGTTTGTACACAACGGTCGGACGAGGTTGGCGGCGCTTTACCACTGGACGTACCAACGGTCTGTGCGCTGGCAGAAACCATCCTCAGGGCGGCCGTTCCTGTGCCTTTGTCGCGATGTGACACCTTAACTGTCTGCATTCTCACGCTTCTCCTTCCAGCCTTGGGTTTTGTGACTGGTTCCATTTGTGCTTCCACGTTTGTATTGTGACCGGCAGGAATCGGTTTAGTTTGTTTTTCGACACTTGTTTTCTCTACTTCAATTTTTGGCGTCTCCTCTGTCTGCATTTGGACGTCGTGGCTTTCTATGCTGCGAACTTCAGGAGACTTCCGTGCGAATAAAAATCCGCACGTTTGAGTATCCTTGCTCATGTTTTTCTTCGACTCGAGGTTTGGAACGTATATGGAATTTCCATCTATATCGCCACCGGCGTGATCAACACTATCATCTTTCGCAATGCCATCGTTTTCTGCACAGGTTATTAAGGCGGATTCTTCGGACACGTTTTTCAATCTCTGAAAAACCGGTGATTTCCCACTCCGCTCTACCGGAAGACTCGGCACCTCCTCGCGCTTCTCTCCGGCACTTTTCCCAACAGATTCGCCGGTGAAATTCGGTCGAGATTCAGTCATCGTGCTGTCATCGCCTGGTACGCAGTGTTGGCGAGCTGCCACCTCGCCAGAATCCGCATTTGGTGGCACGTGCGTCGCCCGCTCGCCGACTCCCTCATGCAGCGGAGATCCGACGGGCAGGCTCCAGTCGCGACTGTCCTCGGCTGAAGTCCGGTTCTGCTCAGATTCCTCCTGGATTACTGTTGGATCTTTTGAGAGGGCCGGTCCTTCTGAGGGAAACAGATCGCGATCGAAGGCTTCCATCGCCGGTGCATGTGGGTCTGACGGTGCGGGGACTTCACAGTCTGGACCCGAGACGTCACAACCGATGGCCCCAGACGGAGAGGAAGGTTCTCGCTTCACAACCACCCTGTTCTGGGCGAAGGCAAAGGGCAGGGTAATCTCACACTCATCCTTCAGGTCAGAAAACTTTCCGGCGTTTATATCGCCAATAATGTCTTCAAGGAAATCGTTGAATCCATCATTCTCGAATTCTTCTCCGCTACTCATGTCGTCCAGGTCAGAGTAATCCAGCTCGGCCTTAAAATCGGTCTCACAGCGAGCACCGACGGACGCGGTTGGAGGTCCGTGGGACTCGACACTCTGGCCCTTCGGTGCTTTATTAAAAGACGGGGAAACGGTGTTGTGATTAGTGTCCCTGACAATACGCCCTGGTTGCGGTGATTCCACACAGGATTTCTTGTGCGGTGAATCACATTCAGTCTGTTCCCTATTCACCGAATCCACGTCTCGTTCAACCCCTGTCGGCCTTGAGCAATTGCAATCATCGATCATAGAACGTTCAATGACGGGTATGAAGGACGTACCACGTGCTATGTCGTCCACAATCTTCTTCTTCATCTCTTCCTCTGTTGGCCGGGAGATTTTAGATTTCCCGACTTCGCACTCCGCGTTAAGGTTATCTTTAGAATTGGTTCCTTTCGAGCGATTCGCTTTCGATCGAGGCTTACAGTTAACATTTCCACGCTTGCCTGATTTTCCTTGATGATCTGCTGTTTTGGATGGTTTTTCTGTCTTGATTTTGGCTGAAGCACTTACTGGAGTTCGTGCCGACATACCTTTGCCCTCCGCCATCTCTCTGGACACCTTTCCCGCCGCTGGCTTTGAGGCTCGATCCGATCCCGTTGATGAACAGCTGGTGTTGGATTGGTCTGCTTTACCTTCCTTTGTCGGCGGCAGAAGTCTTCTCTTTTGAGGCCGTTGGCGGTGACCGTTTCTGTGATGTTTTCCCATCACGAGACTCCATAGCTGGTCCGACCTCTTCTCCCGTGCGCTCGGTATGTGGCGATTTTGAATGGCAGGACTTCTTACGAAGCGGCGCTCCACCACCGTCTTTTCCCGTTGCAAGTTTTTTTAGCGCGTCTGTGAGCTTGGAGGAGATCGGTTTGCTCATTTTTCCTGGCTTCAGACGCGATTTTTCGGCTGTCTTCGGCGGCGTCGTGTCCTTCTTGGGGTTGGATCCCGCAGCTGTTTGCCGTTTCTTCTCCTCTCCGCCCTGGCCCGACTCCAGATTCAGCCTCGCCCGCATTCTGTCTTTTGGCAGGTTTGTCCGGAGGCGTCCCGGACTGGGCGCGGTGCGCGTCGCCTGACGTCTCCGCGGGGTTCCGCCGCCTGTCGGCGCTGCCGGCGGTCCTGGACCAGCCGTCGGAAGGGCTGGACTCACGGCTCGAGCCCGAGATTCTCGACGAGACTGAGCCATGACGGCGATCGCTCAGTTTCGCCGCAGAGCTGCTCTTCCCAGTCGATTTTGTACTCGCGCTGGAGGCGTGCGAACTCTCAGAGGTGTTTCTGTTGCGGGGAATCGCAACGCGCTCCCGATCCGCCGCAAATATATCGTGAATGTCCATCCTGGCGCGCGGTGTTTCCGCTGGATGACTGGCACATTTGGAGCCGTCATCAAGAGGAGATTCTGGGTGTTTCCGCACGTTACCAGACCCGTTACGAGATTTCACACTGGCCGCTTTGCGATGCGCTCCCTGAGATCTAGCGTCACCGTCTCTCACTTTCCGTTTCGATTCGACCTTCACCGGGGAACGAGCACCACTGCTGCCCGCCGCTGGCTCTGCGGTCTGAGTTCTGCCGCCACCGCTATCCGACTTTGTACAGTTCCTACTCGCCTCAGCCGTCCGGCCTCCGTGGTCCACATCTCCGCCACCAGGCGGGCGCGGTCCGCCGGTCCGCTCGCCAGCGTTCCGCTCTTTCATCCGTTCAAACAGGTCACGGAACCCACCACTACGCACTGCATGACTGGGGCCGGCGGCTGGCCGCTGGTCGTCAGCCCGCGCCTGAGTGCGCCGCAGCGCGCTGGCCGACTCCTCGGAGCCGGCACTGCTGGGCGCGGCAGCGGCAGCGGGTAGCCGGCCGCCGGCTGAGGAGCGGCTGCAGGGGCTGGCGGCGGGGTCGGACAGCTGGGAGCGCCAGTGGGCCAGCCTCTCTCTGGAGACGATGATGGTGTCGGTGGAGTCGTCAGAGTCGGCCGCCTCCGGGTCCATCTGCCGGGCAGAGCGGCACCGGTCACTCTCACAGCACCAGGTTTGTACAGAGTTTGATGACAGGTGCACGGCACAATGTATCGCATTTCACAGAAGGCAGATTTGCCATCAGAAATGTTCACAAGATTTTTCTCACATTGGTTTCATCCGCACTGAAATAATGCCATGATGGTAAAATGCCAAAATGTAGACAGATCCCGCTGAGAAAACAATATATTTCCGTCAATAATAATATCACTGAGAACGCAGTTTTTAAAATATTTGGGAAGCCCCAGTGTTTAAGGATGTAAAAATCTCGGGTGTGGATTTCAAGATAGCCATGAATTTCGTAGCACAGAACATCACCGACATATTAGATAATTTCACATCAATTGTTCACAGGTAGCGGCCAACGGAGTGAAGTTAAGTCAGAGACTCAGTAAAAACACTAACTGCGGTAACGTGCTAACAATAAAAACGCCTCAAACCTCCAGGAATACAAAATAGCCCAAGGAAGATTCAATGGCAGCCTCGCACTCACATAAAATCTGAAACCGTAAACGTGCAGGGCTGTTGGCTGGCAGGGTACAACAAATGTGTTTGATTTGCAATCGGTTTGAGCTGGGGTAAGCACAAATTCGCACCTAAGAAAATACACATATGTAGTTAATATGTAGCATGTATGCCAAACGATTAATGTTTAATTGCGTTTGTCACAACTCAGACAAACAAGCGAACAATAACCAATGAAATCGCGCCACGGACTGGGCGAATAAACATTTCGCACGGAACGGCTGCATTCCAGCCTCGCGCTCTTTGCAAAGAGATTGAGTTCGTTTTTTGGGAGGGGGGGGGGAGAAAAGCCATTCGGACAGTCCTACCAAACATGAATCTACGAGCTCTTCGGAATTTGATGTTTTCTGATATTTTTCAGAAGGATTTGTCGTTTCGAGAACTTTTACGTGATGTTTAGAAACTTCTATAAGCCGATCTTGCTCTTCTATAAGCGCTATAAGCCGAGTTAAACTTTGCTTTTGTTAGCCTCATTCTAAAAGAGCAGAATCGCCTTACATGTATTTAGAAATGACGTCATAACTCGTTGACCTGACCTGATGCCAAATTTTCGTCAAAAGCTGTACAATTGATCACCCTAGATGTATGCAAAGAGATGCGTCTCATTTAAATCGGCTTGGTCCCGCGCGGGGCTGGTGGGAACGGAATCCACTCTCCAACGCATCGCATCTCTGTGCAAGTTGTGAGTTTTAAGGCGAATAAACTTAAAACCCACGTGTTTTCTGTATTCTCCATCTCCTGACAATCTCAGTTAAATTCCCACAATAAAAGTGTCACATATTTTCAAGAATATATAGCCTACGGCAGGGAGTAGCGTTGGGTGAATATTACAAAGCGCCTCCCAACAAGATCCACCAAACCAGACGAAGGCAAAACCCGGCAAATGTTCTCAGCTTAAGGATTGGACCCACGCTGATTAACAATTTACGGTCCGAGAAACAAACGACACCTGGTAGGACAAAGGCGACTCCAATGGAAAGACTCGAGCTAAATGCCAGTATTTCACATTGTCCTCGAGGGACACTAATGCATGCCTCCTCCGACCCGGCGCGTTGCCCAAGTCCTTAAACTAGGTCAAGGCAGGTCCAACCGGTTACAACCGACGCAGCCCGATTCCAATATTGTATCAACGACACCAGGGGGTCTCGTTTAGAGATAACAAGGGTTTTATCGTTCATTGATGTATGCCTGATGCACTGACTTCGGCTCCATGACCAAAATACGGTCCGGATCGGACTGCCAATCGAATCCATGACTTAGTTTCCAAATGTGATCCGGATGAGAAGATAGCCCCTGATGGAATGTATTGGCATTCCGATACGGATCGCAATTTGGCCATGGAGACTAGGTCCATGAAGGGCTCTTTCCCCAGCAATATGGCGCGGTATGTGCTAAAGGGCTGGTGAAATAGCATTTAAAGACTCGATGCCCTAGGCACCATGCACAAGTCCAATCGCGATGGGACGCCGTATTCGGATACAATTACGATCTTGATAGAGCTATCGGCAATGGAAACCGGGGTTCAATCCGATTATTGTCGGTCGGTATCCAACAAGATCTGGCAGTATTTGGCAGCGTGATGGCAAATATTCTCCTTACAGAGCAGAGGGGAAAGGAAAGTAAACTGCAGAGAGGAAAACTTTATTTGCGAATTTGGGTGATGGGATTGAAGGGGAAAGTCACTGGTGCGCCACAAATGTAGACAAAATTGATACTGAAACCCGCCGATCCGTCACAGTTCAATCCTTATCCAAGCTTAACACGCGCATTGACGGGGTCTGAGCCACCTTCGCTTTGACGGGGGGGCGGGTACACGCCCCTAAGATCTTGAGAACCACGCTAGATAGCGAAAAACGGTTAAGGGCGTTGGGTAGCCCATTCACTTTTCTATCGAAAAAATTCGAGCCATTTTTTTGTCAGCTCACATTTAAGGTCACTAGAGGTCAAGACATGTCGCCATAGGGATAACATGTAAATGAAGGTTTTCGGTCATTTTATCTGAACAAGTAAAGATAGAGCAAAACAATTTCGAACGTTGGAATCCTGGCAGAAAGTCGAATCAAATTACATATAATATGACCTTACTAGGTCAAATAAGACATTTGAACTGACCTGAGGTTTGGTCAAGGTCAATTAGGTCAAAATGCACATCATTAGAACCGCAAAGACAAGGCCAATCAAATGAAGTTACCACAAACGCTCCATCACGACCCCTTACTAAGTTATTCAGTTAAAACCATTTTTCCCATGTATTTCCAATGGAGAGGTCATAACTCGTACCTAACCTTAGCTCATCGACATACAAAATAACGCAACATATTTTAGAGAACACGGTAGGCCCATTATGTGATACGAGTTTTGATCGGATAAGTTCATCCAGTTCGAACTTAGGCTATCTTAAACATTTTTGAGCTCAAGTCACTTGACCTGTACTGGTGACCTGACCTGAGACGACCGAACCTTAAAAAAGAAAAAATTGTAAAAATGATCACAGAAAAGGTATGTCACGTGCGGACGCGCTACGCGCCGCCGTTTTTTATGTAGTCTAAAAAATCCATGCGGGTACCCGCCCCTTCGTCCACGCGCATGTTCAGTGTCATAGAAACCGCAATCGCTGTATCCTGATTCTCAGCTCTATAGTATTCGCCTCTCACCCATGGGAACTAAGCCAATGACTCCATTACTGTTCTGTTCGGAGGTCCTATCCGTATCGCACTTTAGCCATGAAAACTCAGACACAGTATAAGAGCCGTTGATTTAGGAACAAACAATACGAAGAGACCCTACCTACATCTGATTCAACACCGACCAGAAACAAGCCAAAAGCCGACCTTGTTCTTGAAACGCAGGTTATGACTATGATCATCGTCATGGAGCGGACTCGACATCCCCAGGCAAAACATCGTCACTTTCACCGATCGGTACAAGAACCGGAATGGTGACACCGGAAATGAGGTGATTCTATGTCCGGGCTTCTTGTTGTTATTATTAGACAGCAATCCTCAAAACGACATAAAACCACGAAGCATAATCCAAGAAATCACGCACCTGATGAAAAATATAGTTTGAAGCATCGAAATAACGTTAGAAATCGGGACGAAATCACAACCACGGATGAAATGACCCACGACAACGCCTCTGAAGCAAGCTGAGAAGAATCACTACTACAATCCAGGCGACGATACTGCGATACTGCGAAGGCTGCGACACAAGTGTGCACGAACCTTTCCGACGGTATGCTGACCGCCCGTGCAGCGTTTTCCACTAACTTGAGGTAGGACAGTTTGTACACCACCACCTGCCTCCTGCGCCGCCGTCGAAAGCGGGTCGTCCCGTTACTCGCAGCAGTGGTGTCAGAAACCACTCTCACTCTCCCCAAACCCGGCACAGTGCTTCTCGGACAGATAGACACCGAAAACCTGCACCCTGTTGCGAAAATTATTCTTCTAACGGGAACTTATACACGATTTTGTAACGTTCGTTGGTAGATTTGGAAGCGGGAGCACAGATGAGCCTGAAGTTTATGTGCGTCGATTTCGCCTGCACTGACACCACAGCTGGCACCCAAGGACTAATGGCTAGCTACACCCTCGCGCTCCCCGCCAGACAGTAGGACTGGCGCCTCAATCCAGCCAGCCGCGCAAGGCCGACGGGACGCCACTGCCGCCCTGGGGCTGGGAGGGGCCCAGCTGGAGGTGTCATAACCGCACCGTCACGTTACGCAAAAATACACGGCACACCACCACAGCGGCTCTACTCTCGGCAGTACGACAAAACCAGCTTTTAACAGAATGACAAGCCCGAGACAATTCCGAGCTGCCACTAGATGTTGGTGGGGCTGATGGGGACCGAACTCAGTCGAAAGTTTGACGAGCCGGTGACGTAACCGTTTGGGAGGACCGGCTGGTAAGAAGGCAGGAACCGGTCCAACCCCCTGTCCGCCAGTGGTCGGCGTAAATAACCACCGCGGAGACGGCGACTCCTACCCGGGCATTTCACGTGACCCGAGTCCCTAACCGGGCGTTTCACGTGAACCACGCCCCTACCCAGGTGTGTCACGTGACCTGCGCCCCTACTCAGGCGTTTCACGTGACTCGCACCCCTACCCGGGTGTCTCACGTGACTCGCACCCCTACCCGGGTGTCTCACGTGACTCGCACCCCTACCCGGGTGTCTCACGTGACTCGCACCCCCACCCGGATGTTTCACGTGACTCGCACCCCCCACCCGGATGTTTCACGTGACTCGCACCCCCACACGGGTGGAGGCGTAATGGCAGGTCGAGACGGTGAACGCGAGGAGAGCGAACCATCGGCCAATAGCAATGTGGGTCACACAGCTCGCGGGCTGCCACAAAAGCGTTTTGTTCTTCACGTAAGCCCTTTCTGATTGATTATTGGGTTTTAGGGGCGCGCCAACCTGCAAGGTCATATAGCGCCCATAACACTTCTCTGCAGTCAAAGCTTATAAATTTGTCTGTCTTTAGGGGAAAGTAAAGTCTCGTCTACAGTGAACTAATATTTACATTAAAGAGTGACTCTTTCACATCGTAGTTATGATTCTCACTGCACGGATGCATGGTCACAGATTCAAACAGGTTTACCGCGCCGGCAGGCGCCCGGCGCGGGGCGCCGGGGCATCACTTCCGGCGCCCACCCCGCGCCAACGGACCCAGGGGCCCGGGGGCGCGGGGGAGCCTAGACGCCGGACCCAAGCCCGACGTCTAACGGAGGCCCTCCCCGTCGCTCCGAGACTTGAAAGGCCCCGGAGCGAAAGGGAGGACCCGCCAAATCGGCGCCAGGCGCCTATCAGCGCGGTTGACTACCACAACACACGCTTTTAACCAGGATCAAATATTATCGTAAAGTCAATGTCTCTAAGATAGGACAGCACCCGTTCAACCATACTGGAGTCACGGCCGATCAATTCTAAAAGTGTGGACTCCTGCCGGTGCACGCCAAAATGCAAAGACCTGCGTCTAGCATATTCCGGACATGAGACCAGCACGTGTCGGACCGACAGGGGCGCCGCACATCGCTGACATTGTGGTCGAGGTTCGCCGCATAACAGATATCGGTGAGTGGCCAGCGTGTGGCCAGTCCGCAATCGACACAACGCCACCTCCTCACGGCGGTTAGGCCGCAGCGAGGATGGCCACTCACCGATCTCAGGTTTGATAACTTTCAACTTGTTATTTATTATATTATTCCATTGTTCTTGCCATACACTGCGAAGGTGGGTACATATATATGGGTACAAATCTCTAGCGGGGATTCGTTGCGCACGCCTGCAGGGCCTACGGGAAGCACGTCGGGCCGCTGCGTCTGCCACTTCATTCAATTGTATTCCAACATGACTTGGGATCCAGCAGAGTGTTACATACTTTCCCAGTCTGGCAAGGCGGGTTAAGCGCAGGACAATGTTTAAAACAAGTCCATCACTTGGGTTGAAACCACTCACAGCTTGAATGCTGCTAAGGCTATCGGTGAAAATAACGTATTTCGTGGCATCACTAACTTCGATAAAGCATAGAGCCTTATCCAAGGCGGTGAGTTCAGAGGTGAAAACCGATGCAAAAGATGAAAGTGAGAAATTTCTTGTTACTGTATCCGTAACAAAAGCGCATCCCACTCCAATATCAGTTTTTGATCCGTCAGTGTAGAACGACACATGATCTGCATACTGTGCAATGTGTTCGAGCGCCAATTGTTTAAATTCAGTAGGGATAGTATCGGATTTGGTTTTCCCTGCGAGAGTCATGTCGGTTTTTGGGCAGATAAGTTCCCAAGGAGGGATGTCTGAAAGCTCGCTATGAGTCACAACACTCGGCTGGATACCACTTTCGGCCGAGAAACGTTGGACGCGTACGCCAAGTGGGATTCCTCTTTGCACGTTCACAACAGCCGTAGCATGTTCCGCGAAAAAACTGCGTTATATGTTGGGTGTGACGGAGACTGAGCCAGCTTACAGGCGTAACGCTGCCCGAGCAGGCGCCGTCGCAATGCGAGAGGTGGTTCATTTGCTTCCACCAACAAGCTGGAGCACGGTGTTGTCCTAAACGCACCTGTGGCCACTCGGAGTGCACTATGGTGAATCGTATCTAAACAGCGTTTAGCTGATTCCGACGCAGAATCGTATACAAAACAGGCGTAATCCATCTTGGAACGAACAAGAGACCCATAGAGAATGAGAAGTGTCTTCCTGTCCGCTCCGTACGATAGACGAGATGCACATTTCAAGGCATTCAATGATTTAAAACACTTGTCACGTATATTCCTAATGTGTGCGTTGTATGTCAGCCGTTTATCAAACGTTACTCCGAGAAACTTTGCTGTCGGTTGGAAAGTGATAGTTTTACCGCGCAACGATACCATAGGTTCCGGACAGGTCCTGCGCCTGCGACAGAAATGAACACCAGCGGTTTTTTCGGTCGAAAAATATAATCCATTTTTACTACTCCAGCGTTCCAGATGGTTCACGGCCAGCTGGAGCTGACGGGAAAGTGCCGGCGTTGTTGAAGCCTTTGCCCATACTGCGATGTCGTCCACGAAAATGGATGCCTGAATGGAAGGTGGGAGTGAATGTGTGACGTCATTTATGGCCAGAGCGAAGAGGCAGATACTAGAGACGCTCCCCTGCGGAATGCCTTCTTCTTGATAAAAGGTGTTTGAGTATGTACCACCTACTCTGACACGGAACGTCCTATCAGTCAAAAATTTTTCATAAAGAACCCCATCTGACCTCTGATACCACACTTATGCAACTTTAAAAGGATACCATGTCGCCACGCTGTATCATAAGCGGCAATGGCGTCAAAGAAGACGGCTCCCAGGTGACGCCTCTCTTTAAATGCAATTCGCACTGAGGTGTCAAGTGATACCAAGTGGTCCACCGTACTGCGGCCTCTACGAAACCCACACTGGTTGTTATTGATGATGCCCCGGCTTTCCAAATACCAAACGAGTCTTACATTCACCATTTTTTCGAACAACTTGCACATGCACGAGGTAAGCGAGATCGGCCTAAAGTGCAAAGGGTCCAATCCAGATTTACCAGGTTTAAGGATTGGTATCACTATAGCCTCCCGCCACGCCGGTATAAATTCGCCGGACTCCCACATCATATTGAATGAGGCCAGCAGTACCCTGAGTGCGCTCTGCGATAGTGCTTTAAACATATCATTGTGAATTAAATCCGGGCCCTCGGCCACAGGGTGGAGCCCACGAATGGCTGCCGCTAGCTCATGCAAGGTAAAGGGCTTATTGTATGACAGTGTGCTGGTGGTTCCAAAATGTATACTTTTCTGTTCAGCTAGGGTTTTATATCGCATAAATGAGACATCCTCCCTAACTGAACTACAGCGCTGTGCAATCGCATTTCCTATACAGTCGGCTACTTCTGTTGGATTGAATATATTCCTACCACCAATCTGCAGAGTTGGTAGTGGTGTGGAGACCGACCTACCTTCGATACGGCGGATTTGACCAAACACTTGAGACAATGGTGTAAATCGATTCAGTTTACCTACGTATTCTCTCCAACATTTTCTCTTAGCTTGTTTTATTGTGCGCCTGCAGGCGGCTCGAGATTTCCGATACATATTTAAGTTTTGCTGAGTGGAATTTCGTTTAAACTGTCTGTAAGCGCGCCGCCGCTCTCGGACAGCGTCACGGCATTCCATGCTCCACCACGGTACCGGTGGTCGCCGAGGGTTTTTTGATGTTCGCGGTATAGAAGCATAAGCAGCGTCTCGGAGGATAGCTGTAAATTGGTCGACTGTGAACGGTGTTTGGGTTGAAAAGGTTTCCAAATAGTCATCCACGAGGGAGCTAAATAAGGACATATCAGCATTTTTCATCTTCCAACGTTGCGGTCTCGTGCCTAAAACAGATGTGTTGTCACAAGTCACTAAAACAGGGAAATGGTCACTTCCCATGGGGTCACTGCACACAGCCCAGCTAAACAGAGCAGATAGCTCTGGGCTGCAAAGGCTAAGATCCAATGCCGATTCCCGACCGGATGGAATAGTAAGATGTGTTGGTGCTCCGGTGTTTAAAATACAAAGGCTCACACCCTGGATAAAATGATCGAGGTGCCGACCCCGAGAGTTAATATCTTCACACCCCCAAGCGGTGTGGTGAGCATTAAAGTCTCCCAAGAGAAGGATGGGCGGTGGTAGCTCAGATATAAGCAAATTTAGTTCACGAGTGGGCATGTCTACCCCAGGGGGTAGGTATATAGAGCAGAGCGAAATCTACCTTCGAGCGATATATATACGTGCTGCCACGGCTTGCAGCCGTGTTTGGAGTGATATTTGCTTTGCTGGTATATAATTATTGATTGCGAGAAGAACACCACCGTGGGCGACTGGGTTACGTTCTAAATCCTTTCGAAATATTGAAAAACCTGTAAGGGAGAAAGGGATCTCAGCTGAGAGTTTAGTTTCTTGCAGGCATATAGCTGCCAGTCCCCTGGATCTTATAAAAGCCTGGAGATCCCCGGCGCTAGTGCAAATTCCACGACAGTTCCACTGCAGAAACGTGTTAATGATGGGCGAAAAGCTGCTGTAGTGACGGAGCATGGGTTTCTCGGCAAGCAATTCACGTTTTACGTTATAACGTTGGTATTTATCGAGGGATCAAAATGAAACTCAATAATACCCGGTTTCAGACCACGCCAATTCGATTGGTGAAAACAGCGAGTCGCTAGCTGCTGTGGTTATGGAGCATGGGTTTCTCCGCAGGCCAAAAATTAATGTTTTATGTTATAACGTTGGTATCTTTGGAGGGATCAAAATGAAACTCAACAATACCCCGTTTCAGACCACGCCGAGTCGATTGGTGAAAACAGCGAGTCGCTAGCTGCTGTGGTTACCGAGCATGGGTTTTTCCGCAGGCCAAATGACGTAACGTGATACGTTATAACGTTGTTGTTAATGAGATGATTAGTTTCAAACTCAAGAATACCGCAAATCATTTTTTATAATTTTTGGTGAAAACCGCAAGTCTCTAGCTGCTACGGTTACGGAGCATGGGCTTCTCCGCACGTTTTACCCGCAGTTAAGTCCCTCCCAAAAATATCACTATCAGAATCGCTAGCAAAAACTGAATCTACACAGTCTATGATCACAATTTTTACCATGATTTCAGGTTCGATGAAGAATGAAGGAATTGTTAGGCTAGCAAATTTGAGACAGAACACAACAGACCACCATCTCCAGCCTATGAAGCAGCCTACAGTCGGACAAAGGAGGAGACACCATACCACCATCCGCCCCTAGAAGCCTGGAGCATGTCTCCATTGAAAGCCTGATGATGTTTTACGCTGACTTGGACAGGCACTGGGCAAACCAAAATGAAAAAATTCAGATGCGAGTAAAATGACACAAAATTCCTTCACTTCCGTTTGGATCCGTTCTAGAAGGTGCTATCCAAGCTGTTTTACAAGGCATAGTTGTTTCGAGTTGCAGGCCCTCACAATGTCTCTATTCAAACCACTATCAACTACAATATAACCACGAGATAGAGGGCACAAACAAATCAAATTTTGAGCATGGGCCCTAAAATGAAGCTCTTAGTTTTTTAATTTAAAAAAATAGAAAAAACCAAAAGCTTCAACTGCTTATTTCAAAGCACTATCTCTGATGATCTGTCATGGTTTGAGGACATCATTGTTGCCTGATTTTTATCATGCTAACTCTGTGTGCTACTCTTTCCTCCACCTTCACTCTCTGTCTGTCATTATGGCAAATTAAATAAAAAAGATGATGACGATGACATCCCATGATAGATAAAGATAAGTATAAATACTGTATGTAAACTAAAAAAAACTCCATATCTTGATCTGGCATTGGCTATAGAATTTCAAGCTGTGAAACTGACGAACAAATATACATTGAATCTCTCACAAACTACCTCTTAAATAACCCAGCGTGCAAAGTATGGCATTTTCGACGAGATCTCGTCGGTGCGAGTGCCCTTGGAGACAGGAGCGAGTGGTGTGAATTTTATCAACCTGGCGCGAATTTGCGAGATTGGTGCGAGGAAGGTGACGCTGAAAACCAAACAAATAATGGCTGAATAGTTATAAAGACGCAGAAGGGTCCTTATAAAAAGTCCTTAACTATCTAATAATAGAGGTAGCATCGCATCATGTGGGTAGGCATGGGTGCGTTTTTCTCCCTGGTATATGGCAGACTGGTGCGAACTTTTGGTGGCTGGCGGAGCAAGAATTTTAGACGGGTGGTGCGACTTGTCTGGCCTGCTACCATACTTTGAAGACTGGTAAATAACAATGTAATGATGATAATTATCATAAGAAATGTTTCAACAGCTGAAAAAATGGTTTTGGGAAGAGCAGTTTTCCAAAGCAAAAAAATGCTATGAACTTAGAAAAGAACCCTCTGGATGGGGCGGGGAGTCGGTCAACGGTCCCTGGTTATAGTGCTTATACCGGGTATGAATATTTTTCACTGTTTTGCTGCTTGTTTTTCCTCCATTCTCTTCCTCCCGCGAGAACTTTCCTATACTTTTTATGTACTGTTTATACCTGATTGTGTTTTATTTTTCTGCAATATATGTGTACGGATGTAAAAGAGACTCAAGATGACAAGCTATAGCTTAATTTAAATTTTACAATTGTGTGTGTATGTTAACTCCCTCACGGGAAAAGTCGACCAAATCAACTTGCTACTCAATGATTATGACCTTGACGTGCCCTGTCTTTCTGAGACTAAACTCTCCGAAACAGCTGTGAAAAGCAAAATAGATCCGCTGGTATTTCCAGGGTACCAGTTTCACCGCCGTGACAGATCAGCACCCCGACGAGGAAAAACAGTTGCGCGCGGTGGAGGTGTCGGTATTCTTAGTACAGCGTCCCTAAAGGTTAAATAAATATCCCCGAGGCACGACAATCCAGCCGTTGAGACAATATGTATCGGCGTCGCTGGCACCGGTCAAAGGTCAGCAGACATCTGCGCAGCTTATCGACCACGAGATGCTCCCGTTGCCCCTAGCCATGAATGTTTGCAGAGTTTACTGCTGGAACTCAAGTCTCTGGGGGCAAAGCATTATTCCTCCTCGGAGACATGCACTTTAACGTCCTGGATACAGAGAAACGTGAAACAAAACGATACCAGCTTATACTTCAAGATCTTGGTCTCATCAGCTCATAACTTTGCCAACACATCTGTATCCGCCTCCCACTGCTCTAGACCATGTCATAACTAACCTCACTGAGCATGTATCTGCGAGAGTCATCCAAGAAGACATCGGTGACCATCTGCCAATCATAGTTGAAACAAATATTCCCAAAACTCGAACTATCAAGAAAGAACGTTTCATAAGGCCATGGCACCGCACGGATAGAAATTCCTTATGTCTGGACATTTTACTAACGGATTGGTCGGAGCTGGAGGCTGCTGAAAACGTAAACTACATGGTTGAGCTTTTCATGCAGGTTTGGAACGACCTTGTCGATAAACACTGCCCTGACCGTCTGATAAAGACTGGCAGTGCTCATTGACCTTGGATCCAAGATGTACCAGGCCTGAGGGAAGCAATGTCGGAAAAACAGCAGCACGATACCAGTGGTACGCATGGCGCTCCCGCTTGACTACCGACTATAGAGATTCGGATCCACCTGCCGAGCTAGTCCAATACCGTCAACTGCGCAATAAAGGGAAGAGCCTGCTGTCTCGTGGTCACCGAGATTTCAACTGCAGGCAGCAACTCTCAAAGAATCCTAAAGGTTTCTGGACCACAATGCGCAAATTCTACAACAGAAGCGGTATTGATGACAGCGATCAACTAACCATAGACCCTGACGTCTTGAATGAGCATTTTGCCAACGTAGGAGCCCCCATTGCTGCCAGCCTCCTCACTAATGACACCAATCTAACATCAGTGGTCAGACCAACAAGAGTGTGTCCTCGTGCCAGCTACGATTCCTGAACTATCTGCAGCAGTACAAGACATGAACAATTCTAACGCAGTCCGTATTAATGGTATACCTCTGATGGTGGTATGCGCTACTGTGTATCATAAAGTGCTACTTACATGCAGTCACTTACCTCCTATGGCTATTTCCCTTGTATTTCTATTCCCACTAGAGTCACCCCCCTACTCAAAAACACTTATTGACAATTTCTTCACTAATGACATCTCACTTATTCACTCATCCTCCGTCTTGACTTCGGACATTAGTGATCACTTCCCAATTACTCTGAAACTTCATAACAAAATGAAAACTCCAACAGTCCAACAAGCAAATAACATTTCATTTGATTTCAGGAACATTGAAGCTCTAAAATTTAACGCATCCTCTAAACTACAGGGTGTTTCAGAAAGAATGATATTTTTCAAATGTTCAGTAAAGTACCAAAAATCCTTCAAATCTGTTCCCAAAACGTTCATTTTAATGGTAAATTGTAGGACATTTTTCATTAAACATGTTTTATTTGCATCAAATATTTTCCCCCGTCTTAAAAATAATTGGAAAATGATGCAAGAAACATACTATATCCCCGCTTATGCTTGAGAAAACGGAACTGGCAACACTAAAAAAGCTTTAGCACATAGAAATGGCACGTGAGCATGCACATCAAAGGTACAAGTCTAAGTAACATTACAAGTTAAAAACTTTTGGTTCAAGCTCCATATGGCTCATTGGCTCACCTTCCATATGAATCACTGGATGCGGCGGAGACAGCGCAAAAGACCTCACTGTTCACTCCAGACCTAGGGATGTGGACCAATTGGGGATTGCTTGCTTGGACGCGGGCTTTCCTAAGTTTGAGAGGTCTTTTTTAGAATTAATTTCCAGAGGCAATGTGCGTGTGGACTGTGATCTACCGCAGGGGCGATGTAAGGTTTGCAGTGTCATTGGCGTGATACTTGTCACGTGATACGCGCGTGATTTCTACGAACATTTTCGATGAAGGCAAAATAGACAGTATTTTCAACTCATTTTTAGGACTATTTTTGAAGTAGAAAAAATATCAAAACAGCTATCAAAATATGAATAATCGTAAATGTCCCAAAATTCACTTTCGATTGATATGTAAATCATACCACAACAATCTATTTACAACCGCATTACGATCAATTCAAAATTATCATTCTTTTTGAAACACCCTGTAGATGCCATTTTTGCCATTCAGGATCCCTCATTGGCTGCTGAGTTTGTTCAATCAACTTTGTCAGATGAGATATCGAAACTTTCAATAAAAAAGACAGGTAGAAAGCATGTTCCAAAACAACCCTGGATCTCTTTTGCTCTCCTCCAGTCCATCAATAAGAAAAATGACCTCTATGCAAAATACATTCAATCCCTGAGCCCAGAAGATGACAGAGCCTACAAAGATTATCGTAACATCTTGGTCAGTGCAATTCGAGTAGCTAAAAAGATTATTACCAAAGAAAATTGGAAGAGGTACAGTCCAGCCCCAGAAAACTTTGGAGTACATTGTTAGACTTGACCCACAAGCGTAAACCAAAAAGTGATCTTCCAGAGCAATTTGAGATAAACAACCGACTAGAAGTTGATCCACACAAGATAGCCGACCATTTCAACACTTTTTTCACAAATATTACCTCATCGCTAGACAACGCTCTTCCGTCGTCCACCTTGGATCCTCTGCACTTCGTCCCCAACTCCCAGAACCAGCAGTTTAATTTCATCCCATTTGATGCTGCTGCAGTTGAATTAATTATTGCTTCCCTTAAGTCTACAGGAGGTGGATCTGATGGTATCTCATCTAAAATTCTTAAACTGATATCCACCTCCATATCCCGTCATTTGAGCTACTTATTTAATCTCTGCCTCTCTAGTGGAATTTTTCCAGATCAGTTTGAGCTTGCTTTAGTAGTTCCCATCCACAAGAGTGGTGACCACTCTAATTGTAACAATTATCGACCAATTTCCCTACTCCCTATTCTCTCTAAGGTGCTCGAAAAAATTGTCCACTCTCAAATTACTCAATTTCTAGCCGACAACAACATTATATTTCAAAACCAATTCGGATTCCGCAAAAATCATAACACATATATGCCCATAGCTCTTTTGTATGATAGACTAACCTCAGCCCTAGTCTCAAATAAGGTATGTGCTACTGTATATTTGGATTTCTGCAAAGCTTTTGATACTGTAAACCACAAAATTCTCCTTGCAAAATTATCAAGATATGGAATAAATTATGTCAGCCTGAAATTTTTTGAATCCTTCCTTTCAAACAGAAAACAAATAGTGAAATTCAACTCTATCAGATCAGGTATTCCTAGATCAACATCACTTGGTGTGCCCCAAGGCTCTGTCCTGGGGCCCCTTCTTTTCCTTATATATATATATATATCAATGACCTACATAGAAGCTCTCCAACTCCCACTTTCTACCTCTTCGCGGATGACACAGCTCTCTTCTTTGTCTCAGACTCTCTACAGACCCTCCAAAATGATATTGACTCGAGTATGTTAGAAATATGCCAGTGGTTGAACTGCAATAGACTGACGCTGAACGCAAAAAAATCAACTTTTCAGTTATTTTCCCATAATCTAGAAAGCCAACTCCAAATCAAAATAGATAATGTACCGCTCACAAGAAAATTTTCAACCAAATACCTCGGTGTCCAAATTGACGAGGACCTAAGGTGGACGACCCAAATTAAAGCTGTCGAAAATTCAGTCTCCAGAAATATTGGTATCATAAAAAGGTGTAGTCACATGCTAAATTCCACTCACCTTCTCCTATTATATAATGCTCTTGTATTGCCGTACCTGACATATTGTAATCAGCTCTGGGGTAGTACCTTTGACTACAAATTACACAAGCTCATAACACTACAAAAAAGGATAGTTAGAATCATTGACGGAGCGGATAGACTTGCACATACAAATATAATCTTCAAAAAATATGGAATCTTGAAGCTAAAAAATTTGGTAGAGCTCACCCACCTAAATCTCATGCATGACTTCCTTTGTGGCCGCCTCCCACCAGCTGTATCTGACTCTCTCACACTCTTTGTCAACAACAGAACGCAACGAAACACGAGGCAAATTCAACACTTCGAAGTTCCTTTCGCCTCAACAATGTACCGTAAATTTTCCATGTTTGTAGCTGCTTGTAGTAGTTAAAGTACCCTGGCTGCTCCTAGAACATGGAACTTTGTGATCGCCCCCAAAATTAAAAACTTACAAGACGTACCAAAATCTAAAACATTCTTCAAAAAGGTAGCAAAAAAACTTGACAGCCCTGGGAGACTAACAGGCACGCCTTTGGCACCCTCCTGTCAATCCTAAGTCATCCCCCGATCGCGCAACCATCAACTCACCCCAGCTCCACCCTCTCTCTCTCTCTCTCTCTCCTCTCTCTCTCTCTCTCTCTCTCTCTCTCTCTCTCTCTCTCTCTCTCTCTCTCTCTCTCTCTCTCTCTCTCTCTCTCTCTCTCTCTCTCTCTCTCTCTCTCTCTCTCTCTCTCTCTCTCTCTCTCTCTCTCTCTCTCTCTCTCTCTCTCTCTCTCTCTCTCTCTCTCTCTCTCTCTCTCTCTCCCCTCACGACATGCTCGCCTGCGGGCAATTTTCTACTAGCCTCAAACTATCCTGCCTCATCTAGTTAAAATGCTTCCGACAGCTGCTTTGAGTCTCCCACGGGCGGGCGCGTTCCTGGCACTGCTGCTGCAATCTCTGCTGCCCCGGTGCTGCGCGCGGTGGTGCTGCGCCGACTGGTGCTGCGGGCTGCGCTGGCCGAGCGCAGCCTGATCGACTGGCGGCTATGGTTGCTGCGCTGGTGCTGGGTAGCGAGGTGGCGCTACGGTGGCCGCTGGGCCGAGCTGGTGCATGGCCGCGACGCGGCGCTGGTGCATGGCCGCTAGGCGGCGCTGGTGCATGCACGCTAGTTGGCGCTGCTGGAGCGGTGCAGCCGCTCGTTGTTGTCCGGGCTAGACTATGCTGTTGTGTGGTGTCAATCACTAACTCATGAATTTATTTTACTTTTTTCTTTATTTTTCACCCCTGATCCCGTATTTTTTCCTTTTTTACGAGGGTTTCCACGCGCAGATGCTCTTCTGAACCACCCATCTTGAAACGTACAACTGTGGAGTTGCCGCGTCTACTCATCTCATACCTTGCTAGCATTTTACCTATCACCTGTTCGGATTATGTGTGATCCTCTTTACCTTTGTCGCTGTGAAATACATGTATGGACTGATAAACAAGTCCCTACCTTCTGGCATCTTCCCAAACTTGTGGAAAACAGCATGCGTTGTCCCTATACATAAGTCTGGAGACCATTCTTCACCTGGAAACTATAGGCCCATCTCTCTGCTCAGTGTACTGTCAAAGGCAGAGACCTTTTTCGGTCTCTGCCTTTGAAAGAGGAGGCTGTCCGCAGGGGAGCTGTCAGTTTACCACGCCTCCTACCCTACCTGTGTGGAACTACCTACCCTGCTCTGCATATTCCGACGAGAGTGTCTCTGGATATATACCTAGGATCCTCGGCTCTGCCTGGCCCTGTTTCTTCGGTCCGGAGCTCTGCACCTCTGCCTGATGGTGGTGCCTCACGGGGTGCTGCTTCAAGTGGCGCCTCCTCCTCCGGAGCTGGCCCTGTTCCCCCGCCTGGACCTGTGCCTCCTGTGAGGATCAGCCGGGGTGCGGAGGGGGCTGGACTCTGGGAGCTCGGCCTGATGACTCGGTCGGGGTGGATGGTCCTGCACTTGGTGTGGATGCAGACCCTCCAGTTGCGCCTCGCCCTGCTCCAGGACTATGGAGAGCTGATGGACGCCGGTCAACGTCGACCACACCTGCGCCCCGCCCAGGGGGCGCCGCTCGCAGGTTGTCGCGCGCGGGTGGCGCCGCGTGGCGGGCTGTCCGCTGTCGCCAATCGTCGGGCCGGACCGCGCGGTCTCCGACCGCACGCGAGTGGTCGGACGGGTCTGTCGGGCCGGACCGCGCAGCCCCGGCCGCGTGCCGCGTGCTGGGGGCCGAACAGGTCCGTGGGGCCGGGCCGCCCGTTCCCCGACCGCGTGCCGCGTGTGAGCGAGTGGAGAGTCGTTGACTGGCGTTGGTGTTTTTAATATGTGTGTTTTTTTACCGTTTGCCGCATGTTTTTCTCATCTACTCTCTTCCTCCCGTGGGATCTTTCCTATACTTTGTATGTACTGTTTTATCTGTGTTTTAATTGTGTGCAATATATGTATAGACGTAAAGATCGCCAAAAAAATAGTCTGCAAGCAGCTTATGAAGTATCTCAGCTCAACCTCTATCCTGGGTGATACACAGTATGCCTACCGACCTCACCATTCAACAGAAGATGCCATGCTCCATTTTGTCAATCACGTCCATAAAAACATGGATGATGGCCTTGTCACCTAAGTAACAGCCATCGATCTCAGCAAGGCCTTTGACAGCATCAACCACAATCTTCTGCTTGAGAAACGGGGTGGTATGGAATATCCCCACACTGGTTTGGAAGCTACCTGGATCAGAGAAGGCAGAAAGTAAGAGGGGGCTCTGGTACAATACCAGTGACCCACGGGGTGCCACAGGGCTCATTGGTTGGGCCACTGTTGTTCAGCCTATTCACCAATGACCGGTCAAACTTTATACCATATGGCAAGCTGATATCATACGCCCATGACACCCAGATCATTGATGAATGCACTCTGACACCCCTATGCTTAGCTGAACTGAAGAGGCAAGCTGAAGAAACGCTACATGCCCTCCAAACCTGGTTCAGAAGAAATTCACTGAAAATGAACGTGTTAAAAACTGATTTCATCCTCATTGGAACCAAAGCCTCTCTGAAACACACAGCTGACTTCCAGATACAGATATCAGAGTCTCTCCTACCTCCATCTTAAGCCATCAAACTGCTGGGTGTTGTGATCAACCGAACACTTTCTTGGGAACATCACATTTCACAGGTCGTTCAAAAATGTTTTGGCTCCTTGGTGGCTCTTAGCAGATTTCATCATTACTTCACACCCGAAGCCCTGCATCTAATCATCCAGGCTCATGTCCTTTCACATGTCGGATACTGGCTCCTGGCTTGGGGAGGGTCAACCAAGACCCAGCTGGGAAGGGTGCAAAAGGCCATCAACTTTGGAGCTTGAATTATCATCAGCACTAGGAAAATGCAACACATCACACTAGCTTTCAGGAGTCTTGGCTGGCATAACATCAAAACCAGTATTGCTGAACGTGAATGCCTTAAAATATGTAAGGTAGCTCACATCACCAATCTCCAGCAGCCCCGAAGGCAATGCTACCACCAAGGGAAGTGTCTCCTCAAGGGTGACTAGAAACTAGACCACCCAGCTCAAACTGCCTTGATATCGACTGGAGAGTATGAAGAGTGCCTTTCCGTACAGGGCTATTACCCACTGGAACACGCTTCCCAGGGACGTCACTTGGATCCAAAAGCTGAACACAATAAATAAGTATTTCCACAGAAAACTAGAAAATGAATAATAACTTGGATGGTATGCATAGTTATTTTTTATTAGGGCCACTCCCAACAGGCACACTTGCCCAATTACAGGGAGTATGGTGTGGGTGTTTAAGGATCCTCTCCACCGGGTCAGATCGGACAAGGAAGGCGGTTTCCCGCCATGGGGCTTGAACCCACGTTAATCCATGCTATCCAATCCGTAGACTGGCAACGAAGCCACTAGGCCACCTCGGCCAAGTGGCGTATTGCGCGTATTTTACGTGTGCTGCTTATCACCTGTCATCATCATAACAACTAGGTCCTCTGGGTCTCAGTTTCAGTTTGGTCAAGGCATTGTGGCCGCTGCGATTCACTCTCTGCCTCTCGATGCTGGAACTGCTGTATCCCCAACTCTCTCTGACTCTGCAACTGGCATGTCAACTACATCAGACACATGTAAGGGAGGCCCAGGCAATAACACATGTGGGCTAAAGGTGAAGGATGGGCAACAGGGTGTACAGTGTGATCTCTGCTCCTCATGGTACCACACAGTGTGTCAGGTTGTTACAAAACCTGCATACAATGCACTGAAACGACACAGGAACATTGCCTTCATATGCTCCACTTGCAAACAGGTCAACAAGAAAACCTCTGTGTGTCAAACTTCTGTCCAGGTATCAGATGACCCAACTGGGGGTTCACTCGTCCACTGATGAGGGAGGTAGCAGTCCAAACCGTTGGTGACTCCTGCATCCCCACTTCCACAGATGCAAGCGCAGATTTTTCCCAGCCAGGTGCTTGTAGTGTGACATTGGCAAGTGCACAGACTGACACAGCCCTGTCGGGGGTTAGCAATTGTGATGTTAGTGACTTGGCTCAGAAGGTTGTAAACATGGAAGACACTCTCCGTGTACACATGCAGATGGTGGCAGCATCCATGGAGGAATATAAGGCAGCCACTCGTGAGAGCACTCTCCTCATGCAGCGCTGCATGCAGGAGACCCAGAACCAGAAACGTACTTTTTCAGAGGTAGTGAAAGGCTCATGTGATAAACTGGTACACCAGGTAGAAGAGAAGCTGGCTAGCTCAAATCGCGGTGGTGCTGATGTATCAGTAAAGGATGCCCGTAAAATCTCACAGGTTGTCGATGGTTTCCTCGATAGGAGTAAACGCACAAGGAACTTGGTGGTCCACAACCTCCCCGAACAACCAGGCGATACTCTTTTCGAACGCTCCACAGCTGACATGCGACTGTTTGTTGAGTTGATTAAGGAGTGTTTTAGACTTAACTGCAAACCTACCAGGTCCTTCAGGGCTGGTAAGTCTGTACCAGGGAAAGCTAGGCTCCTCGTGATCACGCTCGAGAACGAGGAGACAAAGCACGAGATACTGAGCCATGCACCACAGCTGAGGTCGTGACAGGCCTGGCACTACAGATCCTCTCCTCTCCCGAGAAATCGTTTCAACCAAAGCCCTGTTCCAGCTGTCAGCACAGTTTTGTCAGCACCAATCAGCGGGCCGCGTTGCCCCTACGTCACAGGATTGTAGCCTCTCCCCGGGAACTAGTTCTAGAGGTTTTACGGGCTGATGGCCTGCTGTTTGCGCTGATGAAAAATAGTAAGTGCACGAAGCGGCAGCCTAATATTTTTTAATTGAATTAAGGATTAAGTTCCCTTTGCTTAGCACAAACAAGAGGCGATTATGGCACTGATGTTACTTTTCTGGAGGAGAGGTTAGAGGTGCTGCTGACAAAACTGTGCTGACAGGTGGAACAGGGCTCAAGGCCCTAAAAGTTTCAACGCGGCCAAACTCAGGTCGATGAGGTCTGATTCAGAAAAGCCGGCAGCTGTACTTCTAGCCTCTGATTAGTTCTATTTTGACATATTTTCACTTTTGACAAATCAACAGTAGTAATTACTAGTAATAATCGCAAAGAAATGCCATTGTAAAGCAGAATAGCCAAGAGAGAGCAGTAGACGGCGCTTTTAAGACGAAATAAATCTAGCCTAGCTGGGATAAGAGATGACAATAGATTTTGGAATCAAATCACGTGATTTAAAATAACCTGTTCGTTTGTCTGAAACTCAGTCCTACCTCCAGGGTACCAAACGAAAGCCTAAATCACTGATATTTTTGCCATGGAGGTGGCGGCGCGCGCGTGCGTAGTAGAAAGAGAGATGAAGAAGTAGGCGGCGCCCGGGCATGGTGAGTGTTAAAAATCATGATAATAATATGATAATGACAAATAATGACAATTTTGCAACGTGAAACATTTGCATAGTACTCTCCATCTCCAGTCATAGCATATCTGACCGTGGTTCGTCATGTTTTCCAAGATTTAAACACGTTCTCTTGTGCTTGTTTGTCTAGTTCACCTTCACCTTCACCTTGAAGTTGTCGAAATTTAGAGGCCAACTTTGGCCTGCAGGTTTCGTTCTTGACGAGCTCATGGTCATCGTGCGTGTAGCTAGTCCTGGTCAGGTATAGTGTACCTGATGTGTGCCCAGTGGATGTCCAGTCTGTTCTTGAACTCATTCAGAGATTGTGCACCAACAACTGATGGGGGAGCCCGTTCCAGTCGTTTATCGCCCTGCACCCGAAAGCATTGCGTCGGACCCTTGAGACAGCGTTAGGTTTGACGAGCTTCCAAGCATGGCCCCGCGTGCGTGTGTTCGGGTCCATGTGAAAGAACTGAGCATAGTCCTGATCAATGCCCCCGTGCAGTAGCTGGAAGATCTTCAGCATGTCTCCCCTCCGGCGCCTATAATACAAAGACGGAAGCCTGAGTGCACGCAGTCTGTCTGTGTAATGAGCCTGTCTGAGAGTGGGAACTAGACGTGTGGCACGCCTCTGAACACGCTCGATCAGTTTCTGATCCGCTCTGTTGAATGGGCCCCATGATACATTACCGTATTCAACGAGTGGACGGACTATTGCTTTGTAAAGTCTGGGTAGAGTGGTTTGGTCCAGGTTTGCAAATGACCTCCTGATGACAGCCAGCAAGCGGGTAGCCTTGGACACTGCTATCGCCGCTTGCTGCCGGAACTTCAGATCGGAGTCCATCACTACACCTAGATCTCTCTCCTCGCCAGAGCTGGACAGGGGTGCTCCGCTAAGTGTGTACACATGGTTACAGTTAGTGCTGCCAATGTGCAACACGGAACATTTCTCCACATTAAATGGCAACTGCCACCTAGCGGACCACTCCAGCAGTGAGTCGATGTCCCCCTGCAGCATCTCTCGCGTGACAGGGTCGTTCGCACGGGTGTAGAGTTTGGTGTCGTCTGCGAATATCTTGACGTTTGATTTCACGTGATCTGGGAGGTCGTTAATATACACCAAAAACAAAACCGGACCGAGCACTGACCCCTGCGGGACACCACTCAAAACCGGGAGCCAGTCCGACTCCGACGCACCCACCACCACTCGTTGCCGCCTATCAGTCAGAAACGCTCTGATCCAGTTCAGCACCTTTCCCCGCACTCCGTAAGCGTACAATTTGTGAAGGAGACGAGCATGGGGCACGGAATCGAAAGCCTTACGAAAATCCATATAGACCGCGTCAATTGCATGGTTAGCCTCCATCGCTCTGCTCCAGTCGTCCAACATTTCCAGCATCTGCGAGTCACAGGAGCGTTTGGGTCTGAAACCGTGCTGCTCTGGCGACAGCAAATTGTGCAGGGTAAGGTGCCCGAGTAACTCGTCCCGAATAATGGATTCCATCACCTTGCACGGGATGGCGGTCAGGCTAACTGGGCGGTAATTCCCAGGGCTGTGCTTGTCACCTTTTTTGCGAATTGGGACGATGGAGCCAAGCTTCCAGTCCTGGGGAACCCTACCACTGTCCAGAGAGCTCCTAAAGAGCTGGGCTAAGGGTATGGCCAAAGTGTCTCTCGCTTCGAACAGTATACGTGCGTGTACAAGATCGGGTCCAGGTGAGCCGTTCTTTTTCATGCTTGCCAGTTTTAGTGCAACTCTCTGAGGATTAATCTCGAGGTCCTCGAGGAACGGCTCCGCACAACGAACGTCGAATGGAGGGATCCGACTGAGATCCTCCACCGTAAACACACTCGCAAAGAACGAATTCAGGAGCATGGCTTTTTCCTCGTCAGAGGCCTCGAGAACGCCATCCGGGTTTCTTAGGTCTTCGACTTTAGACTTCGTCTTTAAGCGGCTGTTGACGTATTTCCAAAAGGCTTTGGGGTTTTCTTTTGCATTCAAGGCAAGACGGTGTTCGTGGTTTCGTTGGAGCTGACGGGTTAGTTTACGAAGTTTTGCAGCGCAGTGTGCAAAACGACCGCGGTCAATTATGTCCCCCGAGGACCGGAACACTCGCCATAGTTGGTTCTTTCTATTCTTTAACCTGAGCGCTGCGCTGGTCATGTAGATGTTTTTTCTGTTGGGCCTAGACCTCATTATCGGGACGCATTCAGCGGTGATAACGCTGAGGGTATTCCTGAAAAGGTGATACAGATCCTCTGTGGAAAGATCTCGCGAACCCCAGTCAGCGCCTGAAACCATCTGGTTTAGGCGGGGGAAGTCAGCCCGACCAAAGTCAAGTTTCTGCCTAGATGTTCCTCCGACCGACAGGTAACACCGAATACGGAATCTGAGGGATAGGTGGTCGCTCCTACCAAGGCCCGGGCGGTACTCTAGATTAGATAACATCCCTTCCTCATTAGTAAAAACCAGGTCAAGAGTGTTCTCCATCTCGCCCAGTCGACTTCTGGTGGCCTCTCGGATATGTTGGAACAAGAAAAAGTCGTGCATTAGGTCCAAAAGCAACTGAGATGGGTGTCCCGTGGTTGCCCTAGAAAATTCGCCGACCCAGTCAATCTGGGGGAAGTTAAAATCTCCTGCCAGTAAAAAGTGGGAAGGTTTCAAATTGTCAATAAGGCTTAATAAGCTCCTGAGCTCAGTCATGCTCTGGAATCCATCGGAACTTGGACTACGATACACGCAGCAAATGACAAGGTAATCTTGCCTGTGCAGCTGGATTCTGACCAGCAGGTGTTCCTTAAACGCCGCATGTGGGAACGAAACCAGTGCTGCCCTAAGATTTGAGCGGATGTAAATAGCAACACCCCTTTCACCTCTGCCACCCAGATTAGGTTTATCAGGATCAAAACTTGTGTAAAATTCATAATTCGGTAGTGCCAGCAGAGCGTTTGAGATAGGTATACGTTGTGCCTTTGGAATCACCTCGGTTAGCAAAATAACATCCGGTTCATTTCCCGCAATATCCATACATAGGTCATCTCGCTTATTCAAAAACTGATCACAGTTAGTGTAATATATTCTCAGATCGTGTACCATATGCCTCTGGCCGAGTCAATCTCTTCTGGGTGGGTGCTGCTCGAGAGCAACGCCCGAAGTCCCTTGGGGGCGCCCCCTACTGTCGGAGTTAGCAGCCGGCGCCGCCCGCATGTCACCGTGAGGGGCAACAGCGGCGTCGACAGGAGGGCCCCCAGCGCCAGCAGGAGCCTCCCGAATGGTCTCTCGAGAGGCGTCATCGACATCCAGTGGTGGGCCCCGAGCGCCATCAGAGGCCACCCTTATATTCTCGTGAGGGGCAACAGTGGAGTTCACGGGGGGCCCCGGGCTCCTCCAGCATCGGCAGAGGCTGCCCGCGAGTTTCCACGACGGGCAACCGTGGCGTCCACGGGTGGGTCCCGGGCGCCCCCGGCGTTGGCAGAGTCTGTCTGCCGGTTCCTGTGAGGGTCTTCAGCAGAACCCGCTGACAGAGTCTGTGTCCGCGGCACTTCCGGCCCCGCGGCACTTCCAGCCATCCCAGACCTGGCTGGAGCAGCCAGCCCCGGTCGGCCGAAGGATGGGGGGAAGAGGAATTCCTGCCTCCACTCAGTGAGATCACCTTTCCCCTCCTGATGACCAGATTGGTCTCGCCTTTGTCCCTGCGCTGTTTGAGTTCGTTCCTCAGGTTCTTCTGTGCCTGTCTTTCACTATAGGTGAGGTCGGGAGTGATAAACACCCGGCTCCACGTGGGAGACGACCTCAGCTGTGGTGCATGGCTCAGTATCTCGTGCTTTGTCTCCTCGTTCTCGAGCGTGATCACGAGGAGCCTAGCTTTCCCTGGTACCGACTTACCAGCCCTGAAGGACCTGGTAGGTTTGCAGTTAAGTCTAAAACACTCCTTAATCAACTCAACAAACAGTCGCATGTCAGCTGTGGAGCGTTCGAAAAGAGTATCGCCTGGTTGTTCGGGGAGGTTGTGGACCACCAAGTTCCTTGTGCGTTTACTCCTATCGAGGAAACCATCGACAACCTGTGAGATTTTACGGGCATCCTTTACTGATACATCAGCACCACCGCGATTTGAGCTAGCCAGCTTCTCTTCTACCTGGTGTACCAGTTTATCACATGAGCCTTTCACTACCTCTGAAAAAGTACGTTTCTGGTTCTGGGTCTCCTGCATGCAGCGCTGCATGAGGAGAGTGCTCTCACGAGTGGCTGCCTTATATTCCTCCATGGATGCTGCCACCATCTGCATGTGTACACGGAGAGTGTCTTCCATGTTTACAACCTTCTGAGCCAAGTCACTAACATCACAATTGCTACCCGACAGGGCTGTGTCAGTCTGTGCACTTGCCAATGTCACACTACAAGCACCTGGCTGGGAAAAATCTGCGCTTGCATCTGTGGAAGTGGGGATGCAGGAGTCACCAACGGTTTGGACTGCTACCTCCCTCATCAGTGGACGAGTGAACCCCCCAGTTGGGTCATCTGATACCTGGACAGAAGTTTGACACACAGAGGTTTTCTTGTTGACCTGTTTGCA
The DNA here is from genome assembly GCA_034440635.1 of Lepas anatifera. Lineage (NCBI taxonomy): Eukaryota > Metazoa > Arthropoda > Thecostraca > Lepadidae > Lepas > Lepas anatifera. The sequence goes on from JAOTON010002048.1 coordinate 777,961, forward strand.
AGTGGAGCATATGAAGGCAATGTTCCTGTGTCGTTTCAGTGCATTGTATGCAGGTTTTGTAACAACCTGACACACTGTGTGGTACCATGAGGAGCAGAGATCACACTGTACACCCTGTTGCCCATCCTTCACCTTTAGCCCACATGTGTTATTGCCTGGGCCTCCCTTACATGTGTCTGATGTAGTTGACATGCCAGTTGCAGAGTCAGAGAGAGTTGGGGATACAGCAGTTCCAGCATCGAGAGGCAGAGAGTGAATCGCAGCGGCCACAATGCCTTGACCAAACTGAAACTGAGACCCAGAGGACCTAGTTGTTATGATGATGACAGGTGATAAGCAGCACACGTAAAATACGCGCAATACGCCACTTGGCCGAGGTGGCCTAGTGGCTTCGTTGCCAGTCTACGGATTGGATAGCATGGATTAACGTGGGTTCAAGCCCCATGGCGGGAAACCGCCTTCCTTGTCCGATCTGACCCGGTGGAGAGGATCCTTAAACACCCACACCATACTCCCTGTAATTGGGCAAGTGTGCCTGTTGGGAGTGGCCCTAATAAAAAATAACTATGCATACCATCCAAGTTATTATTCATTTTCTAGTTTTCTGTGGAAATACTTATTTATTGTGTTCAGCTTTTGGATCCAAGTGACGTCCCTGGGAAGCGTGTTCCAGTGGGTAATAGCCCTGTACGGAAAGGCACTCTTCATACTCTCCAGTCGATATCAAGGCAGTTTGAGCTGGGTGGTCTAGTTTCTAGTCACCCTTGAGGAGACACTTCCCCTTGGTGGTAGCATTGCCTTCGGGGCTGCTGGAGATTGGTGATGTGAGCTACCTTACATATTTTAAGGCATTCACGTTCAGCAATACTGGTTTTGATGTTATGCCAGCCAAGACTCCTGAAAGCTAGTGTGATGTGTTGCATTTTCCTAGTGCTGATGATAATTCAAGCTCCAAAGTTGATGGCCTTTTGCACCCTTCCCAGCTGGGTCTTGGTTGACCCTCCCCAAGCCAGGAGCCAGTATCCGACATGTGAAAGGACATGAGCCTGGATGATTAGATGCAGGGCTTCGGGTGTGAAGTAATGATGAAATCTGCTAAGAGCCACCAAGGAGCCAAAACATTTTTGAACGACCTGTGAAATGTGATGTTCCCAAGAAAGTGTTCGGTTGATCACAACACCCAGCAGTTTGATGGCTTAAGATGGAGGTAGGAGAGACTCTGATATCTGTATCTGGAAGTCAGCTGTGTGTTTCAGAGAGGCTTTGGTTCCAATGAGGATGAAATCAGTTTTTAACACGTTCATTTTCAGTGAATTTCTTCTGAACCAGGTTTGGAGGGCATGTAGCGTTTCTTCAGCTTGCCTCTTCAGTTCAGCTAAGCATAGGGGTGTCAGAGTGCATTCATCAATGATCTGGGTGTCATGGGCGTATGATATCAGCTTGCCATATGGTATAAAGTTTGACCGGTCATTGGTGAATAGGCTGAACAACAGTGGCCCAACCAATGAGCCCTGTGGCACCCCGTGGGTCACTGGTATTGTACCAGAGCCCCCTCTTACTTTCTGCCTTCTCTGATCCAGGTAGCTTCCAAACCAGTGTGGGGATATTCCATACCACCCCGTTTCTCAAGCAGAAGATTGTGGTTGATGCTGTCAAAGGCCTTGCTGAGATCGATGGCTGTTACTTAGGTGACAAGGCCATCATCCATGTTTTTATGGACGTGATTGACAAAATGGAGCATGGCATCTTCTGTTGAATGGTGAGGTCGGTAGGCATACTGTGTATCACCCAGGATAGAGGTTGAGCTGAGATACTTCATAAGCTGCTTGCAGACTATTTTTTTGGCGATCTTTACGTCTATACATATATTGCACACAATTAAAACACAGATAAAACAGTACATACAAAGTATAGGAAAGATCCCACGGGAGGAAGAGAGTAGATGAGAAAAACATGCGGCAAACGGTAAAAAAACACACATATTAAAAACACCAACGCCAGTCAACGACTCTCCACTCGCTCACACGCGGCACGCGGTCGGGGAACGGGCGGCCCGGCCCCACGGACCTGTTCGGCCCCCAGCACGCGGCACGCGGCCGGGGCTGCGCGGTCCGGCCCGACAGACCCGTCCGACCACTCGCGTGCGGTCGGAGACCGCGCGGTCCGGCCCGACGATTGGCGACAGCGGACAGCCCGCCACGCGGCGCCACCCGCGCGCGACAACCTGCGAGCGGCGCCCCTGGGCGGGGCGCAGGTGTGGTCGACGTTGACCGGCGTCCATCAGCTCTCCATAGTCCTGGAGCAGGGCGAGGCGCAACTGGAGGGTCTGCATCCACACCAAGTGCAGGACCATCCACCCCGACCGAGTCATCAGGCCGAGCTCCCAGAGTCCAGCCCCCTCCGCACCCCGGCTGATCCTCACAGGAGGCACAGGTCCAGGCGGGGGAACAGGGCCAGCTCCGGAGGAGGAGGCGCCACTTGAAGCAGCACCCCGTGAGGCACCACCATCAGGCAGAGGTGCAGAGCTCCGGACCGAAGAAACAGGGCCAGGCAGAGCCGAGGATCCTAGGTATATATCCAGAGACACTCTCGTCGGAATATGCAGAGCAGGGTAGGTAGTTCCACACAGGTAGGGTAGGAGGCGTGGTAAACTGACAGCTCCCCTGCGGACAGCCTCCTCTTTCAAAGGCAGAGACCGAAAAAGGTCTCTGCCTTTGACAGTACACTGAGCAGAGAGATGGGCCTATAGTTTCCAGGTGAAGAATGGTCTCCAGACTTATGTATAGGGACAACGCATGCTGTTTTCCACAAGTTTGGGAAGATGCCAGAAGGTAGGGACTTGTTTATCAGTCCATACATGTATTTCACAGCGACAAAGGTAAAGAGGATCACACATAATCCGAACAGGTGATAGGTAAAATGCTAGCAAGGTATGAGATGAGTAGACGCGGCAACTCCACAGTTGTACGTTTCAAGATGGGTGGTTCAGAAGAGCATCTGCGCGTGGAAACCCTCGTAAAAAAGGAAAAAATACGGGATCAGGGGTGAAAAATAAAGAAAAAAGTAAAATAAATTCATGAGTTAGTGATTGACACCACACAACAGCATAGTCTAGCCCGGACAACAACGAGCGGCTGCACCGCTCCAGCAGCGCCAACTAGCGTGCATGCACCAGCGCCGCCTAGCGGCCATGCACCAGCGCCGCGTCGCGGCCATGCACCAGCTCGGCCCAGCGGCCACCGTAGCGCCACCTCGCTACCCAGCACCAGCGCAGCAACCATAGCCGCCAGTCGATCAGGCTGCGCTCGGCCAGCGCAGCCCGCAGCACCAGTCGGCGCAGCACCACCGCGCGCAGCACCGGGGCAGCAGAGATTGCAGCAGCAGTGCCAGGAACGCGCCCGCCCGTGGGAGACTCAAAGCAGCTGTCGGAAGCATTTTAACTAGATGAGGCAGGATAGTTTGAGGCTAGTAGAAAATTGCCCGCAGGCGAGCATGTCGTGAGGGGAGAGAGAGAGAGAGAGAGAGAGAGAGAGAGAGAGAGAGAGAGAGAGAGAGAGAGAGAGAGAGAGAGAGAGAGAGAGAGAGAGAGAGAGAGAGAGAGAGAGAGAGAGAGAGAGAGAGAGAGAGAGAGAGAGAGAGAGAGAGAGAGAGAGAGAGAGAGAGAGAGGAAGAGAGAGAGAGAGAGAGAGAGAGAGAGAGAGAGAGAGAGAGAGAGAGAGAGGGTGGAGCTGGGGTGAGTTGATGGTTGCGCGATCGGGGGATGACTTAGGATTGACAGGAGGGTGCCAAAGGCGTGCCTGTTAGTCTCCCAGGGCTGTCAAGTTTTTTTGCTACCTTTTTGAAGAATGTTTTAGATTTTGGTACGTCTTGTAAGTTTTTAATTTTGGGGGCGATCACAAAGTTCCATGTTCTAGGAGCAGCCAGGGTACTTTAACTACTACAAGCAGCTACAAACATGGAAAATTTACGGTACATTGTTGAGGCGAAAGGAACTTCGAAGTGTTGAATTTGCCTCGTGTTTCGTTGCGTTCTGTTGTTGACAAAGAGTGTGAGAGAGTCAGATACAGCTGGTGGGAGGCGGCCACAAAGGAAGTCATGCATGAGATTTAGGTGGGTGAGCTCTACCAAATTTTTTAGCTTCAAGATTCCATATTTTTTGAAGATTATATTTGTATGTGCAAGTCTATCCGCTCCGTCAATGATTCTAACTATCCTTTTTTGTAGTGTTATGAGCTTGTGTAATTTGTAGTCAAAGGTACTACCCCAGAGCTGATTACAATATGTCAGGTACGGCAATACAAGAGCATTATATAATAGGAGAAGGTGAGTGGAATTTAGCATGTGACTACACCTTTTTATGATACCAATATTTCTGGAGACTGAATTTTCGACAGCTTTAATTTGGGTCGTCCACCTTAGGTCCTCGTCAATTTGGACACCGAGGTATTTGGTTGAAAATTTTCTTGTGAGCGGTACATTATCTATTTTGATTTGGAGTTGGCTTTCTAGATTATGGGAAAATAACTGAAAAGTTGATTTTTTTGCGTTCAGCGTCAGTCTATTGCAGTTCAACCACTGGCATATTTCTAACATACTCGAGTCAATATCATTTTGGAGGGTCTGTAGAGAGTCTGAGACAAAGAAGAGAGCTGTGTCATCCGCGAAGAGGTAGAAAGTGGGAGTTGGAGAGCTTCTATGTAGGTCATTGATATATATATATATATAAGGAAAAGAAGGGGCCCCAGGACAGAGCCTTGGGGCACACCAAGTGATGTTGATCTAGGAATACCTGATCTGATAGAGTTGAATTTCACTATTTGTTTTCTGTTTGAAAGGAAGGATTCAAAAAATTTCAGGCTGACATAATTTATTCCATATCTTGATAATTTTGCAAGGAGAATTTTGTGGTTTACAGTATCAAAAGCTTTGCAGAAATCCAAATATACAGTAGCACATACCTTATTTGAGACTAGGGCTGAGGTTAGTCTATCATACAAAAGAGCTATGGGCATATATGTGTTATGATTTTTGCGGAATCCGAATTGGTTTTGAAATATAATGTTGTTGTCGGCTAGAAATTGAGTAATTTGAGAGTGGACAATTTTTTTCGAGCACCTTAGAGAGAATAGGGAGTAGGGAAATTGGTCGATAATTGTTACAATTAGAGTGGTCACCACTCTTGTGGATGGGAACTACTAAAGCAAGCTCAAACTGATCTGGAAAAATTCCACTAGAGAGGCAGAGATTAAATAAGTAGCTCAAATGACGGGATATGGAGGTGGATATCAGTTTAAGAATTTTAGATGAGATACCATCAGATCCACCTCCTGTAGACTTAAGGGAAGCAATAATTAATTCAACTGCAGCAGCATCAAATGGGATGAAATTAAACTGCTGGTTCTGGGAGTTGGGGACGAAGTGCAGAGGATCCAAGGTGGACGACGGAAGAGCGTTGTCTAGCGATGAGGTAATATTTGTGAAAAAAGTGTTGAAATGGTCGGCTATCTTGTGTGGATCAACTTCTAGTCGGTTGTTTATCTCAAATTGCTCTGGAAGATCACTTTTTGGTTTACGCTTGTGGGTCAAGTCTAACAATGTACTCCAAAGTTTTCTGGGGCTGGACTGTACCTCTTCCAATTTTCTTTGGTAATAATCTTTTTAGCTACTCGAATTGCACTGACCAAGATGTTACGATAATCTTTGTAGGCTCTGTCATCTTCTGGGCTCAGGGATTGAATGTATTTTGCATAGAGGTCATTTTTCTTATTGATGGACTGGAGGAGAGCAAAAGAGATCCAGGGTTGTTTTGGAACATGCTTTCTACCTGTCTTTTTTATTGAAAGTTTCGATATCTCATCTGACAAAGTTGATTGAACAAACTCAGCAGCCAATGAGGGATCCTGAATGGCAAAAATGGCATCTACAGGGTGTTTCAAAAAGAATGATAATTTTGAATTGATCGTAATGCGGTTGTAAATAGATTGTTGTGGTATGATTTACATATCAATCGAAAGTGAATTTTGGGACATTTACGATTATTCATATTTTGATAGCTGTTTTGATATTTTTTCTACTTCAAAAATAGTCCTAAAAATGAGTTGAAAATACTGTCTATTTTGCCTTCATCGAAAATGTTCGTAGAAATCACGCGCGTATCACGTGACAAGTATCACGCCAATGACACTGCAAACCTTACATCGCCCCTGCGGTAGATCACAGTCCACACGCACATTGCCTCTGGAAATTAATTCTAAAAAAGACCTCTCAAACTTAGGAAAGCCCGCGTCCAAGCAAGCAATCCCCAATTGGTCCACATCCCTAGGTCTGGAGTGAACAGTGAGGTCTTTTGCGCTGTCTCCGCCGCATCCAGTGATTCATATGGAAGGTGAGCCAATGAGCCATATGGAGCTTGAACCAAAAGTTTTTAACTTGTAATGTTACTTAGACTTGTACCTTTGATGTGCATGCTCACGTGCCATTTCTATGTGCTAAAGCTTTTTTAGTGTTGCCAGTTCCGTTTTCTCAAGCATAAGGGGGATATAGTATGTTTCTTGCATCATTTTCCAATTATTTTTAAGACGGGGGAAAATATTTGATGCAAATAAAACATGTTTAATGAAAAATGTCCTACAATTTACCATTAAAATGAACGTTTTGGGAACAGATTTGAAGGATTTTTGGTACTTTACTGAACATTTGAAAAATATCATTCTTTCTGAAACACCCTGTAGTTTAGAGGATGCGTTAAATTTTAGAGCTTCAATGTTCCTGAAATCAAATGAAATGTTATTTGCTTGTTGGACTGTTGGAGTTTTCATTTTGTTATGAAGTTTCAGAGTAATTGGGAAGTGATCACTAATGTCCGAAGTCAAGACGGAGGATGAGTGAATAAGTGAGATGTCATTAGTGAAGAAATTGTCAATAAGTGTTTTTGAGTAGGGGGTGACTCTAGTGGGAATAGAAATACAAGGGAAATAGCCATAGGAGGTAAGTGACTGCATGTAAGTAGCACTTTATGATACACAGTAGCGCATACCACCATCAGAGGTATACCATTAATACGGACTGCGTTAGAATTGTTCATGTCTTGTACTGCTGCAGATAGTTCAGGAATCGTAGCTGGCACGAGGACACACTCTTGTTGGTCTGACCACTGATGTTAGATTGGTGTCATTAGTGAGGAGGCTGGCAGCAATGGGGGGCTCCTACGTTGGCAAAATGCTCATTCAAGACGTCAGGGTCTATGGTTAGTTGATCGCTGTCATCAATACCGCTTCTGTTGTAGAATTTGCGCATTGTGGTCCAGAAACCTTTAGGATTCTTTGAGAGTTGCTGCCTGCAGTTGAAATCTCGGTGACCACGAGACAGCAGGCTCTTCCCTTTATTGCGCAGTTGACGGTATTGGACTAGCTCGGCAGGTGGATCCGAATCTCTATAGTCGGTAGTCAAGCGGGAGCGCCATGCGTACCACTGGTATCGTGCTGCTGTTTTTCCGACATTGCTTCCCTCAGGCCTGGTACATCTTGGATCCAAGGTCAATGAGCACTGCCAGTCTTTATCAGACGGTCAGGGCAGTGTTTATCGACAAGGTCGTTCCAAACCTGCATGAAAAGCTCAACCATGTAGTTTACGTTTTCAGCAGCCTCCAGCTCCGACCAATCCGTTAGTAAAATGTCCAGACATAAGGAATTTCTATCCGTGCGGTGCCATGGCCTTATGAAACGTTCTTTCTTGATAGTTCGAGTTTTGGGAATATTTGTTTCAACTATCCAGCTGCTCCGACAGAAAGGGGCATATACCGAACAAATTTTAGGCAGGTGCTGGCTTACATGGCGGGCTTTATTGCTATGTAAAGTGTAAATCTGTACAGCTCTATCGAACATCTCATCGGTCGTGCTTGTAGTAAATAATAGTGAGGATCTGGAGTGGTTGCCACGTCTTAGTCGGAGTGTTCTCACAGTACCAAATGAAAAGTGGCTTAGACAATTAAGGGAGCTAAATGTTTTGTTTTGTGTTATCCGTGAACCTAGGAACATGGGTAGAAAAACAGGAATTATCCTCTGTTTTGCTTTTGGTATGCTAGTTAAATTCCCGGACCTTAACACGCGCATTGACGGGGGTCTGAGCCACCTTCGCATTGACGGGGGCTGGTACCCGCCCCCCTAAGATATCGAGAACCACGGTAGGTAGCAAAAAACGGTTAACGGCTTTGGGCTGCCCATCCACTTCTCCATCGAAAATATTTGAACCATTTTTTGTCAGATCAAATTTAAGGTCACGAGAGGTCAAAACATGCCGTAATAGGATAACATGTACATTAAGTTTTTCGGCCATTACATCCTAACAAGTAAAGATAGAGCAAAATGACTTGAATTGTATGAATTCCCGTAGCAAGCCTAATCGAATGATATATAATTTGACCTTGCTAGGCCAAATCAAGGATTTGACCTGACCTGAGGTCAGGTCAGGGTCAAATTATAGAAAATGCATATCAGTAGAACCGCAAAACCAAGGCGAGTCTGTTGAAGCTAAAATAAACGTTCTATCACTATCCGTTACTGAGTTATACAGTAAAAACAATTTTTCCCATGTATTTCCAATGGAGAGGTCATGCCTCGTACCTGACCTTAGGTTACCGATACCAAAAATACCGGAACATATTTTAGAGAACTCTGTGGGCCCATTATGTGATATGAGTTGCAATCGGATAAGTTCACCCTGCTCCGACTTATGCTATCTTAAACTTTTTTGAGGTCAGGTCACTTGACCTGTACTGGTGACCTGACCTGAGATGATCTAACCTTAGAATTTTAACAGAAGTTGTACAAATGATGAGGGAAAAGGTATGCCAAGTACGGCGGCGCGTAGCGCCGCCGTTTTTTTACTATCTCCGAAAAACCCGAGGGGGCGGGTACCCGCCCCCGCCGTCAATGCGCGTGTTAACGAAAAGATAGCGTGAAAGTACGCGGTGACGATGACTCACATTCGCGTTAGGTGTGCAAACCGTGTAAGAATACGTATGGAAATTAACGCAGCACTACATAATTTGTGTTTACGGCGTTGTGATTTCTTTCAGTCTGTGTAAACCTTTCATTCTTTACTCACACCCATCATGAATAGATATATGGGCATGGACTGCGTATTTCAAAATGTTTTTTGAGGTGGTGCTGGTTTAAATGGTGTTTTTCCTGAGAAATTAGCGCACTATATGATATCGAAGCCTCGTCGTTACCCCCATAAACATAAACACACTGCCCTGGTGCATAGATCGATCTATGCACCAGTGCACCAGTGGAACAAGATCTTGTTCCACGATATTTACATAAGCGTTAAAAAGAGTAAAGTCGCGTTCTGGAAAATTCCTTGTCAGCATTTTTTAACGGAAGTGCCTCCCAGCTCTGTTGTGCTGTGGCCTTCAGTGTAATAAATTTCTCGGAAAATAAGACCATTAGAAAAGTTCCTTCTCAGTATATGACTGATGAATACTAAATTTCGAGACAATAACTTTGGATTGAAACATGTCTAAGAAAGAATTTCCTAAATGCCCTTTCTTTCCTATTTAAATTTTTGCGATTGTAGAGAAAAAAATCTGAAAAATTAAAAACAGAAGGCCAGATTCCCGCTCCCAGAAAAAAAATAGCTGCCACCTCGGATCCCTTTGATCAAGCACATTTCCCTTACCGACTGCCCTCGTATTTCCATGAAATGTCGCGGGGTCCAATGCAGTTCTAATTTGTTTGCTCGCCCAGCGCATTCTTGTAATTCCCCAAGGTGAGGGGCATACATTATCTTCCATAGGCGGATCTAGGATTGTCGATCGGAGGGGGCACCTCGGGGGGGGGGTTGCCATCCGGACCAGTGGGGCGCCACTTTTGACCGGCAAAACCTTTCAGGTGGGCGCCAAGTTCTATCGGTGGGCGCAGATTTTCGCATCCTGGGGGGGTGGGAAGCGACATTTCAGGGGGGCGCCGAGGGTCGATCGAGGGGGGCACGTGCCCCCTTTACCCCCCCAGGATCCGCCTACGTTATCTTCAGGAGCAAGTGTGGATTGGGCTTATGGCAAATTTCTTCGCAAGAATTTCCCAGGGAATTCAGGGGGCAAGGCGTTCCAACGATAGAACGCTTAAATCCCTGAAGCCACCACGGCAACAGAGATGTCTCCTCACCTCCCCCCTGGCGTGCGAGAATTGGTGTCTTGTAAGACACCCATACCCCACCCTACCCCAAATATTCATGGAACAATGTTGGTGACTATCCGTGCGTGACATTTGGCCCATTGTCAAAACAAGGGTATCTCCGGGCCGAACTCTACCAGCAGCGGATGCAGGATTTCTATGGGGCTGAAATTCCGCCATATTTCTGGATGCCGATAGAAAGGGGTTATTCGGAGGTGTGCAGAGGGCTGAGTACCCTAGCCCCCTCCCCGAAACAAAAGTATACAAAACCGTTACTGAACGTTACCTCCCCTCTCCGATCAAGACCAGGTGATCCCTGACAACGTCTATTGCTAGCCCCATTCCAAAGGTGCGAGCATGGGCGCCGAAAGCGGGGGGACGCGTCCCCCCCTGTTGGCCAACCAGGGGGGGACGTCCCCCAAAATTTTTGGGTCAATGGTCATTAATGCTGTCAGTTACCGAATATGCTCAAAATTCGCCTCCCCGGTCAGCACCAGCCCGGGTCTGTCCCCCCTGCGAAAATTCCGTGGCGGCGCCCCTGGGTGCGAGCATTGGCATCTTGGTGGCTGCGCTGCCCGGATTCGAAAAACTACATTCCCTTCAAAACTAAATTCGCATTTTGTTCCTTCCCAATTCCCATACACTGCAGCTCTAGCAAAACCCTGGACACTTACGGCACCCTCATAGTTTCTGGTCTAAATGCCACCTTCTTCCCCTACAAAGAGAAAACCTGGATCTGACATTACAAGTTCCTGTTAATAACACCATGGTCTCCACACTCGAAATACTAAAACCGAACCTTCATTGCCCCTTATTCTTCAAACCGAGCTCATTACGGCCTTCGGTTTACTGCCGGATAAATTTTCATCTCTAGTTGGGTTTTGAAGTGAGCTAACAGCAATTTGCATCAATCGGTATCAGCTGACTGCGCCTGCCCAGCTTCGCGGCCGACGGTCCCGGCCTGGCAATACAGACACTCACTCCAGATCCTCACTATTATTTACTACAAGCACGACCGATGAGATGTTCGATAGAGCTGTACAGATTTACACTTTACATAGCAATAAAGCCCGCCATGTAAGCCAGCACCTGCCTAAAATTTGTTCGGTATATGCCCCTTTCTGTCGGAGCAGCTGGTTGCGCGGCGGTGTCCTGGTCATCTTCATCCCGTCAGTCCTGTTCTTTGTACATGTGGAGCGGGGCAAGGCTGCAACCTCTCCACCTCATAACACAGCGGCGACGTCAAACTCTTCAGTACTGACTGTCAGAGGGTCCAGCTGCAGGGTAGCCGCACCCAGGTTAGTTGGTTCTTCTTCATCAAGCAGGACTGGGACTCCAGCGGGCCATGGTCTGGCATGAGAACCAGCGGCCACGGACGGTGAGGTCCCATCAACAAGAGTCTCATACGAGTCTTGGCTTCGACCGTCGTTGGGTGGGTGTTGGCTGCCCCCAACACCCTGACCTGTGAGAAGAAGTTCTCCACCACGTCCTGGTTCACCCGTGACGTCAGAAAGTACTTGACGCCGTATATGTTCTTAATAATGCTGTGGGGACCTAACAGAGCAGTTAAGGATATGATGAACCCGTTCTGGAAGGGCAGCCTGCTCTGGCTTTCATCGCACCAGGAGTCCCGATTTAGTCGCGCGAACTAGATAGGAGCGGTGGCTGAGCAACGATAGTGTACTCGAAGCCGAACGCCGACCGAAAAGCCCTGCCGTCAAGCATGCACCGAGAGCTACAGATGTCAAACACCTTATCGCAGGTGATGATGAACTAAGCCTGCTTGGCGAAACGCTGACTGAATAGATGGAGTAGACGCTTTCCGACACGCTCGTCGAGCATTTAGGCTGCGGGGCGTACTCGCTGTCGCTCCAGGCCAGTCACCTGACGGGAGAGATTTGTTATTAACTTCACCATCAAAACTATCGACTGATGAGCAAATGTCATACGCGAACCGTTTTATCCCGTATATCGCTATATCGAGCAAGTAGCAGACACTTCTGTTAAATATTCACAAGCCGGTGATTTACGGTTCTTCCAACTTAAAACCCGGAGACAAAATATATCCAGTTTTCACGCTTTGGTCTTTACTTAAAACTGACAAAATCTACTTTGACCTACCCACTGCAAGGTTCGTTATCTTATTTTATTCACTAGGGAACCACGGGCCTTTCTGATTTCTGATTTTTCCACACCAGTCATCCACAGTCCAGCGATCCCAGCAATTAATCCACGGTCCGTCAAGTACCAATGGTAGTCACGCCTACTATTTTTTCCGCACCTTTACCTGAGATAAAAAGCACTCGCTTATAAGCAACTACTACGTTCCTGATGCCCGAGAATAATAAAATATGTTTATCTGAATGAGTGACCTGAGCTTACACACGCACTTAACCATGCTTCAGTCAATTACTTAACTTCATGGGCAAGTCAGCGCCCTCTGAAGGGTCGATGGCACCCCCTGAAATGTCGCTTCCCAAACCCCCCCAAGGATGCGAAAATCGGCGCCCACCTATAGCATTTTGCGCCCATCTCATAAGTTTGCCGGTAAGAAGTGGCGCCCCCACGGGAAGATGTCCCCCAATCGGCAATCCTGGATCAGCCTATGCTAATCTTTGAGTTAAGTTTGAACTTTCACTTGATAGTCATACGATCAATTGTCACTACAAGTTAAATGGGACATAACAATCATACAAATGTTTTAAACCAGATGGAAAAGTGTGTTCCTGCGTTCAGAATCAGTCCACATGCTACGGAAACACTAGCAGACACAAGGGGGAGGGTAAGCGGCCATGCTTCTCCAAAATAGCAAAAATTTGAGCTTATTTTCTGAAATAAAAACTTTACAATTTCTCCTGCGTCCTCCCCCAATGGTGCTCCTGAATCCGCTCCTGCAGAGAAATCAGTTAAACTTCACGCTTAACAGAGACAAAAACGAGAGTGAACGGGAATTTGATACACACACTTTCTACTGCGCACGTATGTGCTCCCACTAAAGAGAATGGCAAGGCTGTCACTTGGTGTTGTCCTTGGCCAAAATTGGCTGGTAGAAGTCCTTGTCCAGTACCGGTACTTCTGGACCTTGAAGCCAATGATCCTGGCCCGAGATGTGGTTCTTCAGCAGCTTCAGCAGGTGAGGGATGTCAATGAAAGTGTAGATCTTTCTGCAAAAGTCAAAATACACCAAAATGTAATATTGCAAAATGTTAAAAGGTAATGCCTGGACAAATAATTTTGTTCTCTGGATTATCAGCTGGTATTATGTTCCAATGCAGTAATTATGTTGTTTAAAATATTTTACCTTGCTAGGCAAGTGCAACTTCATCAATTAATACAAGATTCTACCATCAAGCAGTGTGATTTCTTCTTCTGTGAATTAGGCAAGAGTAGAGCTTCACTTCCTGCATGGAAAGTACTATGCCCATGGTTTCAGCTCAGTAATAAGCATAAATAATTAACAAAATTTATTTAATGATTTAAGAAAAATGATTTAAATTATCTTTTTACACGAAGTAAAATTAAAAAAACTTTGACCAGACTTTGAGGCAGGTAATATTTTTATCAATGAGCCCTAGAGAATACAGCAATATGAAAGTATCACAGCACAGAGGTGCTGCCACATACATTGTCAATTTTGGAGGGAGAATTTTCAATTACGGGTCACAGTGCCCAGAATAGAGAGCATGCTTATTACTGGAAATTTTGGCCACCATTTCCCCAACATGACACAAGTAAAGACAACACTTATATGTGATACATATTTTCATAATTGTAATACTCGTCGTATCATTATATCAATGCATTTTTCATAATATTTGGCTTTAGAAAATCCACAGCATAGCAAATAGGCTCCAAAGAAAACTGACTTTGTCAGCCTAATGGAACTAAATAAATGAACATCACCATGGAACCAAGGAAGACATTACATCCAAATAATTACAAACCCACTGTGTTATGACAGCTTCATAAACATATCAACCATGTCACACAGCAGAGCACGGCCAGTACCCGTGCCCAGATTATTGACAGACAAACCAAACTACTGCACACTGCTAACTAGCCACTGACACTAATTTACCACTTGACCTGATCAGAGATAAACTTCACAAATTCAATTTCAGTGTGGAGCACCTAGACATGGATTTTATGCCTATGTACTCAAGAGAGCATATCATTGAGCATGGAAAAGGAAACTTGACCATTTACCATGCATAGCTGGAAAGAAACAGATGCATCGTTGCTGGATGTTTAGTGCAACATTTGAACTCTGCATATTGCAGGTGTATTTTAAGTACTGCATAAGCAAGTACTGTTCCCTTGGCCTCCCCTTCATTCCAGAATATTTTTCTTCGGCAGCCCCATCGCTTCTTTCTAGGGACGAGAACCACACCTTTACCTGTGCGACAATTGCCATGAGCACACACCTGGACAATCAAGTAACTTTGAAAATATTGTCAATCACTCCCCAAACTTGCTATAGAAAAGACAACACACACACACACTGCAATATACATCGCCCTTGCCAGGGCAGTCGAACATAGATTATAAACTGCGGCAATAAACAACAAAAATCAACAATGGTGGGCACATGTGGCGGCAAATAAATGGCGCGACTGACTTGCGCGCGGTTCCTTGGTCTTGAAAGATGCCAATTAATGAACTTGATTTGGCTTCACTTAATCTCTATATTTTACAAAAACATATTCATTAAATTTACCTTAGATATTCTAGAACTAATAGGAAAATTATTTGAAAACATAAAAATTATAAACTATCTCCAAATTAGGGAGAATAATGAATTTTTTCGTGGTACAGTGTTGGGTTCAAGCACGAGCAAGACATTTTCTTTGCACCGTTTACCCCTTACCAAGACTACCAAGTCAGCAAAGAAACTGCTTTGTCTTGGATTTTTTGGATAAAATATTTGTTTATCAATTAAATTAGAAAAATCCAAAATGTAACGATTTTTCATATTCAATGCTTATATAAAAGAAAACTAGTCTCGGGGTGGTCTCGAGGCCCCGCCTCCAACATCTGTCAAACTGTGCACCCATTGGTCCATTGTTTAAACCCGGCCAAAGTTTTACCTAGTGTCTGTATTGCTTTGAGGAGAGCAAGATACCTTTAATTCTACATGCAGGTGGTGAGAGGGTGAAAGGGTTTCAGTGTCTTTATTGCTTTGGCTTCAGTCGGTGCGCTGTTTTTTTATATTTGTGCGTGTAGTCTAGGAGCTGCCGCCGCTCGTGGTATGTCGGAACTAAACTGCCGCTCGCGCTTTTTGTATTTAAAAGATGGTTTCATCCCCCTCAAAGAGTTCGTCGTTGCACCCTTGGGTTCTGATCTATTTCCGATTGGAGCTCTCTCCCTGACTTGCAGCACAAACCGTGTCACAATTTCCAAGTGGGAGGAGGGGATTGCTGCCCTGGTGCCGCTGAGCTCTGCCTGTCTGAATCCATGCATATATTGACACTTCACGATACAAACTAGGTACATAGGTACACTCCTACTTTTGACGGAATGGCACATAACACCGAAATGTGTAGCCTCATCGGAAAAAATTAATTAAGGCTGTTGCACACTTTACACTTGAAACCATTCACAGAATAAAACTTTTATGCAAAAAGACAGCACTTGAGAGGCATACAGACAAGGCATGTGGGTCAGGTAGCACGGCCAGTCTGGGGAGGCTCAATGGGGAAAGGATCGGTCACACTCATGAGTTCCAACTGCCACTCTACCTTGATGGGCGCACACTGCCCCACCAATTCGCAGCTAGGTGGAGCTCGCATCAACTAACTGCTGGACAATCATCTCGAGGCGGTGCATGTAACTCGTAGGGGGCGCTGTTCGGTCACAGCTTACGGTCTACTGATGTAAGGATAGGGGAAAGTAGGTGTATTGTGACCCCTAAGGTAAATCACTTGCTAGACGAATGTCTCCTATTTGATCTCGCTGGTTGGGATCAAATTACAAAATTTGATGATTTTTTGTTATTAACAAAAAAATCCCTCACCCGAAAATAGCCTATTCCAAGAGTGAATTCTGATTTAAGTGAAACTATACAAAGGGCGCATTTGCCAAAGTGTGTGCGTAACTGTGCCTGGGGGAGGGTGCATTTAGATTTAATTGCGCCCTTCCCCCATACCATGTAAAGTCAATGGCACCGAAAAAATAAGCATTAGTGTAAGAGCAAATGGGGCTCGGCTGACTTCCAAGATTTTTATCTGGAGGGTCTCGAAGTCATTTTAATATGGTATTCTTGTATTCACTAGGACTTGTAATAATAAAATCACACTCATACAGAAAGGCTTTGGATTTGATTTTTCAACATATATTTTGATAGGGCGCATTTGACCAGGGCGCAATTACTTTTTTGCATTTATATCAGAGAAATATTTTTTTTAAATATACAACCAGGGATAATCTATAGATGTTAAGTTCAGAATATGTGATACATTTCTGGCTTTGAAATTAAAACAATCAATTTCGGAATGTAACAGCTGTATTCTTATTTTTCGGGTTCATAAAACTGTGCAGGTTTAAGGAAGTACTGAATTTACTTTGCTGGCTGACTAAAATACATTCTTATGCACAAATTCATCGAAACTTTGAGAAAATGTATGGATTAGATGTGGGAACTAGATTAAGGCTCCCAAACAAAACTGCCACCTGTACCTTTCTCTGTTTTCAGGGGAGTCCAATTAGTTAGGGGGCGCAATACACACACTTTCCCTAACCTAACCTAACAATTTCGGATAATGAGGGCCACTCCGGCCCGCTGGTTCCGAATCTCCGACGAGCTCAAATATAAGGATATCTCAACTAGGTCTTACTCAGGGAAAGTAACCTGAGTTTTGCCCACAAGAAAACTTTATGGGCAATGGGGGAAAGGGGGACTCCTGAAAAGTCTAGTTCAGGAACTTGGTATATGAAGGCATTCCAGTGGGAGTCGAGGCGATCTTTGAAAAGGTCAACATTGGGGGCCGACACCACTGAGCTCGGTAGCGAGTTCCAGTGATTAACCACTCGAACACCAAAGAAGTTCCTTCGGGCTCTGGTGACCGCTTCTGGCTTAGCCAACTTCCACGGATGGTCCCGAGTTCGAGAGTGCACATCAAGTCTGAAGAACTGAGCGTAGTCCTGTTCAATGAGACCGTGGAGCAGCTGGAACACACGAATCATGTCGCCACGACGCCTCCGATAGTACAGCGAAGGGAGCCTTAAAGCGCGAAGCCTATCAATGTACGTAACACCTCTGAGGGAGCTAATCAGGTGGGTAGCGCGTCTTTGAACCTTTTCCAGGAGGATTTGGTCTGCCCTATTAAAAGGTCCCCACACAGAGTTTCGGTTTTCGAGAAGTGGCCGGACGAGGGATTTGTAGAGCAGCGGAAGGGTGCATGTGTCCAGGATGGCAAATGACCTTTTTATGACTGCTAGGACTCAGGTATTTCCGACAGCAGTTGAAGCCTGCTGTCTAAATTTCAACTCGGTATCGATCAGTACTCCAAGGTCTTTCTCGACTCAAGCAGCGGAAGGGTGCATGTGTCCAGGATGGCAAATGACCTTTTTATGACTGCTAGGACTCAGGTATTTCCGACAGCAGCTGAAGCCTGCTGTCTAAATTTCAACTCGGTATCGATCAGTACTCCAAGGTCTTCGACTTGAGTTGTGTGGAGAATAGCTGAGTTCATCATGAAATTACGTCCCTGATTGGAGTTGCCGATGTGCATCACGACACACTTATCGTCATTAAAAGGCATCCGCCATCTAGATGACCATTCAAAGGCGCTGTGGATGTCCTCTTGGAGGGAAGTGGCTGCAGAGTCTCGTTTTACACTGGCGTATAGTTTGGTGTCGTCAGCGAACATTTTTATTACTGAAGAAACGCAGTCTGGCAAGTCATTAATGTATATCAGGAAGAGCAGCGGGCCAAGGACAGAGCCCTGGTGGCTGGTGACCCTGACCCAATCTGAGAGCGCCGACTGGAGGATAACACGCTGGTAGCGATTTGACAAAAAACGCAGAGATTCAGCAAAGTACCTTGCCTCTGATGCCATAAGCCTCGAGTTTCATGATAAGACGCCGGTGCGGAACGGAATCAAAAGCTTTGCGTAGGTCGAGGTAAACCGAGTCCACAGGGCTGTTGTGTTCGAGATGCATGGTCCATTCGTTTAGAACCTCCAAGCGCTGGGACTCGCACGACTGCTTTGGGCGAAAGCCATGCTGGTGAGGTGACAATAGATCCTGAGAATCCAAGTGCTGGAGCAGGCTATCCTTGACCAGCGACTCTAGAATCTTGCACACAACGGAAGTCAGGCTGACTGGGCGGTAATTTCCGGGGTCACTTTTGACACCTTTCTTGTAGATTGGGACGACTGTGGCAAGTTTCCAGTCGCTTGGTAAAGTACCCTCATCCAGAGACATCCTAAAGAGAGTCGAAAGAGGCAAAGAAAGGGAATCCGCAGCGTCTTGGAGAACCCTAGGGTGAATCTGGTCAGGACCAGGGGAGCTTGAAACCTTAAGTGAGCGAAGCTTGCGTGATACCGCCTCCTGAGATATTGGAATGTCCTCGAGGAATGGTCCAGTGCAGCGCGTCTCGAATGGAGGGCAGTTAGATGAGTCTTCGACTGTAAACACACTGGCGAAGTAGAGATTAAGTAGTCTCGCTTTCGAAGTATCGTCTGTCACAAGCCGACCATTTTTGTTCAGCAGATCCTCTATAACGCCCCTGGTCTTCATCCTAGTACCGGCATATTTCCAAAATGACTTAGGGTTGGTCTTGATGTCCATTGCAAGATTATGCTCGTAATCATGATAGAGTTGGCGTGTCAGAGCCCTTAGTTCGTTCCCGCATCTCTGAAGTCTGGTCAGGTCAATGATATCTTGTGTTTCAAAGAATGTTTTTGCCAATTTGTTCTTTTTGTCTTTAAGTTTTAGGGCAGAGCGTGAGATGTAGAAGTTTCTGGACTTTTTGGCGGTAGTGATTTTCGGGATACACAGGGCTGTCACAGTAGCTAGATGACCTTTGAAGAAGCCATAGAAGGTATTCACGTCAGTGTGTCCAGTGCCCGTCCAATCAATCTCAAGAATCATGCGATTGAACCTTTCTAGGTCGGCCCTCCTGAAGTTCAGTGCAGAAGATTTGTTCGTGTGATGAGGAACATAACATTTGAGCTGAAATTGAATCAGTAGGTGATCACTCTTACCAATGCCTGGCAAGTAGTCGATGTCGTTAATCATGGTCTCTTCATTGGTGAAGACAAGATCTAAGATATTAGGCTAACATATTTAGAACCCTTCCTTAAAAAAAAAAAAAAAATTTTTAAAAAAAAAAAACTTTGGCCCAGCAAGTAGCGAGTCGGGTGAGTAACATGCTGAAAGAGTAGGTTATCATGCATAATTTCGAGGAGATCGTGTGATGGGTGCCCAACAGGAGCCTCAGAGTAGTTTCCAGTCCAATTGATTTGGGGGAAATTAAAGTCCCCAGCAATCAACAGATGAGATGGGGACTGTGCAGCTATCCTTGAGAGCAGATCTGAGAATGCAGACATGCTGAGGAGGCCATTTCCAGAGGGACTCCGATACAAACACCCTATAACAAGAGCATCGCTACCCAGCAGCCTGATCTTGATCCATAGGTGTTCCATGTGAGCAGAATGAGGTAGCTGAATTTGAGATGACCTCATTGACCTATTAACATAAATGGCTATGCCTCGCTCACCACAGCAGCCCAGATTCTCCCTAGAGGCTTCAAAACTAGTGTAGAGGCTGAAATTGGGAAGAGCCAAGAGGGCAAGGGAGATTGGAAGACGTTGCGCTTTGGGAATAACCTCTGTCAGAAGCAGTATGTCGGGCTCATTTCCAGCAATGGCCATGGCAAAGTCCTCCCTTTTATTTACAAACTGGTCACAGTTTGTGTACCAGACCTTGAGGTGCTGAACTCGCGAGACCTTACAAGTCAACCCTGGTGTGTTTTCTGCCCTGTGATTGTACACTCTTGAGAAGAAGGAGCCGGAACCTCATGCTGGAGCTCTGCCGAACCACCAGTCAGAGAGACTGAACCGGCTGCTGAGCACCCAGTGGCTGCTGATCTTGGTCCACGGGTGGCAGCAGCCAGACTGGGCCGGCTGGGGCTCGACGAAGCCAGCACAGGACCGTCCACTGTCTTTACTTTGGTCTCACTCTGGGCCTGGTTACGACCCTGGGTGACAATCCTGCCACGCTTGATGAAGATGCCCGTCTCACCAGCTTTCCGACGGCTCCACAATTCCTCTCTCAGCTTCCTTTGTGCCTCCCTCTCCTTGAAGGTAAGGTGTGGGGTGATGAAGACTCTTTTCCACTGGGGAGAGAGTTTCACTTGGGCGGCCATTCTAAGGATCTCAAACTTCCAGTCCTCATTTTCCAGAGTGACAATGAGCAGCCTGGCCTTGTTGGGCACTGATTTCCCAGCTCTGAAGGAACGTGTGGCTCTGACATTTAGTTTCATTGAGTCTCTGATCATCTCCTGAAACAGCTGAACACCAGCATGGGACCTCTGCTGACTGACCCTCCTGCTCAGGCAAATTGTGAATCACCATGTTACGGGCTCGTCTGTTCTTATCAAGAAATCCGTCAAAGACCTTGGAGATGGTCTGGGCCTCACCGGGGGTTACTGTGTTTGCACCAGTTTGTGGGAGAGGGGGTGGGTAACTGTGTCCCTCACCTTAGTGATTATCTTCTCGCATGTGTTCTTCAGGACATCTGCGTAGGAAGCCCTATGAGCCTGTTGCTCCTTGAGGAAGAATTTCATGGTGTTTGAAGATTCAATGGCCTGCTGCTCCTGGTGTTTCATTGAAAGGGTAACCAAATGGATGTGGTGCTTAAGGGCAGCATCAAGCTGGGCGAACCTATCCTGCATGGAACCATCCAGTTGTTTGATTTTATCCTCCAGAAGGTTTAGCTTCCTTCCTGGACTTGCATCAGTAGGGTCCTGAAGCTCATCCACCTGAACAGCCACATCAACATGGTCCTTCGCAGAAGATGAGTTGGGGAAAACAAAAATATCACCTCCAGACGAGGCTCCATGCTTTTTCGTGCCAGCACGGTTTGTGGATGCTTGCTTCTTACACAGATCACAAATGAATGCAATGACAGTGTGACGCTTTAGCGCGTTATAGGCTGGTTTGGAGATAGCCTGACACAGAGCATGGAACCAGCCAAGGCAGATGTCACATTGGACACCCAACTGTGAATCCTTCACCTCAAGCCCACAGTCATTTTTACCAGGGCCTCCTCTGCAAGTGGTGCAGGGGGAAGTGTCAACCCTGGGGGACTGGCGAAGTGAAGGGGACACAGACAGTCCTGGCTCAAGCGGGAATGACTTGATCGCAGTAGCAACCGTGCCCGCTGGGTTGCTCCACTGCTCCGATTTCAGATACTGCGCCCCCAACAGGTGGTGAATTGACGTCAGTATTTTCTGAAATCTCTATGCGGGGTCACCTTTCATTGGTATTTCCTATCTTATCGTCAGCATTAGTGGCGGCATTTCCGACGCTAGCCGATGGTGGCTTACCAGTGCAAGTGTTAGCTGGGACAGTACCAAACTGAGCACATCCAGACTTTTCCTGGGTGCTTCTCTCGCCGTCACCCGTGCATTCACCCCTAGCTAAATCATCCCCCAGGCTGGCCTCATTGGACTCACCTCCCCTTTTGCCTTTGGACTCAACATATTTCAAATCAAGACCCACTACGACTGATTCACCACAGTCAGAATTTTCCTTCGTAATGGGACTACCAATCCTACCACCATTTGGCTCTACATGCTTCCTGGCAGACTCGCTTTGCTGCAAGTTGCGAGCCGAGCGGCGTTCTTTGCCTGCAGGCAAGTCACGCAGCACCTCACTGAAATCCCGACTCTCCTTTACCGAAGACTCACAGTTATCACGTGATTTTTCGCCGGGCGGCGCAGACAAATTACCGTCGGGCGTTCGGAGACTAACCGCCCCCCGGCAAACTGCCGACCGCCGTGGGCGTTGCCGATGGCTTCACATTTTGGCGCGGAAAGACCGGCGATCGATGAAGCGACGGCATTTTCCGAGAGCAAAGGCAAACACCCGAAGACGTAGTCCACAACTGATGTCTCGAGAACAATTTCGGATGAACAAGTTGCCAATCCGCGATCGCCCGTGGCCAAACACGCAAAAAGGAGTGAAGCTACGGAATACAGAAAGAATACTGTTTGGAATACGACTGGAGCTCTCCTAAAATTACCGAGTGTTGTGTATAAATCCGCTGGATGTGTATTTTTGTTTTATGTAAAGAGTGAAAGTGGAACTCCACTTATATGGAGTGCGTGCCTGTGTGGATCAAGCGGACTTAGGCGGTCGTCAACCGGTCGTCAACCGCCTCCGATAGCAGATCCCCAGTGCTAAATTGAAAATTAGAGTTTAAAATTGAATATTGTGAGCCTTGCTTTGATTTCTTCCTGCTATTGACAGATCTTGATAATGTGATAGTAAAATGGTAAGCCTCCTATAAATTTTCTTCCTTTTTTCTAAGTTTGAATTTGAAAAAGCGCGCCCCAAATTAGGCGGGGACCAGGGACGGATATCCGAGGGCGGGAACCAAGGACGGCTATCAGCTTGGGCTATCAGCGGAGCCAGGACTGGAGGAGCTCTCCGAGAGATGTTGCCCGGACGAATGTCGGTGGGCGAATTCCCCTACTTTGTAATTATTTAACCTTGGCTCCCTCCAACATAGGCGGATCCAGGGGGCAAAGGGGGTCACGTGCCCCCCCGATCGACCCTCGGCGCCCCCTGAAAGGTCGATGGCGCCCCCCTGAAATGTCGCTTCCCACCCACCCCCCAGGATACGAAAGTCGGCGCCCACCGATAGGATTTGGCGCCCACCTGATAGGTTTTGCCGGTCATAAGTGGCGCCCTCTGGTCCGGATGGCGCCCCCCCGGGAAGGTGCCCCCTCCGATCGGCAATCCTGGATCCGCCTATGCCCTCCAGTTCTCGCCCAAGGCTGTTCAAATCAACGAAAATAAGCAGCCATAATGAACTGTCTTTGTTAGTTCATTTCTGCATCAACTGTCTTTCACACATCACATTTTGTTGTTTTTTGGCTTTGGCTTCTCATTTTTCCTTGGCTTTGGCATTCTTGTAGATCAAGATGATAAGACTGCATAATTTCCTCATGTACAGAAACCTGAATAATGTGTTTCCTTCTGAAATGAAAATCATTCTAGAAATAGTGGCATTTTTATAATAACAAAATTAATGGCCTAAAAATTTACACACCCACACACACAGAGAGACACATACACACATTTACCAGTCTGCAGAACATGGCAAGCGACTTGACGAGGCGCTTGGGGCAGCCAAAGCCTGCCCCAATTGGGGCAGAAATTTGGTTGCTGGGGCAGACTCCTCCAACGGGGGGGGCTAATTTTTACCAATACAAGTTTTATCTACTCCATTTTAAGCGAAACACCCAGAAATAAAATAAAACTGTGCATCTGAGCTGACGACGACGACATAAATACTCACACGAACCTCGCCTCCACATGTTATATCCATACATATATACCAAAGCAATAGAAGCTCATGTACCGCAGCTACGTTGGAGACTGCAGTCTGATGCACAATATCAAGGATATCTTTCAAAGATATTTTTACGAGCGAAGACTTGTTGCCCAGTGACGTCATTGGCCCCTGCTTTCAAGCAGTATTAATCGAAGATTTTAAAACTATTTCAATTGACAGCTATATTCGAATACTATAATTTTTTCCACAGCTAAAGCATTTTGTTCCCTGTTTTCTCACATTTGCATGAAAGCATCACAAAATTTGGAACATTTTCAATAGATCCAAGCGAAGAAGATCCCCGCACGTCCGTGTGACGTTGCACCACGGACCAGCATTCGTTCTTGGGAGGTGGCTGGCATGATTTACCGGCCTTTGGGGATCAAAACATTGCGGAGGAAATGCAAAAAAACTACATACAAGGAAGTATTATTTTCCAGTTCTAAGATTGTTTTGTGTGAATAGAATTAAGTTTAGATTACAAATTTAGAAAATGATTGTATACACTGCAAAATGATTGATACACTGGCCGTGAATATACACTGGCCGATACATATATACACTGGCCGTGAATAAACACTAACCCATGATTTTTTTGCTTTTTTTTACTTTTTCACTTTTTTCTTTTCCCTTGCCCTTTTTTCTTTTTTATGATACAAACCACCTACGCAATTTTTTTCTAATTGAGCATACAAACTACACCTTATCTGCATTTATTGTTGCCTCGTGTGCTCTTTCACCTGTGGGTATGTATGTATATGTGTGTGTGTGTGTTCCATTTCCAAATATATGTATGGATGTACATCTTATCTGCATTTATTGTTGCCTTGTGTGCTCTTTCACCTGTGGGTATGTATGTATATGTGTGTATGTGTTCCAAATATATGTATGGATGTATATGATTTAGCTTTTGAAAGGCGCCCATAGCCTGATTTTTATTCACTTCCGGGAACTTGACGTCAATGAGAAATTTCCTTTACTTGGTGTCTTTTAAACCATATTTCGCTTGATGACAAATATGACGCTATTGAGACAAATTGGCTTTTCCAGCGCAAGTTTAATTAATGATTGTCGTTTCTTTTCATTATTTTTTCTTCTTCCCTTGGTGGTTGCCCGGACCGACTGCTGCCCCAAGTAGGTACTAGTTTCTGCCCCAAGAGCCCGCTCTGCCCCAAGCTCGACCAAAAGCTGCCCCAAATCGGTAGGTCTGCCCCGAGGCTGCCCCAACGAGATTTCGTTGAAATATGCCACGTTCTGCAGACTGGCACGTTTATAGGTATATATATATATATATATATATATATATATATATATATATATATATATATATATATATATATATATATATATAGGTTGATTTTGGCTTAGTATGTTCTTTGTGATACTGACGGTTATTCTCAGGGAAGAGAATAGAGGGCCGCCCCGGTAGCTCAGTTGGTAGAGCGTTGGGCTCCGGCCCGCTGCTCAGAAGCATGCAGTGGCAGTGCATGTCCAGGCTTGGGATCGGTTCCCCTGAGACGCTCCGGCGCTCAATGGTTTGCCCGACGTAGGTCGGCTGGCAACTGACTGGTGAGAGGGTGACCTGAGCGGGGCGGCCGTCCCTGTGCTTTGTGGTACGTTAAACTTTGGCTTCTAAATTAACCCTCCATTGAGGGAGTTGCTCGTTCGGGTGGTGGGGTCGGGGCCTCTGTGACAAGTCCCTTGATGACTTTAGTGAGACTCCGACCCCAGCAACCGTACTAGGAACAACTTGAACAAAATTTATATAAAAAAGAGTTTATTGTGGTAAGTTTTCTGTTTCCATTGTCACAAATTTCTATAAGGTTTTTTTCATTTGGGTAATTTCAGTGGATGAAATTAAAATTCCCAGGCTGGTTAGCATAACGCTATATGTTTCGACCTTCCGAAAATCATTCGATGCTCATTTTCAAGGCATGAGCATATGTGGAAATATTATGTTATAGCACAGGTAAATTGAATATCTGGATGTCGTGGTGGTGCTCGAGCAACGTTAATTTATTGTTAGTTTTCTTTTCCTTCTGATTGTTCACACACATAATAGGTCTAAATGAAAGAAACTGTGATTGTTTGCAACAGCTCCATGGCAACGCACGCACGCCGGTTGCCTTTTCACATGCCTGAGTTGTAGCAGTACTCCGATGGGACTGTTCATTGTGCACACTTGTACTAAAGGTGAGCTGTTAACACTTGGCTTCTGCTGTTTTCCAGTTCATCTAGTGTGAACACTTTGGGGAAACGATTGTCGGCAACAGAGACACGGTACCACAAAATGGATATCAAAGGTGAGAAGGAATGTATATTTAATTGAGTTAGTGTGCCTACTTGAATCGTGGCTGAGCTTCGTAGGATAATGAAAAATGGGTATTGTAGTGGGTGGATAGTTATTCTCAGCTATGACGAACGGATGGAGAATTTAGCTCGTTTGGGTTTGGTTCCCTGCCAAAAACCCTGATTTTAGGAAGGTACGTGGCTTCCCTAAAATTTCCAAAAGTCGCGTGCATACCGAAAAATGGTCCGCCAAGCTAGTAGATATTTTTTAGGTTTTTAGACGAATCCCAGTACTTTGCAGAAAGCATTATTATGGTGTAGGAGGTGCCAGAGGCCTCCTATAAGCGGACACTCGCGCCGGGCCGGCTCAGCTGGCGTCAACACACCAGAGTTGTATGCCCCGAATACATCAATGGCTTTAGTACGTTCTATTTACGTGTCGACTGCGGTAACGGACTCGTCAACTCCTGTAACCGGGAGTTTCCGAGCGCAAACTCGGCTACGCGGGCTGTTAAGAGCTTTTCCGTTGTATTTACGTAAATAGAGTGTACTAAAACTGTTCGTATCCGCGGTGGGTCCACGGTCCTCTGGTGTAGGAAATCGTCTCCCGACCAGTGCCGCTGTCTATATAGTTATTTAGGCAAAAAACTTAATTGCAGTACGTCATTGCTAACCTCTGGATATTACCGTTGCCACCAAACAGGTCAACTCGGATTGGAAAATACACGCACAGAATCGGAACTTATTAAGTCAGCTGTCTGGTGGAAATGTATTCAAATATGTGCAATGGGTGCATGAATAATGATGTGCGCATGACGTCATGTTTATTGTTGATAATGTTGGCAGGTTGGTACACCCTAAACCCTAAATAGCTGACTGGCCATCATGTTTTGTGATGTGATCCCCGGCCATCTTACAGAGGACGGGGGGATGGAAAAGGCCAGAATCACTGCAATTGTCACTGAAGATGTGATTTACTCTCGGGACCACCGCCATCTTGTTTTCGCTGTCTGTACCGTGACCACCGGTTTGACCCGCCCTATTCAGACGGAGCGTCGCAGCCTTCGGCGGGAGCGGCTCTCTCGGACGTGCTGTCGCAGCTGGAGGACCAGCAGCCCACCCTGCCCGACGCCGTGACGGCCCACTACCTCTCCGAGGCCGGCCTGGACACGGACGACCCCCGCCTCCTGCGGCTGATCGCGCTGGCCACCCAGAAGTTCGTCTCGGACATCGCCAACGATGCGCTGCAGCTGCACAAGATGCGGATAGCCAACCTGCCGTCCAAGGTGAAGGGCAAGGAGAAGAAGTACGTGCTGACGCTGGATGACCTCACCCAGGCATTGGCCGACTACGGCATGCAGGTGAAAAAGCCCGCCTACTTCGTTTGATGTTGGAATGTGTCCGGTCTGGAGTGGGTGTGTTGTCCGGTGTGGCTTGAGTGTAAACATTTACCATGTGAAGGGGTGTGAGGTGACTCGTGCGGAGAGGGGTTGAAAACGTGTGTGAGATCTGTAATCACCTAGACGTTCATCTTCCAGAGCCGGTGATTTCCAGCGTTGTGTAAACCACACACAGCCACTGGGTCTGACTCTTGCACTGTTAAATTGGTCAGTCTGGACGCTGTATTGTTGGTTGAAAACACTGAGTTTTATGTGTCTCATGCATCCATCTTGCCATAACGATAGCCTTAGATGGAGCACCTGTTTGTGCTTGATTGTCTCCAAGGAGATGTGCATACCTATGGATGCGGATGTGTCATTGAATGCCGGGGTTTGTATGCTCGACTGTGTTCGATTTCTATTGAGTTTCTATTGAGAGGTCATGGTGTGTATTAGCGACTCTTTGAGTAGAAATCGATTACGGTAAGAGTTTGGCTTAGGTAAAAGTAAGCGTGAGCCAGATACTGTGGGGAGCGGATTAGTAGATGGAGCTGAAGAAGCCGCTGAAATTTCTGAATACGTTGTGGCGTGGATTTCACTCGCTGCGTGATTTCTTGATCAACGTGTTTGTGTGTTCCTGCACTCGGAGCAGCTTGATCGATACGTTGAATTTGACTTCTCTGCGCTCTGCATGGAGTCTTTGCTTTGAAGTCTGGGCTCTGTTCCAATATCGTTTGTGAAGGGCTGGAAGCGTGGTCAGTGTCGGATTTCACCATGCACCGGAGATACCTCCGTTCGAAAGGATTGCCCCATGCCGACTGCTGCATTCAAATTTGGTTCCAAACTTTAACGCAGTTCAGATGCTCGCTGCTCGTGGTCCTCCCTACATAGTATTTTTATTATTCCAGAAACTGCGTGTGTTGGCTATAGCGTGAATCAGTTTCATTTGATTACTGTTGGTTTTTCTATGATTGAGTTCGCTAAGTTCGCCTAAAGCGTCATCTGTGAGCATTTTGTAGGAACCGGAGTTCCGTCGCTGGGAAGCTGCAGCTGGGGAACTGGAACTCGGCGCACTCAAATGTATGGATTGTGTTAGTCGGATCTAGTTTATACCAGAATCGTTTCCAATGATCTGTAGTGGTAATACAGCACCTCCGATAAAAACCGACAGCGGAAAATGTCATTCTGATGGAATATGTACAAATTTTCAGTTTTGTTTCATGACCCACAGGGATCGTTTTTCGTTTCACTGCTATGTAGGCTATTGCATTAGAGATGAAGAAGGTAAGGGCCGTTGGGTCCATAATAATCGCTTGGTTCACGAGGGGACTGTTTAAAACAAGGCTGCGCGGTTATATCGACCTCGGAAGCTGCGGGCTCTGCAGCAGTTGGACACAAACTTCCAATATTAGTGACTAGATAAAACTTGTTAGCATGTTATCGGAATTAAGATTTCCCGCTTTCTGTTATTCACTAGAGACCCTTTTAGCGGTACAAACCATTTGGACCGAATCAGGCCCTATTATTTCAGTACAGCCAACAACACATGCTATAAAACTGAGGAAGCCAAGTTCCAGTAACCCTACTGCATCCGGTGTGCTCAAAATACATCCCACATAGAGCATTATTGGTAATGGCCACTTTTTCCTGTTCATTTCTCTGCAATCGCGTATTAGAAATTATTCTGTAGCGCCGCTTGTCGCGCCCCGGTGAACGGACCTCAATAAAACGAGACCATGTCTGCGTTTTTGTCGTGACGGCTGGATTGTGTTTTTTCTGACGCTGATGTGTCAGACCCTCCTTCGGTTCCTTGGTGTTCCAGGGACGCTTACCGAATCGCAGCGGGCCTTTTTGGTGCGCAGCCGTACTTAGCGGCCGTTTCGTTTCCATTTCTTTGGTAGCTGTGTTCAGTGAGGGCTGTGTCTGATGAGATGCTCCTGTAACGTGAGAGGCATGTTGACGAACAAGTCCAACAGAGCGTTTCAGTGCGTGTGATGTTGCCAACATCAGATCATATCAGAAGCCGTATCCGTGTGGGAAAGTAGACAATTCTTGCCGTATTCTTAGACGGATCCAGGAGGCAAAGAGGGGCCGCTGTCCCTCCCGACAGAATATTCAGCTCTAACACTACGCTTGTGCCCCCGCAAACCGCCCTCGCGCCCCCTGAAATGTCGCTTCCCACCCCTCCCCTCGTCTAGAGCGCGAGTATTGGCGCCTCTGTGATGCGATTTGCCGCCCCATGACACATTGCACCGTTAGAAATAGCGCTCTTAGCCCCCCGTTTTGATCAGAAGTGCTGTATCTCCCGATGAACGTGATAAAGCCGGTACGGCTACCTTCCATCTATGACAAGACGTTTTCGGGAAGTGTAATATCGTGGAGTTTCATTAGGATGTGGCTTAGTGTCTGGTGGCGCGGACTACTCCGGTTGGATATTTCGGTTCGTCGTGCCGCTCCCGTGGCGCAGCTGGCAAAGGCGTCACGCTTGGGTGTGGAAGGCCCCTGGATCAAGGCTGACCTATGGCAGCCTTTTCCGCGGCCGCCTCCTACCCAGGAGATAGCGGTACACTGGGGAGTGCGCGCCGCAGCAGTGGAATCGACGCCGTGCCAGCCGGCGTCCCTGTTTGTGGGTGCACGGGCCTGATCGGCCTTTAAAGTGATCCACCGGTCTGGTCTCCCGCCCGCGGCCCTCATGTGAGGGCTCGGCCTATGCCGGGCGCTGCGGCTTGGGGAGACTGGAGCAGCCTATGGCCCGCCGAGTGCGGTGCCGCTGTCCCGTAAGGGTGCCGGCAAATGGAAACTTCCGCTCTGTACATAGTGTGAGTGCGTTGTATGAATGATACTAGCTACTAACACAAAAATGCTCCCGGGAAAGGGAGCGCAAAAATATTTAAAAAATATATATTTCGGTTCGTCGTATCAGTGGTGAAAGTTCCGAGGAGCTGGGACACACTCCTCTCATTTCAGCACACAAAAAGAGTCGAGGCATGCATACCGAACACTCCGTCGGCATGAGACAAAATAGGCAGGGACGTTTCCTACAGCATTTTAACACGCGCATTTGAGAGGGGGTGGGTACCCCCCCTCCTTTGGGTTTTCCGGAGGAAGTAGAAAAACGGCGGCGCGTAGCGCCGCCGTACTTAGCATACCCTTTTCCCATCATTTTTACAACTACTGTGAAAATTTTACGGTTAGGTCATCTCAGGTTAGGTCACCAGTATAGGTCAAGTGACGACCTCAAAAAGAGCATAAGTCGGAACAGGGTGAACTTATCCGATTGAAACTCATATCACATAATGGGCCTACCGAGTTCTCTAAAACATAGGCGGATCCAGGGGGCAAGGGGGCACGTGCCCCCCGATTGACCCTCGGCGCCCCCTGAAAGGTCGATGGCGCCCCCAGAAATGTCGCTTCCCACCCCCCCAGGATACGAAAGTCGGCGCCCACCGATAGGATTTGGCGCCCATGTGATAGGTTTTGCCGGTCATAAGTGGCGCCCCCCCGGAAGGTGCCCCCTCCGATCGGCAATCCTGGATCCGCCTATGCTCTAAAACATGTTCTGGTATTTTGTATATCGATGACCTAAGGGCAGGTACGAGTCATGGCCTCTCCATTGGGAATTGAAAAAACGGTTTTGACTGAATAACTCAGTAACGGATGGAGATAGAGCGTTTATTTTAGCTGCATTGGACTCGCCTTGTTTGCGGTTCTAATGATATGCATTTGACCTTGACCTGACCTCAGGTCTGTTCAAATCCTTGATTTGACCTAGCAAGGTCAGATTATATATTCGATTCGGCTTGCTGCGAGGATTCATATAGTTCGTCATTTTGCTCTATCTTTACTTGTTCAGATATAATGGCCGAAAACCTTCCTATCCCTATGACGGCATGTTTTGACCTCTCGTGACCTTAAATGTGATCTGACAAAACAGGGTTTGAAATATTTTTGATGGAGAAGTAGATGGGCTACCCAACGCCCTTTATCGTTTTTCACTACCTACCGTGGTTCTCGAGACATTAGGGGGGGGCCGGTACCCGCCGCCTCGTCAATGCGAAGGTGGCTCAGACCCCCGTCGATGCGCGTGTTATGGGGGAGGATGGACCTTAAACTAGAGATGAGCGGGGGAGGGGCGGCTAGGCGAGCGGATTTTGAACATTTTGGTGGGCTGAAAACGCTAACAACGATACGCTTTAACTACGTATTTACGTAGCTTTATGCAGGTAATACTATAAAGCAGGGCATATTTTAAGGAATTGGGACTGGTGGGCATTCGGCTGAAAAGGGCACAAATTCCCACTAAAAAGGGCACTCCTACAGCATCAAATGACTGGTGACTGGTGGGCACTGGGGCCGTCCAGGGCCGTTCACTGGTAGACATAGCATGGGGGACTGGTGGGCAAAATGCCCACCACTTTGTAGCTTAAAATATGCCCTGCTATAAAGAACATTGCAGAAAAACCTAGGCCAGGTATCACAATTTGCGGAAATTTCCCTTATTCGCAAGTCAGGGAAGGGCCGTCGCCCCCCCCGCATTCCGACACCCACAACTCGTTATCTCGGTAAGTCCTGCTTGTGAGTGATGTGGGGTCTGCGGTTATTCAACTGCCCTGGTTCGGTGGGCAGGTACTCCGATCGGAGACCGACCCCGGTCACCTTGACCGTGACAGAACTGTAGTTGCCGAACGCAGACTGGTGAGGGCCGAACGCGTACTGTGTTCCGTGGTACTGATATTCTCTATTACGCCTATAGATAAAGATAAATATTTTGGCTAGGTAGGTTTTCTATTAGATGCCTTAAGAAGAATGAATTATAATTTTGTAATCTTATTTCAATTTTGGCTGTTTTTACATCTTAATATAGACAAAATTCAACAATTCTCCTATAAGTACTATTGATAAATGTCCGGGAAACCAGTACAATTCTTCTTCGTCGAAAATCTTCTCTAAACAGGGAATACGGCCAGAAGGGAGAGGATTGAGAGCGGTTGTCGATTTAAGCCATTTTGCGAGAGGTGTTGATAAAATTCAAAAAATGAACTCCATAGTGCGCCCCAGCACGCTTTCGGCTGCTCTTCGGGTTTCCACTCAAGCTATACCGTCGGGTGCAACCGCCTCCGCAGCCGTCTCCTCGGAGAGGCTTGTTGCCGCTCCTGCGCAAGCTAAGCTCACAAGCCAAATTTTAAGGAATGCCATTTCACCGAAGTCAACTCCAAGGGCTTCAGTTGGAATTGGAGGTGAAATTCATGTTCATCATCTCCATGTGCATGCGATTGTAACCTATGAAAGATGTAATAGCAGCTTGTGAACGACCTTCATAGTGTGCATCAACCTCTGCATCGAGGATGAACCAAAATGCAACTGTTGGTCTTGTCAGATGTTATTCCTGTCAAGCTCCCTGATACGGCTCTTCAAATGTATACTCTAATATTTCCTGGATTTGGTGCATGGGAGAGGTTATTTGGGGTGATTATGCAATTAGTAATTCTTCGGTAATGTTATGTAACCCTAACTCTGACTTTGTTCAATGTCCAAAGTGTGATATGGGTTGGACCCTTGATGAGGATATGTTGCAAAGTCATGGAGTCCATCAAGCATTCTTTTCCCAGCACTAGTATGGACTTATCCTTAGTGCCTGAGAATTAGTGTTTGATAGTTAATGGTGTAGGGCCCATGCACAGTTTTAATTGTTATTGGATGGTGTGTCTGGATACATTTACTGCAATTATAAAGCTTTTGACCTTAGAAACCTGGATTCAATCCAATTCTCATTGGTCTACATCCAACAAGATCTGGCTGTATTTGGTAGGTACTAAGGTGATAAATGCTCTCCTTAAAGTGCAAAGGGTAAAACAGAGTACCTAAAACTATGGAGGTTAAAGTGTTTTTAAATCTGGGAAAAGGAAAATAAAGGGAAATGTTATTTATAACACCAGAAACATAAACTGTGGAGAGTGAAAACTTTTTTATCTGTTATAGCCCTATTCTGATCAAGCTGAAATGTCATGGAAACCCTGATCATTGAATGTTGGCCCTCAATCCTATCCTGATTACCTCTTGGCCAAGGAAAGTAGCCAATGACCTTAATGTGTATCCTGATTGGCATTCCAGACTGATCATATTTTGGTCATGGAAACTAGGCCTCAGTGGATAAATTTAGTACTGGGAGTTTTTGCCTTACTCACATGGTCTTTTGACAGGAATTTGTGTTGTCTGTATGCTTTCATGATACATCAAAATCCCACATTCATATAAGCATGGTATGTTTCCTATCTGTGACAGTCAATTTGGTGAGGTGGTTTGGGTTCAAGCCCTGCCCTGGATGGGGCAGAAATACTTTGATGGGTCATATATTCCAAAAAGAGGCAGACTTGTTCTTTTCAAGAATATTGTTCTGTGCTGATATGGTTGTTGTACAAATAGCTTCTTGTGATAGTGTACATTGCCCCAAATGCCAAAAAAATCTGCCTGAAAATGTGAAAATATACTTGGTGATTGCCCCAATGAAACCTTTTTAAAGCCAGCCATATTTTGCAGACTGGTGGAATAGGCTACTGTTTCTGATCAAATGATGCCTTGTAAATTGTAATAAGATGTAAAGATATATTGTTCAGAGTAAGTAGAGGAAAGAGATGTTAGCTGCTGCTCCTTCTGCACCTGAAGCTGATCAGAAACAGAAACAAGTTTCATAGTATGACCTTAATTAGCTCTAAGGTCATGGGATGGCACAATATTTGGTACATAATCAAACTATGGAGTTTTCAATGAAAATTATAATTTTTATTTGTAGGCTGTTCATACCCTGCTGAAGTACCAGGTCAAGCTTATCAGTCTTATTTTCTATTTAAGCCAAAAATAAGGCCCCCACAGGTAAGTTACCACATATTCCTGACTGTCCCAGCACTGCATTTCTAACTAGAATAAACACCTATACATGACTGTACCACATCTTGATTGTTAAGTCAAATCAATTCGTCCTTTCGGCCCTTGTTTTCGTTCTTGTCCTTTGTTTGTTGTGTTGTATAATCAGTAGGCACTCTGCTGCTTCGAATACCTACCCTATGCAGCAGAGTTAAGTTTTTAATGCAAAGACAAATTCCCCAGCAACCCTGTTCGACCCCAATAAACCATGAGGATTGCTGCAAACATGATCTTGGCACCAACATCTCTCCACACTATTATCATAAAACCAGCTCTCACACTTTGTCGTTCTAAAACACGCCGTATTGTCCGGCAGTGACCTCCCAGGTGCGGTGCGCCCACACAGACATCGAGGTGCCCAACTTTGACGACTACCGGCGGCTGAGCGGGCGCGACCCGCACGCCCGCTCCGAGGAGACGGCGGCCAGCCGGCAGACCTTCTCCTACCTGATGGCCGGAGGTCGGTGCTCCGCTGTGGACGAACTGACATGCGAATTCAGATTGTTTATGTGTGGGTGGATGTGGAAATGTTAGCTATGTTTTGAAATGGTGCTCGTTATCTCGAAAGTTGTATGAAAACAAATTTAAGGCACTGGAAAACCGCTGGGAGTCATTTTTATTTAAGTTAGGCTCAACAATCCTGGGGTCATATTGGATAGAAATTGAAGAGATACCCAGTCTAAGGTGCTGCACCGCTTTGATTTACGCCATACTTGTGTCGATTACGAGAGACGGGGTGCCGCTCTGCCAAATGATTGTGGTATGTTGGCTCAAAGTGAGTCGTAGGACTGAGAGTCATATATTTTTATGAGATCTTGACTGTAGTTGTGGTGAAGCTGAATGCATGCGTGACACTCCCAGTTTACATTTTCTGAAAATCTTTGTCTTTGGTCTTCCTCCACGTACGCGACTTCTACATTGCGCAGTCGTGGACAATCGTTAGATGAAGCTGAACGAAACAGTCTCCGAAATTGTAGCGGTTCGCCCACGTTTTATGTGCTCCACTTTTCTTTCTTCGGTCTACATAATAATCCTAAAGCGTTTTGTTTGAATGAACAGACCAATGAATGAATGAATGGAATTCCTGATATAGGACCAAGAAGTGCTACAGCACAAAAGCATTTTGCTGATAATACCTCTTAAAGGAGACAACTTTGTCTGCTTATCCTCACCCCCCTCCCCCCATTGCCGACAGCGGGTGGCGTGGGTGCAGCCTACGCCGCAAAGTCGGTGGTAAACGTCTTCATCAGCTCCCTGTCTGCGTCTGCCGACGTGCTCGCCCTCGCCAAGATCGAAATCAAACTGTCGGATGTCCCGGAGGGCAAGAACATCACCTTCAAGTGGCGGAACAAGCCGCTGTTCGTCCGACACAGGTGAGCAAATGCGTGCGTGCGTGAGCGAGTGAGAGTGAGTGAGTGTGATTTATTTTGTTGATTGCGTGAACTCAACTCTTGTGACTTTTTGTGTGCCTAATTTTGAAACACATGCCAGATGTGAATGGTTTCCGGATTGCGGGTCATGACCTTTTTTGGGACCGCGAAGGCGTGTGAGTTTGAAGTATGAATGCTAGTCTAAGAGAGGTTTGGTGCAGCCACATTTATTTAAATGTTTAAAAACCTTCGAATTATTTCTTTTCGAGATATGAAAGCCGTTTGGATGATGAAGGGACGATGCTGTGAACACAGAGTTTCAGCCTGAAGAAGTAAGGTACGGGACGAATTTCTTTAAAAATCTATGAAGGGTTTCTTCAAGATTTGGAGCGAGTTCAAATCCTTTCTTGCCTGTTGATAGTTGACGTGCCGGTACAGAACGGAGCAGGAGATCGCCCAGGAGAAGAGTGTCAGCGTCGCCTCCCTGCGGGACCCCCAGCACGACGACGAGCGCGTGAAGCAGGACAAGTGGCTGGTGCTGGTGGGCGTGTGCACACATCTCGGCTGCGTCCCCATCGCCAACTCCGGTACTCGCTCCCTGACTCTACCTTACAACTCAACTGCTCATTACATGTTAAAAGCGAACTTTGCCAACATGGTGCTTAGTCTGGGGTTTACGCCTTGGTTACTCAGATCTTCTGTCATAGTGCGTGGATGCCGTTTATCGTGAGGACATAGTAAGGAGGCAGCTTTGTTTTACTTTCTGTCTTCCCCATTACAATCTGCCTAGATGTCTGCCCGGTTTCACGTTGTGCCTCCTTGTCCGTCAGGCGACTTCGGTGGCTACTACTGTCCCTGCCACGGCTCACACTACGACGCCTCCGGGCGTATCCGCAAGGGCCCGGCACCGCTCAACCTGGAGGTGCCCGAGTACGTGTTCCAGACGGACGACCTGCTGGTGGTGGGCTGAGCTGAGACGCCAGTGTCCTTAGCCGGCGGCGGGAGCCGGGCCGCTCCCCTCTGTCGGGTCTGCCGCCGCAGCGGTACTAGGATTAATAACGGCGGGAGGGCGAGAGCCGCACCTGCTGTGTATGTATGAATATAAACTATATGAGGAGTGTTACTTGGCGGGTTTTAGGGAGCGGGCTGCGCCCCACTTGCCAGAAGACGCGAATGGAGAGGTAATGATGTCGCGGCCTCTGGAACAGTAGCAGTTTTTAGACACTTTTTTGTCAGGCCTCATTAACCATTATTGTTCTGCCGGAACATCGTGAGCCAGGACATTTAAGGTCAAATGCAGGCAGCCTGGAAATTCTGTCTTTGGTCCTTCGGTTGTAGATGAGAGAAACTGACATTACGGATGCGTTTATTTCAACTCTTACTTCAGAGAGCGAGCCATGATATGCGATTCTGGCAAGTATAATCTGTAGAAAGCGTAACACCAGGACTCCTTCTCGTGTACTTGATTGCACTAAATGTGGCACGAGCAATATTCGAGGTTCTACTCCAGGTCCCGGCTGGCACTTTCCCGGGACCAATTTTATCTGTACCAAGACCACAAGGTGTGGCCAGTCGATGCTTTCAATTCTGAGCACCGATTTATACAATTTTATGGATCTATATATTTCAAAAACGTGTCTGGAAAGACTGACAATTTCAAACATGGATGCAATAGTACGATATACTTATAGAACGATGAGGTTTTTCTTTTTCCCCGTTATTATGTCACGGTAATACTGGTTCTAATTGCCTCCCAGGTACAATATGCTTCTGTGGATCTCGTACCCCTCAATTTGTATCTTCTGTGCCGGGATAAACGTTCGCCTTGCCGTTGTCTTTCGGGGACCAGGTGGGGTTTGCCTTCTCAGTGACCCAAACAGGAAAAGTAGAACCTCGAATCAAGTATAGGTTACACACAATTCAGGTGGGAGGACTATAAAAACAGTTCAAAAACCCTGCGCTGTGCGTAATGCACAATGGTGAACTTCCAACGGTCCGAATGTGAAATCCACACACACCTCGCGGAAAACGCGACGCCACAGTAGCTGTATCGTAACCCAATAATCTCCCATTAATATCACTGTGCGACCACTGGCAAGCGATCGAGGCCATCGGTGCCGGGGACCAGAGGCGGGAAGACCGACTTCAGGAGGCGGAGCGCACGGCGTAGCCTTGTCAGCAATCACACGTGCCCTCCTCCGGTCGCGCAGAATCGCAGTCATCCCCGTAACTAGTACCGCCGCATCATCCAACCCAGATCACATTTCTCAGTACAAACACAAATCAACAAGAACGTAGCTCTCGGAATGAACACATTCTCGCCCTAGCTGACAATCTTTGGACAAACAGACCGCACCGGGTTTGGCAGGATTACAATGCTTGGCGAGCGCTGCTGGCGTTACCCCGAGAACCTGACGTACGAGTCAATATTCACACCCATCAACGAATTTAAAGGGAATGTGGCACCTTGATCGAATTCTGGAATTTAGTGTAATTAGGCGTACTTTTAGTCAAAAATAATGAAACCACTCATGATTTCTCTGAAAATGTACAATAAGCTCAATATTTGGTTTTTAAAAATACTCCTCTAGAAAAAAGAAATAAATATCAGACTGTGGATGATGTCACGATCTGGCAACCACTACCATACTTGAAACGCTTCAAGGGCTTCGATTGGCTGATGCTCATCGTGACGTCAGCATATGTCGTCACACCAGTAGCTCACAACAATGGCCGCCGGCGACGGGGGCTGAGGGGGTCTGGTGTCAGGTAGGTTTGAGCTTTTTCCTACGGAAATATCGAGTTTCAAGTCAAATGAAATATGGAGTACCGGGTTTTCCGACCTGCTTTACAACTTGGCTATCTCAGTTAAAATCACGTTGTGAAGGTGCCACATTCCCTTTAACCGTACATTTACGAGAAAAAATGTGCTGTATGCTCTATTAGGCGCTGTATCCGAAATCCCAAGTAAGCGGTCGAATCATATTTGATTGGCTCAAACAGCGTCCACTGGACCCAAATCAATCTGTAAATGCAGCATAAAACATTTGATCGGTTTTAGCAAATGTGACGTCACATAGGCTCTACCGTGCCTGAGGGGAGGCGGGAAGGCGGCCAAGCCATGTTATGGGCTCTTCCCGTCGTGCTTTGGCACAGGGTGCCATAAGAGCTCGGTTGTATTCAGAATGGGAAACGTGAAGCAATAAATCATAACTTTTTATATGGTAAATTATTTTTAACATGCAGTCGGGAACGAAGATTTGGTCAAAAGGGTGATAAATTGAAACTAATATAATATGTATGAAGAATACAATAATATAACCAGGAAGATACGAGTAGGCAGATACAGAGAGTGAAAATGTAAAA
Source organism: Lepas anatifera (assembly GCA_034440635.1). NCBI lineage: Eukaryota > Metazoa > Arthropoda > Thecostraca > Lepadidae > Lepas > Lepas anatifera. Next base: position 817,027 of record JAOTON010002048.1, read on the forward strand.
AATTCAATACTACATTTTGAGAATGTCGGAACCGGAGTGGTAGAAATAACTGTACCAGATGGATAGATGTAGATAGGCAAGCAGTCTTAGCTATTTCGAAACATCAAGAACGCTGACACATCGCTGGTTCACTAGACACAAGCCCCCAAATCTGACTGGCCTTAAAACAGGTACCTAATCTGAAACCTCACACCAATCATGCCAGCACATTGTTGATCCTCATAATCTCATACGACAGTCCGCCTATTTCTCAGATACAAATCTGCGGCATAATCTCAAACACTCATCCACCTCGATCCGTCCTGCGCTTATCAATCCAAGCAATCTGTCGAAAATAGCGCATTGATATAATCAGGAACAGGGTGGGGACAGAGGTGCAACGCCTCCCATTGACTACCCTGACACGTTGCCTCTCTGCGGCGGTAAAAGCGCGGAACCGAAAGGCACAGCGATACCAACCTTCAAGTTCATCGCCAATCACCTCTCCGGACTCAACGTATCGATACTCGTGCTGGTCGGATTGTGATTGAGCACGTGGGATTGGTACTGGCATCCTCTGTTTCAGCAGCGACGAGCAATCGGCCGCAGCCCGACTCAGCGGTGTACCACCAGGTCGCCGTGGTTCTCAATGATGAAGTCGTGGTAGTACATCATGATGGCCATGGGCTGGCCGATGATGAGCGAGAGCCAGACCACGACGTTGCTGAGCCGCGGCGAGAGCTTCCGCACCTGGCACGTTACAACGTCCAGCGGAATCTACCGCCGGGAAAGAACACGGTCACGGCGATAGGGGGCAGTCACATCCTTCTTGTCCCACTCCATGAATACGAAAAAACACTGAGAAGTACAGCCCAACATATTTGCTTATTCATATCCCAAGAATTTTAAACGGAAATATCATACAATCTTCCGCATACCACATAAGAAAGACAGATATTTCTCTTCTCACCCAAGCACCGCGGGAACCCGCAGCAGGGCTGGTCGCCGGTTTACCTGGCAGATCATGGCGAGGAAGGCCCAGACGCGCAGGATGCGCAGCGGCGCCGCCACCAGGTACTCGTGCAAGAAGGCGGAGAGCGAGAACACGGCCACAGCGGCCGACAGTCGGCTGAACTTGTGTCGCACCAGCGGCAGGTAAATGTGCCTTCGAGGGAGGAGGAGAGTGAGCTGACGGACTTCGTGAACAGGGGCGGGGAAATATTATTTTCTAGAAATTTATTTTAAAGCAGCGCCTTCGGTACCCCGCCTGAACTCCCCTCCAGTCCACCTACCTCATCGCGAAGCGGTGGACGGGTATGTTCCAGGTGCGCCAGAAGGTGTTGATGTCGCGCGCGTTCCACCAGTCCAGGTAGAATCGGCGGTCTCCGAACTGGGTCAGCTCGCCCACCAGGTTCAGGTAGGAGTGGAAGAACAGGTAGAAGATGACTATCCACAGCAGGTGGTTGGGGATGGCCAGCTTTAGCAGCCACTCCAGCACGTGGGGCAGGTCCATCTTCTGCTCAGAGACCGCGGCCGTCGGGTGTTAATTTAGGTGAAGCTTTACCTGGTGGCCGATACAAGAGCCGGTGTCCCTGGACGGACGGCTGGTGAGAGGGGTGTAGATCTCTGTCCCTGCGCGGGCCCGGGTACTTCCAGCGAAATGTGGAAATCGTATGGCTTCAATGTCTACCATTGGGACTCTAAATGGACTTTGGAGAGTCCATTTAAGTTTTACAGTCGGAGTGCAAGGTTTTGGGAGTGCGAAATCGGCGTTTACTACAGTCCATCTCTTTTTACAGCACAACCACAAAGTTATTCCACCGTGGAAATGAAATAGGATACTATCGTTGACAACCCTTTCCATTTGCACCACAGGCTTGACATTGTTTCTAATCCGTGTGTGTGTATGGGGGTTTATAGGGCGCCTTCAGCATCTGGGCTAGATCGCGCCCAACATTGTTTCATTGCTTCTAATCCGCGCAACCCCAGCCACTTTATTAATTTAGCGGCTCCGACAAGCGTAAATGTTCTACGGAGTTCACCACTTCAAACAGATACTGCTACAAGCATTTGCGGCGGAAGTAGGCCTTCAGTTTCGTTATATTTTCAAAACTGACTTCAGAGATCAGTCCCCAAGCTATAACCAGTCCGGCGAACGGCAGACCACAGGTGTTCGCAGTGGGGAGATCGTGTCCGTTTTGAGGCACTGAGACAGGCGGCCGAACTTCTGTCGCCAGACCGACGTCTATCACAACCACGCCCTGCTATATTTATGAAAAGAAAAAAAAATAGACATTATGGCGACAAACACAAAGGAGCCGCGACCAGAGGAGTGCAAAAGCTGCGGGAAGCCAGTGCACAGCTGTTTCTATTCAGTTCTTTTTACATTCTGCTGTGTTTTGCTGTGTTTTAATTTGCCGTCATTCAGCTTCCGTGTACGCAGACAGACAGCAATGACACTACGGATAACAATAGAGCGGGGGGGGGTTGCCCGATGGTTTCAAAAATAACAATGTTTCAGCTTTCTATTCAACTATATACATGTTGATCCAGTTCTAAAATTAGCTTTTTAGAGCTTCGAAAAAATGGAATTTCTCCAATGCCCTGCGTAGTAACTGTTGTGGTCGTCCAGCCCTGATGACGTAATGCTACCAAACAACTTGAACGGGGTCTAGCACACGCATCCTTTAAAACACTACAGAGCGGTGTTCAGTAGCCCTGACCTAGTCCAAATACGCATCGAAGACATGGGTTGCGGTTTTCACCATTTTCCCAGACTGGCCAATTTCATTGCCGAAAAGTATGTACCCAGGATGATATTTGGCAATATTTCCTCCCCACACAGTACGGCCTAGAGCCGCCCCTACGTCAAACCGGCCCAGCGGCAAAACAAAATGCGGAGGGAAACACCCGAGAACGACGCTGCGTGAGCGTGGGCTGGGGTTTTGCCGTACCGCATCCACGCGGTGGTGTCACAAAGGGAGCGAATTTGGAATGTGGTGAAGAGGTACCATTTAAATCAACAAAACGAATTCCGGTACACTTTGTCGACAAGGAAAAATAGAGGTTTGGAAACATGAAAAGAAAGCACGTAAACCCTAAAATTGTTTGGTTTTGCGATGCTTCAGAAGAATTATGTGAACAATTGAAAGAGCGAATTTGCAAAAACACTAGGGTAATTTTTGATAAATCCGTCTAAGTCATAATAAACTGGAGCAGTGACACCCTTTCAGTGTTAAAAATGGGGGCGAGCGTGCACAACGAATTTATCACCACCACTCGAGTACATAGAGCTAACAAACATCCTCAGCTTACAGTCGACATGGAGACAAAGACACAGCGAATCACGACTGAAGTGTTCTCTCAAGACTGAATAGTAATATTACGAAGCCAGGGTTTCTACTGACCGAGAAGGGTTCCAGGGAGTTGAGAACGCTGGGAATGATCCACTGCTGGAACAGCGCCAGCATCATGTTGGTGCCCACCAGCAGCTCCACCAGGCGCCGCAGCACGAACCTGCCGGCACAGCACGTCAGGGACTCGTGAACCCGTCGCTGAACACGGACGTCAGGGACTCATGAACCCGTCGCCCCACAAGGGTGTCAGGGACTCATGTACCCGCCGCTAAACACGGACGTCAGGGACTCATACCCGCCGCTCCACAAGGGCGTCAGGGACTCATGTACCCACCGCTAAACACGGACGTCAGGGACTCATGTACCCGCCGCTAAACACGGGCGTCAGGGACTCATGTACCCACCGCTAAACACGGGCGTCAGGGACTCGTGAACCCGTCGCTAAACACGGACGTCAGGGACTCATGTACCCGCCGCTCCACAAGGGTGTCAGGGACTCATGTACCCGCCGCTAAACACGGACGCCAGGGACTCATACCCGCCGCTCCACAAGGGCGTCGGGACTCATGTACCCGCCGCTAAACACTGAAGTCAGGGACTCATGTACCCGCCGCTAAACACGGACGTCAGGGACTCATGTACCCGCCGCTCCACAAGGGCGTCAGGGACTCATGTACCCGCCGCTCCACACAGACGTCAAGGACTCATGTACCCGCCGCTCCACACGGACGTCAGGGACTCATGTACCCGCCGCCCCAAAATGGACGTCAAGGACTCATGTACCCGTCGCTAAACACGGACGTCAGGGACTCATGTACCCGCCGCTAAACACGGACGTCAGAGACTCATGTACCCGCCGCTAAACACGAACATCAGGGACTCATGTACCCGTCGCTAACACGGACGTCAGAAACTCATGTACCCGCCGCTAAACACGGACGCCAGGGACTCCTGTACCCACCGCTCCACACGGACGTCAGGGACTCATGTACCCGCCACTAAACACTGACGTCAGGGACTTATGTACCCGCCGCTAACACGGACGTCAGGAACCCATGTACCCGCCGCTCCACAGCCACATGGATGTCAGCGCCTTTATTCCCGCTGCTACACGCGGACGTCAGGGACTTATGTAGCAGTCGCTCCATAGAGATGTAGCCATGGAAAAGGCTCGGTGACGTCACCCCAACGTCAAAATATTTAACCATTTCCGAAATTTTCGGCGGTTCAACCACGTTCAGCGGATGGTTTCATCGAGCAACTTACACGCGTTTGCTGTCGAATATGAAAACTCGCTTCTTTTTAGCCAGAAACTGACATTTCTGTCCCTTATGCTCTTCGAGATGAGTTAACAGAGCCTGATCTGAAATCCAGCAATGCCCCAGTGCACGTGCCCTGCCCCTCCTCTGCCATAGAGCGACTTGTGGTCCGTCCACTACCAGAACTGCTCCGGACAACCGCATCGGCTTCCAAACTGACACCCGATACAAAATCACGACCACTCTGACGGCCTCAGTCTACAGCACTGGCATCCAAACAGCGATAACAAATGTCGGCGCATCGGCTAATCCAGAGAACAGGAGGAAGAACCCGGAGCTGAGGGTGTGGGTTCGAATCGCACGTGGCCGCTGGTGAACTCCCTTCAAACACGGGTGAGAGTTGGTACCGCTGCAGGGCACCGGGAAGTCGGTGCGTCGTAAGCCCCCTCCCCCACGGAAAGTCCCCGGGGGCAGTGACACCGGTTGTTTGCCAGCCTCTGGCTTAGACCCCCGTGCACAGGTTAGAGGTTTGACAGTTGGCGCGGGACGGCGCCAAGTCAAAGGTCGCAAGAGAGGATAGGTCACTGCTGTTTAGCCGAGTCCCCCGACGCAGTATAACCTTGGCAGTTGGTGCGTCGTTAACCCCAGCAATTATTAGATAGTCTCCGTTGTACTCTTAGAGCATGCCAATTACGACATTTGTTTAATATATATTTGCTGAAATTTCATGAAAAAACATTATTTTATTATCACAACCAACAATGATGCAGCAGTCTAGAATCACCGAGTAAGAATTATTATTAAAATGTTTTCCTGATATTTGCAGCAAAACGGGCCGCCCTGAGGCCGATAGTGGCTATAAATATACCCGAGCAGCGAGACAAATGTATAAATACTGAGATTCACCACTAAAATTCCGATGCAAATACAGATCGATGCATCTAAAGGCGAACGCAGGACCAACGAAGATACGAATTCTGAGCACACATCTGGAAAATGTTGACCATAATATCATCGTAAATATCACTCGGAAACTGAGGAAAAGCAAACGAGTTAAAGCATTAAGGTAACTAATTCTATTACTAACCTCCATCCTCCCGGATACTTTAACGGTACGAAGCCCAACCCTTTTACATTCTCATACACACTTTGTATACCCATGCCTACCATGCGCTGTCCACCTAGCTGCCCACCACGGGATCAGGAAGGTAAAATAAAATAACTCACTCCAATGGCCTCGACCTCATTGCTGATTCTGTAGTGATATATTAATCTTACTTTTACAAACCAACTGGTCACAACGACCTTCCAAAGAAAAATCCTGTAAATAATTTATATCTGGATTTAGACCTTGTGGTGGTTACACCTTGCACTCTTCGGCCAGATCCCTGGGCACCACGTTCTTCGTCAGGTCCACGAACTGCTCCAGAGTACAGTTGACATCACAGCCAGGCAGCTGGAGGGCGTAAGGCTCCACGCTGCTGTCGTTGCGGTACCAGAGCTGTACAAAATGGCCGCCGGCCTCCGCAGGGTCAGAGTGCAGCTCCACCAGCACACAGGAGGCCAGGGGAGGCGCCAGGCCGTTGTATACTTGCAGGGCGGTGGTCAGACACGCCACGGTGGTGTCGTGGGCCGAGTACATGAACATGCGCCTCTCCGGAGGCTGCAGCGAGCTGTCGGCGCGGGCCCGCATCTGAGTGATGATCTCCTTCAGCAGAGGACCGCCGCCCAGTCGTCTCTGCAGCTCGGTGGCGCCGTACAGGCCGAACTCGAGGTCGTTCAACGGCGCCATCGTGTCGGGAAAGACGGGGGCCGAGTAGCCGGGCAGGGTGGCCAGCGCCCAGTCGGGCGTCGTCAGGTTGGCGCGCCACTCGATAAGCAAAACATCATACAGATCGCTCAGGCGCGCCAAGTTGTCCACCTGGTAGCCGGAGTGTTCGCTGAGGTAGTCGTACAACGTCTGGTGCTGCCCGTTGATGGCAGCGATGCCGTCTGAACTGTCCACACGCTTCCGCTCGACCATGTATGCCTCGCAGGTGTAGAACGACCTCAACAGAAACTCCTCGGTCAGAGGCACCGTGTGGACGGGAATCGGCTGCCAGGCCAGCGACGCGTCCCACACGTCCTCTCCCTGGGGCGGGAACAGGCCAGCGAGGTTCACCTGGGCCGACATCAGTGTGCGGTCGACGTCGGTAGACCTCACCCGCGTGTAGTTCATGTGGTAGTGAGCCGGCAGAAAGCCATCGTATCTCTTGCGCAGGAAGCGGCCCAGCTCCAGCTGGTTCCTCTTTCCTTCATTGGTGAGCTGGCCCGGCCCCTGAGGCCACGCGCCAGTGTTTGGGTCGGTGGGGTAGCCATTGATGGGAGTTCTCGCGCCGTGGCGGTACAACACATGCACAAGCTGCAGCGATTCAGGGGCAGCGGCGTCTGCTGGCCACAGCGCGACAGTCAGGAGCAGCGCACTCAGGCAGGGACGCAGCCGATATGTTGTCATTGGGGGAGCTGCGGAACCACTGCGGTCGGCCTGCCACCACAAAAGGTGTATATCGCTGCCTTACATTCACGAAGACAGTTGTGGAGCCCGGCAAACTAAAGCTCCAGTGACGAACTCGGGGAATCAGGTGCACGACACACGAAAATAACACATGCAGCAAAGCACGTGACCATCTGATTAGCGAACTTCGCCCGAATACAGAGATAATTATAGCGAATGTGCATTGAGGAGAGTCCGCTCAGAACGTTTCAATCGAATATTAAATCGACATTGACAACTAGCTCCCACCGGTTTGCGGTGAAACCTGGAGCGCCGCATTTTGTTTTTAGCCCGGGTTGAAAATCAGAGTCGTGATGAATTAGATCCACTGTGCAGATCCAGGGAAGGCACATACCCCAAATTTTCACCGGTTTTATTAAAAAAAATGTTTATCATTTTTGGCCCGATTGTCCCCCCCCAGACACTGGCCTACATCCGGCACTGATTGCATTATCACGTTAGGAACCACAACCGTGAAAGATGGAGCTAGTAAGAGCGTTCGTAACGTGTCCATGTCAACTCCATCTGAAGAGCTTCAGATTCAGATATATTCAAACACAGTCCACTCAGGAGGGCTTTTCACTTGTCCACGTCGACGTGATAAAACAATACAAGATGACGTAAAATACATAAAATCAACACCTATGCACTCGCACATCACGCAGCACCAAATCACACATCACATCAGCCAAACCATTTCGGATATTTTATAACATTCCTAAGACTGGTCTTAAAATGTGGATCATCCGGCTGAAGCCCACTCTGGTTTAGTGCTGCCACCCCACGATAGGACAGACGCCGGCGGCCGAACTCCGTGCGTATCAAAGGGAGAGTCCACAATGCGGCGCCGCGAGTGTCATCCTGGTGCAATTGGCTGGCCCTCCTGCCAAAACTCTGCCACACATATTCCAAGAGTCCAGTCACTACAATCCGTTCAACAACACGCACAGTCGAGTAAAAAACCAGCTGCTTGGCAGAAAGCCAGCCAATCTCCGAAATCGCGTCAGATGTGTGGTCATATCGCCTCCGACTAGTCACAACTCGTGCAGCAAAGTTTAAGATTTTCTGGACACGGCGCAATTGCACCTCTCCACAAGAGCCGTAAAAAGACATACAATACCGAATGATAGACAAGACAAGTGATTCCACAATGACCTTGAGCCCGGAGAACGTGTCGTGGAGAACGTTCAAGTGTCAAGTGCAGGTGAGCGAAATGGCTATGCAGTTGAAGTACCCTAAAACCCCCAAAACAAGTGCAGGTGACAGCTCTGTCACCAATGTATAGGAAAAAGCGGCCCATAGCGCACTTGACTAGCCCGAAACGGCTCAATCAGCTGAGGATCCCCAGTCTCTAGGAAAGAAATGCTTTACCCAGCCTGTCTCCCAGAGTCGCGCAGAACAACTGTAAATACATCACGAGAGTGACGAAATCCCGAGCTAAATCACCTGAACAGACCATTGCCGCCTTCAGTAGCAAAAATGCTTACGGTTCACGCTGTCCAATTTCTAAAAGCTCTGCTTAAAAGAGATGAGCAAACTATAAAATATATAATTTCGGCATTTGTATCGATCAACTGGCATAAAAAACAGCCAGCAGATAATTTTAGGGAAAACATCCGTTCTCATGGAGCATTAGCAGGTAGAGCAACATGACGAGATCAGGGACCCAACGGGCCGGGGAGGCATTTCCTCCACCCAAGGGCGAAGGTTCAGGAGGCAAGGGTCCGTCCAGTCACTTTCCAATATTTTATATATTCACCATTTGCCTTATAACATTCCAAGGTGAAAATTAACTTAAAAATATTATTGTTTCCTTCTGAAGTCATAGATACCGGTGGCTCTGTGTACGTACCAGCACACCGACCAATGATGAACCTGTTTTAAAACAATTTCCCCGCGCGGTGCCTGGCCCACATACTCGTGTTCTACCTCTCTCCCCGTGCAGCGGCGACCAGGGGACCGCCCGTTAGTGAGCCAGCAACGCTTACAGTGATAAAACCCTGACGGTAGAAACGTTATCAGGCTTAAAGGGAATGTGGCACCTCAATAACGTGATTTTAACTGAGATAGCCAAGTTGTAAAGCATGTCGGCAAACCCGGTACTCAATACATCATTTGTCTTGGAACTCAAAGTTTCCATAGAGAAAAGATAAAAAAACCTACCTGAGATCAACCCTCATGTACCCTAAGCAGCAGGGCATTTTTCAGCTGTTGGTGTGACGACACATGCTGACGTCACGGTGAGTATCAGCCAATCGAAGCCCTTGAAGCCTATTGAATATGGTAGTGGTTGCTAGATCACGACATCATCCACAGGCATATATTTATTTCTTCCCTAGAGACACATTTTTAAAAATCCCAATATTAAGTTTATTGTACCCCTAATTGCACTAAACTTCAGGATTCCACCAAGGTGCCACATTCCCTTTAAAGGGAATGTGGCACCTTGGTCGAATCCATGAATTTAGTGTAATTAAGGGCATTTTTAGCCGAAAACCATGAAAACGTCCACGATTTCTCTGAAACAAATGTACAATGAATCCAATACTTTTATTTTAAAAAATGCTTCTCTAGGGTGAAAAGTAAGCCTCATCCTGCGGATGACATCATGATCTGGCAATAACCACCATATTCAGTAGGCTTCAAGGGCTTCAATTGGCTGATTACTCACCGTGACTTCAGCGATGTCATCGCACCAAGAGCTGACAACTGTGGCCGCCTGGCTGGGGTACAAGTGGGGTACATTTCAGGTAGGTTTTAAGGTTTTCTCCACGGAAATTTTGAACTTCAAGACGAATGATATATTGAGTACCCGGTTTTCCGGCATGCTTTACAACTTTGCTATATCAGTTAAAATCACGTTATAAAGGTGCCACATTCCCTTTTAAAGTCAACTTACAGGTGCCGGTAAATTAGATCCATTGGTTTGTAGAACCGATAGTGTCCTTAAGCCGTGTGTTTGCACCGTGGAAAGAGTGAGACAACATTAGAATCAAGTCAGCGCATGTTGCACAACTCGGTTTGAGGACACGAAGGTATAGTGTCCCCCAACTAAGTTTGCCCCCCGGTGTGCGGTAGGAAGTATGTTGGGGGGAGGGGCCGGTGGTAGGTCAGGGCGCTTCAGCATCTATCATTATTTTGCGCAGGTAGAGACCCCAATAAGCGAATGACAAATTCAAACATCAGAATACACACAGTTGTCGTTATGAGCTACGCATGTAACAACCTTTAAATTTGACTCTTGGTAACACAATTTCTGGGTCGAAATGAAAAACATACATCATCGGGTCTTTCACTTGATTCCATTCACGGGGTAGCTAAGCGGCGGTGTGACGAAAGATGAACCTAGCACGCGGCTAGTCGCGCAACCTCGAGTACGTAAGAGAGTGGAAATCCAAGCCAAAACCCTCGAGAAATGAATGAAAATTGAGATTTCCCGGGCCTTGATTTCTGCCCCAAAGCCCCAGATTTTCGGACACTCCCTCGGCATCAATGGGTCAGCAGCAGCCTGCCGCGGGGAGAAACTCACTCGAGTATTTCTACAACATTTTTTCACAGAACTGCTTCAGAGCCAGTGTGCACTTCGACCCATATATTTATACGGACCAGAACAATATCTCTTCCCGAGTTTCCCAACACCGTGCGAGTCCCTTGTTACATCCAGTACGGAAGGAAGCCCATAACCAAGTAAAATAAGGAAAGACGCAACAGCCAAATGCATGATGCACGTGATAAAAGTAAGCAGGCCAAGTAAACAACCCAGTTCCTCCACACCCTCTCCTCGCCAGAACCCAAAGGAGATCTAAGCCAGTTTGTGCCGGAGCTCAACCGTCACCAGGCTGACTATGATACATGTACACAACATACCAGGTGACCTCCAATCTCCGCTTACCGGCACGCACAGCGGATATCAAGGCAGAGGCGCTACTCGTTCCACATTTTACGATCCCTTTTTCTAGGCCTTCTTTGACCGAAGTGAGAGGCGGAACTCGGGTCTATTTCTTCAGAATTATTTTCGATACCGGGAAAGCTCCAGTAGAGTTATACAACTACAACCCAATACGCGATTCACACAAGTTCACTTGTTAAATTTCACACCTACACCTTGCACTCTTCAGCCAGATCCCCGGGCACCACGTTCTTCGTCAGGTCCACGAACTGCTCCAGAGGACAGTTGACATCACAGCCAGGCAGCTGGAGGGCGTAAGGCTCCACGCTGCTGTCGTTGCGGTACCAGAGCTGTACAAAATGGCCGCCGGCCTCCGCAGGGTCGGAGTGCAGCTCCACCAGCACACAGGAGGCCAGGGGAGGCGCCAGGCCGTTGTACACCTGCAGGGCGGTGGTCAGACACGCCACGGTGGTGTCGTGGGCCGAGTACATGAACATGCGCCTCTCCGGAGGCTGCAGCGAGTTGTCGGCGCGAGCCCGCATCTGAGTGATGATCTCCTTCAGCAGAGGACCGCCGCCCAGCCGTCTCTGCAGCTCGGTGGCGCCGTACAGGCCGAACTCGAGGTCGTTCAACGGCGCCATCGTGTCGGGAAAGACGGGGGCCGAGTAGCCGGGCAGGGTGGCCAGCGCCCAGTCGGGCGTCGTCAGGTTGGCGCGCCACTCGATCATTAGCGCGTCATTGAGGTAGCTCAGATCCTGCAGGTTCTTAATTTCCACTCCAGCGTGATCTGCAGCATATTGGTAAAGATCCTTATACTGCTCGTTCAGGGCAGTGATGTTGTCGGAACTGTACACCCGGCTCCGCTCCGCAATATACGCCTGACAGTTATCGTACGACCTCAGCAGAAACTCCTCGGTCAGAGGCACCGTGTGGACGGGAATCGGCTGCCAGGCCAGCGACGCGTCCCACACGTCCTCTCCCTGGGGCGGGAACAGGCCAGCGAGGTTCACCTGGGCCGACATCAGTGTAGCGGTCGACGTCGGTAGACCTCACCCGCGTGTAGTTCATGTGGTAGTGAGCCGGCAGAAAGCCATCGTATCTCTTGCGCAGGAAGCGGCCCAGCTCTAGCTGGTTCCTCTTTCCTTCGTTGGTGAGCTGGCCCGGCCCCTGAGGCCACGCGCCTGTGTTTGGGTCGGTGGGGTAGCCATTGATGGGAGTTCTCGCGCCATGGCGATACAACACATGCACAAGCTGCAGCGAGTCAGGGGCAGCGGCGTCTGCTGGCCACAGCGCGACAGTCAGAAGCAGCGCACTCAGGCAGGGACGCAGCCGATATGTTGTCATTGCGGGAGCTGCGGAACCACTGCGGCCGGCCTGCCGCCACAATCCGCGCCGCTGAGTCGTGTGAGAGCGCGGCAGCCGGGCGCGACCGGTTATCGCCGCGCTGCCGAACCACCGCCGGCGAGATCGCACGGGAGCAACGCCGCACGCACTAAATCCAGTACCCCAACCACGGAGTCCACTGTTCCGGACAGTAGGCTGGCAAAGTGGACGAGAAAATCACACGGTGGCAGTTACAACCGTTTCTTGAGGGTCGGCCTCGCGAAAACTGCACGTGAATTCAAGCGATGAGGCATGTTTGGAGGGTCAAACGATTAACAAAAGAAAAAAACCGGACGGCCAGCATCATAAAATCAGTTAAACGCCTTTATTGGCGACAACCGATCGGACTCTCCTGTTTCCAGATGGAAAGTCAAGGCTGGTTCAAGCTCGTTTGGATGGTTTATCGTCATTCTCTAACTAAACGCGACGAAATGGCACAAGTCCAGCCACGATCAATCAATGCCTTACTAACAACCCATTCAGACGGAACGCGTTACATAATTCGACAGGAAAATAATCCCGTGCTAACTGATTTGATTTTTCCTTTTGGGCTTTACAAATTGAATACGTTTTTATGTTTAATCGTTATGAGATACAGTGAAACATCTCTTCGGAAGTACAGGCCATTTCGCTACCCACGAATGCACGTCACATTCTAATACGACACCTATTCGTAGATATATAGGCTTGTCATTAGCGTGAAGGTTGGGTCGCTCGAATATGATTAGTATTCATGTGTAGGCAGAGAGCTCGCAGGGACTACACGTCCGCTCAGTAATAGTGTTTTGAAGAGCAGTGGTAGCAGAGGCCCGCTGCACTGTATTGGAAATCTGTGGAATCGCCAAGCATCATTTTCGGATACGCGTAACATATTTGTTTATTTTAGTATCCACGTACTTAGACAAAGAAGAGAGTAAGAACGATGCATTTGACCATTTTATGAATTTGTGCAGAACGAAGCCCCATCGACACACCGCCGCCGTGGCGCAGTTGGTTAAGGCGCCTCGGTCAAGTGTGGGAGGTCCTTGGATCAAAGCTGACCTCCGGCAGCGTTTTCCTCGACCGCCTCCTACACACGAGATAGCAGTACACTGGGTAGCGCCGCCTTGGCTAGGGACTTCCACTGACCAACCAGAGCCCTTGTCATTGGGGGCACGGGCTTGATCTGCCTTTAAATAGCTCCACCGGTCCGGTGGCACCGCCCGAGGGCACGGCCTCGCAGGGTGTTACCGGAGCAGTCCTCTGTTCCGCCGGGTCCGAGGAATCGGGATAACTCCACCGCCTGGTACAGTGGGGCGCGTGACATGGAGCGTGCGGACATGACTGTCCCGCAAGGGTGCCGATAAGCGTAAGCCCAGCTGCCGTGTACATAGTGTGTATGCGTGTGTGTGGTGCAATGTGCAAAAATCTTCCCGGGTTGGGAACGCAAAAATATTAAAAAAGCCCCATCAACAATTTCCAGAAGTCAGCAAACCTATTTGCATTAAGCATTTCATTTACTTACCAACCCGAACCTGTTCACACTTGTGAATTTAGCCTGAAAAGGTAGCGTTTGATTTCTGTCCCGTATCGTGGTATTTCATTCCGCGGGAGCGAGCACCGGAATCACGCGCGCTAAATTTGATAACAGGATGGGAACTTCCCACGTGAGAACAGAGTGCAGGATGCTCGCCATTCCCACGATGATTTACAGAAATGGCGCAGATATCACAGAGATAAAACAAAAAGCTAAATGAATCCTGAATCGCACGGCTATTAATGGAGGAAAATGTAGGCAATTTTTCTACGCAAGCCCGCGCAAGGTATGACCTAGCTTCTATCGACAAAATAATGGCCACCATAACCGTTGAGCAAGGCAAACACTAATGATCAGCGAACCTTTCCGGTCCTGTTTTCAACGTCGTAAGATGATGCCATCTCGTTCACACTGCCCACTCACCATATACGGACGCGGTCTGTGCGCGGGAAGTTGAGCTCGTAGCAGAGGGTGGGAGCCACCAGGTAGAAGAAGAGGTCGGAGAGGTTCAAGTTGTCCGGGTAGCGGACCAGCTTCCGCTCGAACTGGTCGGGCCGCCCGGAGTCGCCGTCCCCGTCCACGCCCGAGGCCGACGGAATCGACAGGCTCTCAACTGGAAACACGGCCACCGGCGCTTTCAGAGGATTCGCAGAGATCCCAGCGCTTCGAGGCGTATTAGCTGTTACGGTCATGCAGCATTCGTGACAAATTCCGGCAATTACGAATGCTGTCGCATATCGTGGTGCATATATAAAATATTAGTACTTAAACGGAACAATCCTTTATCATCTTCTTCCCCGGGCCAAACTTTCACCCAAGCTTTGAAATGTTCCAAAATGTTCTCCGAAACCCATCAAACCCGGACAAGATATCTGCTACATCAATCTCAACCAGCACGACCGATCTACAGCCAAGCTGCCCCGTGCGTCAGAGAGCCAGCTCACAGGATTTGCTGTAGGAGAGACTGCGCCGGCGGGTCTTGCCGCCCGCCTCGTCCCGACACCACTTGTTGACGTGGGCGTAGCTGACGAGCTTCAGCGCCAGCCCCACGCAGCTGAAGCTGATCACCGTCAGACCCACTCGTCGGACACACGAGGCGTTATACAGACCCACTGTCGGACACACGGGACGTTATACAGACCCGCTGTCGGACACACGAGGCGTTATACAGACCCACTGTCGGACACACGGCACGTTATAAAGACCCACTGTCGGACACACGGGACGTTATACAGAGCCTCTGTCGGACACACAGGATGTTAACCCACTGTCGGACACACGGGACGTTATACAGAGTCACTGGCGGACAAACGGGATGTTATATAGACCCACTGTCGGACACACGAGGCGTTATACAGACCCGCTGTCGGACACACGGGATGTTATACAGACCCGCTGTCGGACACACAGGACGTCATATAGACCCGCTGTCGGACACACGGGACGTTATACAGACCCACTGTCGGACACACGGCACGTTATACAGACCCACTGTCGGACACACGGGATGTTATATAGACCCGCTGTCGGACACACGGGATGTTATATAGACCCGCTGTCGGACACACGAGGCGTTATACAGACCCGCTGTCGGACACACGGGACGTTATACAGACCCACTGTCGGACACACGGGACGTTATACAGAGCCACTGGCGGACACACGGGATGTTATATAGACCCGCTGTCGGACACACGAGGCGTTATACAGACCCGCTGTCGGACAAACGGGATGTTATATAGACCCACTGTCGGACACACGAGGCGTTATACAGACCCGCTGTCGGACACACGGGATGTTATACAGACCCGCTGTCGGACACACAGGACGTCATATAGATCCGCTGTCGGACACACGGGACGTTATACAGACCCACTGTCGGACACACGGCACGTTATACAGACCCACTGTCGGACACACGGGATGTTATATAGACCCGCTGTCGGACACACGGAATGTTATATAGACCCGCTGTCGGACACACGAGACGTTATACAGACCCGCTGTCGGACACACGGGACGTTATACAGACCCACTGTCGGACACACGGGACGTTATACAGAGCCACTGGCGGACACACGGGATGTTATATAGACCCGCTGTCGGACACACGAGGCGTTATACAGACCCGCTGTCGGACACACAGGACGTTATATAGACCCACTGTCGGACACACGAGGCGTTATACAGACGCACTGTCGGACACACGGCACGTTATACACACCTACTGTCGGACACACGGCACGTTATAAAGACCCATAATCGGACACACGGGACTTTATACAGACCCACTGTCGGACACACGGCACGTTACACGGACCCACTGTCGGACACACGGGACGATATACAGGCCCGTTGTCAGACACAAGGAGTGTTAAAAAAATTCACTCTGGAAAAACGGAGTTTCACGCTGAACCAGTGCAAGACGATCCGGGCCTTATCTCGACCCACTGCTGAGTAGACAAGTTGTTGTAAGCCACTACAGGACAACGGTGCAAGGAATATTTATTTGATGAATCCTTAGAAGCAAGACAGCGTCACCCAATTCGCCACTAAAATCGAAAGATACAAAAATCGTATTTCCTTGCTGGCTGCACAGTCCGGGTTTCAGCCATCATTCGCAGATGAGTACTGAACACTTACCCAAGTTTGCACCGTTCTTAAACAATTACTAGCCATTTACCACGGACCGGATTCCGATTTACCTAGAGGGATGTCTTCGATGTAGGTGACCACGATGTGCGGCATGAGGAGAAGTATGACAATGTTGACCGCGTGCAGGATAACGCCGAACACCGCCGAGATAACACCCTGGAACACACGCCGCAAACGTTATCAGAGAACACACGCCGCAAACTCGAGTTCTTTTTAACAAATATCTTGATGCACAGAACTAAGAAAAAGAACAAAGAAGAAAAACAGGTAGGAAAAAACGAAAATCAAAATCAAATAAAAAAACAGATCGATGTCCTTTGAAGTTGCCCCGTAAAAGCTCTATA
Organism: Lepas anatifera; assembly: GCA_034440635.1. NCBI lineage: Eukaryota > Metazoa > Arthropoda > Thecostraca > Lepadidae > Lepas > Lepas anatifera. The sequence continues at coordinate 833,941 of JAOTON010002048.1, forward strand.
TTAAAGTTGCGTAGCCGGAGACGTTTTGGAAATTCCGCACCCGCGTCGCGCTGTAGTGATGGGGTCGCGCTGGGATGGGCCAGATATCTATCCCCTGGCACAGATCTGTGATTTAAGCAGCAAGGCATTTGACAAACCGGTGGTGCACCAGCCAACCGCGGTGGCATCCATGTATCAGCTCTCTTGCCCTAGTTTTGGCAAGCGTTAGACTAAAAAAGTGGCGTCCCTGTTTAACTTTCTCGAATTTAAAGTCACCTATAGTAAAAATAGCATACGCTTTCCAGGCAACAGTGAAAGAAGAGGAACAAATCAGTTAAGCCCACGAATTATTGCAATCTCTTAGAGAAAGAGAGCCTAGAACAGCACGGAGTTGACTAAGCGACAGAGAAGCGGGAGACTCACCCGAGCCAGAAGTTTCTCAAGGGCGAGAGCTACCAAACCGTGAACCAGCAGGTCTGGAGCACACAACAGGCACGGTCAGTGCTACCAAACTAGAGGATATGGCAGCGCTCGCAGACCGGTGGCATATGGAGAGAAGGACAAGCACTAGCAGAAAAAAACAATATGAATACTGACGGAACAAAGAATTAATCCAGAGTAATGGAGGGATATTAGGAATGGAGATAGACGCGTTTCGGCTTACACTTTTTTGGGACTCTGTGGCGGTTGACATGGTTGACGAGATCTGATTACCAACGTAACAGTCAAAATGGCGAAAGTAGTGGCAAAATCTGGGAGCAGTTATCACCCGAAGATCTGAAACTTGGCCAATTTCCACCAGGGTAATAAGGAACCAACGTAAAGTCTGATTATGGAGACAGCCACAGAAAAGAAAATCACGTTGGGGCATAATTGTGTATGATATAAAAAGTCTAGAAAAGACAGTGCTATTCCGACATGGTCGTTCAGTGACTTAAGTACTTTCTGGGCCACTTCTCTAGACATGCCACCGGCCATCTTGCACAGGGAGAACAGAAACGCATGCCAGACAAGCCAACACAGTGTAGAACTCTGCAGTGATAAAATTAGCAGAACATAGCAAATAATCAAACACAACCGAATTTGCATGCATAATAAGTGCAAACGAAAGTGGTGAAAACAGTGCTCAGGCTGAAGGGGTACCAGTGATTCATGACTCCTTCGGTCGGGATTACTGCATGAATCCTCCTGTCCGCAGCGGTCCATTTTGTTTTCCAACTATCGTTCGCGAGGCGCCAATGACGGAGCCTTTACACGGTGTCCTAAAGGGCAGCGTAGCGAATGGCTTCGCTTCTGAGAGGGGGATGGGTGGAAGCCAACAGCCCAATGGCGCCTCCCATGTGACACGCGAGGCCTTATGGCATCCGTACCAGAGGAGGCAGCCGACCACGAACAGAGGCCTCCCGCTTAAAGGAATGGGACAGCTTGGTGCAATTCCGGATTGAATATCTATAAGCGGAATTTTTACTAAAGATAATGAATTCGGCCCTATTTGCCCTTAAAAATGGCTAAAGCAGTGTTTCGTACTATTTAATTTTCTTTTATAAAGATATACCAGTTTTTTTGCGGTTTACTGAAGCACCAACTGTCAGGGTCACATGGCGTCGCCAACTCTTTCCCTCTTGGAAGGGTTTCTCGGGAGTCAGATTGTTCTTTGTTCAGGGCATCCGCCGAGCCTTGAACCCGGGTCGGCCGCATGGAAAGAAAACGTGCCCTTTCTGCTAGAGGTAAAGTCTCCATTCCGCGTGCCATCATAATCTGGTGAAGTTTTGTGTCAGATTGAGCCTCTTCATTTGGCCCGCAAACGAATACGAATACAAACGAAACAATATTAACTAAAAGACATTATCATGGCCCAAAGAGGCGCTTATCACTTTCTGCTTATTTCATGATATATCAAGATATATATTCCCGTTTTAAGCCAGCAATAGAAGAAAGTTATAAGCATTAATAGTGGTCAGTACCAGCCGTGTTTAGCACGTAGGCTTTCAAGAGGTCCAAAGAAGATAAATCTATCCACGCTGTGAGACTTGGGCATTATCACTTTCCGAAGGTTACCTCATACCACGTGATGAAGCTCTGGGACAAATGAAATACTGATCCGGGGCAGGAGCGGGTCCAGACATGGAAAGACTGGTTTCCAAATCCTCCCATCTTCAAAGATTGTCTTAATTTAATATTTTTCACGATTTTAGACCCCGTTGCAACGCCGCCCCTTGCCCTCACCCTCTCCCCACAAGCAGCCCAGATACGGCACCCCGAGGAGATATGTGCATCTTTCACCCCTCAGTACCCCTTGTATACCGCGTCAAATTAACGAATCGGTTACACCGACGATGACGCAGTGGCCCTGACAGGCTACGACACAACGCGTCACTACAGCTAAGAATTCGCGCGTGGTTGATTGGATCCAACGCAAAACCAAGGAATCATACGGCGGTTAAAAGTAAACCGGACGCGGACCAGTTCTAACGAACACTTCACCGTCGGAGCATCTCCATGCAACAAATGCGTCGGCAGCCGTTCTGTCGACTCGCACACGGTGCCGAAATCGGTGTCATTCACGTTCAGCGCAACGTGTTCTGACCTGGCCGGGCGGCGAAACCGGCCCCCGGACCGTCGGCACACTTACACAGCAGCGTCATCACGGACGGGTAGCGGTCGCCGAAGCTGAACGGGCCTCCGTTCAGGGTGTAGAACCACTGCGGCGGGTCCACCAGGATGCCGTACCTGGGAGCGCGGCGGCACCGGCTGGTCAGCGGATCCCGGAGAACCACGCGGTTACGCCGCCGCGATAATAACGCGGCGATATTTTATACATCATTCACAGTAGCCTGCTTCCTGGGAAATGATCTTGTTTTGGGGGGGGGGATTTCGCGCAAAGGGAAAACAAAAGACTAGATAGCATCACCTTAGGCTGTGTATCGAAGCCACTGCAGACCTTCAGTGGAAAGCGACTTCAACGTTTGACAAAGCCAGTCCTCACTGATCCCGGAATCGGGAGACACTGACACTCTGAAACATACGTGAACAGATCCCAGGATCCCAAGACACTGACACTCTGGAACATACGTGAACAGATCCTGGGATCCCGAGACACTGACACTCTGGAACATACGTGAACAGATCCCGGGATCCCAAGACACTGACACTCTGGAACATACGTGAACAGATCCTGGGATCCCGAGACACTGACACTCTGGAACATTCAGGAACAGATCCTGGGATCCCGAGATACTGGCACTCTAGAACATACAGGGAAAATATATCGGGGCCCACGAGACACTGACACTCTGGAACATACGTGAACAGATCCCGGGATCCCGAGACGCAGACACTCTGGAACATACGGGAACAGATCCCGGGATCCCGAGACAATGGCACTTTGAGAACATATGGGAACATATCTCGGGGTCCAGACACTGACGCTCGTAACATACGGGAACAAATCCCAGGATTCCACGACAATGACGCCCTGGACCACATGGGAACAACGTGCATCAGCCAAAATTAGGGCGGTGACCTACTTGCGGATGTTTTCCAGCATCAGGCGCGTCCCACCCAGGAACAGCAGCGTGAAGCCCCAGTTGACGAACCCTGAAACAGAGACGTGCGGCTGACCGGTGGCCGTCCTCCATGCCTATAGCCAAAGCCTTTTTCTTGTCCAAAAATGAGGACATTGTGACGCACCAAATTAGCATTGGTGAAGAGGCGCAAAAGGTTTGGAGCCCTCCACAGGGCTCCATACAAGAACCCTGCGAACCCTGCTCCAGTGTGCATAGCATTATTGGGCCCCAGTTGCTCCTGCTCTTGAAACATACAAATACATACACAATCGCGTTTTCCAGCATTCGTGACCGCCGAAGTCGGTCCTTTTTGTGTAAAAACTGACTCAAGTGTCTCAGATGAAATGTATACAAAAAAACCTCGGCCTGCGGCCTCGGCAGGTGCCGCTCCGGCGCAGGAGAAGCCGGTGACAATGTACGTTAGGCAAGCAGTTCGATTGACAGGCGAGTGTTTTCAGCAGTATGATACATATACTAACGCGATGTTGGGACTTGAGGTCTAATGTTCTCATTCTGACTACATTCAGTCCATGTGTAAGTCCATGTTTTCCTAAACTAACATGTCTCTGCACACTGCGACACGTTTGTCGTCTGTTCATGTCATCACATAAATAATCACACGTATAAAGTTTGGTTTGTTAAGTAAAGACTGGCTATGCCCAGAAGAAAGGAGATACAATATAAAATATTATGGGTTTGCCGACCATATTTCACCTACACCTGGAGATCTTCACACAATTCAGCCAAATTCAAAAGAGAGCAATAAAACAATACATTCACTATGGTAAAAATAGCAAGCAGCCCAGATTTGTATTTGTGTGGATGTATGACAATCCCAGCACACCCCGGCGTTGTTACCGCTGTATTCGGTGAATTCAGCCCGCCAGGACAGCAGAGAGTCGCAGTTCTTGTGAATCCTGTAAACGAGAGACGTCCGTCAGAAAAAAGCCAGCAGGGAAGAGGCAGCAGGAAACAGTGAGCAGGAAATAACACCCACTCATTTGCCAGTTTCATCTAAACGGCTTCCGAGACCTGCACATTGCAATTTGTTGTCTCTAAGCATACCATCAAGCCGCAAATTAAGCCATACCCATGAATATTCCTAAGGTTTATTACTGAACAGTTTAACAGATAAGCAGCTTAGCTCTGTATCCTGTAACACTCAACTAACACCAAAGGTTAGCTAGCCTCCTTTCAACGCCTCAAACCTAGGTCCGCCGAGGAACAGCCAACATCCAAGGCAGTTGGTCCCACTCAGGGCAGCAGTAGCTGACCCAAACCACAGCACGGCAGCAGCCATGCACTCCACCCACGACACGTCAGCATATAGCCCCCACCCACGGCACGTCAGCATATAGTCCCCACTCACGGCACGTCAGCATATAGCCCCACTCACGGCACGTCAGCATATAGCCCCCACCCACGGCACGTCAGCGTATAGCCCCACCCACGGCACGTCAGCATATAGCCCCCACTCAAGGCACGTCAGCATATAGCCCCCACTCACGGTACGCCAGCATATAGCCCCCACTCACGGCACGTCAGCATATAGCCCCCACTCACGGCACGTCAGCATATAGCCCCCACCCACGGCACGTCAGCATATAGCCCCACCCAGGGCACGTCAGCATATAGCCCCCACCCACGGCACGTCAGCGTATAGCCCCCACCCACGGCACGTCAGCATATAGCCCCCACCAGGCACGTCAGCATATAGCCCCCACCACGGTACGCCAGCATATAGCCCCCACCCACGGCACGTCAGCATGTAGCCCCCACCCACGGCACGTCAGCATATAGTCCCCACCCACGGCACGTCAGCATATAGCCCCACTCACGGCACGTCAGCATATAGCCCCTACCCACGACACGTCAGCATATAGCCCCCACCCACGGCACGTCAGCATATAGTCCCCACCCACGGCACGTCAGCATATAGCCCCCACCCACGGCACGTCAGCATATAGTCCCCACCTACGGCACGTCAGCATATAGCCCCCACTTACGGCACGTCAGCATATAGTCCCCACCCACGGCACGTCAGCATATAGTCCCCACCCACTGCACGTCAGCATATAGCCCCCACTCACGGCACGTCAGCATATAGCCCCCACCCACGACACGTCAGCATATAGCCCCCACCCACGGCACGCCAGTATATAGTCCCCACTCAGCAGAACATGCATCTGTACACGTAAATTTAATTCCAATTTGCAACCGCACACGTTTCTGAACAAAGGAAGAGACAAAATGAATGACAGAGCATGCAAGAAAATACGACACCCATAAGACCCATTAACAGGAGACATTGGAAGTTAGTTTGAATGGGGGAAAAGGCATGGAGTAGAGAATTTGACCGCCCGGTCCGGACGGGCACCGCGTGCACTATGAGGGGTGGGAGGGTAGAGTGCGGCTCTGGCGCCACCGCGCGACCCATAACATAACCGACGTCAAGACCGGCCGTGGGGGGAGGGGGTGGCGGTGCCGACGACGAACTCCCAGCGGCGACAGAAAGCCAGAGCGCGAGCGGGGCCTCTGACGGTACGCTCCGCAATTGATGCGGTGGCTACACTGCGGTAAAATAGATGGCGCGGGGAGCGAGGGAATCAGGCAGGGCACGACAAACTAACGGCGTGTGGAGCGTCTGGGTTGCTAGGATAGCGTAAGGACGAGGTGGAAGGAAAGGCTGTGTATTTCGGAGCAGAGGCAGTGTATATAACCTGAGCCCACTAGGGCAGTAGCAGCTGGCCCCACTCACGGCATGTCCGGTTGGCTGCGTCGGATCCTCAGCTCAGCGTCCACGATGTCCTCTGCACGTCCCACGGAGGTGGTGCGCCTCAGCCGCGGACGGGTGCCCTCGGCCGAGCGCGCGCCGCCGCCCTTCATCGGGGTGGCAGCACGAGCGGTCTCGCCGCGAGGGCTGCCCTTCTGCTGCCCTACAGCCGTCATTGGGGCTGAGATGATAATTCAGCAGCTGGCACTCCGATTAGTGAAGAGGATGAATATATTTATTGTATGCAAAATGAGGTTTGCTATTTTCTGTTTGGTTTCTTTTTTTCAGGTGTTTAGCACAAATCTGAAACAAAGTTGGGAGCGAGTTACTGCTTGGGAGACTCCAAGCTCATCAAAAACTATTCACATAACCCTAATATATGCATGAATCTAATCAGCCACCCAAAGCTCCTGTCACATTGGTCCAGATAAACTAATCCCTCACGTACGAGTCAGCTTTCAGCAAGGAAAATTGTCCAGGGTAACACTTCATCATTCTGGGACATGTTGTGCACCCAGGATGGGGCAAGATAGGAGAGGGTTTCAAGAGAGGGTCTGGACCAGTCCCATTGATTTGTACACCAGGAATATCTAACTGCGGCATTTGGCAAGTACATGCACCAGTGACGGATTAAGGCTTTCGTTGAGGGGGAGGCAAGACTGGGGGCACCAAACCTGTGGGGCGCTAATTTACCATCCAAAAAAGGCCAGTGTAAAATATTTATTTATTTATTCATCTCATATAAGCGACAGGGGCTTGCCCCCCAGTAAAAGATAAGTCAGGGGTAATATCCAGATTCCTTAAAATTACATACAAGACACATGTTAAAAAAACAAGTCAAGGCAAAAACAATAAACAAGTATTAAAAAACGGTCATGTATGCTTATTATTTTATCCATGAGTACCTAGGCTGTCTAGGCTGACAAAGGGCGTCTTTCCTATCCAAGAGGCACCTTTTACTTTCCTGCAGCACCTGTTTCTATCTAAGGGGCGCATACGCTGTTCAGAGCACTACTTTACCCAGGTTTGCTGTCCGGGGGCGCCCAGGCTAGCCAAGGGGAAGCGCGGCGTTAGCCGTTTTCGGACGCAGCAGTCATCTGTCGGCGCCGGATTGGTTCTGCGACTCCGGCCGGGCCTCAGAGTGGCGGCGCCTTCTAGCCGAGCGGCTCCTGTGATGTCGGCCTCCGGATGCCTGCTGGTGAGGTGCCTGTCTCTGCACGGCGTCCGGAGAGGAGGAGGCCATGGAGTTCGGCTCTTCAAGTCTGACGGTATGTCGTCCGGGCAGCGGGGCCGGAGGCGAGGATTCTTCGTGGAGCCGTCGCAGGAGTTCCGAAGCAGAGACGGGTGACGCTGTTCGGCTGCTGAGCCGGTGAACCGCTCTGCTGCCGATCAAGCGGGACGTCGTCCTATAGGAAGAGTCTGCGGCAGGACGGGGAGCCCGGCTGCTGCTGCCTGGGTGGGCGAGGCGTCCTACGGCCCACCGGTGAGCCGGGGGCGGCACGGTGGATGGGTGGACTATCCCTCGTCCGAGTCTCCGCCGCTGTTGGAGCGCTGCTGCCCTGGGCGGAGTCTTTGCACTGTGGGGTCACATCCGCGTATCGCTGGGTTTGGCTCACGTTTTAAGCATGCATTGTTTGCACCGCTCAAGCCTTCATCATTATCCTTTATTTTTCCACGCACCCGGCCGGCGGACGTCTGCTGAGCTCCGAGCCCGTGCCCGCCTCAGCGTAATTTACGGCGCTCGTGCCGTCAGCGGTCACGGGTTCGGGGCTCAGCCCACAGCCCCCCCGTACGTATTTTTGTCCACTTCAGTCGGCTAGGGGTTGTTTTAGGGTCCTGTATATCTTATGGCCTGCTCATAGTGTAAATATATGTATATGGTTGTAAGGGCGTATATGATATCTGTAGGGCGCTTCATCCGGGGGCGCCTAAGTACCTTAGTTCCCCATGGCCACAATCTTGCAATCTAAGCACCTTGCTGTGCCAGGCACTTTTGCTAGATTTCTTAATTCCATCTTTGGAATTTTTAATGGGGCGCAAAAGAACAGAAAAGGCGTCTAGTTTTGGAGCAGGGGTGCTTTGTCATCGTTTCATGGGATGGAGGTTAATTCAAGTGGAAAAAGTGGTGTCTACCACCTTGGCGTCCAAAATGAGCACAGGAGCACCACTCGTATCAGGTGCCAGAGGCGCCCAATGGGAGTGGAATGCTGTTTGGAGCTAAGAGAATGTCTGGGCCCCCTGCCATGGATCCGTCACTGACATGAACAGAAGCCATCTTTAAGTAATGTGTAAAAATAAAAATATTATATTATATATATATATATATATATATATATATATATATATATATATATATATATATATATATATATATATATATATATATATATGCTATCAATTTTCGCCAAGTTGCTCCCAGTTCGACTGATCCCACCACCCGACCGAGCAACTCCCACAATGAAGGGTTAATTGAGACGCTTAAGTTTAACGTCCCACAAAGCACAGGGACGGCCGCCCCGCTCAGGTCACCCTCTCACCAGTCAGTTGCCAGCCAACCTGTACGTCCGGTAAACTACTGAGCGCCGGAACGTCTCAGGGGAACCGATCCCAAGCCTGGACATGAACTACCACTGCATGTTTCTGAGCAGCGGGCCGGAGCCCAACGCTCTTCCAACTGAGCTACCGGGGCGGCATTAAGTATAATATTGCACTCTAATGGCATCTAGAGTATGCTAATGCTGGGTATATGAAAAATCACTGGTGCCTGCATTGCATTATGTGACTTTTGAGTTATGAGTGACATAAACAGATCCAGGGTGCCCAGTGTGCAAGGTACGCACTTCCGACGAGATCTTCTCGATGCGAGTGCCCTTGGAGACAGGAGCGAGTGGTGCGAATTTTATTAACCTGGTGTGAATTTGCGAGACTGTTGTGAGGAAGGCGACACTGAAAACCAACACAATGATGTGGGAAGAGGAAAGAACTGACTAAAAATAGACAACTTCTACAAAGCAATCGTGCCAATCGGGCCAAGTGCGAACTACGCACTTGAAAGTAGGGTTTGCATACTGACAGGTAAATTTAAGGTATGTGGATGCTCAAAATTAAAAAGGCACCGAATTGACAGGATCTTTATGATTTACAGTTAACTTTAGGTGGAACGAAAGCTTTTCATAAATGAAAGCAGTCCTTCCAGAAGCTGAGTTTTCCCTCTCAGAGCCATTGATTCCAAAGGACGGTTTCAAATTGCTGTGCCTTTAACATTACTATGCTGCCTGCCTTGATGATACTGTGGTGTTACAGGTGCATGCGTAATTTAACCAAATCAGTTATGGTGATGGGCAAGACATCCTTCAAAATTTTTTGTAAAGCTTTATATTAAGAGAGGAATTAAAAATTAGAATACATCAACTCCAGAAAAATAAAAACACATTGTATCTTTAACTGTAGCAACAATAGATGGTTGGTTGAAGCTCAACGGGTGATTAGGGACCGGGCATGCAGCGGAAAAACAGTGAGGAGTGGTGGTAAGGCCCACGATCGAGTATGGGGATGGATGAGACAGATTTAAAGACGGATTATAAAGGCTTATAAAGACATGATAGGATAGAGGGTGTTGCATCATGTGGGTAGGGGTTTTTGGTACATTGCGGATTGGTGCGAATTTTAGGTAGCTGGGAGAGCGAATTCGTGCTAGAACTTTAAATAGCTGGTGTGACTTGTCTGGCCTGCTGCCACCTGTGCAGACTGGCAGGGGGTAGAGGGGCAATTATCACCCCCATAGAGCCTTGGCACCCCCTGAAAAAAATATTGTGTCCCACCTTCCCAAGAGCTCGCCCGCCACCGTTCGAGGAAGATAGCGTCCAGCGAGGAACCACCCATGGGAGTGGTGAAGCCCTGCTTATTAGGCTCTGGCAGTACGTCATTTGGGGCCGGGATGGTGATTCGCTGGGGAGCCCAGCGACTTCGAGGAGCGGAGTCGAGGGTGATACTTGGCTGTCAAGCTGATAAACCGCTCTACCGCCGATCGGGCGAGACAGCATCCTGGTGGTGTCCACGGAGCGACGGGGAGCCCCGCTGCTGCTGTCCGGGCGGGAAAGGTGTCGGGCAGTCCGCTGAGGAGTCGGGAGGCGTCACGGCTGATGGGTGGCTCATCTACCACCCGGGGCTGCATCGACATGGGAGCAGTGCTGCCCTTGGCAGAATTTTCGCGCTGTTAAGTCGCCTCCGTAATAATTAGCTTCAATGTTCACTGAAACTGTATGCATTTTTTGTCACCACACCGGCATTCATTAGTGTTGTGATCATTCTCCACCTAGCCTGCCGGTGGACGTCTGCTGGGCTCCAGGCCTGTGTCCGTCTGGGAGTAATTCAGAGAGCTCCCGCCGTCGGCGATCACAGGTCCGGGGCCCAATGCCCTCAGGCATACATTTGTTCACAACAGCTGTCTGGTTCTTCTTTTAGGCACCTGTATGTTGTATGTCCTGCCTTTTTAATGTTCATGTATGATTTCAAAGGTCAATGGTGATCACCTGAAAGGTTAACATGCGAATTGATGGGGGCGGTACCCGCCCTCCCTCGGGTTTTTCGGGGACAGTGGGGTGGGGCGCCACCATATTTAGGATACCTTTTCTCTCATCATTTTAAAACTTTTGTTAAAATTTTCAGGTTAGGTTACCTCAGGTCAGCTCACCTGACCTCAAAGTTTAAGATAGCATAAGTCAGAACAGGATGAACTTATCTGATTGAAACTCATATCACATAATGAGCCCACTGAGTTCTCTAAAATATGTTTCAGGATTTTTATATCAATGACCTAAGGTCAGCTACAAGCCATGACCTCTCCATTGAAAATACATGGCAAAATGGTTTTAACTAAATAACTTAGCAATGGATGGTGATAAAACTTTTATTTGAACAGCATTAGATTTGCCTTGTCTTTGTGGTTCTAATGATGTGCATCTTATCTAATTTGACCTTGACCTGACCTCAGGTCAGGTCAAATCCTTGATTTGACCTAGCAAGGTCATATTATATATAATTCAATTCAGCTTGCTGCAAGGATTCATATGGTTCAAGTTGTTTTCTCTATCTTAACATGTTCAGATGTAATGACTGAAAACTTTCATTTACATGTTATCCCTATGACAGCATGTTTCGACCTCTAGTGACCTGACATAAAATGGTTCAAATATTTTTTTGGAGAATTGGATGGGTTACCCAATGGTGTGTACAGCTTTTTGCTACCTAGCATGGTTCTTGAGATCTTAGGGAGGGCGGGTGGGCGGGTACCCACCCCCATCAAAGCAAAGGTGGCTCAGACCCCCATCAATGCATGTGTTATTGGAGCCTCCTTAAGGGTTGCTGCCTACACTCCACCTCTGGCATGCAAGTATTGGCAGCCCAATTACAAGGTTAGTGCTCTTGATAAGTTGCATCTTCCACAACTGGTACACATTGGTCCTCCTAATTCCCTAAGGATTTAAAATCCTGGACCTGCCCATGGCTTAGGGAGCACAGTTTCAAGGGGCCACCAGGTCAATTTTGAGAGGTCAAGGTGGGATGAAAGTGAGACACCTGCCTGTTGCATTCCCTGAATCACCCCTTTGGTCGGTGGGCTACCTTAATAACATTTTCTCTTTTTTCAGCTAGGTTTTTTTCTGTTTCACCTTTGTTTTGTGTTCATTTATTTTCTCCCTCAAGTTGGTCGCCTTTGCCATCCTGCTTTTATACCAACAAAAGCAAGAAAATGAATGAGTGCAAAAAACCTAGCCGAACAAAATGAAAAAACGACCTTAAGATTTGACAAAAAAATGAACACAAACAGAAATGGAAAATCACACCACGTAGCTGGATCCTAATCTCCTATCGCATCATATCACAACAATGAGAATTAACCCAGGGCAATCAAGAGCAATACAAGAACAGAACCCACGGTTCCTTTTGATCATAGATCACTATAAACAGTTAGTTAAGGGCTTTTTATAAGGCCTTCTGTGCAAAGCACCTTTGCCCGCCTCTAAAGTGTGGGGAGAATTTGCCAGGAGGGGTGTTTACTTTAATGTCGCAGAACACTTGGACTTGGATGGGAACTCTTGAGGCGGAAGGACGTGTCTCGACGAGCTCAGCTAGGGTCTTGGCGCGAAATTTCACCCAGCCCTCCTCACGTTTGTTTTTCGAAAGAAAAATTGTTTATTATTACATAAAAACTGTAATGATAACTTCAAATTATTTACTGAAGCCTGAAGATTCAACATAAATTATAGTTGCTAATTTAGCCACTAGGTTCGGTAACAGTAATGCTTCGCTCTCTCCTTTAGTGAGGGGTCGAAACCCTAGGCTCAGAAGTGCGGCGAACGTGACGCAAACACAAGGGCGCGAAGATGTTGAAAGAAGAGAGGAGTCTCCAAGCGGCAAAGACAAGAAAGCTAGTGAAGTCAGAGATCACGAAACTGCGGTGAAGGATACAGGTGAACTTTAGTTGGTGAGAAAAGTCATAAGACCAGCAAAGAGGTAAGAAAAGAGACAGGACCTGTGCAAACGGGCGAAATACTCCAGTCAGGCGGGGCACCACCTCTAGAACCTGATGTGCGCAGTGCACATCAGGGAGAAATTGGACATTTTTTGAGACATCCAAACCGGCAAACTTTTCAGAGTCCAAGCATGGAGATATGCCCACAAATTACTGTCAACGATGAGCCTGTATTTTGTCCCCGGAGGTAAATCAGGGTGGAAGAAAGGAAGGGACGGAAGAGAGGAAGGTTCATGTGGCCGTCTGGACAGAGCGCCTTTAGCCTTTTGAGACCCAGTCTCGTTCATCGGTAGATTCAGGCACAGATTATACCATTTGCTCAGGTGGTCCAGAGAAACCTTGGTCTTGTGGTAACAGAGCAGGACGAAGGAGTAGCATGCGAGCTGTGTCAAAAGTGGTTCCATGCTGCTTGCCAGTTAAGAAAGACTAAAAAAAGAAAAAAATAGAAAAAAAAAAAAAAAAAAAAAAAAAGTTTATAAAAAATAGTGTTAAAAATATTAGATAGGAAAGTTAAAAAAAGAAGAAAAAAAAAAAGTTAAAAGTAAAAAAATAAAAAAAGAAAGTTGAAAAATAAAAAAATTAAAAAAAGAAGTAAATAAGATTATTTTTTTTTTTTTTTTTTTTTTTTTTTAATTATTTTTTATTAAAATAATAAAATTAAAAAAAAAAAAAAAAAAAAAAAAAAATATTTAAATAAAAAAATTTTAAAAAAAAAAAATTTAAAAATTTTTATAAATAAAGAGTTGAAGGAATAAAAATAAGAAAAAAAAAAACAAAGGGGCGAAGCTTATTTCAAGGAATGGGTCGCGAAGTGTAGCAACACTTCGAGGGAAGGGGACACTATAAACAGAACCATAAGACCTTAAAAGGTATCCTGCATAAGACCAACACATCACACACAACAAACACGCACCGCACGTAAGCTAAGCAGCAACAATCGGAACAAACGGTCAGGAAAACGGTTTTTACGGAAGAGTACACCGGATTTGCCTCTAGATTTGCTTCCATATTACTACAATAATATCCTGCAAATTGGCGCTAGTTATTCCTTCAGCTAGCCAGAAACACCCACCTAAACCTGAAACAGACGCATAAGGCTCATTTCCATATTTTAGAGCCTTGCCCATTCCGGACTGATTTGTGGAAACTTTTTTTGAAGCTACTGCGGTGTCCACCAGTCAGACAACTTTAAGGTACGAGGTGCAAATAAGCCAAACAGAATTCGGACCGGGTAGGATATAATCCATTTGTGGGCTCATTGGGGGGGCAAATTTCCAGGAGGGCCATCGATCGGGAATAGGTCGATGGGCGCCGCTGTAGTAAACTGCAACCCTTCTGAATCCACCTATGACAAGTATGCTTAGTTTTACAGGGTTTTATCTACTTTCCTTCCCACGATCCGCCCATGACCTAAATCCCCTACCATGGATGCACCTCTGCCAATCCCTTGTCATGTAGAGCACGGTGCGATTTGTGCATCCTCGGGGAACGGCGGGGGAAGGAAGTGACATTTCAAGATGGCGTCATCAATCCTTCAGGGAGGCGCCGTGCCCATTTTAAGGGGCACCAAGGGTCGATAATATGGGGGGCACCTGCCCTCTTTGGCCCTGGATCCGCCTGAGACAATCAGTTACATCCATTGACGGATCTTGGCAAAATGTTGACCATGATGTACAAGCCAGATTCAAGCGCTGACTGTGTCCCTGCGGATTACCAAATCATAGGCGGATCCACGATTGTCGATTGGGGGACATTCCGGGGAAGGGCACAATGTCCTGACCGGGGGGACACCACCTTTGACGGATAAAACCTATCACGTGGGCGCGGTGACATTTAAGGGGCGCCATCGACCTTTCAGAGGGGTGCCGTGATCATTTTAGGGGCGCCAAGGGTTGATCGGGGGTGCGTGCCTCCCTTTGCCCCTGGATTCGCCTATGTGCCAAATTAGCCTTAAGTTTGGACAGGATACTAATCAAAATTATATAAATCTAAATTAAAAATTTTATGGTGCATAATAATAGGCCTATTCAAAATACATTTCTACAATTCTTTTATCCAGCTAGCAGATGAGGGCTGCAACTAATGTGAAAATATGAAAATATTCAATTTAGTGACAGCATATACAATAGCTTGCACTTAAATATCCAAATGTAATGAAATGAAGTATGTGGTAAAAGTTTTAATCATTCAAAATTTCCAGAATAATTTAATAGCTACTGCTGTCCGATCTTTTTAGAATAAAACATTCAGTTTTGGATCTTTACGTGTACTGTTTGTACTCGCTTGTACTTTCCTACTATTCCGTACCGCCGCCATCTTAAAAGTTCCGAGCGCATGGTGGCGGTGGGGGGTGCCGAGCCGCAGATAGATCGGTTAATTTTTGTATGGTGGACTTGCGCGGTTGGGAAGGCTACCAAGAAAATCGAAAATAATTGGCTCGGGGTTTTTCTGTGCTTTTGGCTCAAGGAATATCCGTTTGAGGCATTTATTGTTAACGATTGAAAGATAAATCCTCTGGTTCGCGTCGGATTTGAAATTGGACTAATCAAAACCATTAAAAGGCTGTGGATGTGATTTTTTCACGCTGCTGCACAATTTTAATTGTTATCTGAATTAGTTTCCTTTCTAATAACTACTAGAAGAAGGTGTAAAGTATGTCTGGGCGAAATGAGTGCCGTATATATGTGGGCAACCTGCCACCTGACATTAGAACAAAAGATGTTGAGGATCTTTTTTACAAATTTGGAAAGATTGTTTTCATCGATCTGAAAAATCGTAAAGGTCCTCCTTTTGCCTTCGTGGAATTTGAAGATCCAAGGTAAGTTAGCATTTGAGATAAAGAGACTGCTGAAGATCCAGTTTGCCGGACATAATATGTAATATTTACCTAATCTTGTAATCTGAGAGAGAGAGTGGGAGAAATATATTTTTGTCTTCCATATAACACACAGACACAACCAGGGCCTGGTTTTATAATCATTGCAGCATGAGTTGTAGAAATGTGACATAATTTATGCTGCTCTCCCTGGTGATGCTAATTGGCAGCTCTAGTGAATGTGGAGTAAATTAAAATTCATGCTATTGGGTTTATTCTGGGTTTATTCTGCCCAGGAAAGAGACCTGGGAGTCATTATCGATGCAGACATGAAGTTTCGCGCTCAGGCTGCATCTGCGGTGGCTAAGGGTTCCCAAATCCTGGCATTGATCTGTAGATCATTTTGTGCAATCAACCAGGTGTCGCTTCCGATTCTGTTCAAAACTCTTGTGAGACCAAACCTCGAATATGGGAACTTGCTCTGGGAGCCTTTCAACCGAGAAGACCAGATAAAGGTCGAGAGAGTGCAACGGTGTGCCACCCAAAGGATCCCTGAAATAAGGCACAAGTTGTACAGTGAGAGGCTGCAAGATCTTCAACTTCCCTCTCTATATTACAGAAGGCGACAGGGGGACATGATACGTGTATTCCAGATATTTCATGGCAACATCGATCTCGACCCTGAACGCTTCTTCCAGCGAGACGCTAACTTGCTGACAAGGGGACACGAATACAAACTGGTTAAACCTCATGCCGAGTCTTGTATCTGTCGCAATGCATTCAGCATCAGAGTCGTTAACGACTGGAATGGTCTCCCCAGTCATGTTGTCACTGCACCCACTGTCAACACATTCAAGGCCAGGCTTGACAAACACTGGGAGGACTCATGGTATACTATACCAGACACGGATTAAGTAGTGAAACCACACACACAAGCACATTAAGACCGGACACTTACAGGCCTAGAGCCTCATCAAGTCTATCCTTCAAGTTCAGGTTCATGAAATGGGGGCCCAGGACAGACAACAGGGCATCCAATTTCAGTGACCTTGATTTGAAACAATTCTTGTAACCTAAGAATAACCTAGCTTGACCTTAAATGCCATTTGAAAAAAAAAGTTTGCAAATACATTATCACTGATTACATTTCAAGGTTTGACAGCTTCATGGTGATACATATATGGTAAAACATTAAGAAGTAAGAGACTAGACACCCTGGTTGTTGGTCTCCTTTGCTTTGTCAATGGCTTGCTTGTCTGTTCCCCCCCACCTGTGCTTGTTGGTTGTGGACCTTCTGTATTGCTTTGTCAATGGATTGCTTGTCTGTTCCCCCCACCTATGCATGTTGGTTGTGGACCTTCTGCGCTCTGTCCATGATTCTCTTCTGTGGTGGTCTCCTGGGACCACTCACACGGCTCCTGTCCTGCTCACCTCAGCATAGTCCGTCCTGAAATCATCTTGCACAGTTTATGCTCTTCTTTTTCCGGAATGCTCATGTATTTCTTCACTCTCCCATGTTTGTATTCCTGTGTTCTTCATTTTCTTTTGATCCTGTCTAGCGTTTTCCTTCTGAAGTTGTACATGTGACATGGTGTACCTAAATTTATGTATGATAGTAGTAAGTTATACTGACCTCTGATGACTTATAATGACCTGCACGATTTTATTATTGTACAGGAAAGCAGAGAAGTCAACCATTTTGAAAGAGATTTAGCCGACAGTTTGTTATCAAATGCTTCACACATGATGAAGATTCTGTGGATGGAATGTGGTATTTTCATGTGGCATAATTGGAGTTGAGTTCCATGAGTTGCAGCAATGAATATGTTATTGTAATGGATAACAAACAACGAAATCTGAATAAAAAGCATGTTCAATCTGCTATTCACATCATTTTTCATCCTTTTTCACTTCCATGATCACCTCAGCCCTGGATGCTTCAAACACATTATGATCGTCGGAGGACGACATAAGTTACACAGCAGTCTCTGCAGCTGCAGTGCCCCGAAACTCTTAATATCATCCGGCTACATTGCGGCTGTTTTCTTGTCCAGCGGAACGATGTGGTGAAATGTTGTACTGCCTTTTACCGGCCTGGTACTAAGGAAGCACTTCCAGCTTCTTGCCCATACTGGTTTTATTTAATTTCATTTCATTTATTTAGTCTACCATCTACGGGCACATGCTCCCATTTAAGGACAAAGTCGAGAGAGTTAAAAACCTGATCTAAACATGTAGCAACTCAATAGCTAAAACACAATCACACGTGTGAGCATTGTTAAAAGCTGGGGCATTCCAGGACAAAACGACCAAAAATATTTCAATTTGGCTCCACCGTGTCTAGAAACAATCTGAAACTTTGTCTCCGGGGTAGTTTTGGGTCAGGAACACGACTGTGAAAATCTTAGCCCCCTCCGACCAACGGTGACTGAGATATAGCCCGAGACATTTTCGTGAGGTCACCTTGTAGACTCATCTTTGATGCTTCATAACTCCAAAACGCACTGCCTGATTAACAAGTTTTGTATATCATTGAACTCGTCTTGAACTGCACATTATTTTGAAAAAGAAAATTTCAAAATTTTAAAAATTTTGACTTAATTTGTTTGACCATTTCTTTTTGACCTAGCTTGACCTTTTTGCAGTTAAAATTGCCGTTTTTGACCCCTCAAAAATTTTGCTTCATAAAATATATTTATATTTTTTTAAATATGTGTTCTTGCTATAAATTCCAATTTTTAGTACCTAAGGTAGGTATGCAGACTGTTTTTTACCACTGTGGTAGTACAGCCTTATCCGTAAACAAAGCGATTGCTTTTGCCAGAAGTAATCGGTTGCTTGCAGTCATATTGCATGGTCTTAACAAAATTTTCATCGTGCAAGTGTCAGAATTTATGGAAATAAACATGCGCCCACACGAGGGGGCGGGCAACTGGGCTCCTCAGGTTTCTATAGGTAGTAAAAACACCTTCGCGAAGCTCCACCGTACTTCATCTACCCCTAACTCGACATTTTTTCAACTTCTGGCAAAATAATTTAGGTCAACTGGCAGATGGTAGGTACCGTAAATACCGTAGGTCAGCTGGCAACTGACTGGTAAGTGGGTGACCTGATGTAGATGGCCGTCGTTATGCCTTGTGGGACGTTCAACTTTGGTTCCTTAATCAACCCTTCATTGTGGGAGTTGCTCGTTTGGGTGGTGGGGTCGGGGTCTCCGTCGAACGTCCCTTGATGACTCTAGTGAGACTCAGACTCCTGAAACTGAATTGGCAAAAACTTGGACAAGATTTGTAAAAAGAAAAATAGCAGCCATTAAAAGTGATAGAAAGGGATCCATTGTTTCGAGGGAGACGAGGGCAAAGGAACTCATCATTAATGGGACTTGCAGCCTTAAACGAAAATTTACAAAGATTTTGGGACTTTATCAATAATTGAAACAAGTGTAACTTATCCTATAAGCACCACTAACTCACACAATTACATCGTTCTCGGAGATGGAAAAATAGTATCAATATAAGGTGACCCAGTGCAGCACAGCATACGTTTCAGAGGATCCATACAATGTAAAAAGACGTCTGAAAGGCTTTCATTCCCAAGAAGTAATTTCCATCTGCTCATATATGCGAAAAATGTCCTGAAATCATAACGCATTTGCCTTGGTCACTTGAACAGATTGCCTCACATTATATTTTTAAAAGGTGATCATTTCATAGCTGACACAGATCCCAGTTCCAACGCTACTTTGAAAGGCTTTTGATTGGTGTTTTTTAATGATAGGTTTGGGAAAATTTGAAGCAATATCGAGAGCCACTACTGAAAATAAATAGCAAAATGTATCATGTGTTTAGCCCTCTCACAGGCCGGTTTAACTACATCGCGCCAACAAGTAGTATTTGAAATGAAAAAAGGGAACATTCAAAGGATGTTTTACCACTTTAACCACTGTTTCAACGGTTCATTGGAGGTGGTCGGGCATCCACAAATAGATATAATTTCACACTCCTGGTGCCTTGTATAATCATTGAAGAATAAGGGAATACATTGAGATGACTTCAACACTGACACTGACTTTGTCCTTTGCATACACATTCATTCACCTGCAATGATGGCCGTCAGATCGCTCATTACTTAAGCCAAATAATCCTTACCAGTATGTTTAATATTCCCTTTGCATTGGACATTTGCCATGACTAAATTTGCGACCATTCACGCAGTACCCATAAAAGAAAGTATATTTGCACAGCACGACACTGTTTGGTTCGAACATAGGTATACAAAACCCGAACCTCTTTTCTTTTGTTTGTTGAGATTTCATGAGCAGTCTTATTTACCGCTGGTATTCTTTGAAACTTGTATTCATTTTCCATAATCGCATCAGCGAACAGACTTTGGAGCTGTCTGGCAACATTGGCTATGCTTGATTGTGGAATGTACAAGAACTTAATCGTGCTTAAAAATGTATGCATAAGAAAAGCATGTGTACCTTTGGCATCATGTGTTTGATCTTTCACTGGACTTTTTAAACCATCGTGATAGGTTGCCAGTTTCGCATTGCTCTCGATATAGTCACAGGCACCCTTGCTGTGAGATGTAGTGAAAACACTTCATTTACGTAATTGAATTTTGCTTTGATATAAATTTTGCATTGGAATTAAACCTTATTATTGCTTTGAAATCGTGTGCATGGCAGCACCATTTGATGAAATTAAATATGTTTTTGCATTGGGCAGTACAGCTGGGGCATTCCAGGACAGATCGACCAAGGCTTGACACCACCATATCTAGAAAAAATCTGAAACTTTGTCTCCAGGGTTGTTTTGGGCCAGAAACACGCCTGTGAGAATCTCAGCCCCCTCCGACCAACGGTGACCGAGTTATAGCCCGAGGCATTTTCGGTAGGTCACGTTGTAGACTCATCTTTGATGCTTCATAAGTCAAAAACGCATCACCTGATTAACTAACAAGTTTTTGTATATCATTGAACTCGTCTTGAATTATAGTTTATTTTGAAAAAGAAAATTTCAAAATTTCAAAATTTTTGTCTTTTAATTTGTTTGACCTTTTATTTTTTGACCTAGCTTGACCTTCTCGCAGTTGAAATTGCCCTTTTAGACACCTCAAAAATTTTTCTTCATAAAATATCTTTCGATAGCAAAAATAAAAAATGTGTTCTCGCTATAAGTTCCAAATATTTAGCACCTAAGGTAGGTATGCAGACGGTTTTTGATCACTGCGGTAGTACAGTCTTATGTTTAACGCCGCAAACAAAGCAATTGCTTTTGTAATCGGTTGCTTGCAATCATATGGCATTGTCTTTACGAAATTTTCATCGTGCAAGTGTCAAAATATATGAGAATTAACACGCGCCCACACAAGGGGGTGGGCAATCGGCCTCTTCAGGTTTCCACAGGTAGTAAAAAAACACCTTCGCACAGCGCCACCGTACTTCATATACCTCTAACACGAAATTTTTGCAGCTTCTGGCAAAATTTTAGGTCTGGGTCATACCAGGTCAGACCGCCAACCCAGGTCAAGAGACCTAACCTCGAAAAAACCTTTGGGAGGTGCATCAATAATATCAAATTTAGCCTATCGTGGTTAGAATCACATCACATAGGTAGATCGTCTAGCAAGATAATTTTTCGTAGCAGGATTTCTATATCAATAATCGGGAGCAGGGCAAATGATCTTTCGATTAGAAATGCATGGGGAAATGGGTAAATTTTTATAACGTGCGGGAATTGAGATTTGTCAAGAATTGCGATGGAGGTTTTATTTTTACGTTCCCGTGTCTGACTTGCCACTGCAGTTTGATCGATATTCTTTTTAGCATACAGACCTAAGCCAGACTCCAGGTCAAAGCAGGTTTACTTTGAAATTCGACTAGACAAGATTATAAGATATATAATCCGATCGGGCTCGACAAGAGCATTCCAATTGTGCTAAACATTTTTTTACGGCTCTCCTCTGTCAGCCATCTTGCCACAAAATTTAGGTTTCCACTTAGTTCCTGTAAGAAATACTGTGACCCCGAGCAGCCTCAAAGGTGACACGACCAAACGATTGTATGTAACATATTCGGTAGTGATTACATCTGGCTATTTAGCGGCATCACTCCCAGTGCACTGTGTCATTATTCATCTGGGATTCTCGGATCCGTGTCAGCTATGAAATGATCACATTGTAAAAATATCATGAGGCAACCTGTTCAAGTGACCAAGTCGAATGCGTTACAATTTCAGGACATTTTTTCGAATATATGAGCAGATTCAAATTACTTTTTGTGAATGAAAGCCTTTCAGACACGTTTGTTTACATTGCATGAATCCTCTCAAACGTATGCTGTGCTGCACTGGGTCACCTTGCATCGATACTATTTTCCATCTCCGGGAACGATGTAATTGTGTGAGTTAGTGGTGCTCATAAGATAAGTTATAATTGTTTCAATTATTGATAAAGTCGCGACATCTTTGTAAATTTTCGTTTAAGGCTGAAAGGTCCATTATTAATCAGTTCATTTTCCCTCGTCTCCCTCGAAACAATGAATCCCTTTTTATCACTTTTAATGGCTGCAATTTTATTTTCATAAATATTGACCAAGTTATTGCCAGTTCAGTTTTTTTATAAATTTTGTCCAAGCTGCTCTCAGTTCGATTGTTGGAGCCGGAGTCTCACTAAGTCATCAATGAACTTGTCACGGAGACCCCGACCCCACCACCCGAACGAGCAACTCCCACAATGAAGGGTTGATTTTAGAAGCCAACGTTTAACGTCCTACAAAGCACGGGGACGGCCGCCTTGTTCAGGTCACCCTCTCACCAGTCAGTTGCCAGCCGACCTGTTCGTCGGGTAGACTATTGAGCGCCGGATCATCTCAGGGGAACCGATCCCAAGCCTGGACATGCACTGCCACTGCATGCTTCTGAGCCGCGGGCCGGAGCCCAACGCTCTGCCAACTGAGCTACCGGGGCGGCAAGGAGGCGGTTTTAGGAGTAGGTGTCTCACTAGAGTCATCAAAGGGACTTTTGACGGAGACCCCGACCCCACCACCCAAACGAGCAACTCCCACGATAAAGTGTTAATCAAGGAAACAAAGTTGAAAGTCCCACAAGGCATAACGAAGACCGTCTACCTCAGGTCACTCCCTCACCAGTCAGTTGCCAGCTGGCCTTCAACATTTACGGTACCTACCACCTCCCAGTTGACCTAAATTATTTTTCCAGAAGCTGCAAAATGTTGTGTTAGAGGTAGATGGAGTACGGTGGCGCTGCGCGAAGGTGTTTTGTTACTACCCGTAGAGACCTGAGGAGGCCGGTTGCCCACCCCCTCGGGTGGGCGCGCGTTAATTGTCATAAATTCTGACACTTGCACGATGAAAATTTCGTAAAGACAAAGCAGTATGATTTCCAGCAACCGATTACAAAAGCAATCGCTATGTTTGCGGCGTTAAACATAAGGCTGTACTACCGCAGTGGTCAAAAAACGTCTACATACCTACCTTGGGTGCTAAATATTTGGAACTTATAGAAAGAACGTATTTTTTATTTTTGCTATCGAAAGATATATTATGAAGAAAAATTTTTGAGGTGTCTAAAAGGGCAATTTCAACTGCGAAAATGTCAAGCTAGGTCAAAAAAGAAAAGGTCAAACAAATTAAAAGTCAAAAATTTTCAAATTTTGAAATTTTCTTTTCTCAAAATAAACTATAATTCAAGACGAGTTCAATGATATACAAAACTTGTTAATCAGGTGATGCGTTTTTGAGTTATGAAGCATCAAAGATGAGTCTACAACGTGACCTCCCGAAAATGCCTCGGGCTATAACTCGGTCACCGTTGGTCGGAGGGGGCTAAGATTCTCACAGGCGTGTTTCTGGCCCAAAACTACCCCGGAGACAAAGTTTCAGATTTTTCTAGACCTGGTGGTGTCAAATTGAAATATTTTTGGTCGTTTTGTCCTGGAATGCCCCAGCTCTCCGTCAGGAGATGTAAATTCTTCAGTGATTTCTCTCGCTTTCATGCTCCAGGCATAAGTTCTGAAGAAAAAAAAAACACGAGCCATCACAGTGTTGTGCTTGGAGGCATGTTATATCACACAGGCTCCGGCCCTGATTGTGGATTATCTCTGCTGTTCAGTAAACCATGTAGAATGAACAGTGCACTGGGAGCGACGCCGCTAAATAACCAGTTTTAATCACTACCGACAATGTTACATACAAGCGTTTGGTCGGGTCATCTTTGAGGTTGCTCGAGGTCAAATTATTCCTTACAGGAACTAAGTGGAAACCTAAATTTTGTGGCAAGATAGCTGACAGAGGAGAGCCGTAAAAAATGTTTAGCACTATTGGAATGCTCTTGTCGAGCCCGATCGGATTATATATCTTATAATCTTTCTAGTCGAATTTCAAAGTAAACCTGCTTTGACCTGGAGTCGGGCTTAGGTCTTTATGCTAAAAAGAATATCGATCAAACTGCAGTGGCATGTCAGACACGGGAACGTAAAAATAAAACCTCCATCGCAATTCTTGACAAATTTCAATTCTCGCACGTTATCAAAATTTACCAATTGCCCCATGCATTTCTAATGGAAACATCGTGACCCTGACCTCGTCCCAGGCTATCGATATAGAAATCCTGCAACGCAAAATTATCTTGCTCGGTGACCTGACTATGTGATGTGAATCTAAGCATGATAGGTTAAATTTGATCTTACTGATGCACCTCCAAAGATTTTCGGGGTTAGGTCTCTTGCCCTGGGTTGTTGGTCTGACCTGGTATGACCCAGACCTCAAATTTTGCCAGAAACTGTAAAAATTTCGAGTTAGAGGTAGATGAAGTACGGTGGCGCTGTGCGGTGTTTTTTACTGCCTGTGGAAACCTGAGGAGGCCAGTTGCCTGCCCCTTCGTGTGGGTGCGTGTTAATTCTCATAAATTCTGACACTTGCACGATGAAAATGTCGTAAAAACAATGCAATATGATTGCAAGCAACCAATTACAAAAGCAATTGCTTTGCTTGCGGTGTTAAACATAAGGCTGTACTACCGCAGTGGTCAAAAACCGTCTGCATACCTACCTTAGGTGCAAAAAATTGGAATTTATAGCAAGGACTCTTTTTTTAATTTTTATTGAAATATATTTTATAAAGCAAAATTTTTGAGGTGTGAAAAAGGGCAATTTCAACTGCGAAAAGGTCAGGCTAGGTAAAAAAAGTAGAGGTGAAACAAATTGAAAGTCCAAATTTTTTGAATTTTGATTTTTTAAAAAATAATTTGTAGTTCAAGACGAGTTCAATGATATACAAAACTTGTTAATCAGGCAATGCGTTTTGGAGTTATGAAGCATCAAAGATGAGTCTACAAGGTGACCTCCCGAAAATGCCTCGGGCTATATCTCGGTCACTGTTGGTCGGAGGGGGCTAAGATTTTCACAGACGTGTTCCTGGCCCAAAACTACCCCGGGGACAAAGTTTCAGATTTTTTTCTAGACATCGTGGTGTCAAGCCTTGGTCGATCTGTCCTGGAATCCCCCAGCTATAGTTAGTGTTGAAAACTGTCTAAAACTTCAGCAGACTCGTCACAAAAAGTAATTAAGTCTTACCCCTGAGGCTCGTTTTGCAGCAGGCAAAAATTACTCTGCACTTAAAATTTGCTTCTTTGTTGGTATTAACACTTTTCCCGGTGAGCCTCCAAGCTACCTTCACCCTGGTGGGGAGTTCTGCCCCTCAGGCCCCTAGGTCCGTGGGTGCGGGGTAGGCGCCGGAAGTGATGCCCCGGTGCCCCGTGCCGGGCGCCTGCCGGCGCGGCAGACCTGTTTAAATCTGTGATCACGTATCTGTGAGTGGAGATTATAACCAAGATGTGAAAGATTCACTTTTTAAGGTAAATATTATTTTGCTACAGATGGGACTTTACTATGCGCTACAGACAGACAGGATTATAGGCTTTGACCGCAGATAAGTGTTATGGGCGCTATATGACCTCGCAGGTTGTCGCCCCTAAACCCAAATAATCAATCAATTCCGGAAGAATGAATCAGGCAAACATTTCGATAGTATTTTAAAACACAGAAGAAATTTAGAATCAGCATGTATTTTGGTTTACCCCTCTTTGAACATGCGATCTGGTTTTGTAAATTCAAAATCTGCGGCATGTTCAGCAATATCAGAAGTTCCCCACTGACGTGTTTTCGTGAAGACTTGAGAAAATTTAAAATACCGAAATGTTTGCCTCATTCTTGCGGAACTGTCTTCTTCATTTGTTATATGTAAAATAATGTATGTATCTTTGTATGTGTTTTTATGTGCTTTTGGTGTTTATACTGATGAAGGTGCTTTGCCATCGAAACATCTTTACACATATGAATATAAAGTAAATTAATAAAAAGTATAAGTCTCTCCATACATCATCTTAAATGTCAAGAACACACCAACAATAAATATATATATATATATATATATATATATATATATATATATATATATATATATATATATGTATATATATAGTGTCTAAATCCTTAATACCAATACCAAAAATATTTTATTATATATGTAATTAGTTAGTATATTCCTTAGTTACGGTTAGATATGTATGATGGGAGCCGATCTGGATGTATGTTTGTTATTCTACCCAGTGAAGGCGTTTTCATTTGTCATGCTACCAAACATTGTCAGCACACTGTCAAACACCATAGCAACACACAGAGGCTGTCTCAACTATGTATGTTATTATATTTGAAACGTGTATGTGGATGAGTGTAAATATGTTCCATCAGTTTGTAATGACGGTATCTGTCTACATGTTGACCTATACATCTGTCACAATATTGATATGGTCCCACTTTAGTGGATCCTAAACCTGAAATAGGAAATTAGTATTCAATTATTGAATGCATTACATGTTTGCAGGGTTGGCTTACATTGCTAGACTTTCTTATTGAGTAAGCAAGCATTATGCTAAAGAAAGGGCCGGTTAATGCTAATTCAACATATTTATATATTGATGCATTGCTTGTGCATGTTCTTTCTAGGTTGTAAATTGTATATTTGTTGATGTAAAATTGATGCATTACTGCATTGCTTGTCCATATTGCTTCTACCTTGAAAATTGTAGATCCTTATATGTTCTGTTGTATATTGGTCTCAATGATATTTCCTAAGTATTAGGTGAGCTTCAGGCTGTCAGAGCGATCTCGTTTTTTTCTTGAAAAGCTTATTTAGGAAACAGGTTTAAAAGTCCCTGAATAAAATGCAATCTAATCCCCCATTATCCACCTATAATTTTGAGGTGCGACAACACTATTTTTTGCTGAAAAGCTGGTGCATTGCCTAAAATTGTGCTTTGGATCAGCATTTGTCAGAAGGTTCAATTGGTTGGCCAAAGTGTATCAGGCTCTCCTAGATACAGGCTTCATGGAGCCACATGTGTGCAATTTCCTCACATCAAAAGTTTCTGGCAACTATGCTGTTGTATGAAGAGGCTAAGCGGGCACACTAAGCGCATATGCGTGTTTAATGCATAGGTTTCTGTTTAGGCTATTATCTCTTGTTAATTTGGCAGCCTCACATCAGCCAGTTGTCTTGGAGGTGGTTGGAACAGCGCCTATGAGTGGAAACTGGCCTGGCGGGTGAATGACGGCACGTTCTGCCGCGGCAGGGACGCCGACGACGCTGTGTACGCGCGCGACGGCTATGACTACGACGGGTACCGGCTGCGGGTGGAGTTTCCGCGCGGCGGTGGACCCGGCATGGGCCGCGGCGGCCCGCCCGGCCGCGGCATGATGGGTCCGCCGGGCCGGGGCCGCGGCCCGCCGGCGCGCCGCTCCCAGTACCGCGTGCTGGTGACCGGCCTGCCACCTACCGGAAGCTGGCAGGACCTCAAGGACCACATGAGAGAGGCCGGCGACGTGTGCTTTGCCGACACGTTCCGCGACGGCACCGGCACCGTCGAGTTCCTGCGCTACGAAGACATGAAGTACGCCGTCAAGAAGCTGGATGACTCGAAATTCCGCTCCCACGAGGTAAGACTGGTGATGCTGTTGGTGTCATTGCTTTTCTTTGTTGATCTGGGTCTGTACCGGGGAACCTTATGTGGGAACATTGTGGTCAGTTTTGTGGGCCTGGTTTTAAACCTAGTGATCTAGCATTTGTTTTACATTGACCACCATCGTATATATCCCCAATAGCCATGAATTATCAAAAGGACAGGTTAGTGTTGCATGACGAGTATTCGTTAGGAAAAGTTAATGATTTTTCATAGTCGTTTTTCTTTGCTCAAGCTCTGCCATATTTCTAAGCAATTTTATGCCAAATTTCCTGAGAGTGACTGACGGGACTATGAATGATCAGTTGTTTCATTATTTTACTGATCTTCTGATTTGTACCCACTTGCCTCTAATTCAAGAAAAGAATGAATGTATGCTTGGAGGTAGTGTCCCACCTTAGGTTTTGAACACTTAATAGGTCTTGAACTGAGATTGCTGTTTTTTTATAGCGTATCGAGAAACCATTATCGGCATATTTCATTTCAGCCAAAACCCTATATTTAAGGGAATTCGGCACCTTGATGCAGGCGCAGGGGGTGACTTTTGGGCAAGTCTGCTGAGTATTCTTATTTGTGGTACCGGCATATGTGAGACCCAAGAACAACTGGGCGCATCAGCATTCCAAACATTTTTATAAGCGCAAAGAGACTCTCGGAATGGTTGGTTTTGTATCTAAACAAATTCATTCATATTTTGTCCGTACCATCCGTTAATCAACCTTGGGGCGAAACGGAGTAGCAAAGTACAGCAGCAGCTGGGAGATCCCCAGTAAAAATTCGGAGCATGACGTCGGCGGCGGGTAAATCGTGATACTTTGTATCATTTGTTTTCTTGAATGTGTTAAGCTTTAAGGCTTTTGCGGCAATCTTTCGAGCATAGCTTCCTTGCTGTGGTTTCTCGGCCTGCTCTATCACACGACTATTTCAGTTTGTCCCATTATGAGTGTGCCGCATTCCCGTTGAGTGCTTGATTCAAATCCTGGAGGAATTCACTTCCATCTGATTGCAACAATCTGATTGGTCAAAATCTTGAGCCCCTCCACTGCCATGCTGGTCACGAGATAAATAGTAAAAATAACGCTGATAACCAAAAGTGAGCTAAATTGTGTTTCGATGATACAAGTTATACCACAAATTTTATATTTTTGTTCTGAGTGATTGAAGGTGGAAACAAGATGTTGCCAGGCTCGCGTTGTCCATAAAAGTATTTCCTGGAATTGCGACAAGGTGGGTCATTCCCGTTAAATTATTAGCGTCTTTATTTGTACGTGAATCTACACAGAAAGATGTTATTCGATGCACTTCCTTAGAAACAATCCACTTCATAAACCTACGTCGCCGGAAAATCACCACCTCCTGCCAAGCGACAGCGGGCCCAGTGGTTCCACACCCGCCCGGTAGATGTCTCTGACGCCGCCGCCGTCCGGCAGGGGGAAGTATCATACGTGCGCGTGAAGGAGGACGGCAGCGGTGGCGGTGGCGGCGGTGGTGGTGGCGGCGGCGGAGGCAGCAGCAGCCGGCGCTCCCGCTCCCGCTCGTACTCGCCTCGCCGCCGCAGTTCGCCCACCTACTCGCCGGTGCGGCGCTCCTACTCTCGCTCTCGCTCCCGCTCCATGTCACGCGGCGAGAGGTACTGAGCGCGCTCAGCCGGCCTCCCATCACCACCGTCTGCGGCGGCGGCGGGTCATACGTCAGACGCCGGACGCCGCCGGGCACTGTGTGACGTCACGGCACGACGTCATTGGCGCCAGGATCGCAGCCGATCCAGGTCTGGAGACGTTGCACCCATGGCAGTGTCGTATGTATGTGTACGCGTTGATTTGTTCGGGAGTTTCTGCCACGGGGAGCGAAGGATACAAAGGGGTTTAGCTCACTGGAATTCGAGCGTTTTGCTAGCGCAACTGTTCGAGAATGCCGAGTAAATTAGCGGTGAATTCGCGGTCAGATGTTGGTAAAGCATTTCCGTGCACTGTTTGTATTTCGGCCAGACCTGTCTTGTTTTGCGGTGATGAGCTGTGTGTCCGCTGTGAGCTGTCACCCCCGCGCCGTCTAACGCTGTTCCCTGTATTTGTTTATAGAATCCAGGATGAAATGGATTGCATTGGTCACCCACGCAGGAGTGGATTTTGGATTCGCACATGCGGGCGCAGGAATGCTGTAACTGTGGATCGCGGAGCTCACACTCGGAATTTCACGGGCATGTTGGGATGGAACACATGGATTTGGATCAAAACTGGATCCACGCTAACGCGGGACGGATCCGTCGCACGGATGCACCGTGGGACTGAAAACAGGACTCACAGGATCTATTCAGGACCAGAGACTGGACCCACACAGGACGGATCGGCCGGTAACGTTTCTCAGTATGCTGCTTTGATTCCTCATTTCTTCTAGCGTAGAGTAAGAACTGTAGCGACAAAGTATTCTTGTTTGCCAGCGTTCAGTTACTGTTTCCCTCACCAGGTCCCGCTTTGGAAGTTGTATACATTCCGTTAGTATCCCGATAAATCTTCTGTCAAATATCCCCCAATGTTTTGCGCACGGCACACATTATCGATACATTCAGTTTTCAACAGTTGTCCTATTTGATTGGCGATTCGGTAACCATGGTAACGTAAACAGCGTCATGGCTCCGCAGGGTTGCGTGCTGTGTGTACTGTCAGACTGCCTGCGGGGGGCTCTGCGTGTGAATGACAGTATGTCGGTGTCTGACGTCCTCTTTCAGCGAAGAAGACAGCGCCGGGCCGCCGCAGCAAAGTAGGCGGACACGCATTTTACTTCTCGTATCTCAATACAAGGCTCAACGCTCGCTCAGGTGTGTTGGTGGGAGGCGGACGCCAGGGGCGCTGGTGACGTTACCGGCTTGAGAGGCGAGGAACTACGGCAGCTGGCCGGATGACGGATCGTGTTTGATATAATCGTTTCATTGGTTTAGTTGCAGCCACCAAATGAATTTTGAACGTTCTTGGGGCCTGGCACCAGTCCATCTGGGGGAACACTGGTTTCCTGCATTCAAATCCAGGTGACTACACTACTTGGCAATGGAAAGAGAGCGAAATTTCCACAGAAAATGGCAATGGTGGAAACTGCCACAGTGAAATTGCGCAGAATCTTTACAGAAGGCATACTAAACATCGGTTTTTAAGATCCTCGCAAAAACGCGAAGTTGGAATAGGCTGATTCTTTCTCCTTTCACGCGCTTTCCCTCGAATTATGTTAGCAACAAAAATATGGTTTTTGAATCAAATAGTAATTCAGGTCTTATCCAGGTTTCTTCGGGAGTTTCATTCGAAATTATGAGCCAAATGTGTCTCGCATTTCTTAGCTGGTGGAAGGAAAAATTGCGTCAAAGTTGTAGAGTGACAAGTAGAACATTAGAAGAGCAGACGGTATAGCAGGGGCTTGATACTGTAGGTAAATGACAAGGAATACAGAACAAGAGTAGAATATTCATGGAACTACCAAGTTCATCGCAAATCGTGACCTTTAAACAGGCAATTTTCAAATGTTCTCGCAGCGTCAATCTCGAAGGGAAGACCATGTGGTCCACAGCGAGACTCACTCCTGAGCGGCAGATGCCACCCAGATCAAGTTCAGATGTGTCGACGGGGTCAACCCTTTAAATTGTTGCCAGATGTTGAGTCAGAAACTACCAACAGGCATTGAAAAAGTACCAAAGACAAATGGCGTAAAGAAATGTAACATGAGCTATTCTTAGCTAGTACCTGATGATGACAAGTATGGCTCACTTGTTCCATTATTTTGCGTCATCTAGCTTGAGTAATTTTTGAACAAACACCTGACACCAAAAGCCCTCGGATTTTCCCCAAGAGGTTCTGGACCAGACCTACTGTTTATTAACACGCGCATCGACGGGGTATGAGCCACCTTCGCTTTGACTGGGCGGGGCGGGTACCCCCAAGATCTCGAGAACCATGCCAGAACGCGAAAAGGTAAACGGCGTTGGGTAGCCCATCCACTTCTTTATCGGAAATATTTTCATCATTTTTTTGCAGGTCACATGTATGGTCACTAGAGGTCAAAACATGCCATCATAGGGATAACATGTAAATCAAGGTTGTCGGTCCTTTCATCTGAACAAGTGAAGATAAAGCAAAACAACTTGGACCATTGGAATCATCGCAGCAAGCCGAATCGAATGATATATAAAATCACCTTGCTAGGTCAAATTAAGGATTTGACCTGACCTGAGGTCAAGGCCAAATTAAATTAGTTTTTTATTGGAAATGAAATGGTGTTTCAATCGGATAAGTTAACCCTGTTCTGACTTATCCTATCTGAAACTTTTTTGAGGTCGGGCCACTTGACCTGTACTGGAGACCTGACCCGAGATGACCTTACCTTGAGATTTTTACACAAGTGCAAAAATGATCAGATAAAAGGTACAACAAGTACGGCGGCGCTGCGCGCCGCCGTTTTTATTCCGTCTCCAAAAACCCGTGGGGGGATACCCGTCCCCCCCGTCAATGCGCGTGTTAGGAACTTTGCGACTCGAATTGCGTTCAGTTGGCGTATCAGTTTTCCTGTCAGTTGATCGCATGTCAACACACCAACAGCTCACTATCATTACTATCATCACCGGGACTTAACGGCGCGGCTACAGCCAAGGTCGTCTTGCTCCCGGCACAATTTTCTTTGCACGATTTCTTTGTTCACTGCAGGAGGCCGTGAAACTTGGACCCACGCCGCGGGCCAAATTCTAATCATGATCCAATGGTTCTTTGTATCTTCATTTATATCACCAACAGGTCGCACGATACCCAATTACAGGTGAAGTCAACAGAGATAAAACGATGGGCTACACAGAAGTACCGCAACTCAGTGGACATTATCCAAAAACTGGCTCTGTTGCCGTAGATGATGACACATTTGTATTCAATCGGCCTAAAGGGCCATAGAATCGGTTCGGTCATCTGCCTCATTGGGGATGGTCCAGGCCCTTTTGCGAAAATCCGAGAGCTTTTGGTGCTAGACATTTTCTTCAGAAAATACCTACTAGCCTTGAAAAATACCCAAGATAAATGACGTAAAAAGATGTAACTAATACGCTATCATTGCTTTGTTCCTGGTTAATACAGTTATGACTCACGTGTTTCATTCCTTGTCTTGGGTAATTTTTGACAAAGCACCTGGCACCAAAAGCTCTCAGATTTTCGCAAGAGGTCCTGGACCAAGGCCCTAGAAAGAGAGCCTGGACCATCCCCAAAGTCATGGCAATTGGGGGCAGGGCTCCCCTTCCGGAGTGGTAGGGGTGGCGGACGTTGCGAGGAATTTTATCAGAGGTGTAATTTGCCATCTCGGGGGTGCCCAAGCACCCCCAATCATAATTTGAGCACCCTAAAATACGTGTCGCCCCACCGTATTGCTGCCCTGACCATGCCGTCCCCCGTCCTACTGCCATGGCGCTGATTCATGCCGCCCCGATTCATAACTACCGTATTGATTCATGCCGCCGCGACTTATCACTACCGTAGTGAATCATGCCGCCCCCGGTTTACCCCTGCCAGCCTAACTGGTGCCGTACCTGGTTATCAGTGTCACCCCGGCTCATCACTACCAATTCCAGTTTATCACTTCCAACTTGATTCAGACCAGTCGTGGCTCATATCGGCTTATAGCACTACCACACCTACTGGCGGCGGAACTGGGGTGGGGGCACCGGGGTACGGTACCCCTTAAATAAAATTTTAGCACTAACCCTAAGGCGTTGGCAGGAGAGAAATGGGTTGAAAAGTCAATGATGCCCTTCCCTTATAATCATGCTCCTCGCCGCAGCACTGCGAAACCTATCAAAGTTTGAAACCAATATGGATAAAATGAATGAATAATATGACTAGTCTGACTCAGGGCTGGAAGTTGGATCTCCGCAATCCTACCAAATTTCCCGTCGTTTGTATCGCAGGCTATCCCAGTATCAATCAGCCCCCGGAAAATCATGGCACACTGTTATGGAGAACCCTGTCACACAAAGGCATAGATGATTTCACCGGTATTCAGCAAGAAACCTATTCGTCGACCAGAATTCGCAGCATGATCGACAATGTGACAGTTTAGCCCAGTAAATTTAGTAAGTTCTCGGAAAGCCTTCTAAAGGTAGGGTTCCATAAATCGCAGTGTCGTGGGAGTGAGCGAGCAGGGTCTATGATCTGGTTTATCATCTTTTGGGTCCAAGGTCACTCCCATGACACTCAATGAATTTGTAATACAACAATTTTATTGGCGCCCTCATGTTTAGTTGGTGATACCAGTCAAAGAATGCAAGCGGAATAAACATCCGACATTATCAGGTCTGTGGCTTTTGCACGGGCGAATCACTGGGACAGTTATCAGGAACCTTACTCACAATCGAATGGCCTGTGTAAATTGATGACTTGAAATGAAAATTAATATTAGCCATGTCATATAACATGAAACAAATAATTGAAGTTTACATATTCCATCAAGGGATATTACCACAGCTGTCATTCTTGCAGAGAAGTTCGGCAGTCCACGATAAGCGCGGCACCTGCCCGATTATTCTACAATGGAACTGCTATTACCATCCTCAAACTCTGACAGAATGTGAGGGAGCTCTGGAAGTCAGCCGATGCACTGTACACAATGGCATGACAGAGCCCGGCTATTCCGGAGCTCTGCGCTACTGCAGGTACTTGGCACCACGGGAGGTGAGTACTGAAGCCTGACCTTGTCGGCGACCCCGGGTCACTCACGACTGCAAACCTAGCTGGAGCACTGGACTCCGGTAAAACCGCCCACTGAGCCGGCGCACCAGTGCCGGACCTCGCACGGTTCGGCAGCGGACCAGTAGCCAAGTAAGAGATCAGCGTAATCACAGTTCCACCGCCATCAGTTGTGACACATGCAAAGCACACCCAATTGTAAACTACATGCGACCTTCGGTCACTGGCTACATCCGCGCAGTGTTACTGGCTCCATCCCTGCAGCGTCGCTGACTGCACGCACGGGAGCAGATGAGTCACTGGCTCCAATAGTTCGGGAGCGCAGTGTCACTGGCTCCTCTCGTACATGAGGTCAGTGGCACTGACTCCACTCGCACATTGGGTCAGTGGCACTGACTCCTTGTACATGATCGCAGTGTCACTGGCTCTATTCGTACATGAGGTCAGTGGCACTGACTCCACTCGCACATTGGGTCAGTGGCACTGACTCCTCGTACATGATCGCAGTGTCACTGGCTCTATTCGTACATGAGGTCAGTGGCACTGACGCCACTCGCACATTGGGTCAGTGGCACTGACTCCTCGTACATGATCGCAGTGTCACTGGCTCCATTCGTACATGAGGTCAGTGGCACTGACTCCTCTAATACATGAGAGAGGTCCATTCTTACAAGAGAGCAGTGTCACTGGCTCCACTCGTACAGCAGCGCGGTGTGCTGGTGGCAGCGGCGCGGCAGTGTGCGGCCGCAGCGGCACGCCGCCAGGAAGGCGGCTCCGCAGCACAGCGAGCCCTGCAGCTGCAGCAGACTGATCCGGCGCAGGTGCGGCGCCACCGCGTCCGTGAAGCCCTGCTGCAGCAGCGGCCACGAGCCGAACACCGCGCCCGTGGCCACCACCTGGAGACCCAGCTCCGACTCCAGTGCCGCCTGCCGGCACACGCCAGCCCGGCGCTGCTGTGACACCGCAGGTACGGCGGAGCAAGTCAGAAATCACCACGCTTCCGGTCAGTCGGAACAGTGATTGAAACATGGCTGCACGCCTGGTCGCAACCGTGAGATTTCCGATCCTCCAGAAAGAGTAGTTCATACACTTTTGCCACCACCCCCCTAGACATATTTTATTGCAGTTTATCTCAGGAGAACCGAAGGGACGTACCAGGTATTTATGACCTGGGTTTTCCCACGCCCCACTACAGTGGAATTTCGTCTGAGGATAGGAGAACGAAGTAGGTCAGGTGAGAGAGCCAAATGTTGCCTCTGCCTCGACTGATCCCGCGACCCTTCAGAGCCCACTCGTGACACCGCAGCGGGCAATGTCATGGCACCGAACCCAACGCGCGCGCTCTGCGATAACCCGGAACGTGCCAAAGCCTATTGATACAATTGTCTGCTGCCCCTGTAAGCCTCGAAATCGGGAGCAGTACAGTTGACGGCATTTGCCTGCGGTGTTGCGGCATTTGCTTCGGCTTCAGTCAGCCTCTCGTATCAGCGAGATAACACTGGTCAACAAAATTCAACTTTTGTCATGGATCCAATGCATAATAGTCCGTTTCTGGGGTAATTTGTGGCGCTGAGCACGAATCTGGTAGCAGAAATACCATATCAGATCAGAATTTTGAGATACAGTATGTATTTGTGTTGTCCTTGTGCAAGCCTACTTGGCACCAGTGACATTGACAGAGCAAAACCCAAGAGGTATAGGAAAATTAAGGTTTGCGTGTTTGTGGAGGTAAAGGTGTTCTACCCTAAACCCGATTTTCATAGACATGGGTCAATATATTCAAGGTAAAACGAGGCCATATAGGTCAAATTCTGTATGTGCAGGGTAGCCATTGGAAAAAGCCGTGATTATGCGATGAGAAGCCGGATATGGAGAGAAAGCGACCCAAAGTAACGGCAGAAAGGTCTGAGGCAATGTTCTCTAAAAATTTGAGGGCAAGGTAGTTCAAGGTCATTGACCTTTGACGTTAACATATTGCATTTTGTCTATAACGTGTACTGCAAATAGCACTATGGCAACCGTAGGGCGGGAAATAAGGTTTGACCTTGACCCATGACATTTGTCTTGAACCTGCAACCTTGAGCTCAAGATTGAGTGACCTAGCGTATGACGTCAGCATGATATACGTCATATTAGGCGGCGTCATCCGACGAAAGGCACTAGGGTCAATGACCTTAAAATGGTGGTATGACCTTGACCTGTGACTTTTTACTTAGACTCGACTTTCAAGGGAGGTGACTGCGACATTAAATCCTCGTCATATAATGTTGCGACGTCACCTCTCGGTCTACAATTCCGGCGAGCTTGTGCGACCGAGCGCAAGCATTGTTCAATGTACAATAGGGTGCCCCATTTCGTATCGACTTTTGAAAATTGTAGGTGGGTATGTCTAATCCCGTGCATTCGGACCTGCTGAGTTCAATGACATCAAAATTTTTGAAATCCGAAAACTTTTAAGGGTCGCGAATTTGATTTGAAATTTGGAGTTTTTCTTAAAATGGCCGATTTTTCAGCTATTTACGCTTCTATCATTGCTCATAATTGGTCTAGAGTAACGAAATAAAGAACATCGTTCTTTTTGTAACCAGAGCTATCATTTGATCCCCAATTTGATACTTTTTTAGCACTTGGTCAGATTAGGGGTTCGGTATTTGTTCCAAATGGGTAAAAAATTGCGATTTCCGGCGAGGATCAATCTTTTAACCGTACTTGATACGAACACATCACAAAAGTGAATGTGGTTTACTTTTTCATCATCTAGATATCAGAACTAACCGTTATCATTTTCGTGCCATGCAAAATTGCTCATTTAATCAAGTTACCACATTTGTGACCAAATTGTGGTCTGAGGTACACCACACCGTGCGTCAGAAATCAGTCTTACATACATGTTATGTCGGGTCCGTTTTGAGTCTACCGGAGATTAAGTGTGCTCAAGCGAAGTCTGTCGATGTCAAACATGAGTAAATATGAAAAGACAAAACTGGTTTAAAGACTAAATATCCAGTGCGAAATCATCTCACGACCCGCGTACCTAGGCTACCGCCCAAACAGGTCCCGCAGGGAGCCGAGTGATCTTGGGCAACGAGACTATTCGCGCGGGTGCTACGACGGGACTGTACGCACAGGCTTTACGACTAGGTCTAAGCACGGGTGCTAACACAACTTATTCAACTGTAATTCTAGCCTAATAAAGTAGACGGGTTTACGTGTTCAAAGGTCCCCACATGGAGGGCCAGTGGTCCGATGCCACGAACCGCTATCATCAGGCCGCCAATCATGGTTGGTGTTTCAGCTCCAAGGGTGTCGGAACTTGAAAGGCTTGAGATTCACAGGTCCTTTCTACGTCTATTCTACAGTTTCATGAGGTCAGACTTTCCAAAGCTCTGCATATTTTTATTATTTTATTCAAGAGCCTGCAGAACACCCTGCAGCAGCTTACTATCTTTTGCGAATCCTGCATAATCCTGCAATAAATTTACGCCTCATTCTGCAACATCGTTCGCGACCTTAAGTGAAGCGAGGAATGCCTGAAACTTCCAAAAATCCTCATTGAAACACCGCTGTTTTACTGATCTCTGAAGTCACTCAGTTCCTGATACCTTCAGCCTGTGGAACACGAGCCACAACCGTTCGGCGCCTAGATCCACTAGTCACGTGGACTCGTCTATCACAAGCCCATCATCCTCATCATCCGTCGGATACTAGTCGCACAGTCTGGCTACCATCTCCTTGTTTTCTAGATCAGTCACTTTTCTGTTGCGCACTGGCATAATGGCTGTCTGTGATTTCACATACCATAGGTGCCGTTTTAGGATGCACAACGCTGCCTCAGCCACCGTACCATAGTGGATGAGACCCTACTAAAGCTGGAGATCGTTACCTGCGCATCCGCTGCCACAGAGGCCATCAGCCATGCCGTTTTGTACATAACTCAGATGAATATGGCAGCTTTTTCCAGCTTCTGACACATAGATTCACTCAGTCTGAGTTGTTGGCTGTACAGGAACATTGTTCCCCAGTATCCGACGTATGATTATTAGCATGATGGGGATGTGATAGACGAGTCCACGCGGCTAGTGGATCTAGGCAATGGACGGTCGTCGTTCGTGTTCCACCAGCGGAAGGTATCCCAACTCCAGTAAAACGGTGGGGTTTCGATGAGGATTTGTGGAGGTTTCAGGCGTTCCCCGCTTCATTTAAGGTCGCGAACGATGTTGCAGAACGAGGCGTGAGTTTAATACAGGATTATGCAGGGTTCTCAGAAGATGAGAAGCTGCTGCAGGGTGTTCTGCAGGCTTTTGAATAAAATAAAAATATGCAGAGCTTTGGAAAGTCTGACCTCATGTAAATTTAGAATAGAAGTAGAAGGGACCTGTGATTCTAAAGCCTTTCAAGTTTCGACACATTTAGCAGCTGGAACACCAACCATTATTAGCGGCCGATGACAGCGGTTCGTGGCATCGGACCACTGGCCCTCCATGTAGGTGACCTCTGAACACGTAAACCCGTCTACTTTATTAGCCAAAAATTACAATTGAATAAGTTGTGTTAGCACCCGTGCGTAAATCTAGTCGTAAAACTGTGCGTACAGTCCCGTCGTAGCACCCGCGCGTATAGTCTCGTTGCCAGGATCACTCGGCTCCCTGTGGGGGCCTGTTTGGGCGCTAGCCTAGGTGCGTGGGTCGTGAGATGATCTTGTACTGGATATTTAGTCTTTAAACCAGTTTTATGTCTTTTCATATTTACTCATGCTAGACATCCACAGACTTCGCTTCAGCACCCTCAATCTCCGGTAGAATCAAAACGGACCCGACACAACATGTATGTAGGCCTGATTTCTGACGCACGGTGTGGTGTACCTCAGACCGAAATTTGGTCAAAAATGTTGTGGTAACTTGATTAATTGAGCAATTGTTCATGGCACGAAAATGATAACGGTTAGTTCGGATATCTAGATGATGAAAAAGTAAACCACATTCACTTTTGTGATGTCTTCGTGTCAAGTACGGTTAGAAGATTGATCCTCGCCGAAAATCGCAATTTTTGAACCATCTGGAACAATTACCGAACCCCTAATCTGACCAATTGCTAAAAAGGTATCAAATTGGGGATCAAATGATAGCTCTGGTGACAACAAAAACGATGTTCTTTGTTTCGTTACTTTAAACCAAATCTGAGCAAAGATAGAAGCGTAAATAGCTGAAAAATCGGACATTTTAAGAAAAACTCCAAATTTCAAATCAAATTCGCGACCCCTAGAATTTTTGGGATTTGAAAATTTTGGTTTCATTGAACTCAGCAGGTCCGAAGGCACGGGATTAGACATACCCACCTACAATTTTCAAAAGTCGGTACAAAATGGGGCACCCTAATGTACAATGTTCATGCACTTGAATGCGAGGTAGTCTTCCGTAGCAATAAATTCACATGTATATTGATCAGCTGCGTTGTCTGGGTGCAGATAATCTGGATTCTCGACATCCTTGATCCATATTTTTCCACAAAAGGCTAGGCTGATGACAGTGTGTGTGGAAACTGTAGGGGCCATACACCAGGTATGCTCTGGGGAAGAAACCAGGTCCGATGGCAAAAAACGGTTACTAAATTTGAAATCAGCGGTATCGAGATAGGTAAAAACAGGTGCTCGCGTTCCGGATCCATTTTGGCTGTTGACCAGTGTAATCGGTCACAAGTGGGTGGGACCACACAGCAATATTTGCACACCCATATTACACCGAAGCCCATGGACAATCAGTGTGAACTCTGCCCATGCTTCCCGCTATGTAAACTTCAACCCACGCGATGGATCATGCAGCGACTGCATGATCCATCGCACCCTAGTGGTACACGCCAGACAGTGTCTCTATTGCTTCGATATCGATACGCCAGGAGTTCTACTTCATTATACCGTGGCGAACGCAATTGTACTGCGACAATTGGACTTCGCTATTAAAACGTTAGCATCCGTATTTTGCAGGTACAATTGTCATACCGGAAAAATAATGTAAAATGTTAAACAGAATCCTGCGATTTCGATTAAAATCATGATTGAGAATAGTCAGGCTAAACTTATCAGCATCACAAACGGCTATTTGTCGAATTCTTTAGAGGCTGTTCACTAGGGTGTATGGTTCACTCAAGCTTGCACAGACGAGCAAGTGGTACCTTGGGACACCCTACTTCTTTTCGGAGGCCACTCAATTATTATTAAAATATGTTCACGGTACCGGTAAAAGGCTGGAACCTGCTCTTCATCTCAACGTTTTCAAAAGCTATTTATT
The DNA here is from genome assembly GCA_034440635.1 of Lepas anatifera. Classification (NCBI taxonomy): domain Eukaryota; kingdom Metazoa; phylum Arthropoda; class Thecostraca; family Lepadidae; genus Lepas; species Lepas anatifera. The sequence goes on from JAOTON010002048.1 coordinate 874,632, forward strand.
TAAAGTTTTAAAGTACTTGTTTTTGTAATAAAAATGTCTATTCTCCTGTATTTGTATTTGAATTCATTCAACATAGTCTATAAAAACTACAAAATGGATCAGTTTGCCCTAAAAATGGAGCATAAAATAATTACTCCAGTCTTCAATCGTTTCGTACCCCGGGTCTTCAGTAGCTTTCTACAAAATTCCCAGGATGTCGAAACTTTTGCGTCAGATACGTACCGTGACCCAGGTATGAGAATTCATGGGCTTCTGATTGGTCAATTGTGATTTGTTAAAAATTCTACCTTTCTATTTCAAAAGAGTATTGGAATATTGTTTTATCAAGTAATTTTTTCTGTAATAGTTCGAGGTTCTACACCACTGTTTAGGGCAGATATAAGCTAGTTCTTAGAGAAATTGATGGTCATAGCCCAGGCTATGTCATTTCATCGATAGTGAGAATTCTCGATAAGTCGTCTAGAAATATTGACTTTGAGAGCGTTTTTAAGGCATTTGCAGGCCGAATTCGCAAAAATTATAGTAGGACTTCTCAAAAAACTTTGTGTGACCTTTTGACTTAGACAATAAAATTTTTGGCGTATCTCCCTGCAAGAGCGAATACTTCAATGTTACGCAGTCACCCAGTGTCCACCGCGACCATGCAGCCGCCCGTACCACCCGGGCACTAGTTCAGCGGCGTTTCTGCGTGATTGTCCATGTTGACCGCCGTTATTGTCGAGAGGGGTAGGGTGTCTAACAATTTCTAACGATTGCTGTCGAAGGAGGAGGGGTCAGCCATTTTCTAATAATTTTTGACAAAGGAGGAGGGGTTCCGAAGATCCTCCAATTTGGCTGACGTGATATGTGAACAGCCCCTTATTACAGATATAAGGGAGTGGGTGGTAGGGCGGACATAGTTGTGTTTGAGACTGTGTGTCTCACTCGCTTTTCATATGACGGTGATGACATTTTGCTTTAAGCTTCAGTAAACATTTATGTGTCCATGCGCTTAAACATACTAGGATCCCTGCATATTTCTAGGAGCAGTAACGCTTACTCCAGAATGCTGCAAAAGCCCGTCTTACCCCAACAGGCGGGGTAAGACGGGATTTTGAAAATAATTTATCGCATGCTAAGATTTTTGACAAAAACCTTACCATCTTGAGCAAAAATGAGTTCTGGAACACTTTGCAATGCATTATTTCGATAAAATAGCTCGCAGAAAATTATTTTGTTGAATTTACATAAAATTATAATTTATTCATTGGAATCTAACTATCAATAATTTATGGCTCCTAAGCTGGTTTGCAGCACACTCAGAGACTGATTCCTTTCAATCATGTAAAAACAGCAGCGGTAAAGATTCTAATTTGTATGGTGTAATAATATTTCACTCCGTGCCCGTCTTGCCCCATGTCCATATGTGAGACAATTGCATTCTTGGCGATCACCATGCACGGGTAATATAAAACTTCAATCACCTAATGCGTGTTTGCGTCCTCCCCGAGACATATTTTGCATATTTGGCCTTAAAAAATAGGACCAAAAACTGTCAGAACCTTACAATCAAAACTACAGAACAATGGTAGGGTGAATCATCAATTTTGTTGTTCTAAAATTTTGACCAAACAACAAAGGTTAGGAATTCGTGTTTTTGGTTCATGATAAGTTACCCCAAGACGCACTAATGCAAGTAATAGGACATTTATACCACTGCTGGTTTGGTCCACAGAGTCTGTGCCCGTCTTACCTACCATGCCCGTCTTACCACCCTCTCCCCTATTACCCATATTACCCAGTCCATATTACAATTTCCAGAGTCAAATATGGCAGGATCATTCAGGGATCTAAATAATCCAGTTGAAACCGTGTAATCCGAATCCGAGACATGAGAGTGTAAGATTGTTCGCATCCCGCTTCCAAACGACGCGGCACGCCCTACGTGCGAATTGTGAAGCCAGGCAAGCATGCTAGAAAATAAATTCACGGGCTCGGGAACGACTCGTCTATGAGGCGCTCTGCCGTAATTTACTGGCCAGGGACAGTGGAACTCAATGGAACAGCACACTGATAAAAATATATCCCCTAAACTCACCGACAAGCCCTAATTCATCTGAAGTAGGAAACCCTTCGGACAAAGTAAGGGGACGAGGGCGGGGTTTGAGGGGGCGGAAACAGTCCAAGGGCATGGCCACGCCCATGCCCAAGGATGAGCCAAGCATTGCCAGAAAACCTTCAGAATTGTTCCCTTTTGTGCCAGTCGTGCATATCATCGTTAAAAAGACAACAAGCAAACGAGCAAACAAACGGGTTACAAATCCCCATTTTGGATGGCACACTTGCGAAATACAAAAAACAATCACCATTTTTGGGGCCTATTGACGCACCACATACGGTGTCACCAATATTACCCTATTGGAATGGTTTCCGGCGAGTCAAATCACTCCATGCACAGGAGGTCTGCCAAGCCTTGAACCCGTGTCAGCCGCGTGGGAAGCTAGTTGATCCAACAACTTATTTGGAATTCATTAGCAACATTAGCTCACAAATGTACAGCATCACCAAAATATTTTCAGTTCAAACAAATTTAAAGTTTAGCTGCTTTCAACTCAGCCGTATCTCCCAGCATTCAATCCACCAATGCTTTCAAATCTGGATAAAAGCTCACAATTAACACACATCTGAGAGCAGAGATTAGCACGGTTTCAGTGGCCCTTCAGTCGGGTACCTTGTCCACGTGGGGCAGGAGCGCCACCACGAAGCGTCCGAGCCAGCCGCCCGCCTCCCTGAACATCAGCTGGCAGAGCGGGTCGCCGGCGCGGCCGGCCTCGGCCAGGTGCTGACACAGCGCCGCGAACCTGTGCTTCTGGAAGTCGGCGTAGGCGTGCCTCAGAAGGCCGAACCTGCCCGGGTCGGCCACTGAAGTCAGACACAGGCGACGTGGCAGGTACTCGCCGGTTCCAACAAACCCACCCGAGGCTTCTGTATAGAAAGGGCGTGTCCCAGAAATCGAGACATTCTGGGAATCTATTTATTATCTCCACCACCCTTTTCTACGAAGACTAGAAATGCAGGCCATAAAATATACTCAGGTAAAAGGCCATCTCTCTCGCTCTCGCTCCCGCTCTCTCTTTTTTTTTTTTTTTTCTCTCTCTCTCTCTCTCTCTCTCTCTCTCTCTCTCTCTCTCTCTCTCTCTCTCTCTCTCTCTCTCTCTCTCTCTCTCTCTCTCTCTCTCTCTCTCTCTCTCTCTCTCTCTCTCTCTCTCTCCTCGCCTGTCCTTGACGTTGAAGCAGTGGCGGATGCAGCGACGGACCACCTCCGTGTTGTGCGGCGGAGTCCTCAAGTTGTCGTCCTCGTCCAACACCCACTTGATGGCCGCGTGTGCGATGAACCACGCTGCCCAGCCGCACGGTTACCGTCAAAAACATGACTTACGAGATACCAACCACTTACTTATGCACGGAAGAGTTTCGGGCACAACAGACAAAAGTTTAGGAAGCCAACCTCCCCCATTTGCACGAATGATTATGTTTATTTCTGCTCTGCCATTCACTTGACAGTGTGAGGGGAGGGTGCAAGTAAATAAAAATGCGCCCTCCCCTGGGCGCACTTAACCTTATGTTTTGACAAATGCGCCCTTTGCATAGTTTCACTAAATCGGAGTTCATTCCTAAAATAGAGAATGCTCAGGTCAGCAGATCTTTCTAAATGGCAAAAATGTTAAGAGCTTGTAATTTTAGTATAATAATCTTCAACAATAAGGTCAACTGGGAGAAATTCGTTTCCTGAGCGATTTCCCTTAAAAGGAGGGAGGGGGGGCATACACTAAAAGCTTTTACTCATGCATTAACGTCGACATTTTATTAGTTTTCCAGCTTTCTTAGCGAACCATGGAAATCGATCACGCTGCTATTGCCGAAAATGATTCGATCATATCCGGATGACGTTCGAAATATATTCATGGTCAAGCGCCCATCATCACATTTGACTAAAATTTATGGATACGGATATAGCAGGTTTCACGAAAATCCAGTTGCGTGGTATTTTTGGGTTGACCCTACGTAAAAGGCTGTGATTTCTAGCATTGTTCCAATTTACTTTTCTGTGTTGTTACCTTCGAAACAACCCCTACCTTGGAGGGTGCTCGAAACGAAGAAACAAAGTTGCATACGAGTGAAAAATTCTGCTAAATGAAACATCAGTGTTCTCCTCACGAAACAACACACAATCGTTCTGGACGACGGCAACAAGTTTCAGAAAAAATCACGCACGCTTCCGTTGCAAACAGCCAACACCGATCACAAATAATCTGCTGCAAACATACAATATCCCTGCAGTTACTTCCCACCAAAGCACCCCTTCCTCCCACTGTGCACCCCGTGTGTCCGGTTAGCTTCTAACCTCCACCCTCGTCACCGAACAGGTGCCCCCAGCCGCCGCAGCGGTGGGTGGTGCCGTCCTGCTTCATAAGGAGGCTGTTGGAGCCGGTGCCGGCGATCAGACACATCCCTCCTGCAAACCACACCGGGGATCAGACACATTCCTCCTGAGAACCACACCGGTGATCAGACACATCCCTCCGGCGAACCACACCGGCGAGCAGACACATCCCTCCTGCGAACCACACCGGCGAACAGATACATCCCCGCGAAATACATTGGGGATCCGGGACATTCTCTCTGAATGATCCCCAGTTCGTCGGCCATGAATGGTATGTCGCATATATCTGCCTCGGTCACCAATGCCTCCGTTCTTGTATCAGCAGGGCAGCCAGTGACGATTCTAAGAAAAAAACGTCTAACTGATGGGCAAAATGCCTTTAATCGGAGGCTTTACATTGGATTTTCTTCTGAATAGAAGAGTAACGCACCCCCCTCGCCACTGCCCACTTTTGCTGGTCATGGGTGTTGTCCCAGTATTAACTTCTGCAATGCCAGGGACTACTTTGATTCTTCGCGAACCCAATGTTTTCCCGCCATTGACATTTTCTTAAAAGGAACACGGCAAAGGGAGGCCTTATTTCGAATAATTGTACTTGTATCTATACATATATTTGGAACACACACACGTGCATACCCACGGGTTAAAAACGAGCACATGAGGTGAAAATAAGCGCAGATGAGGTTTAAAACCGCACATGGTACAATCAATGCTGCACGGTCCCGCCGGTCAGGGACCGCACGCAGGCGCAGGAAAATCAGCATGAAGCAAGCGGCAGGCAAGATATGATGGTCATACACAGGACAGCTCCCAAAAGGTGGCCGCAGGACGACGTCAGTGCACCAGTAAATCCTCGATGGACAGATGGCCATGCACACCTCAATTGTGTTTTTTACCACATGAAAAGGACAGGGGAAAGGGAGAAAAAGAGAAAAGTAAATACATTCATGGGTTAGTGATTGTTCACAGCCAGTGTCCATCAAATATCTCGCAGCCGCAACGCAACAACGGCCCCAGCAGCGCTGACCAGCGGCCTCAAGCAGCGCCACACCGCGGCCAAATACTAGCGCCACCTAGCGTAAACATATCACAAACATATAACATACTAAAGCTGTAAGCATATCACATCTAACTCCTCATATACCAACAGGACTGAAAACTGTTTCATCTAGAACGACTTGGGCTGTCATTGGGTACGTACACCTGTTGCTCATCGAACCATAATAAACAATAAAAAATAAACAGAACTGCATTCTCTCGATTACACTACAAAAAGGAAGTAAAGCTCGACTCTTTACCTTTTAGAGCCAGAAATAAACCCGAAAAACTACACAGAAAATGGATTGAATCACCTACACAGGACTCCAAATTCTGATACATAGCGTTCGTACTCCCCGATACTGCACATCAGACTGACCGTGTTCAAAAGCAGTAGCGATGGCTCCGACTGTGTCGCTGCACACGTACATCGTCTCGGCCAGACTCGGGCGGTGAGCTCTCAGTCTCGCGAGCAGCTCCTCGTTAGTCTCCTCCACCTCACAGCCACTCAGACTGAGACCCTGCCCGACCGCGTGACAGGCACGTTCACGGATGGGTGACAGACGTCACCGTAGCATCCTCCGTCTTCGATTGGGCCCCAGATTCCGCGGCCTTTAGCTTTAACGATACTCTTGGTGAGGATTTGAACAAAGTAAGGACACCAGGACCTTTCTATTTTCATTGCCACCTAAAATATGTTCAAATAAAACAGCCATAATATGGAGGTCAAATCATCTAAAACCTAAAATTAGTCAGCGAAGGTCAGTCACAGGCTACCAAAGGCTCAGAAGGTTAAATGAACAGCTCAATTTCTACCCTGGAATGTTTATTGCCCTAAATCTTGGACTTTGGGACCTTTTTAAATCATTTAGCACACAAATGGCTGGAAATTAGGGCAACGTCATCCAAATTACCGTCTTTTCTTATCTCAGAAAATTTAACATTTGAAAACTTTTAGGTCCGCTGTAATCAGTGCATCCGGTGACATCAATAAATACTTTGTGGACAAGCATTTGGAAGAAAGTGCACACCGGGGGCATAGGCGGATCCAGGATTGCCAATCGCGGGGGGCACCTTCGGGGGGGGCACTTTTGACCGGCAAAACCTATCAGGTGGGCGCAAAATCATATCGGTGAGCGCTGATTTTCGCATCCTTAGGGGTGGGAAGCGACATTTCAGGAGGGCGCCGTGACCATTTCAGGGGAGCCAGGGGGAGACGAAGGTTGATGGGGAGGGGCACCTGCCCCGCTTTGCCCTCCCCCCTAGATCCGGGTATGCTTGGGGTAGCCCTCACGCTCTTGCACTTATATTTACAACCACACAAGACTAAGATTCACAAATATGTATTCAGCAAACCAACAGAAACCTTCATGGTGTCACAGCCCGGATCCCAATACAAGGTGGCTTGTACTCAAGTCACCCGATTGGACCGTTTGTTTCTTCATCGACATGCACACACCACTATAAACACATAAGTTTCACGCAGCCGGTTATTCCAGCAAACCAACGGAAACCTTCATGGTGTCACAGCCCGGATCCCAATACAAGGTGGCTTGTACTCAAGTCACCCGATTGGCCTTATGTTCCTTCATCGACATACACACACCACTATAAACACATGTTTCATGCAGCCAGCAGGCAGTAGTTTCACACAGTGGCGGATCTCCCAGCCGCACAGCCAGCCCCAATACCTGGCGGAGCTCCCAGCCTTCCAGCCAGCCCCAATACCTGGTGGCTAGTGACCTAGTCACCGGTTTGGCGGTCTGGCTGGGGCTCTGTCGGCATATATTTACAACCAAATTTCCTGGAACTCAGTACGTCAGTTAGCTGTTTCGACAAACTAGACGCATGGGCCCATAAAGGTTTAAAGTGGCCACCTGGATATGCACCTGCGCTTATCAACATTACATTACATTACATTACACTACAATACTACACTATACTATAACACTGCACTACATTACTGCAGTGCGTCACAATCGCAGCGTTACACAAGTCACTACAGGAAGTCAGGTAATGGATACCCGGGCTTTGGATACCTTTGAACGATATTCTCAATGTTCATAACACAGGATTGAATGTGTTCGAAGTCACCTGAAATTTGAACGTGGTCTGAGTCACTTGGAATAATGATAGGTTTGCGGTACAGGGAAACCGGGTGGCCGAAGGCTTTTCCTAATTTGAATAATGATTTACAAGACAGGTTCAGGCCAGTGCTTTAAAGAGAATATCACACCTTGGTCACGGGATTTTGAACTGAAATGGAAGTTCTCTGAGCCCATAAACAATAGTTAATGAAATTGTTGGTTTCCGCCTAAACTTCCTAGACTCAGTTTGCAAGGTTGACTGGGAACTATGTGAATGTCACAAAATGTTTCCAAACAACAGAAAGAAGGGAAAACAATTCAATCTGACACCAGCAATTTGATTCGTCCAGATCGAGGATGAGCCACCTAGTAATTGAATTTCGTTTTAGTACGTCAGCCATTCTTATCCCAGTTACCATGGCGATAAAGTTCACACTTGCGTGCGCGCGATTTTTGGTGTCTATCCTCTGTGCAATTAGTAAACAATATTCTAAGAGAGCTTCATTCTATAAGTGCTCAATGGTTCTATACTTTTACTTAATGCAGTTATCCTTTTGTTTCAGTAGTATGAATGCCTCCATGTTATTATACACTTCATCCCAACGATAGGCAAACCTTAAAGGGTAAGTATAAAAATAGAAAAATAAATATAAATAAAAGTATAAATATGTATAAATAATAATATAAATATGTATGAATAATAATAATTTAGTATAAGTAATAAATAATAAATCATAATATAAAAATAATATATAAATATAAAAACAACAAAAATACTATTGGGACAGATCTTATATTAACGGCAACATTGAGGGCGAGATTTCCACCACTCAAGAGACCGCGCACGAGACCGAAAGTGATGACATTGGCATAGGCGTCGAAAGCGGGAACAGGATATGGTGGACGTGTCCCTCTACTCACGAACCAGAGGGGACGTCCCCTTTAAATTTTGGGACTCGACCCAGGTTTTCGTATTTTCTCCGTAATATCTGCGTGAACCTACGTAAACGTACCACGAGCATAAATTATGTGGAAACGCCCCTGAAAGTAAAACTAAATGGTAACAGCGCTCCTAATTTGGGGGGAATTTTGAAGAGGTGCAATATTCCCTTTAATGCAAAGCATCGACTCAAATAGTGAAATTCGAAAAAATTAAAGGAATATTCAGGACAGCTCAATATGAAAGAGTCAAGGCGTTTCCAGAAAGGATTAAGGCAGTTTTGCGTCACCTGTCCTGGTGATTGCCTCGTTGCACAACGTTAACACACACGGTATCACAACTTCAAGGACACAAATCACACATGACGTCACATCAGGTCACTATACCACACTAAAAACGGTAATCCTGACGTCGTGTGGCAGTACGTTTGCGAGAAAAAATGTAGTAACAAGTCGGAGCAAATGCAGCCCTTAAACTTGATCCCTATTGACGATAACTAGGACAGTGTTTCGTTCCGAGTTCCCGAAGTGAGGGGCCTTTGATCGTCGCTACGCATATCAGGTTCGGAGAGGCACCATTTGGGTCAAGGGCGCCAATTCTTAAGGTGCAGCCTACGGGGAGGAAAATTGCATTATAAGGGCGCGAATGCTTGCATACAGGGGAAGTCAATCAAGTCGTTTTAAGGGGGCACCTGGACGACGCAGGGGAGAGCAGGGGCGCGCGCACTGTAGAACAGGGGGTACGTCCGTAATGCAAAAGAAAGGGGGTTAGGTGGCCCTTCCCATCGCAACCGTGTAAAGGCAGGCGGGATACTGCCTAGTGATTTTTTGTTTTGTTAGCAAATTATTCTTAAACACATTTAATTAACTCAGATTGCTCTCGAAAAGCAAATTCGTACCATCATGAAGATGGCTGTCGAAATGGTCCGTTATTAATTCATCACGGTGCACCTTGAAGACTATCTTCATGTTGTGGGTGGAGCAGCTACCGCCAACGCGACGAAACAGGTCCCCGCGTGCAGAAGTCGAGATGAAATAGTAGTCGTGTCCCGGCCGGAACTCCAGGCCTCCCGGAAGCGGTGTGAAGCGGCGAATCGTGGTGGTGAACACCCTCAGCTTGTAGGGCTCGTTGCACATAGCGATTATGCGCGGGCTTCGCTCGTGGATTTGGCACGTGTCGTACTCCTCTTTTGTCACGTTGTAAATGACGTACCTCTCCGTGTCTTCCTCCCGGATCGATTTGTCGTAGGAAGGACACACGAACGTGACCTGATCGTACTCCGCGGGCCGGCTGTCACTGTTGACCGCGATAGCGTTACCAGTGTTACCGGTTCGAAACATCGGGGTGGTAGTGTTCCAGTACAGGTAGTGGTGGCCGGCGCCGGATACGGTCCCGAACAGCAGCGGAACTGCGGCAAGGCACGTGCCAAAGAGATGCATTTTCACATTCGCCGCCATGACCACCTGGTGACACACTGCTGCTATGCGACTGCTTCCTGTGTAGCTTCCTGGTATCTGCGGCACTCGCGCGACTGCCGTGTTCAACGCTTTCTCCTGGTGAATTCTAGATGTCTCCTCTTGAACCGTTCAGACCAGAAAACTTCAGCGTGAAGCAGACTTGCTGTCCCTTTTGTCAGTGACCTCTACACATTGAGGCTTGGACGGCAGATATCAACCTTACCCGCACATGCAATCGCTGTCTCTTCTCCGCTATCTACTTCGCTATCTCACGGCAACTTCGCTATCTCACGGAACACGGCAGACATGTCACATCCCGGATCTTGTTCGATAAGCTTATCAAATGGGAAAGTGTCTTAACCAATAAACCAGGTTAACCTTCGCCCGGGTGGGGGTCTTTTTAGACCCCCCACTCGGGTTTTTCAAAAGTGACCAAAAAACGGCGGCGCGCGGCGCCGCCAAACTTAGTCCATCTGTTCCTTCATCATTTTTACATCTTTCCTGAAAATTTTAGCTCAAAGTCATATCAGGCCAGGTCACCAGGCCAGGTGAAGTGACCTCACCTCAAAAAATGCTTAGGACCGCATAACTAAAAGAAAGGTTAATCGATCAAGTTGAAACTCATACCACATATTGGGCCCACCAGGAGCTACAACGTTTGTTCCGGGATTTTGGATATTAGTGACCTAGGGTCATGTGCAGAGCATGACCTCCCCATTGTAAATACATGGGGAAAATCACGAAATGAGCTTTTCTCAGTGAGTATGGATGGATTCAACTTCAAACATCGGTTACGACTTTCTCTTAGCCCATTTCTGAAGTTGATGCCAAACATTTTGACTTGCGACCTTTAAAAGGTCACTTTAGGTCAAATAAACATTTTTGATGTTTTACTCTATAAATTTTGAATTAACTAAGATAGAACTTTTATTTTGTCACCTAAGTGTTTTTATAGTCACTGCAAGTCAAATGATATACATCATGACTATACCAGGTCAGGTTGGGTCAGACCGTTGACCTGGGTCAGGTCAAATTCTTAAATTTGACCTGGCATAGCAATGTTATATATCATTCGTTTCGTATTGACGAGAGGATTGCAATGGTGAATCAACTATGGCTGTATCTTGTTTGGTTTGGAAGTTATTAGCGAAAAATGAAACGCCCTTATGCATGGGTGGCTATGGACATTCCCAAGAATATGCCCAATGTTCAGTGACCTGTAGCTCCCTAGGCTTTGACCTGACACGAAAATGAATCCCACTGTAATGAAAGAGCAACTCAAGAGCTTTCGAATGGTGTTGGAAAAATGTTTCTAGCTATCATAGTTTCTGAGATATACGAGGTTTTCTTAGTACACCTCATATTAGCGATTTTGACCTATTTTGACCTCTGGTGACCTTGACATTGACCTGACAAGAAAAATGACCGAAGTATTTTCGATATCATTTTTGAAGAGCTTTCGATTGCCGTTTTGCACTTTTTTCTAGCTCTCCTAGTTTTTGAGATCGTGGAGGTCTTTTTTAGCCCCCACCAGGGCTAAGGTGGCTCGTACCCGCCACCGGGGCAAGGGTTAATAGTTGGGCCATTTTCTATTCCTTGAGCTGGCAAACCCATGCGTATTGGAATAGGGGAGGGGGTCGGGAAGGCCTGACCCCACTATTCATTAAACAAAAATTCTCGCTTTCAGCCAAATTGGGAAGAAATCGGAAAACTTTGGAACTCAACAACAGAAGTAGTATCTTTCCTACACCAGCGAAATAAACACTTAGAAATAAGAAATCGATATAAATTAATCATGCTTTGGTCTGCTCCTAGCCATTCAACGACAGATGGATGCATATTTTTCAAATAAAAACCCACATGCCACCAAGTTTGATCTACATTTGCATCAGGAGAATTATGGGAAGCTGAATTTAGCTGTCAAGCTTCCAGCTCAATCTTACCTATAGTTATTGCGTTATGACATCGGAAATTTTTACCAGGTGCAAACTACTTTTGTAGCTAAATTAAATTCATAAGAACTGTAATTTTGAATTTTTCGTCACGCGACCCTGTGACCTTTTATATTTAAACCAGGTCATGTGAGTCAACAACAAATAATTGTTCTTAATTTTAATTTGTTTTGGAAAATAATATGAATCTCATAAAAATTGAAATGGATGATTTCTATTTTTGTGTAATACAATTCTAAAGTTTGCATTAACAATCATATCCGTACCGAGCATGGCACCACACTGGACGTGGTTAGACTATAGCTTCAAGACACCGAAACAGATAAGAGTCAAATTTTTTACTCAGAATAAAAACTGCTGATCATCTGTATAATAATGCTACTCTAAGCTAAGCACTACTCAGAGCTGTTGAGCTTGGCATATCTTATACCTCATTCGTTTTCAAACAGTCACTACACCTTCAATTCTATGTCATAACAGGTCAGTTCACGCCACGAGGTCAAACGATTTATCATTCAAAAGAGCACTGCGCGAAACCCTCAGTAAGCGCCCCGCCGATACTCACCACGACCCCCAGAAAGCACCAGTATCCTGCACCAGCAGAACTGTACAAGTTACAGCTTGAGACCCAGACCGTACCATGATCACCCCACGAGCCACATATAAGCAATGTATAATTTTTATCGCTGAGCTAAGTTTTGGTCGCTTCCCCGTAACTCAACTTAATCAGTGAGGATTGAAGATAACACGTTTTCTGGCCGAAGGTAGAAAACAACGTGTTTTGTCTCTGTTTGAAAAAGAGAAATTCAAAGTCTTATCTGCTATCATAAAATGCCAGCTGATCTTTGAAATTGTGGTATTTATTATGCAAAATTCCTAAAAGTGCAATGTTGGAATGATATCCACCTTCAGTGAGCCCAGAGTTACCCAACTTGGTCCTGGTTGCCAAATAGGTTTTACCACTAGTTTTTTAACAGGATGCTGGCCATTGCCGACCGGCATGTAGCCTCTATGAAAATCATAATCCATAATATTAGTCATAGTTTGGGCTTCACTCGACTATAGCGGCTAGTATCGGCCAGGGTCGAATCCGGACCGACGGTGAGGGGGGGGTCCGGACAACAACGGGGCCCAAAATCGTCAAAATACATGTTTTTTCATCCGAGAATGCCCCTAAAACTACCACAGTTTGGAACCACACCAACGTGCGACATTCCTTTTACGACTGGACCTGCCCGGGCTTATTTAGGTATGTTTTCCAAAGGCAGATGCTTGGCTGGGCCTCATAAAATTGGATTAGGTTTCGTATGCCCAGGCCTGCAAAATTGGTGGCGTCTTCCAACCCCCTCGTGATCCACCCATTTCACAGTGTACGTTTCACCATTGCACAGTGGAATTTAGAATACGTTTCACCATTTAACCTGGATTTATTCCAGAAACCGAAGTTTTGTTTTCTGAACTCGCCACATAACTAACCAGTATTTGTTTTTTTAATGGGAATTTTTTTGCTTAAAGGCTCATATTGGTAGCAAAATTTTAAGTTGAAGTCATTCTTTGATGACTTTTGTTTGTCGTTGGAGGCAGCCAAGCGCCATAATATAACCCGTAAGTAGTGTGTTGTGGATACATTACCAATTGATGTTTGTCAGAAATAAACACAGGCATCATCAGTTTAAATGAACAAGTAGAGAATCATGGGGGGGGAGCAAATTAGTTTTAAACACTTCCATAAATTTGATGGGCGATACATCAACAAGCTTCTCCTTCTCGGCCCAGAGGAAATTATTTGAGAAAATATGTAAGAAATCAATAATGAAGACCACTCTAGACCATAAATCCAGTTTCAGATTAGTAATCAGCGCACATTTCTGCACTAGGACCAATGTCAGTTGCCTGCGTCAACTTGCGGTCTTTCAAAAAAAGAAAAAAGAAAAATGCATCGTACTGTCAGCAGCTGTTCTGTGGATTTCCCAAGTGACGGGTCACTAATGCACGCCTTATCAACACCAGTGGTGTTTCTTTTCAGGGTTTTGCAGACAATTCGATTCAGAGAAAAAGTTTCATTGATTCAGATCAATATCTTGAAGATCAAACGAGGTCGTAAAAATAGAATCTGAGCCACACTGGAGACCTATTAAAAAATACCTGATTATGCAAAAAACTGAAAATACACTAAAAGCGGACTAAGACCATAGACGGAATGTCTCGCACGTTTTCTGAAAGTTTGAGGTCAAGGCCATTTAAGGGCACTAACCTATGGCATAGCAGTATGACATATAAATAATTTGCAATAAAATTGGCACTATAGCCGCATTTGACCGGGATATGACACCTTGAAAATACATTTGACCTTAACCTTGACATTAAGTAGTCTTAAGTATGAAGCCATAGCATGATATACATCACAGTCAATGCCATCTAACCGAACTGGTGGGTTCAATGACCTTGAACTATGGCCTTTGACCTTGACCTTCATGTGAGGTGACCTTGGGGGAGTTTCAGGACAAATCGACCAGGCACCACCTGGATTGTACATAGCAGTTTCAGTTTTCGTTCCAACTTCGTACACAGGGTTATCATTGGCGTAGAATTCAGACTTGAGAATATTTCTTTTATCAAAATATGGGTTTGGAGTTATAGCTTGCTGAAAATCGTGAAAATCCGTGTTTTTGGCAAAACATGGTAGCATACCATCATTTTTTCTGTGTAGTCCTTCGTTATGGATGCTCATTTAAAACGTAATTGTATTTCAAATCATATTATTCAGCTTTGAGAATTTAGCTTTTCAAAAATAATTATTTCTAAGTTTTTGGAAATTTGTATTCAATTTTCTAAGTGGGGCTAGTGATCTACCTTAAAATGGTGTACAGTAAAACAATGCTTCTCTATGTACCTGTGCTTTCTAATAATATCAATTAAATTTTGCGTTCTTGAATTTATCGATGTCTAATCAGGCAAAGACTAACGCCATGCGCGCGAAAATCGGCCGCCCGGCACGCCTCACCGATAGCCGACTGGCACGCGGGCCGCCTCACCGATAGCCGACTGGCACTTCGACCAACCGACGACACGCACGCGTGTGGTGCTCAGCGGAGACTACGGGTTAGAAGTTTGTTGCTAGGGAAACATGCATCTACATAAGCACATTGTATTGTATAAATTTTCATAGGGTAGGGTGTGCCGTTGACAAAAACATATTTTCTAGTCTTCCTTTTTCTTTCATATTTTGTTTCCAGCTTCAGTAAGGTTTCATTAAGAGTAAGAAACGTAAACAACATACGTTATCAAGTATGTGTTTTGAAACAAGGTGGAATCAATATCATTCAGGTCCTGGGTTGAAGCGAATTCACAGCTAAAGGGCTGTGTTATGACAGTAGTGTATTATATTTAGTGGCATTTGGTTCAGTTTGCCAGCAGAGGAGGCATATGAGGCTGAATCAATGTACCAAAAGACAGTTTTAATTTCTATTGAGGCATAAAAATGCCCTCCTTTGGTTCATAGTTTAGATGGACGTTCCCCCTTGACGTTTGCCACTTCGGTTGTGAAATAAAATGACAAACCCCAAGCACATCATATTATGTTTCAAAAACGGTAAAAAGAAATTGAAAGCGCACAGCGAAGAATATACGAAATTCAAGGGATGAGTTCAACCAAAAGCCTATCTGTTATGACGGTTGTCCCGCCCAGCATCGGTAATACATGGGAAGCATCGAACTTCGGCTGGAACTGTTGGAGCGCCCAGTGAGTCAGTCAATGATGATTGTGTCTCCGCAGCGAGCAGCTCTTCAGTAACTGCCTCCGGCTGCTGTATGGTACTTCTTGAGCAATCGTGACATTTTGCAAATTTAAATTTACTCTGCCTTGTAAGTTGGCGTCTTTTGCGGAGAAAACTCGATGGGGTCAGCACCAGAGGTTCTACTTTTTGTCCCCGCGACCCGGAGCCGGGACCGCATGCTGGGCCCGGCCGGGACTTTGCCGGGATCAACTGGGTCTGTACTGGGACCGTGTCGAGACCTCTGAGGTTTGGAGAGCGTAATAATATTGACTAGGATCTGTGTTCCTTGGGGCCCATATCAGATTGAGATTAGATAACTTTTAACCAATTAAGTTAGTTGCCCCCAGCATTTGACGAATAAGTAACCTAATATGGCTAACTACACACACGTAAATTGTCTTACTTAAACCTATATGGGACTGTTCATAAAATGACGTTACGGGGGAGATGTCGGGCCGAAAAGTGACATACCATGGCCAGGGCTGGAGTTCTCTTCTCGATCCCAGGGTTTTTGGGTGGGCTAACGCTAGCACTGCAATAAAGCCCTAGTTTAGTTTTAATAAGCTCCATTCGAAAATGAAATAAAATAACGCAATTACAAATAATTCATGGCTGAAATAGAAAATTGAAGTCACTGGTTGAAAAGTATAAGACAAGGCTGCAAATTTGTTCCTATAGCCCGACTTTTTTCGGGACCAATGCCAGGACCACGTTGGGTCTTGCCGGGACCAGTCGAGGCCTGCCGGCGCCGGGACTGGCGCCGGGACCAAGAATCTAGAAAAAGTACATCCTCTAGTCAGCACAATAAGTCCTCTTATCCCGTGGCATTCTACCAATCCTATGTCGCACTAAAGTGTGAACACCAACACTGACAGCAGAAAACTGGCGTCCGAAACCAAGTAGCCACCTTGAAGCCGTGCCGTATCTCCATTTGACACGCAACCGCCCAAGTAACAATGTCATACTAACTGAAGGGATGTGTGTTTTGGTGAACTGGGCATCTGACACGTTGCGCGTGTAATAAAGGCTCTGACGCACAAACCGGCGTGGAGACCGCACAACTGCGGCCAAGGCTCATCCGTGTTGGATACGATGTCGCTTCAACACGCAAAACAGACCAAGCTTGCACAAATGCACAATTCTTTTTATTTTCAGAATCGAAATGTATGATTCAAATCCGTAATCGATTTTATGGGTAAAGTTATGATATGGCGAGTCGCACACCCTTAACCGAATTAAAATTGCATTGATTTAACCCTTTTGTTGAACACGTGTTTTTCTGCTTTTATTTCCCACCTTAAATCATGATTGCAAGAGTTCATACGCTCCCGAGTCAATCTACTGTCCGTGCCCACGCACCGGCGGCCGCGCCGACGACGGCCTGGCGCGCCGGGCGGCCGATTTTTGCGCGCATTACGTCATTCTATGGCTAATTACACTTTAATAATGTCTAGAACGCAAAAAAATTATTGACTTCACTAAGCAGGGAATTGCAGGTGCACACTTTTTCTGTTGATACCTTTAACGTGAATTACTAGCCACACTTTCAAAAAAATCGTTGGAAAAAATGGTAAAAATATATCTAAAATTTTTGAAAATTTCGAATAAAAATCGAGATGCTCTAACTTTGGTTGCTACATTTTCAATACAATCCCGTGTCATTTGAAGCTAAGACATAAGATTTAAGGCTAAAAATATTCGTTGTATATCACCATGTTTTGACGAAATCGGCGATTTTCACGATTTTCGTCAAGCTGTAACTCCGAAACCGTACGTCTGAGGAAAGAAATAATCCCAGATCAGGATTCCACGCTCCTGGCAACCCAATGGACCAGATTGGAACGAAATCCGAGAATATGCTATGCAGGGGCCTGGTCGATCTGTGCTGGATATATAACCCCTTGATATATAACCTGACTTCATGACGTAATTACGTCACCACTCATTCTACACTGTAGGCGAACTGGTGCGACCGCGCGATTGCGGGTCTCAAAATACAGGTCTAATTTGAAGACGCTAAGAAAAAATTATGAACCGATTCTAAAAATTTCTTCACCGATCGACCCGTCCATTATATTCTCTCAAATGTTGCCCAGTAGCGTTTTTCAGTGGCGAACATTTCTCCGGTCACCTCGGAAAAATTGGCGGGGAAGGCACTTTAGGACCCCCTCCACTGCGCGTGAAGACTCCCCCACCCCCCCCGAGATCAAGAACGCCTATGAGCACAGCAATATCAAATTTTGTTATAGAGCTGAAATTGGGCGTAAAATATTGATGCTTACATAGTTACGTGTAGAAGCCTTTTCCATCACAAGAACAACGGGCATGACGAAATACACCATCTTTTGGTCTAGTCGTAGAGTCGCCCCTGCTCAGCATTTTGTGCTAAACTATCTCACAAAACGTGGGAAATTCAGTTCTCTATCAATCCAGAGCAAGATAGGAAGGCCTAGGTGTTTCCATTTTGAAGATATCATAAGAAATGTAGAACCATTGATTAAATGCGGGCTAAATCGCACTATTTGCCACTGTGCATTGGTCAACGAACTCAACATGAAAGTCTCCATTGCCCACGCCCTCCCGCAGTGACATGAGCAGCGGTGCAACAGTGCAAACTGTCTCGCAGAGGCTCACCTCAGGGTTGGTTAGAGGTACCCCCAACCCAGAAAGACGCCTCCCCAGAGCGCAGACTCACCTTTCCGTCTCATCTATTCCGATGTCTCGCGAACACTCACCAGTGCCTTCAGGGTGGTGTCTGGTGGTACCCCGACTCGGCGAAACGCCTCCCCCAGCAGAGCGCAGACCCGTCTCTCCGTCTCATCCATCCCGATCAGCTGCAGCAGACGTCAGCTGTTAGTACCAAAAACAGCTGACGACGAGCATGGAATATCTTTTCAGAGAAATGTATGAGGCAGGGGACAGCATCAAGTTGCAAGACTACACATTGTGGGGCTTGCCGATTAAGTTATTCCAGAAAATTCGCTGACTTACTGGCCAGACTTTGCTACCACAGCTGGTAATGAGAGGGTTACTGATAGAACCAAGTCACGTGACTTAAACAATTCACTAAATAATTACTGAGCAGAGAGCACGTCATGATGAAAAAACACACCCCAGTTCTTGCACGTGGGCTACTCATCAGATGCTTCGTCTGGTGAAATGTTCTACAGAAACCCACTTCAATGAGATATGCTCTTGGAGAGCACGTCACATTCCACTCCGATTTCTCTGACTTCTTAGGTAAATAAACTTGAGCATTGCATTATCCAACATTGAAAGAACGTTCATGAATTACAGCGAAGTCTAACAAATAAATAAAGTATAAACCAAGAAAGACTACGTCTAATAAATCAGCTTGCGTTCTTTGAAACATTTAGAATTCGGAATTCTGGGAATCACGACGGCACACAACTTTCGTTGAAAAATTCCCCCGGATCATAACGGCTCATTTCGAAGATTTTCTGTCTGTCTTTCAAAGATGACGTAGATGACACGCATCATACATACAGTAGTCACGTGACGTCGTCGAGAACGCTCTTCCCCAAAAAGGAGAATAGAGCCACGTCACCCGACCCGGATTTAGAATCGAAATGTTTCAAAGAACGCAACCTAAGACTACTAAAACAGGTTTATTGCTTACGAAAAACGTTCATGCGGGGCCTGGAGAGCTGGATCAGACATTTTCCGGTGCCATTCCAGAACGCCACCACTGATTGTCTGCCGCCGCTGCCGCCGCAGACCCGACAAAGAGACACGTCAACGCCAGGACGTCACGTACATATCACATCACGTGCCAGAACAGAGAAAACGGACTAGAGTGTCCGAGGTGTCCAACTGCGATCGGCTAGAAACCAAATAAATTCATTATATTCACAGTTAAGAGAAATTATTTCAAGAGCTAGTGGAAGACACTCAAATCAGGTTCCTATGATCAGCCAACATCAACAAATTACATCCATGATTCACAGGCAATGGTAACAAATGCTAACCAACTCATGCACGCTTAACACGGCATTTGAGAGAGATGAAACAATTATGCAGACACGGCACAGAGCCCGTGCCTAATAGTGGATTCAATGCGCGCAACCAGGGACAGGAAAAGCTCATCATGCTTGGTTACAAAACTGCCAACAGGATCATGACAATGGGTTGAAAAATAAATTGCTCACATGAAGCAAAAACGTGATAATAAATGCTGCGCTTTGTTGGTACCAGGACAACTACTCGGCCTTTTCGGAGCAAACCAAGAAATGTCAAATATTTCACCGGGGGTGCCAAGCATTTAAACACAAGACAGAAAACTCACGGGGAGAGCGAGGAGTGGCCCGTCACAGTGTACTAAGCAATCTCCGTTGGAATCGAACAGCTCTAAGGCCGAATGGCTTCCTCCACTGCAAAGCATGTTCACTTAGCCCGTGATAACACATAGTGAAACCATACATACCTACAGTCATGAAAAACAAGTCGTATATATTCATATAATCTCCAGCTTATCACGAACCAACTTCAAACGTTTAGCGGTACATGTGACGAATTACACCTTGCGAAGCTGCAAAGCTGAAAGAAGGTGTTGGCCGACGAAGAAAAATTAGTTCGAACAGCGGTTTTGTATACGTGGATTTTTGTGTGTTATATGGCGTCCTATGCCTTGCATTATGTGTAATTGTACTTAAATTTGTCCATATTACAGACATACACCCAGAGTGTGCGCAATAAACAGCATATAAAAATAACACAATAGCAAATACACATAAAGAAGTGGACAAAACCCACCACACTGGTTATTGGTACGGGTAAGCGTGTTATCATGTGCAAAGTGAGCCACAAGAAATTGTATGGGAAAGCCAAGTGTGGGCGTATACATTTTACTGATCTGCAACACACCACGATATAAGACTGCAAGCATTACTCAGAACCGACCAATTTGCGTGTCCTGAAAGAAGGCACCCAGCCAAGTTGCCATAACTCACCCCTCCACGCCGCCGAAGAGTTCCCCGCGCTCACTCATGCTTGGTGTTCACCTCTGTGAAGAAGGCAATACGATTATTTCTCTTATATTCAGTAGTAGACCAGAATGCACCAGAGGCTGTAGGGATCTGATCACAAGCAGAAGCTCCTGGAAACCCAACCACGCGGAAAATTATGGCGTGTTTTTCTCTTTCAAAGGCGATACATTTACTTTTGTATTCGTTCCCACGGAGCGAGCTAGCGAGCGATAGCGACCAAGAAAACGCATTCATGCATGTGAAAAATCCAGACTTTCTGCTAGATACTTGTTTGTCATGTCTGTAAGCATGCATGTCACGAACAATAATCAAAATTCTGTCGGATCTAACGAATAACTTGCGACAAAAGGCATATAAGCAAGACCTAGTTTTCACCTTAGTTGCATAGGCCCAGAATTGCATTGATTTGGGTCAAGGTAAAATATCTGCAAGTGACAATCTATTGTTATGGACCCCAAAATCAGAAAGAAAGCAAAGCCCAACGGCACGTGCCGATCATAAACCTCGTCATAAAAGCATAAATGGCCGTTAAACCCTGGAAAATTGATCCGGATCAGTCCAAGAATCGGTCACCTGGCCGGGATCACATATTCAATAAAGACAATATTCCAAAATCAGATACACTCCTGAAGAACTACGCACCACGTAGCAGAGCAAATTTTCACACAAGTTTATTGCTGACTCTTGAACAAATATATTGAATTAAATCCAGCATTAGCAACGTCTGGACGAGTAAAAAAAGCACAGCGGCACGGCCCACGGTCCCGCAATTCTAGTTCAGGCTCGCCATCAGTGAGGGAGAGAGGCCGGAACGATGGTAGGGGTAAGGTGGGGATCCCGGCGGGGTCGAATATTCAGCGGTTCAGCCAGCTGATAAGTGATGAACCAAAGGCGGCAGTAATCATCCAGGGGGGGAAGGTGGCAGAGATGAACTGTTGGCGGCAGTGATCAGGCGGGGGCGGCAGTGATGTGGCGTTACAAATCAGAGGACAAGTGATAAGCCAAGCGGCATTGATGAGGTAGAGGTGGAACCAATCAGGGTGGAAGTAATGAACCCGGTACGGGAACAACTGGCCAGGGGTGGCACGAATCAGGGCGGCAGTGACGAGATAGGGTGACACTGTTCAGGGCAGCGGTGATAAGCCAGGGGCGGCACATCTATTGGGGGTGCTACATGATTAGGGGTGCTCAAATTAGGATGGGGTTCTCGGACACTCCCAAAGAGATGGAAAACTACATCCCTGCACAAGGCCCATATTTGGCGCAGAAAGTAACACAATAGCTAAGATGGAAGGCACAAAGCTAGAAGATGTAGATGCGTACAATCCGCCGACAATATCGCTAAGTAAGTGGGGAAGGCAGGGTACTAGAGGTGGGACTTTTTAGTCCCGTGGTCCCGGCGCCAGGACCAAATCTGGTCCTGACAGGACTAAAGCCAGGACCAAAGGCTATATACCGGGACTATGCCGGGACCAGAGCCAAGCAGGATCAAGCAAAATTCATGATAATGGAATCCACATTTTATCTAAAACTAAGATATGAGACAAAACATAACTGTGACTTTCAAGCCCATATTATTCACTTCATTGCCTCCTTGAAAAAAAATGTTGCACACA
Source organism: Lepas anatifera (assembly GCA_034440635.1). Taxonomy (NCBI): domain Eukaryota; kingdom Metazoa; phylum Arthropoda; class Thecostraca; family Lepadidae; genus Lepas; species Lepas anatifera. The sequence continues at coordinate 896,927 of JAOTON010002048.1, forward strand.
CACGCAAACACACACAGTACACGACTCAGCTCACACCGAATTTCATTTTTGGAAACCGCATTTTCTGATTTAATTTCTATTCCTTCACTTGACTATAAAGCAACTCAGTGACACAAAAAAAACAGCCCACAAATGGTGGGTACCAGGGTCAAAATCACTTTGAATTAAAGAAAAAACATTTATTTCTTATAGGTGCAGGAAGGCATTCGAAACCTGATGACCAGTAACCACAAGGTATGAAACAATAGCTGTGGGTAAGGACTTCCAGTCGTTAACTATACGACAGCTGAATGCCGAGCGGCATGCTCTAGGTGCCGCACTTGGTTTGAACAATTTCCACGGGTGGCCGCGAGTGTGGGAGCCCCTGTCTAAACAGAGAAACTGGGTGGGATCCTGGTCTATGAACCCGTGCAGAAGTTAGAATACCTTAATCATGTCGCCATGGCGTCTCCTGTAATACAAAGATGGAATCCTGAGGCTAAGAAGCCTTTGCGAGTAGGGAAACTCTCTGATGGAACTTATCATAGGGGTGGCATGGCGCTGGGCCTTTTCATGCGATTTCTTGTCGGCACACTTGAAAGGGCCCCGTGACACGTTCCCATACTCAAGCAGAGGACAAACTAGAGTTTTGTAAAGAAAAGGCAGCGTAAATGTGTCAATGTGAGCAAATGATTTTCGGATGACCGCTAGAACAAGTGTGGCTTTGGAGATTGCGGAGGACGCTTGTTCCCTGAACTTCATCTCACGGTCAACGAGAACCCCTAGGTCCCGCTCCACTTGTGTTGTGTTCAGTGGAATTCCCCCATGGTGTATGTGTGGTGGTTGTTGTTCCTGCCAATATGGAGGAGAGCACATTTTTTGGACATTGAAACGGAGCTGCCACTCTTCCGACCACTTGTAAACCCTATCAATGTCATCTTGGAGGGATTTGACAGAGTTTGGATTGTCAGCCAAGTTGTATATTTTTGACGTCAGCAAATATTTTAATGCCGGACTCGAGGTGGTTCGGAAGATTAATATAACGGAATAATTAATTAAAATAAATAAATAAAAATAAATAAACAATAAAATAAATAATAATTGCAAACATTAATCATTAATATAAATGAGGAACAGCAATGGTCCCAGAACCGATCCCTGTTGAACTCCGTTACCATGGTCCAGCCGGAGATCGAGCTGGCCACCGAAACACCTTGAAATCCATCAGTCAGGACCACTTTAATCCAGCTAAGTATTGTTGTTTGAATTGTTTGAACTGTTTGAATTGTTAAAGAGAAAATTATAGAACTGGTGATTGGAAATGGCAGTCCCTACCAACCCGACTGATTCAATTGCCTTCTCTTCTTCAAAAAATACTCATCAACAATATTTTATATTAACCCGCGCCCCACCGGGGGTCCGGCGCCACCTTCGCCCCACCGGGGGGCCATCGATGGCCCCCTCTAACTCCGAAAATATGGGCGTTAGCGCAAATCTGCAAAGTGCAATAGAAAGCTCGCGTGAATTCAGTAAGAAATTACTTTCCATGTTTTAGTGCTCAGGTCAATGGTTTAACCTCCAGAGGTCAAATTAGGTCAAGATCGGCTATTTTCACTCAAATATGCAATGATTAAGCAAACTGGTCATAACTCTTATGTCATTAGAGATATTGAGGCCTGGTAAAGTTCATTTGATAGGAAATTGCCAGTACTTTTTCCGCTATGTGGAACGTAAAGACCTCCCGCCAGTGGTTTGACCTCCAGACGTCACCTCGTGACCTAATATGACCTGAGGTCACGAAAGGTCACAAAGTGACCTTGCCATATATCAAATGAAAGCCAGTGACAAGACAAACACGATGGTGTTTGTTTCACCGCTCTAGCTTAATTAGGTCAAAGTTATTGTCAAAATACTGTTTTTGACCTCTGGTGACCTTGGATGACCTTGGAAAAGTCAAAGGGTATATATGACCCCTGGGATCCATGAAAGGGTGTCCAAAAACGCTGTTCGGAGCAGTCTGAGTATTTGCAATCATTTTTGTGGCTTTTATATCATGAAACAGGTTTCCCATGCTTTTCCAATGGGAGAGGTCGCCTCGTGACCTGACCTCAGGGCACGAAATCAAAAAATCCCGGATATACACCTTGTAGACCCTGGAGGGGTCATGAAGTGTAGGAAGTTTCAAATCCATCGACTTTGAAATGTAGCTCTTACAGAGCTCTAAAGTTGAAGTGAGGTGACCTTGGTTGACCTCGTCTGGTGACCTGACCTTGGGTGACCCGAGGTAAAAAATTTCAGGGAGGATGGGAAAATGATGCAGTGAGAGGTAGAGCCCTCAACCGCGGTGCTGCGCCTCGTCGTTTTTCTGCTATCCCGGAAAAACCTTAGGGGGGCCATCGATGGCCCCCCGGTGGGGCGAGGGTTAAGTCTGAGTGTTGAGTCGCGAATAAAACGTGAATGGCTTCAACTTTTTCACTCTAACCACGTTCAACCACTGCACAAAGTGTCAATGATCAAGCAAAATTCATGATAATGGAAATCCACATTATATATAAAACTAAGATTGGAGACAAAACATAGTTGTCATTTTCAAGCACATATTATGCACTTCATTGCCTCCTTTTTTCACAACCATGTATTATACAACACGGTCAAAGTCAAATAGACGAAGAATGCGACCACAGAACATAACACGACGCAGAGCCTGTAATTCGCCACGGAAACCAATCATGCTGCTACTCAACATAGACCTTGAAATGTATCACACACGAAACATGTCCTGCCCCTCCCCTTCCCCTCCCCCTCCCGCGAAACGCTTTACGCGACACCGAAACATAGCCATGTGGATGGAGTCGCCGGTCGGTCAGACCCAGTCCTCGAAGGTAATTGATACCAGCCTAAAGATTGAATTCGGAATTTTGGTTGATGAATGGAGCCCATCTTTCCTCAAACTTATTTATACTTTTGGCTTTTCTAGCAATAACCGCTTCAATACTAAACTGCTTTACAACAAAAGGTATGAAGTGGCTTAAGTGAACTTGTTCATCCTGTGCACGACGATATACGATGAACTGCTTTGCAATCAATATAATGTAATTGACTACTTTTAAAGTTGATAAGTTTCCAAACAGAATGTTTTTGCAATCAGGAGTAAACTGATTCTGTGGGCTCAATTTTTCGTTCACTTTTTTACCTAACTCATTCCAAAACAACCGGACCTCTTCGCACTCAACGAAATAGTGTTGTATACTGTCAATCGCACCGCAGTTATTACAAAACGGATCGTCTATGACCCTTCTAATACATAAGAAACGTCTCGTTGGAAAAAATCTATGCGTTATCCTGTATTGCAGGCTCTGTAAGCGGGTAGATTTTGTAACTGTAAATGGGAGAGTGTGTATTTTCTTCCACTTCCCGGCGAAGTCGACTCCTTCATTGATCCATTTGTTCTGCGCGCATGGTATGATAGGTTTCAGCCATTTTACTCTGAAAAATTTTGATTTCACTAAGTGAATTGGAGTCAACGTACCTTTTATGTCAATTTGGTCAAGCGTATCTCTAATCCGGTCGGATAGCGGCTCTGAACCGGCAGCAAGCCTCTTCCAGTGGTTAGGAATGGCGTGGCACCAACTGATATAATTTAATGGGTTCAAAGTGCCAAGGGAGTGCCTATCTTTAAAGGTGTTGTGGGTCAGAATTTGTCCTCGACTGTCAAAGAAGTCATCTAGCAAATAAATATTACGACTGTACAACGCACGGGAGAAAAAGGGACGCCCACCAACGTGTAAAGCTGTATTATTCCATAAAATATGTTTCCTCACGTCCTCGCCGCTGCGCGGTTCTGGAATTGGCACTACTTCGCGAAGCCATTGGAGCATTTCTTTATAAAATAAGGGGATTGGTCTTGAATTTATCCATGGTGCTCCATAATTGACCTTTAGAATGTGTTCAAGCCGCATACCTATCCTTCTCTGTAGAACTCCGGAAATTGTTGGACCGGTACTCCCTAACAATTTTCCAAACCAAGTGACGCGCATCGCTTTGTACATGTGAAAGATGTCTGGAGCATTCAAACCACCACACTCGGTGTCCTGATACAGGACCTTATGGGCAACTTTAGGCGGCCGACCTCTCCAAATAAACTTCATTATTTTATTCTGAACTAATTCTAAGTTCTTTTTTCTATAATTGCGGCTGCCATTACGTAAATGAATTGGGATACAAAAAGAGATTTTACCACCGTTATATTTCCTTTCAAAGTAAGACTTCTTCGCGCCCAGTTATTAATTGTCTGTTCCATTCTTGATAATGCTGGCGTGAAATTATCACATGCATGCAAGGCACTAAAGTTTATTCCTAGAACTTTGACCTGTTGACTGGATACTTGGCCACAAATAGTGTCTTGAGAGTTTTTCTGCGCGCCAAGCCACATAAAAGAACATTTCTCAAGATTTAGATGCAATCCCGACTTGGATCCGAAGTCCTGGGTGACATCCAGAACATGTTTTGCCGCTTGGTTGCCCGTAACAAACACTGTAGTGTCATCTATATATTGGGCTAATTTAATCTCTTGTCCTGAAATAGTGATGCCCTTTATTTCAGTCATCGCCCGCACTTTAATTGCTAGAATTTCGACCACCAGACAAAAAATTAAACTAGAAGCGGGGCAACCCTGCTGGATACCCCTGGTAGGCTTAAACCACTGGGAGGTAAAGCCGTTATTAATAACCGTGAGCTCAACGTCGCGATGCAAAATTCTTATCCAGTCAATAAAACGGGGTCCAAAATTGAACTTAACCAATGTATCGTAAATGAATATATGTTCGACGGTATTAAAGGCATTTCGAAAATCTAACCCCATTAGAATTCCATCCAGATTATCCACATCGCAATATTCGATGACGTCGGCGATGGTTCTTATACTCATGCCAATATATCTTCCTCGGATTGAGCCGGTCTGGTCAGACGAAACAAGTTTTGATATGACTACCATAAGCCTGTTTGCTATAACTTTGGCAACAATCTTATACAATGTGTCTAAAAGACAAATGGCTCGCTTATTCTTTAGAAGCGTCTGATCCCCTCGTTTAGGGATTAGATTAATCACGCCCCGTCTTTGAGTCACGAAAAACTTCCCATTTTCTTTAGTTTCTTCCAGATAATTCAAAATAATTGTTTCAAGATCATCCCAAAAGTGCAAGAAAAATTCTTTAGAAAATCCCGATACGGAAGGAGCCTTGTTGTTCATCATACTTTTAAGGGCTTCCTTGCATTCAAAACTAGTAATTGGAGCTTCACAAATGTCGTTCTCTGCGTCATTAAGTTGCGGGCACTCGATGTCCCCTAAGAAATCGTCACACAGCGAGCTGCGCTCCTGCAGACTTTCAACGTTACATGCATCACGACCGGAATATATTTTTTGGAAAAACTCTTTACAGTATGCCAATATTTCTCTCCTACCCGTTATCAAATGATTGTCATCTCTTCGTAGAACATTGATCTGTTTCTTCATGTTTCTACTTTTACACAAATTCAGGAAATATCGTGTTGGTTTTTCACCCTCTTCAACCCATTTAGCTCCTGAATAGATCATGGCTCTCTTGCCTTTCTCCAATTCAATCTCATTTACACCTTTAAGCTCCTGGTAACGTGTCACTAACTCATCACTAGGCCGTGTACTAATCTCGAGTTCACATTTCTCAAGCAAGCTTAAAAACTTTTCATTCTCGTCCCGCTTAAGTTTTTGTTTTTGTTTCCATCTTCCTAAGCTAATTATTCTTACCGTGCTACATAACATTTCTAACTTCAATCCCCAGCTATTCACGTCACAGTAATTTTCCTCGCCTTTCGTGGCTTTTTCGATTTCTGTCTTTACTGCCTGGACAAAACAGCTATCCTCCAAAAGCTCGTTCCTAAAGCGGAACAGGCCGGGACCTTTATCTGTCGAGAACAGTGCAATTTCTGCTGTAACCAAGCAATGATCAGAGAGGATAGATGGTTTTATCTCAATTCGTTTGACCACATTATTAAGCATCATATGCTCACTTATAACTATATAGTCCAACCGAGACATTTGAATTACGGGTGCAAAGCGCCTCCATGTGTACCTCCTTAGCGAAGGGTTGCTATGCCGCCACAGGTCTATTAGGTCGTGCTCTTTCATTAAGTCATTAAATCTTTTTGCTGCGGTTGAAACAACAAAGTGTGATTTTCTAGCATCGAGGTGCGTTAAATGTAGGTTGAAATCTCCACATAGAAGCAATAGATTCTTTTGTGTTTCCGACATATTTTCGATTTTCTGTTTCAATAAGTCGAAAAAATTAAGTTGCTCTTTTCTTTGACCTTGGGTTGGGGCATAAATTGCTATCAATTTAACATCACATTGCTGAAATACTATATCAACGATTATGAGCCGTCCATTGTCAGAGGCAAACCTTACATCAACCCGAGCAAGTCCTAACAAAGATCTGGGTAGAAGAATTGCGACCCCACACTCTTTAATGCTTCGACCATGCGAAAATATAGCTTCAGCACCCCACTCTGCTTTCCAATACTGGGAGTCTTGAGGACAAGAATGCGTTTCTTGAATGACAGCAATGTGATTAGGATAGTTGCTGTGGAGAAAACGGAAAACCGCGCGTCTTTTGGCAGGCAAGCGTAGCCCACGGACATTAAGTGTCAAAACCTTTAGGTCAGGCATTTTAACGTACTATAGCAGACTGTAACGGGATATACAAATTACTTTAGTGATCCGCTCTGTCTTCACCTGGCTAGCGCACTCAGATACAAACGTCTGTGCTGTTAAAGAAACACGCCTGCACTGACATCTATAGATGATTTGGCCAGCTACCGGTTGTGTTAAGGCCACTATACCGGTGGAAACCAATAAGTTCCTCCCTAAAAATCGAGAAAAGACGGAATACAGACATTACCATCCAAAAGCTAAATAATTTTTAAACTATATACACTTTGTCCTAAGCCTACAAGGACCTCCACTCTGACAGACCGACGACCAAAATTTACCTGAGCCCTTAACACCCGACCGTTTGTGCTTCCTATCCCCCCATCCCTCTCACACACGCCCACGTGACACAACATACCGTACACCGACCCTACTAAGCGCGAGAGCAGGGCCCCGAGTGACAACAATATCAATGGTTCCCTAACCAGTGTGGACGGATTCCTGGCTGCATGAACAAACGAGACCAACCACACAGAACCGGGCCACACTACCTACATCGGCAGACAACGCCGGCGACCGGGCCCCCGGCGGCCGCCCCACAGCCGCGTCCGGCGCATGAACGTCGAGCACCTTAGGCGCTCCAACCAGGTGGAGGTGGCCGCGTCAAGCGCTGCATGGGCGGCCGCCGGGTGACCCAGCCGCGTCGCCGTGTCGAAACGATCTGCCAAAAGCTCCAACGAATCAGAGTGCCTATAAACCACGCCGGAAGCTCGCCACAAATACGTAAAAACCCATTTGCTCGGGTTCCGGTTGAATCAATCGTCCTAAACTCACGCTCAACATGACTTCAATGTAATAAGCCAAATCAAGCAAAATATTATCGGCGTATTGTAAATTCTACACATTGTCTTATGAACACAGCTTTGAAAGAGCAAAAAAGAAGGAAATCAAGGCCGAGATTAATATCATCCAAATTTGCCTTGTTAACAACTGTGGCATTAAGTACAAAGATGCAGCGCATTGCCGGTTGTGGGGAACACCAAATGCACCCAATATACTGAGATTAAGCATCATTCAAACTATTACGTTACTATATTGGTCAATAAGAACATGGCAAAGACTGCTTGCGTATCCACGTATGCATTCCAAAGCCAGGAGGGCTCCTGTCACACCATTGTCCAAGGACGAAACATAGTTACCGATACGCCTGAATAAGGTTCCATCTAGCAGTCGCTCACCACGTGCAGATCAGGTAGATGGCGCAGTGGTATTAGTTGCTCGCCTTCATTGCCTCCTTGATAAATTTTCCAACTTTATCAGACAAGAAAAGTATCAATTTACTGAGTGAAAGGGCAAAAATACTTTTGCACATACACAGAACATAGAACTCAGCTCACACTAAATGCCCAGTCTGCAAAGTATGGCAGCAGGTCAGACGAGTCGCACCAGCCATCTAAAATTCTCCCACCACCAGCCTCCAAAAATTCACACCAATCTATCATATACCAGGGAGAAAAACACACCCATTCCTACCCACACGATGCACTGCTACCTCTCTTATTAGTTAGTTAAGGACTTTTTATAAGACCCCCTCCTGTGGCTTAATAACCATTCAGCCATTATTTGCTTGGTTCTCTTACACGGCACATCAGAACCTCACCCAGTTCTTTCATCTTGATGGCCGATCTCAAACGAGCGGGCATGCTATGAAGCTGATGAAGCCTTAGGCCGTCTCACGCGTACATAGAGCGTCCTTCAGGGTCCGGATTGTGAACAGCTGGAATGCATTGCCAGCCCATGTGATACCTGCTCCTTCATTAAATACGTTAAAACATCAGTTGGACAATCACTGGGCCCGGCAGATGTTCCATGACCCCGACGAAGATCGTTAATTGATACGAGTGGCTGAGGTCTGTGGGCTTCTCGGTATTCAAGAACCATATATCTCCATAGGAACTCATTACATCCACACTAGAGGTGAGAGTTTCAGGCAATTTTGCAGGCCCGGGCCCGGTTTGCTGCTGATTTTAGAAGCCAGTCACAGGCCCGGTTTGTGGAAGAAATGGCTTATTAAGCCTGGGAAGGCCCGGTATCATGGAAAAACCATAAACAACTGTATACAGCATTTATCTACTTTAAAGCTGTTTCAAGTAAATGTTTTAAGCCAATTTATCCTGGAAAAAGTTTTGGTTTCACCCAAAACTATATAAAAAAGGTGCATGCAGTATCAGTAGCCTCAGCGATCTTAACAATTTAGCAGAAAATGATACCAAAAACAACATCATCATCAACTTTTTTTATTTCATTTTTCAAATAGACAGGCAACAGACGCAAAAGAAGACATGAAACAGGGCAAAGCAATAAGAAGCAACAGAACAGAATGTCACAGGCACAGAGTAGAGAATAAGAGGAAGTAGGCGATCAGTTTTCAGATTAAAGCAAGTTATTATAACATAGGTACAAAACATAAACCGCCAGCAAAGAAGCAGCAACCGCGGAACGAGAAAAGACATACAAAACGAGATGAGCCTTAAATAATAATGAAACAGAACATAAATATAATGCCACAACACATTTAAAAGCAAAATAAAATTAAGAACAGATAAAACAGGAGACAAAACAAAAACTAACAAAGTTAAGCTATAAGTAGTAAGTAGGGGGCCACATATGTTAAGCATATCAAATCTAAGAAACCAGTGATTTAATAAAAGCAAGAAAAAATAAACAAACATAAACAATAAACATAAAACATATGAAAATAGGACAAGCACTTAAGCAGCGTACAAACCTATCAAACTAAAAACATTTAATCAGAGCATGCAATCAGTGAGAGCAACTAATGGAATCAAAACAAAACAAAACTAAAAACAACAGAAAAACACACAAAACAAAGCAAAGACAGAACTGAACAATTTAAACAAACAGAAAAAGTCATGTTCGGCGAGTCCAAGTTATTACACTAATCGAATCAAACCAAAAAACGAAATAAAGGAAAAGAACAAAATAAGTCGGCAGCAAACAAACATAAAAAACATAGAAGAGAAACGGAAAAGCAAAAGAATATCGCAAATACATTTGCCAGGAATGGGCGTTCGACCCCATAGCCCGTCCGGAGCAGTGGTTAGCGAGAATGTCGCCAAACCCCAGGCTGAGGCTGGAGCAGCCAAAAGCCGCTCGGACACAGGTCAGCTGTTGTCGGCCGATCCAGCTGCATCGCCACTCTTCGTCAGCCGAGCCGTCGCGTCGCAGTCACCATTCCAGATTGGAGAACGCTCCGGCCGCTCGAACTCCCGGATGTGGTCGTTCAGCGAACACATTTGGCGCAGTAGTGTCCGATCCAGCCAGCGGAGGTCCCCCATTTTGTGCCGCAGCCACTACAGACGCTATTTTTTAGCAGAGCGATACACCGCCGGCCACTGCAGAGGTGTGCCTATCGAAACGCGCGCCCGCCGCCCCGCCGGACGGGGAAGCGCGACTGAGTCAGGTCCAGCCGCACACGGCGCCGACACATTATTGTAGGTTGGAGCGTTCATAGATGGATGGGCTGGTAGAGAGTCCGAAGAGAGCCGGGCGGAGGCAACCAGGTGTCACCAGCCGCGGCGGTCGTCTCCAGCATATCAATGAATGAGGGCGGCCGCAGAGCCAGTTTCTTATGCAGCGGCATGGTCGGCTGGAGCTGAGAGTTCGAGCACTGCTAATGCTGTTGGACAGTGCTGGTGAGCCTGCCGACGTCGCGGCAGCGGGACCGGCATGTTTCTGTAGGTGGGCTGGCAGAGAGAGCCCGACGAGGGCCGGGCGGAGACAGCAAGGTGTCTCCAGCCGTCGTTGCTGGCCGCCTCCGGCATACTTCTGAGTGAGTACTGCAGCTCCCGAGGTAATGACACGACCGGCTGAAGCCGACAATAAGAGAATATTACTCATACTCTTCGAGTTCCTAGTCCCGTCTGCACATCAGACGGTGTTGGTGGACTTGCCGACGCCGCGGCCGCGGCGCCGGTACGTTCTCGTAATTCATGAAGTCTTAAATCGTCGTTAGTAGCTGCCCCATCATGCTGCTGGGTGAGGGCGGTCACGGATACAGTTCTTGAGGCCGGAGCTGAGATTTTGAGTTTACAGTCCTGACCAGAGAGAGAGAGAGTCCGAACAAGGCCGGGCGGCCGGGCGGGCAGACTTAGCCGGGTGCCTACAGTCATCGCTGGTGGCCATCTTCAGCATAGTGCTGAGTGAGTTCGGCACCCTAACTGTAGGTCGGCACGTTATGCAGGTGGGCTGGGAGAGAGACCCCAAGAGGACCGGCAGTGCAGCCAGGTGCCTCCAGGCGTCGCTGGTAGCCACCCCCTGAAAACTGCTGAGTGCAGGCGGCAGCGGAGGCAGCTCCTGATGCGAAGACATAGCCGGCTGGAGCTGAGAATACAGAACTGCCAATGCTACCTCCTGCATTTTTCAGTCCCGACTGCACAATTGGACCGTGCTGGTGGACAATTTGACACCGCGGCCGCTGTGCGGGGCGGGCTGGCAAAGTCCGAAGAAGGCCGGGCAGAGGCAGCTAGGTGTATCCAGCCGTAGCTGGTGGCCGCCCCCAGTACACTGCTGAGTGAAGGCGGCCGCGGTGGTAGCTCCCGGAGCGACGACATCGCCGGCTGGAGCCATGTTTCACATTATGAAACATGGCTTGCTTATGATGCAATGCTTACTTCAGGTAATGAACAGCATCACCCTTATCAAAACGATGGGAATTCTAGATAGATGTATGCACATGGCAGCTATAAGAATTGAGATGAAATAAGCCCACTCATATCAGACATTTCCTCCGTCATTGCACTTTTAAAAATCATTATATGCTGGCACGGGCCTCACAATTGAGTTGCAATAATGTTTATGAATAGAGAAGAGAGCAGTGACAAGTTCTCAACTAAAACTTTTCAGAACATCATGGCAGAATGGCTGTGAATGAACCAAAAATCCTTCACATTGTCCCCTAATTGATACATGTGAGCATTTTCTTTTAGTTTAGTCACTACACAGTTTGGAAGATATTCAAAAGATCGTTCTGCTTGGGTCAGCCCGATCTGCAAAGTAGGTAAGCCAACAGGCCAACAACAAGGCCCATCAGCCATATCAATATAGAATTATCAAACCACCAGCCATGAAGAACTATCTTGATATAGAACCACTAGTTTTTTTTTTTTTTTTTTTTTTTTTTTTTTTTTAACGGCCGGCATGATTACGCTGGGGACTATTATAAAACGCATATATAACAGTATAAGACGGCGAAAAATACAGCGCAACATAACCACCGGGCCGGAGCCCGACCGCCGAGAAGTTCGCGCCGGACGGCGAGAGGCCGCCCGTGCGCAGCGATCGTCGGGGGCAGCCGCCGCGGCGGGCGGCGGGAGGCCACCCCACCACGGCGACCGAAGGCATGAAGCCGCATGCCGCGCCGGACGGCGAGAGGCCGCCCGGACGCGGCGAACGCCGGGATGAGTCCGATGAGTGGCCGCCGCGGCGAGCGGCGGGAGGCCACCCCACCGCGGCGACCGAAGACTCGCAGCCGCAGAGACGACACCGCGCCGGACGGCGAGAGGCCGCCCGGGCGCGGCGACCGAAGACATGAAGCCGCAGGAGGACGCCACGCCGGACGGCGAGAGGCCGCCCGGGCGCAGCGATCGTCGGGGCGCGGCCGTCGAGTGGCCGCCGCGGCGAGCGGCAGGAGGCCACCCCACCACGGCGACCGAAGACACGCAGCCGCAGAGACGACACCGCGCCGGACGGCGAGAGGCCGCCCGCGCGCAGCGATCGTCGGGGCGCAGCCGCCGCGGCGGGCGGCGGGAGGCCACCCCACCACAGCGACCGAAGACATGAAGTTGCAGACGGGCGCCGCGCCGGACGGCGAGAGGCCGCCCGGACGAGGCGAACGCTGGGATGAGTCGGCTGGGTGGCCGCCGCGGCGAGCGGCGAGAGGCACGCCCGGGCGCGGCGACCGTAGACATGAAGCCGCAGGCGGACGCCACGCCGGACGGCGAGAGGCCGCCCGGGCGCGGCGATCGCCGGGGCGCAGCCGTCGAGTGGCCGCCGCGGCGGGCGGCGGGAGACCACCCCACCACGGCGACCGAAGACACCCAGTCGTAGAGACGACATCGCGCCGGACGGCGAGGGGCCGCCCGGGCGCAGCGATCGCCGGGGCAGCCGCACAGCGGCCGGCAGGCGGCCGCCCCAGGTATGGCGACCGGCGAAACGCGGCCGCAGAGCGGACGTCACCCGCCCAGCCGCCGGCGAACCGCGGCGACACCAGCCCCGGCCACCCGCGCCAGGCACTCGCAGCCCGGGAGCGAGGCGAGCTCCATGTTGGTCCTGAAAATGAAGTGAGATGAGAAAAAGGGGGGAGGAGGGGATGATTCCATGAGCTCGACGTATGGCGGGGGATGAGGGTTCTTGTCGAGACGGATGAATGATGCGGTCAGAATGGTGGCAGATTGGACCAGGAGCATAGCTCGGTCACGGCCTCCTGTGCCTGATTGTGTTAACGAATTCCGTATAAATGATTCCATATATTTAAATTTTGACTAGTGTAAGTGGTGCTTGTTTCCGGCCGGACTCGGTCACTCCCCTCCCCCGCCCACCCCCAGAAATTTGCAGATCCCGGCCCGGACTATGGGGTTAGGCTAGATCAGGTTTCAGCCAGCTTTAAATTTAGATTTTGCGGCTTTTCTACCATCCAGGAAGTACACATCTTAGGAAGACAAAACTATTGTTCTGTTAAAGGTTGATCAACGTTGGGGAGGTTCTAATAGTGGTCCATTAAAATTTTCTTTACAACATTCTTAAAGAAACCTTTTGATAGAGGAACATCGTCTATCTGTCTTATTCTAGATGCGATTATATTGTTCCAGCACTCAGGAGCAGCAATAAACGGCGTACACTTATGGTATAGCGTGAAAGCAAATGGTACCATAAAATGTTTGGAGTTTCTTGTGCGTTGATTGTGCGCCTGTTGTATCGGTTCGAATTTATGTCGTAGGAGTAGGGGCAGCGAGCCTGTTAGGTAGTTGTGAACAAAAAGAAGCTGTGACATCTTTACCAGGTCAGGAAATTTCAAAATACCGTACTTTTTGAAAATAGGAGATGTATGTTCCAGATAAGGTGCATGATCAATTACTCTAACAATCTTTTTTGGAGTGTAATGATTCTTCTGAGCTTTGTGGGGTGATTTACTGCCCAAATGATGTTGCAATAACTGATATGAGGAAGAATGAGAGAGTTGTACAGGAGCAGTAAGTGCCTCGAGTCAAGAATAAATTTGGTTCTGTTGATGAGACCAACGTTCCTTGAGATGACATTTTGAGTAGCTTGAATGTGACTGTCCCACTTCAAATTTTCGTCTATTGTTACACCTAGGTATTTCATAGTTTTCTTTTGTTCGAGAGGATGACCATTAATCAAGATTCTTAAATTATGTGAGTTTTGACTTTTATGAAATACTTGGAAACACGATTTTGAGACGTTTAAGGTCAGACGATTTGCCACAAGCCAGGTATTAATAGGAATGAGACTAGTGTTAATCTTGCTCTGTAAGTCAAGGTAGTTGTCTGCAGAGTATGCCAGTGCAGTGTCGTCTGCAAAGAGAAGAAAGAGGGGTATTGGAGAGCTTGACTGGATGTCATTGACATATAGGAGAAAGAGTAGAGGTCCTAAGACGGAACCTTGTGGGACACCCAGTGTAACAGTCTCTGATTTTGAAGACAGAATATTGTTGAATTTTACCGTCTGGAGCCGGTCAGTCAGATAAGATTTGAAAAACTGAAGTTCAACATTTCTTATTCCATAGAAATCTAGTTTTTTTAGTAGAATTTCATGGTTAACTGTGTCAAATGCCTTACTGAGGTCCAGAAAGATTGAGGCGCATACTTTTTTGTTCTGTAATGATGTGCAAACAAAATCATACAAGAGAGAGATTGGCATAAATGTACTATGTTTTTTGCGAAATCCAAACTGATTTGGAGTAAGGATGTTTTCTAGTTCTAAGAATTGAGAAATTTCACTGAAAACTAATTTCTCAAAAACTTTGGACACAACTGATAGCATTGCAATAGGCCGATAACAATTGAAAGACGAGGGGTTGCCGGACTTGAATATGGGGACAACTTGTGCTTTTTCAGAACTGCTGGAAAGACACCTTGGGAAATACATTTATTGTAAAGATAAGCTAAGAATGGGGACAGTGTTGAGGCAAGTAATTTCAAGATTTTTGTACTGATGCCATCATGACCAGCTCCAGAGTTTCCTAGTTTGTGAATGACAGAGATAATTAATTCAGGACTAACTGGACTCAGGTGAAATTGGTTAGCAACATGACTGTTAGGATTCATGAAAGATAATGGGTCAGTATTCAAATTTGAGAGGTTATTATCCAAAGTTTTTCCAATGGCTGCAAAATACTCATTGAAATGGTTAGCAATGGAGATGGGGTCATCAATTGATGCATTACCAACTTCGAATGTTTTCACAGGCGGTAATTTTGTTTTATGCGTTTTCTGGCCAACCCGAGCAGAATTTCCCACATCTTTTTAGGATCAGATTTGTGTTCCACTAGCTTCCTGTTGTAGTATAATCTTTTGGCATTTCTGATGACTGTGACTAGGTTATTCCGGTAATTTTTAAAAAGGAGTTCATTTTCTTGAGTTGGAGAGCGTACAAATTTTTTATATAGGTTGTTTTTGTTGTTGATACAGCGTAGAATGTTGTGCGTAAATCCATGGTTGTAATGGTACTTTTCTCCTATTAATTTTTTTATGGAGGCCTTGGATAATTCTGTACTTATGGTTGTAATCAGAAAATCAGCAGCTTCATCCGCATTATATATTTCATATACATCCAAGAGTTTAACGTTTAAGTTTTGTTTGACTTCTTCGATTTTTCGAAAGTCAAAGATTCCTTGTGACTGCAATTTATGGGAAGGTGCGGAAGGGGGGGTTCATGTTGAGATTTAGGCAGATGGGAAGATGATCACTAATATCTGAAATAATGACTTTGTTGTTGGCAGTAACAGAGAGATCATTGCAGAAAATGTTATCTATCAAGCTTTTAGAGTGGGAAGTTACTCGGGTAGGAAGAGATATGCAGGGAAAGAAACCAACTGATAGCATGCTGTTGAAAAACTGGTCACAGTATTCATTAGTTTCAATTTTCAGAAGATCTAGGTTGAAATCACCACCCATTACACACAGCTTGTTTTCCTGACTGATTTTAGCAAGCAAGTTTTTCCGAATAGTCCAAAAATACTGTGGGAGAAAACGATGGTGAACGGTAGATGGAACCAATGATGCAATTTTGGAAGGTTTTGTTTTTTAATTCCACAAATACTGATTGATGTTCGGATGCGCTCGACTCGAGGTCCTTACGTCTCCTGTAATGTACTGAGCTTGAAAATGTAAATGGCAGCACCCCTGCCCCTTGTGACTTCCTGCTGTGATGTTTCTAGATAGTAATCATCAATCCGGAATGAGTCAGACAGGGCAGAATCAATCCAGGTTTCAGTTAGAAGTACTATTTCTGGTTTTTTGTTAAATTGATTTAAGAGAAAGATGAGGGAATCAAAATTCTTTTGGAGACTACGTATATTTATATGTAACAGTGAGGTAAGTGAGCTGTTCAGGGCACTATTGACATTGATATATTCACAGTTATCAAGAATTGATTGGAAGTCTGAATTAACTGAGTCGCCATCATTACAAGGCGTTGAAAACTCGGGTGAGAATCTTACAGCAATTGTGACAGCGGGGCTTAATTCAAGAAATTAAAGGCAATGAAAATTTTGTGTTATGCTGTCAGTGCACAAATCAAGTTTTCCACAGGTTCGCACGAAACATGGAATAAAAAGATTGCACCAATCTCCACCAAAAGTACATCTGACACAAAAAAACTCGAGTCCATCCGCATCATCGCCTAAGGTAATCATCACCTTGATCATCACCATGCGCGCGCTGGAAGGAACACCATTGCTGTTTGTTTTGTTGCGCTTAGAAGGTATCTGGAGCGCCGTGCTTGTCTACATTAGCGCATTCATTTATGAAAATACTTTTCACAAAAGAATTTCCAAAATAGGAAGCTTATTTCAATAAAAATATTTAAATTCTGTTAAAAATATATTTTGAAAATCTTAAAGCTTAAAAGAATTAGCACAAAGTGTATGGTGCATTTGTTTTCTTCCTGAGAATAGTCCACTTTTTTGCGCAGTTGTTTCATATATGACGCTTTTCTGGCTTTGCAAAGCTTTACAAGCCATCTTCAAGCTACTTCAGGCTGTTACAAGCTACTCTCAGGGCCGCGGAATTTGTGGGGTATCTAAAGTCCATAATTTGGATATTCTGTATTTGTGTTCTTTGTTTCTATGTTTCTGTACATTTTTTAGTGTGGTGGGAGGGAAGTGCAAAGTAAAGGTATCTTGGGAGGCAAGTGCTGTTATGTTCAAAGCTTATAATAGAAGTTGTATTTCATAGAGGCCAGGGAAGTACCTATCTCCACAAGGAAAATGCAACACATAATGTCAAGTACCTATATTCATGTTTTGGTGCAATCTCAAAGGTTCCTTCTAAGGCTGACTGCTCTCCCCGTATCTCCCCACAACTGACTAATTTATGTTTTGAAGTACTTCGATCAAAAATATGTTTTCTTTGTGCCTATTCCCTAGCTTATACCTACTAGCCTTTTCTGAGTGGATTCTGCATCTTTTGGGCAATGAAAGAGCATTATGAAGCTGTGGAAGGGTCAAACTTATCAACATTTTTTCTTGCATTTAGAGTTAGCTGGCCAATTTGACAATTATGGGCTCTCACTAGATAGTTTGTACCTGACATTCACTTTGCTATTTTTTGTAGCGGACATGAGAATGGCTCCATAGCTCACATTTTCTTTTACCAGAAGCAGAAAGCTTCTGGAAAGAATGTTCTAGCTCTCTTTTTCTCTCTCTCTCTCTCTCTCTCTCTCTCTCTCTGTCTCTGTCTCTGTCTCTGTCTCTGTCTCTGTCTCTGTCTCTGTCTCTGTCTCTGTCTCTGTCTCTGTCTCTGTCTCTGTCTCTGTCTCTGCTCTGTCTCTCTCTCTCTCTCTCTCTCTCTCTCTCTCTCTCTCTCTCTCTCTCTCTCTCTCTCTCTCTCTCTCTCTCTCTCTCTCTCTCTCTCTGCGCTCCTCCACTAGGTCCAAGGTGAAGATGATGACGATGAAGATAGTGGGGCCAGGGGTGGCCAAGTGGCTTCGTTGCCTGTTTTCAGATCGGATAGCATGGATTAACGTGGGTTCAATCCCCACGACAGGAAACTGCCCTCCCGTGTCCAAGGGAACACCCACTCCAATATTATCTGTAATTGGGCAAGTGTACCTGTTGGGAGTGGCCCTAATAAGATAAGAAGATTACAGTATTTTCTCAACTCACCTTCATCAACTCTCCTAGGCCTAGACCTCCTCAGGAGACTGTCAAGTGCCTCCTGGACCTTTACATCTGCTGCCATCATGGTCTTATTGTTTACCCATATTGCCAGGTCATTCGTGAAAAGGGATGTTTCAACAATGTCTGGTAGGTGGATGGGCAGGTTGCTTATGAAGGCCATGAGGAATGCTGGTGAGCAGACAGTGACCAGCGGTGTTTCCTCCCTGATGCAGCAGAAATGCTGGCATTGGCTGTTGTACTTTACTCAGGCCTTGTTGTCCGTCTAGAATGGACGAATCCAGGCAGTGCGGCCATGTGGAAGACCCACAGCACAAGTTTTCAGATGATGCTTATCTTCCAAGTCCTTTTAAAGATCGTGAGAAATCTTTGAGCATCATGATGGTTCTTTCACACAGCTAGAACCCATCTGTCATCGCCTGCGTGATGTGCACCATCCGATCCACTCTGAAACTGCACTTTCTGAAATCTGCCTCAACTGGGGAGAGAAGCCTTGGCGACACCAAGACATACTCCAGGCGCGCCTGAACCGGCGGCTCTGCCAGTTTGGACACACACACCTCAGCAGATTCTGATAGAACGGTATGACCCAACGAGTCCCTTCAGCTTTCCCTTCCTGTGAACAGGGACGATGGCTACCTTCTTTCAGAATGCAGGCAGTTTGCTTCACGGCCATATCAGGGTTTTTAGGTCGAGCAATTCGGTTTGGCTCCCATTTGTGGAATGTACCAACATCTTGTTAGATATATTGAGCGCTCGGGGCGCACGTTTTACGGGGAGGCGGTTGAGGACGGAGTGCAGCTCGATCCTGGTGAAGGGGCTGCCGGCTGCTGCACGCTCACCAGCGCGTACTGTGGAGGGTCTCCGGAGATGGCTGGTGAATGTGTGCTTGTAACGGCGATCCTTTTTAACGCAGGGTGCGTGGTAGCCGACCCTGGCATACTCTTTGATGACCTCGGACGATTTTTTCGAGCCGGTCGGTGTCAGGTGAGGTTCGTTCACCCTCTCTGGTATCACTTGTCACACAACATATATGTCACTGAACTGGAGCCGACTGCCGCCACAGAGTGTGAACTGGAGCCGCCACAGAGTGTGGGTCCCGTGCTGCTCTTGCTGTATCTGTATATGAGGAGGGCGAGGGTGAGGTACGTTGGGTCACCCAGTCCCATCACCAATGGCCAGACATGGCGGCCACCCCAGAGAGCATGGCTCCTATAGACCAGTTTCATGTTCAGACGTTTAGGTCATGTGACCTCTTGACCTTTTTTTAGTGTCATCCAGGTCATTGGAATGGTTGGAATTCATTAATGGTTCGATTATTTATTAATGTAATTATTGTATAAATTAGGATTTCTGAAAGGAATTTGTGGAGTATTTAGAGAAAGGAATACATGCTAAACTTTTTACATTCATGCGTAGTTTGTTTTTAATCCTCCCCATGCTTATTGTCCCCAGGGCTTATTTCACTCGTTCATGGAGAGGCCCGGCTCTCTTTCCAATATTCCTTAGCATTCTGCTCATACAAAACTGTATTCTGCCTTGGAGAGAATTCCGCTGGTAAGTTTTATTATTGCCCCTATGCGTGATTGACGTGAAATGTATATATCCATGTCCCTTCTATCTTGTCGCCTCCTTGATCAAACAATGTGTGATATAATGTTTTCTTATACATTTTTAAGACCAATGGAGCAGTCTAAATCCGAAAAAGATGTCTCGCTCTATTTGTCGTGTGTGTGTTAAATACCATCTGACGGAACACACTGTGCACCCCCCCCACCCCTCTCCCCATGTTCATGTTATTTCCACTGGTCCTCTTTGCACCTCAAGGTAGTACCAGACATCTAGCTCCCCAAGAAAGGCAATATTTGAAGATCCTCCGATTCTCGGTGCCGGTGCATTCTAGCTCATCGTGTTCTGGTTTTTTGCAGATGACTTAGTAGACTTTTGCTAAGCCGGCACTACCCGCTATGGCAACGACCCGATTTGCGCCCCGGGTGGCGGCGTGCTCCGTTCTCCTTCTCTGCTGCTCTCCCAGCTGGTGCGATGACCTGCCCACCGCCGACCGGTAAGGCTGATGTGCGGTAACTCCGGCGTGTGACTGACTGAATTGACTGTTGGTGTGACTGACTGAAGTGACTGTTGGTGTGACTGAACTGACTGTTGGCGCGGTAATGCAGCGTCTGATGTGTTTGTGCTAGTATGATTTTGATTTTGGGATCAGTGAAGTGTGTTTCAAAACAAGGCCGCAGTTTTAGTGAGGCAGGGACATGTGTCGATTGCTTTGACATGTCCCCTATTGGGTGAAAGGCACAATTTTCGGAGAATTATCGGCTATGTATGATTGTAATTCTGCTAGTAATGTGTCACTTTTTCCTTCCAATTAGAAATTGTTGTACAGTTTGTCTTGAAAAGCATTCAAGTCTCGAGAGCAATATTGCGTTTTTCTGGTCGCGAACGATTTCCCCTTTTCCGTTACAGGGTCGACCAGTTAGCCGGATTGATAAAGAGCTCGCTCTACGACAGCTTCATGGACTCCAGCGCTTTCGTGCAGCTGAAGAACGTGAGTCGCGCTTGTAAGAGGAGCCGGGGGTCTGTCGCGGCCGCGGCGTCGCCAGCCGGTGAATCGGCCTTTGATGTCGATCCCACGGCCCGGCCGGAACGGCACGTGGATAGTGGCCAGAACTCAGGTTTCTCGGAGAAACGAGCGGCACCAATATGGAATCCTTGTTTAAAATAGATGTTGATCACCCTATATTATCATGTAATCCAAAGGTTTGGTCATATCGGCAAGGCATCTAAGAGCCAAATATAGCACGTTTATGGACAACTTATACCGCAGAACAAAATATAAATCATGCTGTTATTGTGGTATGTTATTTCGCCAGTTTTTGGTATTTTATGATAATAAAATACATGTATATTATATAAACTTTTAAAATGTGTTCTTTTATTTTTTAATTTATAATATATATTATGAGAGAACTCGGTGCCCTGGAGTCGATTTTTGAGGTACGACGCGGCTCTCTTGCTAATTATTGTAAAGCTGTGTTTAAAAAGGTACATCAGTCGGCATTATGCGACTTTCTGTGGTCCCAGCAATGTCCCGTGTCCCGGCACGGACCCAGTTTTCAAAATGTCGACACGGACCCAGTCGGTTCCGAAAATGTCCCGACACGGACCCAGTCGGTTCCGACAATGTCCCGACACGAACCCAGTCGGTTCCGACAATGTCCCGACACAGAACCAGTCGTCTCCGACAAAGTCCCGGCTCGGACCCGTCGGCTCCGAATAGTCCCTATACAGACCCAGTTAGTTCTAAAGTGTCCCGGCACAAACCCACCCTGACTGTTCCCGGCAGAGCTACGCGGACGATTTATCCAACGTGCGTTTCGATCCGGTGGATCCTGAAGCTGAGCTCGCTGCCATGGCAACCAAAATCACCGGCGTTTTCTCCAAGCGCACGTTGGCACTCACGGTAAGTGAGCGGCACTGCGAACGAATGGGAATGATGGGGGGCTTTGCACTATTGCGCGGTCATACGTCATACGTCAAACGTGTATTTCATCTTATATCAAAACAACAAGCCAGACAACATTCTCGATTGGCGCAAAAGCACATTAGTGCTTAAATCGAAGGCGCCTTTTGAGTTTGAGGACAGTTAACTCGTCATGAAGCGCCGCCAGGACCGTCAGCTCCGACTCTAGGTGTGCGATGCCGCCAACCCGTGGGACGCCGGCGCATCAGAGGGAAATCAGTATACTTAGTGCTCGTAGTTTTAACGACTGGAGTCAAGATCGGAATCGCTGTGTAGCAGTGATAAACCTAAATGTTTCTTGATTTACTGCATAGCCCTGCGTTTTGGATAGCCCTTCCCCTTTCAAAAGTATGTCTTATCTTTTAGCATTGTTTAACAAGGAAAAATTTGAGTTGATTATTACTGATATTCTGTTAACTAGGTTCGTTCTTGCATTTAAAAACATTGGACAGTGTAGAATGTAATGTTTAACGTCTTCGCAAAAATAACCACATTCGCATGACGGCGTCGTACTTTTTTTAACCGAGTATTGGTGGCTGTTTAAGACGCGACATTCCTATTCGTAATTGGGTTAGTAATGTATTTTGAAGTTTTGGTTCATAGTTATAATATTCTGGTGGTTTTTTAATGCCAAAAAGACTTGTAGCACCTTTCTTAAATTCCTTTCGCGAGTTGGATGCCCTGATCTGCTCTGGGAGTAGGTTATATAACTTGGTTGTGCTCGGCAAGAACGAATGTTCAAAGTTAATAGTTCGAAAGTGCAGTTGAATTCTTAGGTTTGTGTTACGAATGGGCCGATTTATAATGCTACTTCTAGTGTTTGGAACTATGTTGTTAATGTAGGTTGGTGTGATAGTATGGCACAAGGTATGGAAAAATTCAAGTTTATGGATTTTACGCCGATCTTTAAGTGATGTTCAACCAAGGTCTGCTCTAAGCTTCTCTGTACTACTCCTCGGAAGTGCCTCAGTCACTAGTCTCGCCGCTCTACATACATTGAAGTCGTTCAAGTCCGTTCTGCGTCATTGACTGTCAGAAGTCCGTCGTAAATGATGTCATAGTAATCAAAATGGGGTCGGACATACATGTTGATAATCTGACTTAAGGTAGATCTAGTTAGGTGACGTGATATTGGGTAAAGGGGGCTGAGTGTTATATTTACTTTTTTGTTAATTTCATTCATTTGTTCATGAAATCGAAGATCCTTCGAGAAGATCATTCCTAGATGTTTGTGACTATTTACAACTGGCACTGGCTGGGAGTCAAAAACGAGTTTTGGAATTGTGGGCAGTGTTTTGTAGGAAAATGTCTGTTGTATTGTTTTGGACGAATTAAATGTTATAAGCCAATCCGAACTATACTTTAGAACTTTATCTAGATCATTTTGGAGTGATACCTGCACATTTTGGACGTTATTTGAGTTTTGAGAAGCAAACAAACAAGTGTCATCGGCAAAAATTAAAATTTCGTTTTCTGTTCTAGTTGAGAGATCGTTAAGGTACATAAGGGCAAGCAAAGGGCCAAGAACCGATCCTTGTGGAACATCCTGCGTCCAGTGGAAGTAGAGAAGAGTGAGAATCTTCAATAATTACGCGTTGTTTTCTGTCAGTCAAGTATGAACGAAGCCAAGGTAGGATGTTTTCGAGTCCAAATTCATGTTTACATTTTTGTAGGAGTCCTTTGTGCCAGATTTTGTCGAAGTAGCGACTTATGTCCAAGTAAAGCAAGGTCTGGTTGTGTCGTTTGTCGAGAGATTCGTATAGGGTGTGAGTGAGGTAGAAAAGTTGGAGTCGCGTTCCGTGTCCCGGTCGGTAGCCACTCTGTCTTTCCGTTAGTAATTTATGGTTTGTAATGTGAGAGTAAATTATCCGAAACATTATTTTCTCAAATATTTTTGAAATGCAGCTCAGGAGGCTAATTGGTCTGTAATTTGCAACATCAGCTGGTCTACGCTTCTTTTTGAAGATTGCTTTTACATTATTTACATTAGCTACTTTCCATGATTTGGGGAAGTGTCCACTTTCTAATGACTTATTAAATAGCTTAGACAAGGGCCCAGAAACTATAACTGCTGTAAGTTTTATAAGTTTCACGGGGATTTTGTCCGGTCCAGTCGATTTATTTGTATTCAAGCTGTTAATAGTTGCCAATACTTCTTGTTGTGATATCATTGGTTTTTCTAGTTTTGGTACAGTTCTTGAGTGGCATGCTGGTAATTCACGATTATTTGCATCACCTAATGAGGACTGACCAGCAAAATATGAATTCAAAGCTTTGCATTTCTCGGGGTCTTCTAAAATCAGGCTCCCAGTAGTATTCAATAATGGTGGAATTGTGGATGCTTTGTTGCGCCCAGTCATGTTACGAATTATTGCGTGGTATTTATGCGGGTTTTGTTTTTGTTCGAAAAGTTGATTTGCCCCTCGTTGAATCTTTTGGCATTTTAGTCTCCTAGTCATTGATGTCACTTTGTTTCTGCATAGATTCCATCTTTCCCCGTCAGTTGAGTTATCAGGAAAGTTTTGGGCCTGACGTTGTCGCGCAATTTTGAAAAGCCTGTCACGTTTATGCATTAGTCGCCTAAGTTCAGGAGTAATCCAGCCTTTGTCGTTATTCCGGTTTCTAATTTTTTTGTTGGTATCGCGGATTGTGCTGCGTCAAGAAGGGCTTTAGTGAAGAGATCTGTCGCTTCGTCGACGTCATTTTCAAGAAAGTTCTCCCAGTTCTGCGTCATTTATTGGTTAATTAGTCTCTGTGTGTCCAAGCGTGAATAGTCCCAAATAGTCTTGGGCACCTTCCGAGGAGTATGACTTGCTTTAGTTTTTATCGCTACATAAATTGGGAAGTGGTCAAGTTGGGACAAAGATGGTAACAGCCCACTGTGGACAACAGCGTCCGGGTCAGAAATAAAGCAAAGATCGCGAATGTTTTGTGTGGATCCTTGTAAACGAGTTGGCTCACAAATTAATTGAGAGAGAGAGAGCCAAGGATTCGGCAGTTTCGTGCAGATTTCTCTCAAAATTTGAAATAGGAGAGTGGTTGAAGTTTTGGCGTAAGTATTTCCGGCATTAAAGTCCCCCATGATGATTATCGAAGAATTCTGGTATCCCTGAGCCATACTCACACTTTCCGAGAATTTTTCAATAAACTCGTTTAATCGACTAGCATGGCATGCAAGTTAGGTGGCAAGTATACACAGCATATCAATATTGTTTTTGATGTAAATTTTACTGTAACCCACATCCATTCTTCCTCGCTAACTTCAAGTTCAGGGACTCTCATGGCAGCTAAGGACCTGTGGCAATATAGGGCTACTCCTCCTCCGCTTCGGTTGCGATGCCGAACAAATGGCGCATGAAAATTTGAGATACTATAAAGGCTTGGGTGAATGTTTGAGTCAAGTTTGGTTTCAGTTAGAGCAATAATTTTTACGTTGTTAGTTGTGGGAAATTCTTGTAGTTTGTCGCGTCTTTTTCACTTGTGATGCTATTAATATTTATATGAGCTATGCTGGTCTCTTCGTAAGAACAATTTGGGCCTGGGTTAACCTCAACCCCTCTTATGATGAGAATATTTTCGATGTCTGGGAAAATTTTGAAAATCCACCCACAAAAGTTTACATTCATCGGAAAAACAACGAATAATTTACCTTTTGCAGGGCTATGCAGGAACTTAGCGTGCATCTTCAAAAACTGAAAATGAACAAACAGTGTTTTGGATCAAAACGCCAGCGCCCCAGCAGGTGGCTCATCAAGAAAAAGCAGTGATGAGCTAATGATTGGAGGGGCGCTCACCATTACCAGAATTACAAGACTAATAGGCAAAATTGGTTACAGTACGCTAAACACTAAGATTTAGTATGACACAAACATACACTCAAAAAGTACAGACGGATGGACTATACACTGGCTGCAGTCCACTGAAAAATTAAGTTTAAGTATGACACTGAGACACTATTAGTATGACACCGACACTCTCATGGGCCTCATATACATCGACACGACTGCTAATACTATTGGCCCGTCATAATGGCGCTCATTTCCACATAAATCAATTAACTCAATGCTCCTGAAAGTGAAATCATCCTGGTTACCAGGTTGTGTGGCATAACGTGACGATTACTTTGCCATGCAATGTGCATACATGACGGCAATGAGGGCAGTGCTCGAGTAATTCACCTGAGTTATCTTTGTGGACCAGGCCTAGAAAAATATTTAGTTAAACTCAAATTTTACTGGAAACTTTGTCGATTTGAAATAGTGGAGCTCTCAAGGACAGCGAGATCAACAGCAGATCAGAGAACACTAATTAATGACATTTAACACTGGTTGGAGGTCAAACATTGTTCCAAAAAATCACTAGTTAGGATCAGTATCAATAGTACGTAGGTACGTAGAAACCTGAATCGGAATAAAATCGTACATTGAAACCTGCAAAATTGGTAGGTATGATTATATGCGCTGGTCAGTTTTGATTTACGAGGAAGCCTTTGTAAATCGTTCACATTGAGTGCAACAGTAGCTCATACATGGATGCAAATACAAGATGGAAACCGAATGGAAACTGAATTGCGGCCAGAACACAGTTACTAAACAAAGACAATAATCGGAATCACCTACTGGCCTATGGTACTTACTGGTCCTTGACACTCACTGATCACGACACTGCGCCATCCAGTCCTGGGACATATCCTGGGACAGTTCATGAGCAAATGATGCAAAAGAACGATAAGAGTCTGGAGCATTCACGTGAAAACGGGCACAGGCGCCCAAATGACCCCAACATGCCTCCACTCTTGAGGTCATAACTCCGTGACCTTGAAGGGTAGGAACAATTCTTTGCAAGATGTCCCCAATGAATGCATCAGAGACTATACAACATTTCAAGACTCTAACTTAAGAAGCTCGTTTTCAATTCTTGAAAAACCGGAGGGGGTTGCAACACCCCTCCCCCCTGTACGTGTAAGCGTTAAAACCCCCTATGGCGTTGACGGGAAAGAAATTGGTCCATGGCTACCCTCTTAAATTCGGACGTTCCGTCGTCATTGGCATTAACCATACCGTGAGTTACTATGGTACAGCTCCATAGTGACACCTAGTGTCATGTTTCGGAAGTAAGAAGTAGTATATTTAGTGTGAAAGCCATATTTTTATTACTTTACCTAAAATATTATCTCCAAAGGTAAACATGCTTTTACACGAATTTGTAAATTTCCCTGTACTGCGGGTCAAGGTCACCGTTCAAAAACTAGGTCACGAGGTCATGACGTCAATTTTGCAGAAATATAAAAATCGAAGACAGCCAAATTGAAATATGCTAAATGGTCAACAAAAATGTAAAATATCGTTACAATCATTAAAAAATGGCAGAACTATAGGCTTTCAAAACAATGCCTACATGATGACCCCCGAGAAATGCCGGAGGCTATATCTGCCATACAAAATTTTTAAATAATTTTTTTGACGCCATGGTTAGATTCTACATCTTTGAAACCTGCTTGACACCAATTTTGGAGAGAATCAAAAATGGAAGGGTTTTATTTTACGAAATTTTTGGTCGATTTATGGTGGAATAACCCTACTTGTTCCTTCCTTTTCCCCGCCGCCCGAACTGACCGCCGCCGAACACTGCGGGCGAGCGGCCGCCAGCTGCGGCTGGCGGTGACCCGTGCTGGGCGTCAGGAGCGTGTCGAGGTCCGCTGCGCAGGGCGGGACCGCCGGGCCGCTCACCGCTGGGCGTCAGCTGACTGGGGGCGGGCCCGCGCGGTGAGTCAAAGGAGGGTGAGCTGTCCGACCTGGCGCGTACCGGGCTGGGCCCGGGGGCACCAGGTGGCGGCCCAGTAGCGGCTAACGAGCGCGCGTCCTCTTTGACGTTCGGTGTCGACCCAGAGGTGGGTTCAGGCGTCCTAGTTGGGGCGACGGCGGCGTCATGCTTCTGGCTTTGCGTCGGTGACTGGCGACCGTATAAGATGTCGTCAGCAGTGTCAAGAGCTGGGTGATCACCCACGAGCTTCCTTAGGTTTGCTGCACTGCGAATGGCCTTTGTAGGACCGTTGTCGATCTTGACTTTAACTTTTCCGGAGTCCGACCATGCAGCGGTTACCTTGTCTGAACGCTTCAATGCAATAAGACTGTTTGATTTATGCGAAGTGGTAGTCAGTTTCTTCTGTAGCTTTTATAGTTTAGTAATTGGAGATATTGTTAAGAGAAGCGTGTTTGTAAAGGTTAATATATTTAAATCAAAGAATCAAAGCGTGAATATCATCCGTACTTTCTGCGAATACTTTATGTGATGAGTGATGAAATGCACTTGTGAGTATACGTTCTTTCTAGGTTAAAACAAAACTTTCGTATTTGGACCCTGCGGCCGGCCGTATCGGGCGATGGCTAATTCTCTCCAGCGTCCATCTATGCTCCGCCCACCGGTCCCCGCAGACAACGTGCGGCGCTGACGTCAGCTGACTGATGTTCCAGGACATCGTCCAGGCGGCCGAGGACAGCACCATCACCTACCCCTACAACACCAAGCTGCGACTGGAGGACGTGCCGCTCTTCAAGATGGCCGACTACAACGAGTCTAGTCCGGAGCTGAATTACAGCCGCCACTTTCGGCGGGAGGTGGACGGACGCCAGTCGGGGGTGCACACGCCGCTAGAGGTGTACGAGGGATGTGAGTACCTCCCGTGTACCCCGCCAGTCGGGGGTGTACGAGGGATGTGAGTACCTCCCGTGTACCCCGCCAGTCGGGGGGTGTACGAGGGATGTGAGTACCTCCCGTGTACCCCGCCAGTCGGGGGTGTGCGAGGGATGTGAGTACCTCCCGTGTACCCCGCCAGTCGGGGGTGTACGAGGGATGTGAGTACCTTCCGTGTACCCTGCCAGTCGGGGGTGTACGAGGGATGTGAGTACCTCCCGTGTACCCGCCAGTCGGGGGTGTACGAGGGATGTGAGTACCTCCCGTGTACCCCGCCAGTCGGGGGTGTACGAGGGATGTGAGTACCTCCCGTGTACCCTGCCAGTCGGAGGTGTACGAGGGATGTGAGTACCTCCCGTGTACCCCGCCAGTTGGGGGTGTACGAGGGATGTGAGTACCTCCCGTGTACCCTGCCAGTCGGAGGTGTACGAGGGATGTGAGTACCTCCCGTGTACCCCGCCAGTTGGGGGTGTACGAGGGATGTGAGTACCTCCCTTGTACCCCGCCAGTCGGGGGTGTACGAGGGATGTGAGTACCTCCCGTGTACCCTGCCAGTCGGAGGTGTACGAGGGATGTGAGTACCTCCCGTGTACCCCGCCAGTTGGGGGTGTACGAGGGATGTGAGTACCTCCCGTGTACCCTGCCAGTCGGAGGTGTACGAGGGATGTGAGTACCTCCCGTGTACCCCGCCAGTTGGGGGTGTACGAGGGATGTGAGTACCTCCCGTGTACCCCGCCAGTCGGGGGGTGTACGAGGGATGTGAGTACCTCCCGTGTGCCCCGCCAGTGGCAGGGTGACGGACTGAGCTCACGTGTGACTGGCTGTTTGGAAATGGGTGTGAGTATAGCATGTGACTTCTCTTTGCTCTCTTCTTGAAGGACTCTGTTTTCCGACTTCTGCACCTCTAAGAAAAATAGAGATGTGTAGTATCTGCGATTGCTGATCTTCATACCATGATAAATTGTCGACCAGAGTACCATGGGATAGGAGATTAGCTTTTTACCTAGTCGCCCAGTTTTTCTCGCATTGTTTTTTGTTGGGGGGGCTCCGACTTTTTAACATATTTATGTTCGCAACACTAATTCGAAACATTGATGCGAAATATCGCGATAAGTCACCTCTTGGCCTCGATCTGTCGCCAATACGTGAAGCCAAATCATTAGTCGTCTGCTAAAACAAAAGGCTCAGATATATTTAGAGAGGTAATCCGTATTTTGCGTACTCAGTTATATCATGCACCAGCTAGATATGGGATACCTAATCGAAGTCAGTGGCATTTTCAAGGTTGTTTCGAGATTGGGGTGTGTGCCTAAAGAGTGACCTGGGTATTTGAATGACGTAATTTGGCTTTGTAGTGAACTTTGATCCGAAACAACAGTTCCACTGCCGTTCTGGAAACTTGCGAGGAAACGAAATTCAGACGAAAACGTGATCTTTCTGGGGTACAATTTATTTGGGTGGCCTTTTTTGTAAGCTGCCATTCGATTGGCGGGCTTCAAGTAACGAATCGTTTTCAGGTGGTTAAGACTTATGCTTACGCCGGGATAACAAGATTGATTCCTAAGGCAGTGAGATATGTCGAGCAGTCCTTTCTGTACCGTGGCCAGCTGCGGTCGTGTCTGGAATGTGTTCAAGTGTGGGAAGTATCGGTGTTGAAGTGTCGGAGAGGTCAGCCATTGACCTCCAACGCGAGAAACGAGTCGTCCGCGGTAACCAAAAATGACGGGGTCGTTCCGTTCGTGCTGGTACAGATCACGGTCTCCCGAGTCTTGAAACAGTGAGGTTAAGTCCTCCAAACGACGGATCTATAAAATGGTCGTGTATGTTGCAGATTAAGGTATCCATCATAGTTAAAGATATCGAACAATTTGGGGTGCTCAGATCTCCACCGTACCGAGCGAAAGGGAAGAAGACCACGGCGCACAAAGCGTGCTCCCAAAAATAACCGCACCTGTTTTGTTTTCAAACAGTCATCTCATTTGCACCTCCATGTTAGAAAACTTTGACGGATAAACAGGGAGCCGCGCTGCGGCAATGTGGCGCCGTTGTTTGATTCGTAGTCCGGCGGACGGTCGTTGTCAGCTCGCTAGCTCGCCCGGCTGCGTTATAAGCCCTGAGATGTGGCTATCGATTATCGGCGCTGCTGCTGCTGCTCAGCGGTAGGGCTGAACTTCAGCCGGGGATCGTGGCCGTCGCGCTGAACGACGCAGTGTTGTCCATAGTACTGATCTCTGTTCTTGGAGATTTATGGTTTCTCATTTGTGCATTGGTTGCCGTCCTGACCCTCCGTTTGGATTTATGACGCGTCTTCTGTCGTTTGCTATGTTGAAAAGCTGAGGAGATCGCTCTTCCCGGGCAGATTTCCACAGAGGTGGTATTGGGAGTTGGTAACGCGACCAGCCTTAGATTTAGAAGGAATGTGGCACCTTGGTCGAATCCTGGAATTTAGTGTAATTAGGCGTACTTTTAGCCCAAAATAATGAAACCACTCATGATTTCTCTGAAAAATGTACAATAAGCTCAATATTTTGATTTCTGAAATACTCCTCTAGAAAAAGAAATAAATATAAGCCTGTGGATGATGTCACGATCTGACAACCACTACCATACTTGAAACGCTTCAAGGGCTTCGATTGGCTGATGCTCATCGTGACGTCAGCATATGTCGTCACACCAGCAGCTCACAACAATGGCCGCCCGGCGAGGGGTAGATGAGGGGTAGGTAACTGGTAGGTTTTAGCATTTTTTCTACGGAAATATCGAGTTCCAAGACAAATGATATGTGGAGTACCGGGTTTTCCGACTTGCTTTACAACTTGGCTATCTCAGTTAAAATCACGTTATGAAGGTGCCACATTCCCTTATATAGTTGTTAGTATAAGTATAGTTGGTCGGTGATGAGACCGAGACAGGCGTTGGGTCCGG
Organism: Lepas anatifera; assembly: GCA_034440635.1. Classification (NCBI taxonomy): domain Eukaryota; kingdom Metazoa; phylum Arthropoda; class Thecostraca; family Lepadidae; genus Lepas; species Lepas anatifera. The sequence goes on from JAOTON010002048.1 coordinate 928,178, forward strand.
GGTATGGTGTTCTTCAGGGGCTCTGGCCCATCTTTGACCCGTATGTTTCATTCACGTTAGAGGGAGTCGTGAAGTCGGCTCGGTCGCACCAGGCCAGGGTATACCAGAATTTGAAGGCTAATTGTTTTGGATAGAAAAGTTATCTGTCAAGATAAGGCTCAAGATTCCCTGTCCCGTTCGTTTTTTTATGCTAAGATACCAGCTACCCGGGAGTAAATTAGGGACTCGAGCGAAAAGAAATGAAGAAACGTCTTGAATTCATGCGAAATATTTTGTAATGAGGATGAGTGTAGGTTTTGGTGAGCTTTTGCGCTTACCATGGGCTTGTGCGGTACGGAGCCTGTAGGGTCTGAACGCTGTGGTTGCTGGTCAATGCTGTTTTGAAACTGTGAAATGGTACCCAACTGTGAGACGTGTGGATGTGCAGAAGATTACCCTGTTTTCTGGTAAGTACGGCAAGCTGCCTACGCTTGGTCCATTCTACTGGGACTTGATAGGCCGCTTTTGTCTGGCTTGAGCTTGTCAATTAAGCACCTCTGCAATCAGCAAATTATTTGCATATCAAGAGTGCTTTCTTCTTTTTCTATCTTTCTAGTCTCCTATGCTCTACATCGCGAGCGAAGACTGCGATGCGAGTTGGGGATGCTGTATTTTCTATTTTGAAACACGCGCCCGTCGCCACCAAGCGGCACGCGTGTTTGGGATCTGGCTGGCTGCAGTGCTGTGTGCTCGGTTCTTTTTCTCTGCCTCCCTCTGGCGACTGCACCGATGGGTGGGCCGGGACGCACCTCACCGTCTGACACCACCTGACCCGCGGGGGCACCGGTACCGCGCTCGCGCTTCTTGGCTGTAACCGGCGCCCGTGAAGACAGCGGCTGGCCCCAATGCGCATCGCACTCGACGCGCAGAGCTAGGACGCTATTCCTGTTATCAGAGTTCACAAAACGTAACTCAAGTTCTGAACAAGTCGTCTTTGTATACATCTTTTTAAAATGGCTTGTTGTCATTTGTCGTTTTGTCCGAATTACTGTTCTACTTTTTGCACGATGTTAATGATTCCAACCAGTACTCGTTAAATCCGGTAATGTTGTGGGCTCGGCCTCTGGCTTGACGACCGCACACGTCGCCTGTGATAGCGGCCTTGCCAGCCTGTGCGCCGCTTCTGCCGCAGACCGCGCCAGTTTCGCCCCCGTCCCGCTTCTTGACGGCCGCTCCCGCCGACAGGGTTTTTTGCCAAGTACAAGCAGCAGGCTGTTTTCTTGGATGGTATGTGAGCCGCCGGGAGCCCGGCGGCGCTGCTGGGCCCGACGAGTGTTATGTGTGGCTGCTGCATGTTGCCTCCGGCACGGCTTTGCTGCCCCGAGCTTCCGCAGCCACTGTTCAGAGCTTTGTGTATCGCGCGTGCTGCGTGCTTTGTGGGGAGGCCGCTTTTCTCTACGGCTCGTATCTCGATTCGAGTACTCGAGTCCGGCACTTGTAGATTGAAGCATGCGCGATTTAATGCATTCGTGTTCTGCATCGCAGCTCAGGCCCGTGAGAACTCCGCCTTCGAAGTGATTTTCGGCGCTGGTGTGGTCTCAGACTGCCAGGTAGAGAAAAGTGGCATCTCGATAACGGCTCGGTGTGCGTTTGTAGAGCGAGCATCTTCCACGTGTGGCCGGCAGCTGTGCGCCCGCCCCCGGAGCCCCCACCACCCCCTCCCTCCCTCCCGCCCGCCGCTCGATAGTGGGTTTGGCAGGGCGCCACGCCACGCAGCGATACGGTCCACTCGACCGGCCCCACTCAGCGGAGAAGCACCCTTCTGAGATCACCGTACTCAGTCTGCACGGCTGCAGTTGATCCGATGCTTTGTGGCGCTTACAATAAGCACACGACTCCATAATAAAGAGAGTTGCGTTCACAAAGAGCAATGGGTGGGATGGTTTTTTTACCTTCTTTCTAACACCAGAGGGTTAGCTTACGATTGGAAGAGGCCAGATCTGGAGCGCTCTGAATATGTTTTGAACTTTATTTCAAAGTGAAAATAATTTATCATATAATATCTGTATCTGCCTCCTTCCGAGTTTTACACTCGAAATAGATTTCCGGTCAGTTTCGGGAAAGTCCAGTCATTCTAGTCTTATCTCGGTACTACATGCGCTCTGTGTGTTTCGCGTATTTATTCAAAATCCAGTTGACGCTGTTTCGTGAGATGAGACGCCGGATGCTCAGACCATGAAACGCAGAACCGTGAAACGCCGGGGCCGTCTGCATTCTTTGTGTTCTCTTTAAGTCGGAGATTGATGTGCGGGAGCTTTGTTGGTCTGCGCGCCTTGTACTTTCTTTGAAGTTCACCGGCGCAGCTGAGCGCTGTCCGCGCTTCTCTCTGCGCTCACGTGAGTGCAATGGATCATCTCGGCTGACAAAGTGCAGTGGTGTGCATACTAAAATGCAATGGTTTATTTCAGCTGACAGAATGCAAGGTAGCAAGTATTATTAGTTTGGGATTTAACACTCGCCCCAGATAAAGTGCTAGAACGGCGGCGCAAAGTGCCGCCGTTGTTGGCACGCCTTATAAATGGCTCCATTTCTATAGATACGTCGTAGAATACCTTCCTATTCTCCAAATCGTAGTATCTTAGGTCACTCTCCAACTTCGCCTGACAATTTTCGACCTGTGACCTGTAAGAGGTCATCTGGGACTACATAAGCAGGTCTTTACACGTGGTGTAATAAGTTTGCAGGAAATGGTCATAAAGCCTTCAGTTTGATACCATTACGTTCGGATTGCCATTACGAGTCGATTTATATGCATATTGGCTATGGTAGGTCAGATGGTTACCTTGACTTGATCTTAGGTCAGGCCACTTGATGTTTTGACCTAGTGTAGTCGTTTACATCATTCGATTCACGGTAACGAAAGGAGGTGAATGGCGCCTGAAAACGCACTATAACTCAACCCAGCCCAGTCAGACGCTAGAACCTCTCTAACTTGTCACCCGCTTTGGTATGTGTTGTGGTAAACTGCGGTAAACATGCGTCTCTTAATCTCTCGTCTTTGTAGTACCTTGTCCCGCTCTAAATTATCCAATATATTGTCTAAGCTAACGCATATCTCTCTGCCGTCACTTCACGCGCTGTAAATACTGATTAGGCCCTGTAGGTGTATTTCAGTGTCACCACCAAGTAGCAACGCAACAGTCTGATATGACCTCAATATTAACCTGGAAGTGACCAAGGGGGATGGGTGACTTGTGAATAGCATCAAAATCTCTTAAGCCATCGGTCCCGGGTTCAAGTCTCGGCGGGTGCTCTGGATAAGTCTTTCTGATCCCCCGCATCCCTCCCAACAGGGTGAGAGTTGGCGACGCCGTATAACCCTGGCAGTTGTTGCGGCGTTGAACCCCAACAATTATGATATGAAAGTGACCGATATGGATCATTTCCGCATCCTGCATAGGATCCGAAATCGAGCAGTGTTGCCCCCCCCCCGCTGGGTCGAATGTGGCTCAGAGACACACAGGGGTGGATGTTGAATTAAAGAAATTACTTAATTGCGCCTTTCATTTGAAACATGATATTATCACATTGATCTCGAAAAGGGTGTGTTTTGCTTTCTCAAAACGCTAAAAATAATTATTTATGGACTAGCTAAGTCCTTAAAAATTAAGGAAATCATCCCTTTTCGTGCCTTTGATGGCTGGGAACAAAATTAAAGCATTTTCTGTTGCATTATGGCGTTATCAATACAACAGTTTTCATAGGCTGCAAAAAACAGCCTTGATTACAGGCACCATATATACTCGCTTTGAGCTGGAGCCGACTGCAGTGCAACATCCTTATGCCATATTCAATCCTAATTTTTCCTCCAAAATTCCAACGCAAGCGCAAGGATAGCTTGGAAATTATTTCGCCATATAGATGGATTCAGGATTGCCGACCGGGGGCTCTTGGTTGGGGGGTGCTTTCCGGAACAGAGGGGACATTTTTGGGCGGCAAAAGATATCAGGTGGGTGCAAAATCCTATCGCGTTGGTGCCGATGCTCACACCCTTGGGGTGGGGAGGGGGGGCTAGGAGCTGAAATTTCAGGGGGCCATCGATTTTGAGGAGGGCGCTGCACTACGTTTTAAATCCCAGAGTGTTGGATAGAGGGCGACACTAGGCAAGCTGAATTTCCACTCCTGTGATATTTTTATACCCAATTTTCGACTCACTTTTCAAGCGAAGCTTTTGCAGAACAATTCAATAACCCTGGTGTATACGAACTCATCAAAAGTATAGTGGTAAGGAGATTTTGTGAATTCTGATGAATCTTTTTCTTAAAATTTGAGTTTTGGCTTAAATGAGGATTTAATTGACTCTCACAATATTATAACTTTTGAATTTGTCACTCGCCGACTATATTTTCCGGTTTGAGTTTTACACTCAGCACCCTAGCTTAGAGGGAATGTGGCACCTTCATAACGTGATTTTAACTGAGATAGCCAAGTTGTTAAGTAAGTCGGAAAAACCGGTACTCAATATATCATTTGTCTTAGAACTCGAGGTTTCCGTAGAAAAAGCTAAAAACTACCTGAAATGTACCCCTCATGTACCCTTAGCAGCAGTCCACCGTTGTCATGGCTGTTGGTGTAACGACATATGCTGACGTCACGGTGAGTATCAGCCAATCGAAGCCCTTGAAGCGTTTCGATTATGGTAGTGGTTGCCAGATCATGACATCATCCACAGGCAGATATTTATTTATTTCCCTACAGGAACATTTTAAAAATCAAAATATTGAGCTTATTGTACATTTTTCAGAGAAATCATGGACGCCTCCTTGATTTTCGGCTAGAGGTTCCCCTAATTACACCAAATTCCAGGATTCGACCAAGGTGCCACATTCCCTTTAAAACCAGTTTTAGGACACTGGTGCCGCGGGTCGATGGGGGAATCGCCCCTACTTCTCCACCCCCTCCACCTGGATCCGCCTATGTTCCGCCACATGGAGGGATGCATGGAAACTGTGGAGATATCTCATTATGTATCCCGCCACGTGGAACTGTGCGTGGAATTTCTGGAGATATTTTGCCGAGCGTTCTTACAACACGCAATTCTGCTCTGGCACAAATAGCCTGAAGATACCTGAAGGTCAATTATTAGGCATGGTTGGACTGTTACTCAATCGTGTTTTTTCTGGACAGAAATGCCTGCCTTTTCTGTCCTTTTTAAGACCATCGTGATATCTGTTTGTAAGGGTGCTTCGTCTTCAAGGGTTTGTTTTAAGTGATCATTCCTTGAGGATTGCCATTTGGCCATCCTGGGGATGTGGGGTGTGGTGTAATCGTTTTGATCGATCCACCTCGTTTATTGTTCCCCTATCCTTTCCTATCCAAAAGCTGGTGAGCATGTTTGTATCTTTATCTCGCATACTTGGTCCGCATAATCCTACAGTTGCATTGATTTAGATTTAGTAAATTGTGTTGTAGAGTCAACAATATTTGAGTCAGAATCAGCGTCATTCCGAACCTTTTTCAGATCTGGCTCAAACTTGATTAGCTCAATAAAGTAATCTACAGGATTTCACCGTAGCAAAGTGGAAAATTATGAAGTCAAGCGATGTGACATAAAAGTATTACTTAACCACTCTTCTTACTCACCACATTGTTTCACGGGGCTAAAGCTTTATTATTACTAAGATTGAGTCGGGCTGTATGCTGCGGATTCCTTCGTCGGCCAGGAGTCTCCCCACACCGGTCAAGGGGGTTCCAATGTCAAAATAGGTAGTCCTATGTGCCTGTTATGAACGTATTGAACGGACTGGTCATGCTCCTCTGAGTATATTGAAGTCTTTCGGAATCAAAGGGGGCGTCCTGAATCCAGCGGTCCTGCTAAACTCTAGTGGGAGGATGACCCGCATGAACTCGCGGCCCTGGTTCCTACGGTGGTGACGCTCCTGATTCTCAGTGAGTTCTCTAACTCTTATGTCTGCCGCCGTAATGAATTGTATGTGGGAGTGTCTTTTTATCGGCGATGGCGTGATAAGACTGCGGCGAGAACATTGATGTTTCGGACCTTATATTACCGGAATCCTTGGTTTTAGTGATATGCTTGCTTGTCGCCCCTGAGAAATGTCTCGTTCGTTCATGGGAGGCTAGGGGAATTGCTTTGGATTTGTCATATATCGACTTGTCATTTTGACAAGACTCCTCCCGTTGATCATCCTGGTTTTCTTTTGAAGTTACTCATCGTGTCGCGCAACGCCTTCTACCTGTCCTTTTTCAATGTCGCCCACTGCCGCGTGTTCCGTGATCCGTCTCTCCGTGTGTCCTCGCTCCGCCCCGTCCACTGGCCGACACTGGCCCGCCCCCATCACCAGGACTAATGATGAGGTAGGTATTGGCGTGCCGGGCCGATGGTGTTGTGTTTGGCAGGAGGAGGGCAGCGATACGGCCCTCTGACGGACGCGCCCAGCCCTGGCAGCCACCTTTAGTGTCCGCACACCGCCCGCTCTCCCCAACACTGGAAACAATGCCGCTCATGTCCCGAGCTCCGCTGCGGACACGTCCTCTTCCACTGTTAGCGGAGACGCTGTTTTGAGTCGGCATCGAACTTATCGTGCACCTGGAGCTTCGCACTTGATTTATGCACAGAATTGATTTTCTCGGAGACTGCGTTATCAAATATCCCCGAATTCTTACGCGGCTGGCTCCCTCTTTGAAATTGATGTTTGTGATACCGGACGTTAACGCTACTAGATGTGGAAGAAAATCAGGATTCAACCCCGTCCTAAAACTTTCTAAACTCCTCACATCCGAATGCAGCTCTGTTTGGGCAGTAGTTGCCTTTTCCCAATGGCGGTTGTCGGCGCACACCATATGAAAGCTGCGCGTGCAATGTCGGCAATAATAGTCATGCACATAACGTGACGCATTACGTACAATATGCTTTTTGTTTACCGATTTCACGTTGTTCTAGTTTTCTTTCACATCGGCGCTGAGGAGAAAAGAAGCTTCACGAAAAATTCACACATTTTCTCCATGATGGTGACTAATGTTTTTTTTGTAAAGTACACGGTATTTCCACCAAGAGCTAGTTTTAATAGTTAGCATACTAAAGTATGTCTTGGAAAATTTCTAATTATAGGCAAAAATGTGACCATGTTTTGAAATTTTGAGATATATTGTTCCACGTTAAATATCGGACACCATCTATTTACGAATGTGTCCGTGCTATTTTGTATCCGAACTATAAATAATTACATAGTATTGCGTTAAAATTCCATCGGCTCAACTATGCTATTTTACAAGACTGTGATGGCACCACCCTTGTGTTTGGCTAAGGTAGACTCAGGGGTGGTTCTCGTTATTTTTTTTACGGCCTTTAATCTGATTATATCTGCACTCATAAAAGCTCGGGACCAAAAGATATAAAAGGCACCATTCCCTGTTAAAGCTGTGCGATGAAGTGTAAAGCATTTGTACGATTTGCGTCACTTAAAAGTCTTCCGAACACTTTATGCTTTAAGTTGTAGAGCAGCTAGTTTTCCACTAGAGGTTTTCTTGTAGACAGATCTATGGCGCACACTCGGAGGAAGGTTCTCCTGCCCAGTGTTTAGTCTCGAGAGCGGCGTCCAGGCCGCCCCCAGCATGTCCGGAGCTCCAGCATGTTGTAGCGCTGTTTTCGCATGGTGTGCTCCGAAGTCACGTAGAGACTTTGGCCTGCCCCCCTGACGACCCGCTGTCGTTGCGTCGGTCACACCTGCGACCCGTTCCCCATCGACACTCCGCTGCCGGCTCCTGCGTGATCTCACGATCCTGAGTCGTAAATCGATGCCCATCTCCGCTCAGTTGGTAGAGCGTTGGGCTCCGGCCCGCTGCTGAGAAGCATGCAGTGGCAGTGCATGTCCAGGCTTGGGATCGGTTCCCCGAGACGCTCCGGCGCTCAATAGTTTACCCGACGTACAGGTCGGCTGGCAACTGACTGATGAGAGGGTGACCTGAGCGGGGCGGCCGTCCCTGTGCTTTGTGGGACGTTAAACTTTGGCTTCTAAATTGACCCTCCATTGAGGGAGTTGCTCGTTCGGGTGGTGGGGTCGGGTCTCCGTAACAAGTCCCTTGATGACTTCAGTGAGACTCCGACTCCGGCAGCCGTACTAGGAACAACTTGCACAAAATTTATAAAAAAAAAAAAAAAATCTCCGTGCGTGATCGGTCGCTGCGCTGCTGCTGTACTGGTTGGCTGGCGGTTCTCGGGCCACCTGTGACGGATCGGACACGCCATTGGCGCGACTGCGACACAGGACACCGAACCCCGGTTTGCACAGCTGTGTTTACTCCTACCTGGAGGGTGAATTTGACCTCTAACGGCTGGGCCGTATCAATTGCCAAGTCACGTGCAGAAAATGTCTCTGAAGTTTTTGTGCGCACCAGACCCGGGTTAATTGGTTATTGGTCCCGATAATGTTTTATGTATCCAGCTCACTGGCGGGTCTCACCTGTCACCGGTGATTTCCTTGGTGTCTGCTCTGGCAGAGGATGTCAGAGGACCTGGACTCACGTTCTCGAGATCTTACCGGCCTTTCCCTCGCTACTCCATGATATCATTTTGGGTCGATTTTTTATGCGGCTTGACATGTAACGTTTAATTCTATCAACCCTTCCTATTTTACAAGGTGTAGACTATGCATACAATTATTGTGTACCCGACGGATTTAACGTTGCAATATAATATTTGTTCCGTCCACAATCGTAAGCTAATTTGCGATAGTGGCTTTTTTCCCCTCGACACTATATATCTCCGTACCATCCCGAAAATACAAACGGGCAACAAAACCACGGATCCTGATGTATTCATCCTCTGCATGGATATTTTCACCCACTCTCCCGCGGTCACCAGAAAAGAAAAGAACACGGACAGCAGACCTGTACATGCCCAACCTCGCCAACGCCTCTCCCCTTCGGCAGACCTGGACGTGCTGAACGGCCTGCAGTGGTCCTCGGCGGTCGACGAGGTGTTCAAAGCCAACCGGGAGCGGGAGCCGGACATCGGGTGGCAGTACCTGGGTAGTCAGCTGGGCTTCCTGCGGGTGTACCCCGCCACCTGGTGGCAGCCGCCGGCTCACCTGGACGGCGTCGACCTGTACGACGTCAGAAGGCGGCCCTGGTACATCGAGGCTGCCGTCTCGCCCAAGGACGTCGTCATCCTCATGGACATGTGAGATGGTCTCATAGTGCAGTGGTGGCTTGTTTTGGTCTTGTTTTGTTACGGGAGTGTTGCCAATGAAAATTAGAATGGGGTTTGTTCTCTGTCTGGTCGCGAATAATGCTTATGTTTACGATCCATGAACATGAAAAACAAGGTTGCACATTTTTCAAGTGTCTACGTGATTTACGGTAAAACGTGTATGGCGGGTTCTTTCCAATCCTTACTCGGACTCTGCATCGAGATTTTTCAAAGCTGAATGCGAAATCTTGGGCCGCCTATTTGGTTTTGAGATGCAGTACCGAAGGCCACTCCCTTGCCGCTGACGGTTCGGTCCCCCTCACCGTTCAGCGTGGTGTACCTCTCACTGACAGTCATCCTCGGGCCTTCCACAGCTCCGGCAGCGTGCACGGCCAGACCTTCGAGATCATGAAGATCGCCGTCAAAACCGTGCTCAACACACTGGGAGAGAACGATTACGTCAACATCGCCTGGGTGAGCATCGCCGGTACCCTCTCAGCTAGCTGCAGCCGTGCAAATGATAATAAACTACCTGTCAGAGTGAGCCGCTCGCTCTGCGCCGGCTGTAAATTCAGCTGTGACGACCTTCTCTCTGGTGTCGCCGTGCCGATCGCCGCCGGCCAGCGCTGATTTGTTTGTACGGGACGGTGACGGCGTCGCCGTTCTGTCGACACAGCTGGGGAGGCACCGCAGAGCCGGCCCTGAGCTGAGCCTGCTGCTGTGATCGGCCGGCGCGGCGGGGCTCGCCGTCGCGCCCGACCCCATGGCGGTCTGTGTTGGCCATCTGTTTTCGGGCTGTCCCATTGAAGAGAAAGTTTACGCCGGTGGATAAGTTAATGTTCGTTTCGAAGCTCGAAGGTCAGATTCAGTTCTGGGTTGTCGACTGGATCAGTTGCCGATTGGCACTTCTAGTATCCACCCATGAGCAGGTTTGAACCAAGTAGGTCTGAGTTAGCTGGAACTCACACCAGGAAAATGCATGTATAGGTGAAAGCCGTGCGGGCACCGGGTATAAAAATGTGGATGTAGAATTATATGGGATGAGCCTTTCATGCGGCGGACCCCTAAGAGCGTGAGACTTCAATTTTTACTTAGCATTGACAACAGTGAAGTTGTTTCACGGGTATGAAAACAATAGATGTGCAATGAAATTCGCATATAGCTCATAATATAGGAAATATTGTTTTGCAGCGAAAACAGAGATATGCTTTTGTAGCTTACCCTTGGGACTTCCTGAATACGGTAGTTTCCAAGGCACATAGTTTATTCTGTGGCTTCAAATGGAGGAAAGAGTGAACACTTGTTTAAAAAGTTTAATACTGGATTAAAATGTTTGGGTGCAACAATATTTCCGCTCGTTTTTTTTTGCCCGTCATAGTTGTTTGTTATAAATTCAAAAAAATTCCCCATAGGATGTGACAATTCCATTGTCTTTATTTTGTCTTCTTATTCCTAAGAACAGTTCAGGGCAGAATTTACGCCACATCATCTGCTTGGGATACTGCGGCACGTCATTGAAGCTTCCCAAAAATTTTGTATTTTCATTGAAGCGGTGTGCGCGTGCCCACGTGAGACACAGCTCTAGTGCTGATGGACGCAGTCCAGTTATTTTGTAGGCGCAAATATGCATACAAGAATGCAGCCTAACCCAGCCATTAGTTTCTGATATATCGAAGAAGGGCGTGCATTTGCGCACCTGGCGTAGGATTTTAAACGTCACCAATGCTATCTTATTTCTAGATCATCCGGAATATATGTTGCAGATTTTATCGCGATGGAATTCATAGTTTCTGAACCATAGCGTGGGGTGAAATCGCTCACCCTTTTCTCGTGCACTTGTGCGCGAGCGTTTTGACGTAGGATAAAATTGACATTCATCTTTTAACCTACATCATTGTTGCTCCCTCCACACCAAGTTTGAGCCGGTTTAGATCAGCAAAAGCCGAGTTATGGCGTCATAGTGACGAAAGTTTGATGATTTGGCTGCCCTGCCTTTACTCGTGGTACGAACTCCGCCAGTACCCCACCCTCCCCTGTTCAGTCGGGGATTGAATTTATTAGGCTATAACGCCGTGAAGACACCATCGAAGTATATTACACATTTTCGGGGATATAATCCTTTCGTTAACCTGACGGTCGGGCCGGGCCGTGCCGTTCATGTGATGTTTTATTCATATGTAGAGAGAGACCCCGGGGGCGCCGCGCGCCCGCTCGGTAATAAATCCAACTGGTGCGCAATTCCATCAGCCGACTTGCATTATGCATGCAGACATTGTTCTCACTCAGGGTTTGGCTCAGGGACTCACTGGGCGGGGAGCGGCGTTGCATATCTCACTGACGTACACAGAACGGCGGGGTTAGCGGAGACGTATCTGACGAAAAACTGACCCACCATATCAATTGTAACGTGTTTTTCTTGCATTCTGCCGTTAAAATAATGACTCTTTTTCGAGTTTGCTCTTTCTTGTGCCTCCGTCGTATGGTTTTCTTAATCGGCAGAACCTCAGGACATTATTGCATGCATGATTGACTTCTCTGTATTCTGATTTGTGTTATCACGTTGGCGTTGCTGCATTGACGTGTATGCTCAATGTCACGCAGTATTACATGACGTTATGTGTATAATATTCGATTATAGTATGCGGCGACAGACATGTTATAGAATGCAGAATATTGAACCTGGCGACGGAGTAATTGCATCGTGTATGTAATTGGTACGTGATTAGCACGTGATTGGTGATGGTACGTGGTACGTGATTGGTACGTGATTGGTGATGGTACGTGATACGTGATTAGCACGTGCTTGGTGATGGTACGTGATAAGTGATTGGTAGGTGATTGGTGATGGTACGTGATACGTGATTGGTGCGTGATTGGTGATGATACGTGATACATGATTATTACGTGATTGGTGATGGTACGTGATACGTGATTGGTACGTGATTGCATCGATCGTCTGGCTACCTGGAAATCGCACCCATCCAGACCGCGACGCCAGGGGAGCCGTCGGCCAGGCAGAGGACATATCCTGAGCTGAGCCGGGCTTAGTCAGGTCTGTATGGTAAAAACAATTTTAATCAAACCGCAGTGGCAAGTGAGACACGGCAACGTAAAAATAAAATATCCATCGCAATTCTCCACAATTCTCAATTATCGCAAGTTATCAAAATTTACCAATTGCCCCATGCATTTCTAATGGAAAGATCGTGACCCTGACCTTGTCCCAGGCTATCGATATAGAAATCCTGCAAGGCAAAATTATCTTGCTCGGTGACCTTTCTATGCGATGTGAATCCAAGCACGATAGGTTAAATTTGATCTTACTGATGCACCTCCAAAGTTTTTTTTCGAGGCTAAGTCTCTTGACCTGGGTTGGCAGTTTGACTTGGTATGACCCAGACATAAAAATTTTCCAGAAGCTGTAAAAATTTCGAGTTAGAGCTAGATGAAGTACGTTGGCGCTGCGCGAAGGTGTTTTTTTATTATCTGTAGAAAACTGAGGAGGCCGGTTGCCCGCCCCCTCGTGTGGGCGCGTGTTAATTTTCATAAATTCTGACATTTGCACGATGAAAATTTCGTCAAAACAATGCAATATGATTGCAAGCAACCGATTACAAAAACAATCGCTTTGTTTGCGGTGTTAAACGTAAGGCTGTTCTACCGCAGTGGTCAAAAACCGTCTGCATACCTGCCTTAGGTGCTAAAAATTTGGAATTTATAGCAAGAACGCATTTTTTATCAAAATATATTTTATGAAGCAAAATTTTTGAGGTGTCTGAAAGGGCAATTTCAACTGCGAAAAGGTCAAGCTAGGTCAAAAAAGAAAAGGTCATACAAATTAAAAGTAAAGTAAGTAAAAGTTAAAAGTAAGTAATTTTTTATTTTGAAATTTTATTTTTTTCAAAATAATGTGTAGTTCAAGGCGAGTTCAATGATATACAAAACTTGTTAATCGGGCAATGCGTTTTGGACTTATGAAGCATCAAAGATGAGTCTACAAGGTGACCTCACGAAAATGCCTCGGGTTATATCTCGGTCACCGTTGGTCGGAGGGGGCTAAGATTCTCACAGGCGTGTTCCTGACCCAAAACTACCCCGGAGACAAAGTTTCAGATTTTTTCTAGACATGGTGGTGTCAAGCCTTGGTCGATATGTCCTGGAATCCCCCTGCTTTCAGACCACCAACTACGTGGGCTGGGTGAACGAGTGCATTGACACGCTGGTGCCGGCTACCATGGTGAACAAGAGGCTGCTGTTCGCCGCGGTGGACGCCCTGGAGGCGCGCAACACCTCCAACTGGGCCATGGGTCTGGAGTTCGCCTACAACGCCTTCATTGACGTCAGTCCGGGCTGGTGGGGTGCTGGGACTGGTGTAGCGGGCTCAGTGCCCAACGACTGGTTTGGGACGACATTTTTGCTGGGTGTCCACTGTGGGTTGTTCCCCTAAATGTGGTGCAGTCTGTCCCAACTTGACTTGTCGTTTTTCAGTCACAAAGTCTTTTGTGTTGCTAATTTTGACTGCCGGTATGTACCACACCAAAGTCACTAGAGACCTGTGCAAAGATCGTTTTGCCATTATACATATATTCTATTTTGTGCTACGCCTCCGAACCGTCGATATCTGTGTCGTCGCGCCTCTGAGCGTCGCCATTGTCTCGGCCGGACGGGCAGTTTGACAGCTCGGCCCAGCCGGAGCAGGCGGGAGCCAACTGCCACAAGCTCATCATGTTCTTCAGCGACGGAGGTACCGAGTGGCCGGGAGACGTCATCAACAAGTACAAGAACGACAGCGTCACCAAGGTGCGGCCGCCGGCCTCGGCCTCTCGCTTACAGTAGCAACTGTGTTGGAGGCATCAAATGACGGGAAAGAGTTCTGTGAAGGCATTTCGTTGATTCGTTGGGGCGGTGTGGGTGGGGGCTGGCCGGTTGCGGGGGCTGCGGGTGCCGGGTAAATGATTCGTATCAGACAAATGTGAAAATGATGAATTTAAACTGCAGACTTACGCAATGTTATCCCTACTCAACGCTGAGCTACCGCTGCTGTCCGTTACATCACCCTCTCGAACGTCGTCCTCAGCTGAAAGTGTGTGTCTGCTGTGGAGCCTCTGCCGTACTGGTAGATCGCTCTGAGTCGGCCAGCTCCTGTGTTGCAGGACGTACGTCTGTTCACCTACGCGCTGGGCCCGCATCCGGTGCCCTCCCACATCATGCGGAAGATAGCGTGTGACAACGGTGGCACCTTCTCCGTCATCGTGGCCAGCGGGGCCATCCGCACCACCATCCAGGTACCGGTGCGGCGGTCAGCTCTGACGTGGGAGGCTGCACGCTCGCGGGGCTGTTTAAAACAAAACTGTGTTATAACGGGTAGTTGTTAACCTAGCTCCTAGTACTTCCTTCATATATATGTTTTCGTGTACTGATGTGCGACATTGTCCTTGTGGTTGGGCGCCCGGGGGGATTCCCTCCGCCAGACCGAGTGTCTCTCATGGGCCGTGCGTCGCACGAGTGGCTCTCATCAGAGTGATGACGGCTCCAAGTACGGCGCCGGCTGCCTGAGCCCTTGATCGATCCCGGGTATCGGTCGGACGCCACCACTTCAGAACCGTCCGCCCGCTCCCAGTCCGCACGGTACCTCTTCCTCGCAGGAAAACGTCTTTTGTCGTAAAGATAGATTGGTGGTGCGTGAACTTTTGCTGTGTGGGCTGAAAGACCCACGGAGTACATGTAAAACGCTGTCGATGACGATTGGTAATACCTGCAGTGTAGGTATTGTCAATGCTTCTGGAGAAGCTGCAATCTAAGGATAGAAGGGAGCGATAACCAAATTTGTTTTCAAATCTTTAACAACTTAAACCGCATAACCATTGCTTAAAGCATGCACATTGTGAATGTTTGAACTTCGCCGCTCGATTTTTAACCACCAGCACCGTGGACCTTAGTTTTATGTCAAACTGTCTGCAACTGACCACCACGGTGAAGGGAGCCAACCAGTCAAGAACCAGTGCATTCAATGAGCATATGTGCACATTTATCGGATCATGTGCATACATCGGGTAGAGACCACTGCTCTCAGCTGACCAGGTTCTCCAGCGACTACTGGAACCCTCTGTAGAATTGTCTCCCCTCCCCCTACCCCGGGTGCCCACCAGCGTCATGTGTACCAGTCAGGAAGGCTCAGTTAATGTTCGTGTTTTTACTAGGTGAAAGGATCTCCTCGTGATCCACGGGGCGGGGTAATCCTGGATGGGTTAATACTGACACGGCAGTATCAACCTTTAAAAAACCTAAGGGAAACAAAATCCAGAGTACTCACCCCCCACCCCTGGGATCTCCATCAGTGACTTTCACCTTAACCCTCGCCCCACCGGGGGGGCCATCGATGGCCCCCCTAAGGTTTTTCCGGGATAGCAGAAAAACGACGAGGCGCAGCACCGCGGTTGAGGGCTCTACCTCTCACTGCATCATTTTCCCATCATCCCTGAAATTTTTTACCCCGGGTCACCCAAGGTCAGGTCACCAGACGAGGTCAACCAAGGTCACCTCGCTTCACTTTAGAGCTTTGTAAGAGCTACATTTCAAAGTCGATCGATTTGAAACTTCCTACACTTCATGACCCCTCCAGGGTCTACAAGGTGTATATCCGGGATTTTTCGATTTCGTGCCCTGAGGTCAGGTCACGAGGCGACCTCTCCCATTGGAAAAGCATGGGGAAAAGCTATTTCATGATATAAAAGCCACAAAAATGATTGCAAATACTCAGACTGCTCAGAACAACGTTTTTGGACACCCTTTCACGGATCCCAGGGGGTCATATTTGCCCTTTGACTTTTCCAAGGTCATCCAAGGTCACCGGAGGTCAAAAACAGTATTTTGACAATAACTTTTGACCTAATTGAGCTAGAGCGATGAAACAAACACCATCGTGTTTGTCTTGTCACTGGCTTTCATTTGATATACGGCAAGGTCACTTTTTGACCTTTCGTGACCTCAGGTCATATTAGGTCACGAGGTGACCTCTGGCGGTCAAACCACTGGCGGGAGGTCTTTACGTTCCACATAGCGGAAAAAGTACAGGCAATTTGCTATCAAATGTACTTTACCAGGCCTCAATAGCTCTAATGACATAAGAGTTATGCCCAGTTTGCTTAATCATTGCATATTTGAGTGAAAATAGCCGATCTTGACCTAATTTGACCTCTGGAGGTCAAACCATTGACCTGAGCACTAAAACATGAGAAGTAATTTCTTACTGAATTCACGCGAGCTTTCTATTGCACTTTGCAGATTTGCGCTAACGCCCATATTTTCGGAGTTAGAGGGGGGCCATCGATGGCCCCCCGGTGGGGCGAAGGTGGCGCCGGACCCCCGGTGGGGCGCGGGTTAAATTAATTCCATTAATTGGTATTTTTACCAGCCACAATAGTGCAAGCACACTATTAGGCATAGTGCAGCCTGATAGTCATTGTTTCGACTGTTAGGGCTCATTTCAAAGCGTGCAATTTTCTGTGAATTATACAGGGCAGGGATATGGACTGAAATGTCTAGGGGTATCCAGGCACCCGAATTGAAACGTAGAAAGTGTTCAAGTATGTACCAAATGCTGGTATTTTTTAATTTAAGGGATTTAAATTGGTTTTATGCATTTTGGCAAGCCTGTGGAAAGGCTAAAACACACGTTATATTGTATTTTCGCTTTCCTAGGTGGTTATTGACTTTGTTTCAAATTTGGGCACCCCTGATTATTTTCAAAAAGTGACGCCCTTGACAAAGGGCATTGTTTGGGCTGGACGAAGGGAGTAGGTTTATATATGGAGTATATGAGTATGCCTCGAAAAGTATGTCGCCAAGTTTTTTTAGGTATTTCAGAGCATTAATTGCAGGTGAATGGTTAAGGGTTTTATAAGAATAGTTACCGGTGAAAAAAGTGTGGGGCAATTCAATTTTCAACCTGCAGCCGACAAATTACTTTTCCCTCTGGAACGCACTCATGGGATTTGAGCTCATTGCTGTTTTCCGCAGTTTTTGGTTACAAAATTTTACACTTTCTTCATTTGACTGAAATTGGGAATTTTTAAATGAAAAGTGGGACCCTCAGACCCCTCCCCCTTCCAGCGCGTATAACGGGTTTTATTGAGAGAAGCCTGGCGGTCGGCACAGCTATTCAGCCTGCTGAAGTCGCTCTGTTGGCTGCGGGACGGTCTGTGTCGCGCCGATGTGTCGACTGCGCCGCGTGCGCCCCGGGCCGTGACCCCGATCGTTCGATCCGACGCGTCCGGGTGTCAGCACGCGACTGTTCCCCCAACTTCTCTATTTATATCTTCTGTGCAACGAGAAAAGGCGAAGATAATGCGTTGCTAATTAGAGTTTATCCCTTGCCTTTACACGGCAGGTATAGGTTGTAAATGATTTTGATACAGAAAACTCATTCAAAATAAATAGTGTCTAGTTTAGATCGAAGTGTTGGATCGTAGTGGGAGCTCCTCCTATATTACTTTACAAACCCTCGTAAAGCCACGTGCTGGGAGCTCCGAGATCGGCTGGACACTCGAGTGCCTAGTGACACTCGCTGGTGAGTGTCAACCCAAGTTTGGGTTCTTGTGAACACACCGAGATCAAGTAGCCCTTACACTCCAAGTGCTCTGACTAGTGACATCTGTCGGCCGGTGTCCCTCAGAATTAGCCTCTGAGCTTTCCCATGTCAGACTCTGGAGCCTGCTAACATTGAACAGTCACTTTTACCCCGCTGATGTGGTGCACGTGCAGAGACTACTTCAGTGCTTCCGATCTATTCTACCTATTTCAGTGCTTATGGTCCTGTCACTGCCGCCAATACTGACGGTCCCTGTGTTTGGCATCACTGCCACCAACACTCACGGTCCCTGTGTTTGGGATCACTGCCGCCAATACTGACATTGCCTGTGTTTGGGATCACTGCCGCCAATACTGACAGTGCCTGTTCTTTGCCTCAATGCCGCCAACACTGAGATGAGCCCGCTGTCCGGCAGGAGTCCTACCTGGCCGTGCTGGCGCAGCCTCTGGGTCTGTCCAACTCGCACCCCAAGGCGGAGAGCTCGCCCTACCTCAACGCCGAGGTGAGGGGGCGCCACCCGCGCCCCTCTGCCCGGGCAGGGCTGGTACCGAACTCGTCGCACCCTTGACACACTGAAAAAACATTTCATGGCTAAGGGGCTCGTGATGTAAAAAAAGAGGGCACTTCTAAATGTTATATTTTGTTGGCGAAAATGCTACCTTGTGCGAGCGTGAATATTAACGTTACCTAATCATAAAGTGGTTCTGTTATGCGATAAAGAGCCTTCAGCCATTTCGCCTGATTCAGCGATATTATATTTGTTTGAAGCTCAAACTAAGCAGCTAGATACATTTCTAAATGTTCGATTACGTTCCTTAACCCGGCACCACTTGGGCTATTTTCGCAAACACCGCCGCCGGGGGGTCCGATCCCTCCCTCTTTACGATCTCGGGAACAGGAAGTGATTAGGATAAATTGAAACGGTGTTGGAAGAGCATCACCGTCTTCTACTCAGAGCCCAATTTGAACCATATCCGTAGACCAGTGACGTCACACTGAGCAAACATGAATATTGTTAGTAAGCGAATAATATGAATAGTGAGAGAAGAGGAATCAAATTTAGACCAAATTAGGAAATGACATAATCGGGGGCCATTAGCCTCAGCACAAAACAGAAGGCATTGATGTGTTTGTCTTGGCCCAAGGATTGAAATAGTAGGTGCCATGGACCTGTAAGGTGGCATTATGACCCTGGACACACGTCAATGCCAAATAATGACCTTTCAAGGTCATGTTGCATATCATTTGAATCTTTCGGTCATGCTCATCACTATGCTACCAAATTTAAGACTACCTTGTTGCGTTTAAAAGTCATAGACACAAAAAATCGAAAACTGTGACCTTTGGTAACCCTTGGTAGTGGTGACCTTGGTATTGACGTGATCTCAAAATTGATGATAATGGGATGTCAGTATGCAGATTTTTCGTTTCAAGAGCGTTCGAATGATGTTCGGAAACCTGATCTAAGTTCTCTAATTGACCCGGAATCATCCGCGTAAAACCGAGGGGGTCAGATCGCCCCCCCCTCCCACAACCGGTGACGGTTTGAATGTCGGATACATCTCGAACGCTGGCTAGTTGTGCTGATTTGACTCGCTAGCTTCGCGGTGTTCGGTACCACCCCCGTCCGCTGCCGGTGTTGGTGTTGCCGGTGGTGCTGTGGTGCTGCTGGGGATGCTGTGGGAGCTGCTGAGGGTGCTGTGGTGCCGCTGTGGTACCGCTGGTTGTTGTCTGCCACGGTGTGCTGGTGTCTGACCGCTGGACGGCCGCTTCTGGTGGCAGGCGGGTGGGGTGCGGCTGTAGACCCGAGTCCTCGTCTTCCCCATCCTCGCTCCTGCCACCCGCCGTCTGCCTGTCCCAGCTGTATCTCCACTGGCCTTCACGAGTGCGCGACAATGGTGAGTATGTGCTGAGACATTGGGTCGGCTCACTTCTGATTACAGGTCCTGCAACGCTAGACCATGCTCCTTGTTTCATTCCTTTTCTTGGAGCCTATTTCCTTTGATGACCGCGGAGTGGCGTCATAATGCTTATACTAACCCTTTTGGCAGGGAGCCAGCGAAATTCAGAGTGCCGGAGTGCCTCTCCGACACTTGCACATGGGCAGTGTTCACTTCGACCGGCGGGTGAGCCGGAGGTGTAGGTCGCTGGTTCGAGACTCGTCGCGTGCTCGCTTTTCATTCTGCTAGAGCAGATCATTAGAGGTGCACGTGGAGCCTGATGTGTGTCTGTGATTGTCGTTAGCTGTCCTAATTGTGTTTGAAAGTAGGAGCTTTGTGCTGCAAGGTAGCCCTAGATCTAGCGTGTGTCGTCTTAGATGCTTTTTGCGAGTGTGATTAGGCTAAAACAGACACTAGCACCATGTCAGAAGTTGACTACACGCTGAGGCGGTATGCTGCTATCAGTTGGGTGCCGCTGCCTGGCGATAGGATTCTTGCGATCTGCCTGTGGACCGGTGCGGGCCTAGAGTGCTGGAAGCCGGTGTCTGATTGGACCCAGGCACGGCGTGTTTTTAGAGGGAAACACAGAACCATATCGTCTTCGCTGTTTTTTCTCGGGAACTATTAGAATCGAGTATCACAAGTAAGGAACAAGATCTTGGGAAATGTTTTTTTGTAATTCTAGTATAGAATCATGCGATGTTGAATGGCCCGAATATTAGTGGGTGGAGGGATTTATAATTATACCAGATTTAGGGCCAGGTGGCCGGTGCCGGTCCAAGTCCTGGGAGGCTCTCGGGATAAGGTTTTAGATCGGGTCAAACGCCGGCCATGCCATCGGATGGTAGCACTGCTGGCACGTCACTAAACCCCAGCAGTGCTCCGTCTTTGTTACGATATCTCCGGGCTGGGATTCAGCGCGATAATGCTGCTGTTTCTGCCCCCTCCCTAGTGGTTGTCGGGATGATAAGGTTTGGCTAGGCGGGTGCAGAAATAAATCAAGTGTATTAACGTATCAAATCGTGGTTAATATTGCAAAGGCACGGACCGTTTTGCCGGACTGATTGCACACGTCATGTTTTGATGAGAGGTGCCCAGTTGAGAGTCAGTTCACTGTAAAGTAGTCACGCTGCAAAACTCGGGTGAGTTGGGGGGGGGGTGGATTGAAATAGTTTAGTAGCACCGTTGCGGGGTATAGTATCGTGATAGCCTCCCGAAGTCGAGGAACACTGGGGTGAATGAAGCAATAGTTGTATAATTTGTTGAGATGCGGCTGTGTTAGGACACGTTTGGCAACGGTAAGTCCCTGGATCAGCTTTTCTGGTCATAAACTGGAGTAATTTTCCGTAACTCATGTTGTCAAATCAGAGAAGTCAAATTTAATTCTGGGGAAGGTGCCGTGTCGTTTGCTTATTGTCTAAATGTGTTTCTTCAGGGTCTTGGGTACGTGACAACGCTTTCCACGCCCGTTTTCAACAAGTCTCAGTCGTCGGTAAGAGTCGTGTCCTAGTTTAAAAGTTGCGTGATCTCTCACTCTTTTTGAAACGAAGTTCGCAGTCCGATCAGATACTCCCCAGAGAGCTTTGCTTAACTATGCTTTGCTGGAATACGCTCTTTCTTCTCACGACTGTAAACCTCCATGGTGTTTATTTCACGTTCTCCTTTCAATTATCTCTTAAAAGCTTCGTGCTATTTGATTGTGTTTCATCTTCGTCCCGATGTCGATGTTCTGTTAGACATCCTATTGTTCAGCAGTGCCTCCGTGCAATGATGCGGTATACCTGCGAGGCTAATCTCGTTGGCAACACGATGTTGTTCTGCTGTCTTTGTTTCCCCTCCGCGGCCTTTTCCATCATTAAACTCGATTCGCCGTATCTCTACCGCCGCAGGACGGACAATCCCTGGTGGGCGTCGCCGGTGTGGACATCACCATGAAGGAGCTGCACGCCTTCTCGCCCGACCAGAAGCTCGGCCCCTTCGGCTACACCTTCGCCATCAACCCCAACGGCATCGTCATGTTCCACCCCCGGCTCAGGGAGCCGCTGCATTACATGGAGGTAGGGCGGGTGCCTCCCCTCCACGGTCAGGCTGGATGGACCGGATTGCAGAGGTGTTGGGAATCGATCAGATACGGAACACGCTCGTGTGTCTAATTTGCGTGTGAGACGCGGACATGGCGGGTGTTAGATTTGAAAGTTGATGTGTCATCATCATCATCAATGGCTTTTTATTAGGCGTTCTGTGCATGGCACCTTTGCCCGCCTCTAAAGGAGTGTGTGGGAGAATTTTTAGAATTTTGTGTGAGGGCAAGCTACGTTAGTCTGTTAAAGCGCCATACATATTTAGTTGATGTGTAATGCGCCATACATATTTTGTGCTGATTTGATCGTCAGCGTATGCCTCGATTTGTATTGCTCCGTTCCTAGTTTTTTGCGTTCCAAAGTTGAACAAGAAACTACTCGGGGCGTGGAGGCATGCAGTGACTACTTCCGCCACTATCGTCTTTCGGCATTGACTAAAAGCACTGCGTGGAATCTGTCGACAAACACATGTATTTTTAGTTTACAGCGATTTCTATTTTTTTTGGAATAGACCACATCAGTTTGTTAGAAATCACAGATCATAATGATCGTGAAAGTAGCCCCGTTGTGTCTAAAAATCAGCTGTGGAGTATTAAATGTACCGCCTTTTTGTTGCGGCCTCCGCCACGCCCGCGCCCGTCCACTTGACCTCACCTGCGTGCCTCCGGCTTCGTCAGGACCCGCCTGACCTGGACCTCACGCTGCTGGAGGGCAACCACCAGATGGTGTTGGACATGCGCACACAAATGATCCGCCGCAACGCCAACAGCGTCACCATGGCCCAGACGCTGGTTCTGCCGGACGGACACAGTGTAGAAGTGCCCAACCTCAACATCTCCTACAGAGCGATCGCTAACACGACCCTGAGGTAGGCCGCCCAGACACGCCCGCAGGGCCTGTTCGGAGTCTAGCAATGTTATTGGTAGCTAAGATTCTTGGCAATGATGCTGCTGTAGCGCTGGCTAAACACGCCGACAGAGCCTACTGTGACGGTTCAGGGTCTAGTAAGGTCACAGTTAGATAGTCTTATTGGCAATGATGCTGCTGTAGCATCGGCTAAACACGCCGACACAGCCTACTGTGTTGGTTCAGGGTCTAGCAAGGGCACAGTTAGATAGTCTTGTTCGCAACAATGAGTGTGCGATTTTCGTTGCGTGCAAGCGTTTTCATTCCATGACAGGTTTTACAATTGGAAAACTAGTACCATTGGCTTGAAAGCAATCAGATAGCGTTGTCGTCTGTCGACCTGCTGCGTTGGAAGGTGCCCGGTCTCTGATACCAGTATATGTGGTTTTGACGATGGGTGTTTGGTTGCAGTCTGGGTCTGGTGACGCAGACGGGTCATCACTACCTAGTAGCCTCGGGCCAGTCGGTCTCGGCCGGCCTGCCGGACTGCACGGCCTGTCTGGTGGCGCCCTCCTGGGACTACTGTCCAGACTTAACTGCAAATGGCACCGAGAGATGGCAGCAGCTGTCCGACCTTCTGAAAGAAAACGCCAGGGCGTGTAAGGCCCCGCCTTTTGTGTAGGATTTAAGAGTGAATGTATTTACTGCGCCGTCTAAGAGTGAATGTATACGATCACCCCGTCTAAATTGGTGTGCGAAACGACGCAAGGTAAGCTTTGAAGCGGTAGTGTTCATCCACATGCATGAACAAGAGCTTTAGAGCCCTCCAAACGCAAATATTACCTGGACCGTTCTCTGCCTTTGTCGTTGGTGTATTGATGGTACTGCCATGACATGGCATTGTGGGATCACATTGTGAGATCGCTATTTTGTAGTAATTACTCATGATATTGCTGGTTTACTTGATCGTTGTGTCCCAAGATGACAGATCTTTACCCTGTGGCGCACAGTCTATAACAGTTCAGCTATTACGTTTTAAACACAATATGCACATCTTGTGTCATTGCCATAACATACACGCATCGGACATCACCCACTAATTTTTTTCCGAATTGGCCTTTGCCGAGGCATCTACCTGACCCGCGTTGCCCTTCTGACCCCACCTTTCTGCTAGTGTGTGGTGTGGCAGTCCGGCGCCTCCACGCCCCGAGTGTGTGGTGTGGCAGTCCGGCGCCTCCATGCCCCGAGTGTGTGGTGTGGCAGTCCGGAGTCTCCATGCCCAGAGTGTGTGGTGTGGCAGTCCGGAGTCTCCATGCCCCGAGTGTGTGGTGTGGCAGTCCAGAGTCTCCATGCCCAGAAGGTGTGGTGTGGCTGTCCGGAGTCTCCATGCCCCAAGTGTGTGGTGTGGCAGTCTGGAGTCTCCATGCCTAGAGGTGTGGTGTGGCAGTCCGGAGTCTCCATGCCCCGAGTGTGTGGTGTGGCAGTCCGGAGTCTCCATGCCCAGAGTGTGTGGTGTGGCAGTCCGTAGTCTCCATGCCCAGAGTGTGTGGTGTGGCAGTCCGGAGTCTCCATGCCCCGAGTGTGTGGTGTGGCAGTCCGGAATCTCCATGCCCCGAGTGTGTGGTGTGGTAGTCAGGTGCCTCCACGCCCCGAGTGTGTGGTGTGGCAGTCCGGAGTCTCCATGCCCAGAGTGTGTGGTGTGGCAGTCCGGAGTCTCCACGTCCCGAGTGTGTGGTGTGGCAGTCCGGAGTCTCCATGCCCCGGAGTGTGTGGTGTGGCAGTCCGGAGTCTCCATGCCCATAGTGTGTGGTGTGACAGTCCGGAGTCTCCATGCCCTGAGTGTGTGGTGTGGCAGTCCGGAGTCTCCATGCCCCAAGTGTGTGGTGTGGCAGTCCGGAGTCTCCATGCCCCGAGTGTGTGGTGTGGCAGTCAGGTGCCTCCACGCCCCGAGTGTGTGGTGTGGCAGTCCGGAGTCTCCATGCCCAGAGTGTGTGGTGTGGCAGTCCATAGTCTCCATGCCCAGAGTGTGTGGTGTGGCAGTCCGGAGTCTCCATGCCCCGAGTGTGTGGTGTGGCAGTCCGGAGTCTCCATGCCCGTAGTGTGTGGTGTGGCAGTCCGGAGTCTCCATGCCCCGAGTGTGTGGTGTGGCAGTCCGGAGTCTCCATGCCCAGAGTGTGTGGTGTGGCAGTCCGGAGTCTCCATGCCCCGAGTGTGTGGTGTGGCAGTCCGGAGTCTCCATGCCCAGAGTGTGTGATGTGCTGGTCCGGTGCCCCCATGTCCGGTGTGAGGTGTGCTGGTCCGGCGTCTCTATGCCCAGAGTGTGTGCTGCTGCGGTCAGGTGCCTCCTTACCCAGAGTGTGTGATGTGCTGGTCAGGTGACGCGGCGTGTGATGTGCTGGTCAGGTGACGCGGCGTGTGATGTGCTGGTCAGGTGACGCGGTGTGTGATGTGCTGGTCAGGTGACGCGGCGTGTGATGTGCTGGTCAGGTGACGCGGCGTGTGATGTGCTGGCCAGGTGACGCGGCGTGTGATGTGCTGGTCAGGTGACGCGGCGTGTGATGTGCTGGTCAGGTGACGCGGCGTGTGATGTGCTGGTCAGGTGACGCGGCGTGTGATGTGCTGGTCAGGTGACGCGTCGTGTGATGTGCTGGTCAGGTGACGCGTCGTGTGATGTGCTGGTCAGGTGACGCCTCGTGTGATGTGCTAGTCAGGTGACGCGGCGTGTGATGTGCTGGTCAGGTGACGCGGCGTGTGATGTGCTGGTCAGGTGACGCGGCGTGTGATGTGCTGGTCAGGTGACGCGGCGTGTGATGTGCTGGTCAGGTGACGCGGCGTGTGATGTGCTGGTCAGGTGACGCGGCGTGTGATGTGCTGGTCAGGTGACGCGGTGTGTGATGTGCTGGTCAGGTGACGCGGCGTGTGATGTGCTGGTCAGGTGACGCGGCGTGTGATGTGCTGGTCAGGTGACGCGGCGTGTGATGTGCTGGTCAGGTGACGCGGCGTGTGATGTGCTGGTCAGGTGACGCGGCGTGTGATGTGCTGGTCAGGTGACGCGGCGTGTGATGTGCTGGTCAGGTGACGCGGCGTGTGATGTGCTGGTCAGGTGACGCGGCGTGTGATGTGCTGGTCAGGTGACGCGTCGTGTGATGTGCTGGTCAGGTGACGCGTCGTGTGATGTGCTGGTCAGGTGACGCCTCGTGTGATGTGCTAGTCAGGTGACGCGGCGTGTGATGTGCTGGTCAGGTGACGCGGCGTGTGATGTGCTGGTCAGGTGACGCGGCGTGTGATGTGCTGGTCAGGTGACGCGGCGTGTGATTGCTGGTCAGGTGACGCGGCGTGTGATGTGCTGGTCAGGTGACGCGTCGTGTGATGTGCTGGTCAGGTGACGCGGCGTGTGATGTGCTGGTCAGGTGACGCGGCGTGTGATGTGCTGGTCAGGTGACGCGGCGTGTGATGCTGGTCAGGTGACGCGGCGTGTGATGTGCTGGTCAGGTGACGCGGCGTGATGTGCTGGTCAGGTGACGCGGCGTGTGATGTGCTGGTCAGGTGACGCGGCGTGTGATGTGCTGGTCAGGTGACGCGGCGTGTGATGTGCTGGTCAGGTGACGCGGCGTGTGATGTGCTGGTCAGGTGACGCGGCGTGTGATGTGCTGGTCAGGTGACGCGGCGTGTGATGTGCTGGTCAGGTGACGCGGCGTGTGATGTGCTGGTCAGGTGACGCGGCGTGTGATGTGCTGGTCAGGTGACGCGGCGTGTGATGTGCTGGTCAGGTGACGCGGCGTGTGATGTGCTGGTCAGGTGACGCGGCGTGTGATGTGCTGGTCAGGTGACGCGGCGTGTGATGTGCTGGTCAGGTGACGCGGCGTGTGATGTGCTGGTCAGGTGACGCGGCGTGTGATGTGCTGGTCAGGTGACGCGTCATGTGATGTGCTGGTCAGGTGACGCGTCGTGTGATGTGCTGGTCAGGTGACGCCTCGTGTGATGTGCTAGTCAGGTGACGCGGCGTGTGATGTGCTGGTCAGGTGACGCCTCGTGTGATGTGCTGGTCAGGTGACGCGGCGTGTGATGTGCTGGTCAGGTGACGCGGCGTGTGATGTGCTGGTCAGGTGACGCGGCGTGTGATGTGCTGGTCAGGTGACGCGGCGTGTGATGTGCTGGTCAGGTGACGCGTCGTGTGATGTGCTGGTCAGGTGACGCGTCGTGTGATGTGCTGGTCAGGTGACGCGGCGTGTGATGTGCTGGTCAGGTGACGCGTCGTGTGATGTGCTGGTCAGGTGACGCGGCGTGTGATGTGCTGATCAGGTGACGCGGTGTGTGTTGTGCTGGTTAGGTGACGCGGCGTGTGATGTGCTGGCCAGGTGACGCGGCGTGTGATGTGCTGGTCAGGTGACGCGGCGTGTGATGTCCTGGTCAGGTGACGCGGCGTGTGATGTGCCGGTCAGGTGACGCGGCGTGTGATGTGCTGGTCAGGTGACGCGGCGTGTGATGTGCTGGTCAGGTGACGCGGCGCTGGTGCAGCACCTGCTGTGGGACGCCGGCTGGACGGCGGAGGTGGCGCCGCTCTGGAACAGCTCGCAGCCGGATGGTGTGGCCGCCCGGTTCGTCGTCACCGCCAGCGGACTCATGCGTCTGTTCCCCAACACCAGGTCAGACCGGCGCCGCTGACACCGGCTCGTTGCCTGTGGGACGGTGCTGATACTTATCGTGAACTGGCTTCATAATGTTGTAGAGTTGGCCCTGTGTCTGCGGAATAAACCTGATTGATCTTGTATCTGTTTTACAGCTGCATGTCCGCTGTCCGTTTTCTGCCCAGTGCGGCGCTCCCGTTACCAGCTTTTCAGTGCGTCCCTGACGTTGCCCGGTGTCTGTCGAGAGCAGTGCTCCCGTTACCAGCTGCGTCCCTGACGGTACCCGGTGTCTGTCGAGAGCAGTGTCCCGTTACCAGCTGCGTCCTGACGGTACCCGGTGTCTGTCAGAGCAGTGCTCCCGTTACCAGGCGTCCCTGACGTTGCCCGGTGTCTGTCGAGAGCAGGCTCCCGTTACCAGCTGCGCCCTGACGTTGCCCGGTGTCTGTCGAGAGCAGTGCTCCCGTTACCAGCTGCGTCCCTGACGTTGCCCGGTGTTGTGCAGTGCGGCGGAGCTGGCGCAGGAGGGTGAGCCCCACCGCAGCAGCTTGTACAAACACGCGGCGCTCTCC
Source organism: Lepas anatifera (assembly GCA_034440635.1). NCBI lineage: Eukaryota > Metazoa > Arthropoda > Thecostraca > Lepadidae > Lepas > Lepas anatifera. Next base: position 956,019 of record JAOTON010002048.1, read on the forward strand.
GACGACCTGTTGCTGCGCTCCCGGCCGCAGACCGGCCACGTGCTGGCCGCCCGCCGCATCGCCTCCGCCAAAAGCACCGGCAGCACCTACACGCTGGCAGGTACCGCCCGATACCCCAGGCAGGGGGTGGCGCATGGGCTGTTCTATTTACACCGCGGTTTAGTTAGTCTTGGTAAAGGGGTTGACTGCCAGAAGCAATGGGTATTTGCTGGGGCCATTTGCTACATATTTAGATTGACTTTCATGTTTTGGCATCTCCCGTAAACGAAGAAACGCGACATGTACTAGGTACGTTGTAGATGCGGCGGATTTACGGAAATCGCAGGCCGTGTGAGTAGTGCCTTAGCTGGGTTCAATTCAGGTTATTGTGAAGTTTCAGATAGGTAGATTGGTTTGATGATGCTGCTGTGGTTCTTTGTGCCGATAAACTAAATTGGTTTGATATGGTGATGGGCCGATAATATTTGTGCCGATATAGGGCTCTCCCTCCTGTTCCAACTCTGTTTTCAGCGTAACATCCTCTGGATGTCCAGGGAACTCGAGTGTTTCCGACAGCGTCACGCTGTCGGTTGGACTGTGATTATCAGGTGGCGGATAAAAACAAACAGGTAGAATATGTTCTACTCTACGCTGTGTAAGTGTGTATTTCTACATTCAGTGTCCCATGACTGCTCTGAATGCTTTCGCTGTGTTCAATCGATTCCCTAGCTCTCTGTATTTATCCTGCTCTGACCACTCCCCTGTCCGACTCCCTCATTAACCGCCCCCTCCTCTTTGACGACTCCCCTGTCCGACTCCCTCATTAACCACCCCCTTCTCTTTGACCACCCCCTGTCCGACTCCTCATTAACCACCCCCTCCTCTTTGACCACTCCCCTGTCCGACTCCTCATTAACCCCCTCCTCTTTGACCACCCCCTGTCCGACTCCTCATTAACCACCCCCTCCTCTTTGACCACTCACCCTGTCCGACTCCCTCATTAACCACCCCCCTCCTCTTTGACCACTCCCCTGTCCGACTCCCTCATTAACCACCCCCTCCGCTCCTCTTTGACGACTCCCCCTGTCCGACTCCCTCATTAACCACCCCCTCCTCTTTGACCACTCCCCCTGTTCGACTCCCTCATTAACCACCCCCTTCCTCTTTGACCACTCCCCTGTTCGACTCCTCATTAACCACCCCCTCCTCTTGACGACTCCCCTGTCCGACTCCTCATTAACCACCCCCTCCTCTTTGACCACCCCCCTGTCCGACTCCCTCATTAACCACCCCTCCTCTATGACCACTCCCCTGTCCGACTCCCTCATTAACCACCCCCCCTCCGCTCCTTTTTGACCACTCCCCCGTCCGACTCCCTGACTAAAACCGCTTCCTATTTGACTCCCACTAACCCTGCCTCCATCCGCTCTGGCCACTCCCTCCACACTGTCCGACTTCCTCTCTAGCCCTGCCTCCACCCCCGCCCTGACCACTCCCGCTGTCCGACCCCCTCGTTAACCCCGGCTCCACCCTGCCCTGACCAATCCCGCTGTCCGACCTCGTTAACCCTGCCTCCACCCTGCCCTGACCACTCCCGCGTCCGACCCTCGTTAACCCCAGCCGCTCCGCCCTGACCACTCCCGCTGTCCGACTTCCTCGTTAACCCTGCCTCCACCCTGCCCTGACCACTCCCGCTGTCCGACCCCCTCGTTAACCCTGCCTCCACCCTGCCCTGACCACTCCCGCTGTCCGACTTCCTCTCTAGCCCCGGCTCCACCCTGCCCTGACCAATCCCGCTGTCCGACTTCCTCTCTAGCCCCGCCTCCACCCCGCCCTGACCACTCCCGCTGTCCGACTCCTCTCTAGCCCCGCCTCCACCCTGCCCTGACCAATCCCGCTGTCCGACCCCCTCGTTAACCCCAGCTCCACCTGCCCTGACCACTCCCGCTGTCCGACCCCTCATTAACCCCGGCTCCACCCCGCTCTGACCACTCCCTCGCTACCCCCACCTCCGCCTGGTCTGCCGCAGTGGCCGGTGTGCAGTACAACGCGTCTCACGTGCTGGCGCTGGTGTCGTCGGCGCTGGGCGGCGAGTGTTCGGAGCAGCTGGGGTGCGCTGCTGGGTGCTGGACACCGCCGGCCATATCCTCTACTCCAGCCGCGAGGACACCGACAGCGCGCTGGGCAGCCCGCTCGGACTGAGCGACCCCCAGCTCATGTACATGCTGGTCAACGCCAGCGTCTTCGTACAGCACACCGAGTACATCCACCAGGGTGAGAGGGGAGGCGTCGCTACACAGGTGGCGTGTGGGGCCAGTGCCGGCTGGGAGCCTCGTGTAGGTGGTCGGACACCGTAGTGCTGCTGAGAAACAGCACGGACGACCATGTGTCATTTCAGAACAGATCGGACGTGCTTGTATGTCTACACTAATGTCTACACAGACAATGTCTATGTCTACATACAATGTCTACACTCATAATGGCTCAAAAGGAGGTAACAACCCGTTCAGCAGACTTGTGAGAGTCGTAAATTGTAGTATTTTTTGTTGAGTCTTATTAAATAAGGTACCGTCCTCCGGAACTCAGACGACTTCAAGCAGGTACAGCTGTCAGTTTCTGTCCGCTGCGTGAATTTCTGTTGCGCTTATTGTAACTGCTTTGTGTTCGTCCTTCGCGCCCTCTCAATAATCACGGTCTCATTTACAACGGGTCCTTCTCTGCTAAACCCTCCGGAGCCGTCGGGCCGTCACTAGCTAGTCGCGTGCAGTGACTGTGTGGCCCTGTCCTCAGGGGTGTGCCACCGTCAGATGGGTAAGGTCAGCGCCGGCGCGCGGCCCTGGGGCGTGCTGAGCCTGCAGCTGCTGCTGGACGGCGTGGCCGGCGTGCTGCAGTGGCTGGACCACCTCCGGTACCTGCTGGTCAGGTAGGTCACCACGCCGCTCCTCTCAGACTCCAGGCGTGGAAGGCGGTGTGGTGAGTGATGAAGGACAGCTGGAATGGTCTGGTAATGATGGAGTGGAAAATCTACATGGGGATTCAGTGATGCATAGATGTTTCTATGGGATATTGAGGCAGGTAGTGGTGCTGCTGAATTCATTCTGTCATTTATTTGTTATTGCGGTTTTGCAGTCAGAATTTTCTGCTTCTTTCCTCGTGTAATTTCCGCGATGTTGGCTTGGGCTTCTGTTGAGTTCCGTTCGCCCGGTGCCTTTCCAGTGTGCTAGTGTCGGCCCAGGCGGCGCCGGCCGCCGCTCTGGACGAGTTCGGGTTCGAGATTCACGCCTTCGAGCACTCCTGCTCCCAGCGCGTGGGGCGGACCCGGCCTGCGCGGAATCCCATCCAGTCGGCGGAGAACAGCCTCACCTGTCCCGACTCAGGCTGCACCCGGAATCTCAGGGTGGGTGGTGTGGCAGGGACAGGCCCTCAGGGTAGGTGGTGTGGCAGAGACAGGTCCTCAGGGTGGGTGGTGTGGCAGGGATAGGTCCTCAGGGTGGGTGGTGTGGCAGGGACAGGTCCTCAGGGTGGGTGGTGTGGCAGAGACAGACACTCAGGGTGGGTGGTGTGGCAGGGATAGGTCCTCAGGGTGGGTGGTGTGGCAGGGATAGGTCCTCAGGGTAGGTGGTGTGGCAGGGGCAGGTCCTCAGGGTGGGTGGTGTGGCAGAGACAGGTCCTCAGGGTGGGTGGTGTGGCAGAGACAGGTCCTCAGGGTGGGTGGTGTGGCAGAAACAGGTCCTCAGGGTGGGTGGTGTGGCAGAGACAGGTCCTCAGGGTGGGTGGTGTGGCAGGGACAGGTTCTCAGGGTGGGTGGTGTGGCAGAGACAGGTCCTCAGGGTGGGTGGTGTGGCAGGGGCAGGTCCTCAGGGTGGGTGGTGTGGCAGAGACAGGTCCTCAGGGTGGGTGGTGTGGCAAAAACAGGTCCTCAGGGTGGGTGGTGTGGCAGAGACAGGTCCTCAGGGTGGGTGGTGTGGCAGAAACAGGTCCTCAGGGTGGGTGGTGTGGCAGAGACAGGTCCTCAGGGTGGGTGGTGTGGCAGGGGCAGGTCCTCAGGGTGGGTGGTGTGGCAGAGACAGGTCCTCAGGGTGGGTGGTGTGGCAGAAACAGGTCCTCAGGGGTGGGTGGTGTGGCAGAGACAGGTCCTCAGGGTGGATGGTGTGGCAGGGACAGGCCCTCGGGGTGGGTGGTGTGGCAGAGACAGACACTCAAGGTGGGTGGTGTGGCAGGGATAGGTCCTCAGGGTGGGTGGTGTGGCAGGGATAGGTCCTCAGGGTAGGTGGTGTGGCAGGGGCAGGTCCTCAGGGTGGGTGGTGTGGCAGAGACAGGTCCTCAGGGTGGGTGGTGTGGCAGGGACAGGCCCTCGGGGTGGGTGGTGTGGCAGGGACAGGTCCTCAGGGTGGGTGGTGTGGCAGGGACAGGCCCTCGGGGTGGGTGGTGTGGCAGGGACAGGTCCTCAGGGTGGGTGGTGTGGCAGGGACAGGTCCTCAGGGTGGGTGGTGTGGCAGAGACAGGTCCTCAGGGTGGGTGGGTGGCAGAGACAGGTCCTCAGGGTGGGTGGTGTGGCAGGGACAGGTCCTCAGGGTGGGTGGTGTGGCAGAGACAGACACTCAGGGTGGGTGGTGTGGCAGAGACAGGTCCTCAGGGTGGGTGGTGTGGCAGGGACAGGCCCTCGGGGTGGGTGGTGTGGCAGGGACAGGTCCTCAGGGTGGGTGGTGTGGCAGGGACAGGCCCTCGGGGTGGGTGGTGTGGCATGGGCGGGTCCTCAAGGTGGGTGGTGTGGCAGGGACAGGTCCTCAGGGTGGGTGGTGTGGCAGGGACAGGCCCTCGGGGTGGGTGGTGTGGCAGGGACAGGTCCTCAGGGTGGGTGGTGTGGCAGGGACAGGCCCTCGGGGTGGGTGGTGTGGCATGGGCGGGTCCTCAGGATGGGTGGTGTGGCAGGGACAGGTCCTCAGGGTGGGTGGTGTGGCAGTGACAGGCCCTCGGGGTGGGTGGTGTGGCAGGGACAGGTCCTCAGGGTGGGTGGTGTGGCAGGGACAGGTCCTCAGGGTGGGTGGGTGGCAGGGACAGGTCCTCAGGGTGGGTGGGTGGCATGGGTGGGTCCTCAGGGTGGGTGGTGTGGCAGGGACAGGTCCTCAGGGTAGGTGGTGTGGCAGGGACAGGTCCTCAGGGTGGATGGTGTGGCAGGGACAGGCCCTCGGGGTGGGTGGTGTGGCAGGGACAGGTCCTCAGGGTGGGTGGGTGGCAGGGACAGGTCCTCAGGGTGGGTGGGTGGCATGGGTGGTTCCTCAGGGTGGGTGGTGTGGCAGGGACAGGCCCTCGGGGTGGGTGGTGTGGCAGGGACAGGTCCTCAGGGTAGGTGGTGTGGCAGGGACAGGTCCTCAGGGTGGGTGGTGTGGCAGGGACAGGCCCTCGGGGTGGGTGGTGTGGCAGGGACAGGTCCTCAGGGTGGGTGGTGTGGCAGGGGCAGGTCCTCAGGGTGGGTGGTGTGGCAGAGACAGGTCCTCAGGGTGGGTGGTGTGGCAGAGACAGGTCCTCAGGGTGGGTGGTGTGGCAGAGACAGGCCCTCGGGGTGGGTGGTGTGGCATGGGCGGGTCCTCAGGATGGGTGGTGTGGCAGGGACAGGTCCTCAGGGTGGGTGGTGTGGCAGTGACAGGCCCTCGGGGTGGGTGGTGTGGCAGGGACAGGTCCTCAGGGTGGGTGGTGTGGCAGGGACAGGTCCTCAGGGTGGGTGGGTGGCAGGGACAGGTCCTCAGGGTGGGTGGGTGGCATGGGTGGGTCCTCAGGGTGGGTGGTGTGGCAGGGACAGGTCCTCAGGGTGGGTGGTGTGGCAGGGACAGGTCCTCAGGGTGGATGGTGTGGCAGGGACAGGCCCTCGGGGTGGGTGGTGTGGCAGGGACAGGTCCTCAGGGTGGGTGGGTGGCAGGGACAGGTCCTCAGGGTGGGTGGGTGGCATGGGTGGTTCCTCAGGGTGGGTGGTGTGGCAGGGACAGGCCCTCGGGGTGGGTGGTGTGGCAGGGACAGGTCCTCAGGGTAGGTGGTGTGGCAGGGACAGGTCCTCAGGGTGGGTGGTGTGGCAGGGACAGGCCCTCGGGGTGGGTGGTGTGGCAGGGACAGGTCCTCAGGGTGGGTGGTGTGGCAGGGGCAGGTCCTCAGGGTGGGTGGTGTGGCAGAGACAGGTCCTCAGGGTGGGTGGTGTGGCAGAGACAGGTCCTCAGGGTGGGTGGTGTGGCAGAGACAGACGCTCCGGGTGGGTGGTGTGGCAGATATGGATCAATGCAGGAAAGTCCGTTGGACAGGAGTTGTCCGCACCCAGGCTGCGCCTGAATGCTCAGGGTGTAGATATGGCCGTTAGTTTTGAGGGAGATAATTATCAGGTCACCAGTGCGTCATAGCTACCATATATGGTCCTGAGAGCGTGGGTTTAGTTTCTCAGTACGTAGCACTGTTGTGCCTGTCTAGGAACGTTGATATAAATAACTGAGATGGAGTAACGACAGGACTGGTATTTTTGTGGTGTGTGCGTGGGCATGTTGAGAGGAAAGGCACACAGAGCGCAAGACACGTGAAAACGTTTTGGAGGTAAACATATTAATGATCCATTTTATGGCGACCGCCACTGATAAATCTCCGCCTCTTCTCTCTATCCTTAGCTTCCCGTTCAGTTGGTGTATCGCCTGTTTCTAGCAGACTGTCGCCGGACCGGCGGCGGACTGTCGCCAGCCCGGCGGCGGACTGTCGCCAGACCGGCGGCGGACTGTCGCCAGCCCGGCAGCGGACTGTCGCCAGCCCGACAGACTGTCGCCAGCCCGGCGGCGGACTGTCGCCTGCCCGGCGGCGGACTGTCGTCTGCCCGACAGTACTAAACCGCGCGAAGCCGGTACTAGCGCGCGTGTCTGCCGGCAGGCGGCGCCGCTGGAGAAGACGAACCTGCTGCTGGTGGTGTCGTCGCTGCCGTGCCAGTGCCCGGAGCTGGAGTTCCCGTCGGTGCCCTACTCTCCGGAGGACGGTACGACGCCCGCACCGGCCGTGAATGGCCACACCGGCACCGGGGCGGCACCACACTGCCGCCGGTCCACTCGGGACGGACTCCTGTTTCTATTGCGGTTGTTCTTATACCTGTGACGGTTAATGGAGCTGTGGCCATATCATCACGATTTGCGGACAGACATTTAGCCTCTGATTACGGGATGTGTACCAGCTCCAGGCAACTTGTGCAGCAGTGGATACTATTCGCCCTGCTCTTTAGCTCGCACCTCTCGGGTTGTGACCGGCGTCCCTACATGTACGCGGTGTTAACTGAATCCCTCCCCCTCCGCTGCGTTATTGACTGACTCCCTGATGTCCCTCCACTGCGGTGTTAACTGAATCCCTCCCCTCCGCTGCGTTATTGACTGACTCCCTGATGTCCCTCCACTGCGGTGTTAACTGAATCCCTCCCCCTCCGCTGCGTTATTGACTGACTCCCTGATGTCCCTCCACTGCGGTGTTAACTGAATCCCTCCCCCTCCTCCGCTGCGTTATTGACTGACTCCCTGATGTCCCTCCGCTGCGTTGTTCACTGACTTCCTGGCGTCCCTCATTTGTTGTGTTGACTGACTCCCTGGTGTCCCTCCGCTGCGTTGTTCACTGACTTCCCTGGCGTCCCTCCTCTGTAGTGTTCACTGACTCCCTGGCGTGCCTCCTCTGTAGTGTTGACTGACTCCCTGGCGTGCCTCCTCTATTGTGTTGACTGACTCCCTGGCGTGCCTCCTCTATTGTGTTGGCTGACCCCCGGCGGTGTCGCCTTCAGACGTGCTTCCCAACATGTGTGAGGAGGATCAGACGCCCCTGGTCCGTAAGCGCCCCGAGGACTGTTTCGCCCGCCGTGATGGGGTGAGTACCACTCTGCCGGCGGCAGGGAACGGTGGACACAGCGGGGTGGGTAGGAGAGGTTGGCTCTGGTGAGGGCAGGGAACGGTGGACACAGCGGGGTGGGTAGGAGAGGTTGGCTCTGGTGAGGGCAGGGAACGGTGGACACAGCGGGGTGGGTAGGAGAGGTTGGCTCTGGTGAGGGCAGGGAACGGTGGACACAGCGGGGTGGGTAGGAGAGGTTGGCTCTGGTGAGGGCAAGGAACGGTGGACACAGCGGGGTGGGTAGGAGAGGTTGGCTCTGGTGAGGGCAGGAACGGTGGACACAGCGGGGTGGGTAGGAGAGGTTGGCTCTGGTGAGGGCAGGGAACGGTGGACACAGCGGGGTGGGTAGGAGAGGTTGGCTCTGGTGAGGGCAGGGAACGGTGGACACAGCGGGGTGGGTAGGAGAGGTTGGCTCTGGTGAGGGCAGGGAACGGTGGACACAGCGGGGTGGGTAGGAGAGGTTAGCTCTGGTGAGGGCAGGGAACGGTGACACAGCGGGGTGGGTAGGAGAGGTTGGCTCTGGTGAGGGTAGGGAACGGTAAACAGCGGGGTGGGTAGGAGAGGTTGGCTCTGGTGAGGGCAGGGAACGTGGACACAGCGGGGTGGGTAGGAGAGGTTGGCTCTGGTGAGGGCAGGAACGGTGGACACAGCGGGGTGGGTAGGAGAGGTTGGCTCTGGTGAGGGCAGGGAACGGTGGACACAGCGGGGTGGGTAGGAGAGGTTAGCTCTGGTGAGGGCAGGAACGGTGGACACAGCGGGGTGGGTAGGAGAGGTTGGCTCTGGTGAGGGTGGGAACGGTAAACAGCGGGGTGGGTAGGAGAGGTTGGCTCTGGTGAGGGCAGGGAACGGTGGACACAGCGGGGTGGGTAGGAGAGGTTGGCTCTGGTGAGGGCAGGGAACGGTGGACACAGCGGGGTGGGTAGGAGAGGTTGGCTCTGGTGAGGGCAGGGAACGGTGAACACAGCGGGTGGGTAGGAGAGGTTGGCTCTGGTGAGGGCAGGGAACGGTGGACACAGCGGGGTGGGTGGGAGAGGTTGGCTCTGGTGAGGGCAGGGAACTGTAAACAGCGGGGTGGGTGGCAGTCAGGGCCCTGGTGGGATGGAAATCGCCTATCGTATTACGGAACCACAAACTGATGCTGAACCCGCCATTTTGGGTTTTGTGCGGAGTCCGGGAGACTGCGCACACGTCAAAAATGAGGTTTGGTAAATGAAGCTTCCGAAGCGAGGCTGTGTTCGTTGCCTAGCAACCGCTTCCTGTTCACAGCTAGATCCCAAAATGCACCTCTGCTGCCAGAGACAGGTCTCTTATCTGCACTGCCGGTCATTTTATAGTTTTCAATTTCTGCAGGAAGGAAGTGTAACGCGCTCCTGTTTGCCAGGTGAAGCCGGCCTGCGTGAGTTCGGCTGTTCCTCTGACGGCAGTTCAGAGCCTGCTGGTGCTGCTCTCAGCTCTGGCAACGCTACTGCCCTGCCATCTGGTGGCCTCGTAACGAACCGCGCCCACGGGTCCACAGTCAGGTCAGGCGAACTGAGCGGGGTGGTACTGGGAAACACGATGTATCGTTCCAACACTGCGCAGAGTTTGTAGTGGGAGTTGAGGCGGATTCGGATATGGCAGGACCTGAGAGTGACGTGATATAGGGTGCGTCGGGTCAGTGTCGGCGCGAGATACCAGGAAGGAACGGATCAGGGAGCTGGCACCGGGAGGCGTTGGGGGACAGCAGCAGCTACCATCGGTATCAGGACCATTCTAGTCGGACGGTCGGGTCTCGCCCCGCTGTACAATGATGGTGATATTGGAGGCGGTTACCTGAAATTAGTGAAGCGAGCGGTGTCAAACCTACACCTCCCAGACTGTGATGTAGCTTCAGCGCTGTTGGTGGGTTTTGACTCGACGCACGCTGTTGGCGCTTACGACACAGCACGTAATCCTGTAATATTGTGAGAGGACGCTGAGCACGCTAGCCTGGTCACGCGGCCTGCTTTGGCGATCATGTGAGTGTAAAGAACAGCGGGAGATGGCCGTCGGAAACGGGCCCATTGTACCGAGTATATGTGATGAAATTCCGGAGCGATCTGAGCTGGCTTCAGCAGCATTGTTGATATATTCCGGGAAGTATGAAGCTGTGGATGGTTAGGTAGGGGTTGGAGCTGATGGCCTCTCACCCGCTGTCAGACTCTGGGGCCTTCTTTGTCAACTTTGTATTTTTGGGGTAACATTTTAACTGTCTTATACGCAAGATATTTTCCATTCAGGTTTCTCCAATATTTTACGTGACTGCCATTGTTTCAACGTGCTTCTTTCAGAGTGAGTCTCGGGCTGTTTATGAGCGTTAGAGCCACACTTACAGTGCATCCGCTGTGCCATGTTTTCCGTTCGGGTTTCTCCGGTATTTTATGGAACTGCAACTCACAGAACAAGCCTCGGGCCATAAGTGAACGTAAGAAGCAGGCTTATGCTTTAACTCTGGACTCTACACAGTATGTGTTTATGAAGCGGTTGTGTCCGTGCGAACGGGGAACGTAGTTTCAAGCCAGGTCGCGATTGTGCGTCTGGAATAGAGGGAATGCACGGAGCTCACGCTTGCGAAGTGGACTGGTATATGTAATTGCTACCAAACCGATATTCAGGTCTCTCTTCAGGATTTTCAGCTGTTTTTCTCATTCTTTAACCCTGCGCCAGTATCCAAGATAAGTCTGAAGTGAAAGATGTGATTAATCTGCAAGAAAGATATTGATACCATTTTCATTGAGCTACGCACATACCAGTTTCGTTAAAGCTTCACCAACGTAACGAATAGACCGAGGACTTCTCCCTCTTTATTTTTCCTTCGAGAAATCTTGGTCCATCACCTCGACTCTTGCTGTCTTTGAGAGGCCTTCATTCATTAACATGCTGAAGCAAAAATAAAACGCGTTTGCAAGGTATTCTTATAAGAAATGGCATCTATATACTCTTTTCATTCTGCTCGTCAAGATGATGTGCACTCATGTGAAGAATCCGTTCCTGTGAGTGGGATTCGATATTTTCTAATCATCTTTCACTGTTTCTGGAGAAGCGCTGTAGCGTATTTCCGCCGCGCACTGTTCCTTTCTTTCATATCTTGAATGTAACTCGTGTGTCTTGGGCGCACCTAACGGACACTGCAATGCACAGCATGAAAACGTGTGTGCAGGGATTGTGCACTGGATTTGTAGTATTTATGATGATGTAATTTGTAGTGAAAGGTGCTTTTAATTCACCCCATGCGTCCATTGTAACAAATCGATTTGTGCTCTCGAGAGAGCCTAGATTACCTGCCGCTTGTTACTAATTGGGATGGTGTTTGAGTTAATGGTTTATTTTGTTTATTTCCGCGTGGTTTTTGTTATTGTTTGGCCTCCTTGCGCTGACCGTTTTCCACTATGCTTGTTCCAACTTGTGATGCCATTGCTGTGTATTCCAGTGGTTGGGGTGCCGTTGTGCGCTGTTATGGTGGGAGACGTTGCTAGTCATTTTATCGAAGTGCCTGCACGAACCTGCGCGACGTCTAGCGGACGTGTCACCTGGGCGATGGTTGTAAAAAGGCCGCTAATCATGTATCTGATCATATCCGAGGAGATATTACTATGCGGTTTTCATGTTGCTGAATGCTACATCAGAATCACAGAGTAATTAAGGATCAGATGCATGAATAGCGGTCATATAAAACCTATGATGAAAAGTATACAATGATTTGATTCTTGGGGTGAGAAGGTAGTTTTAGTCTTTCTTTTATTTCTCTAGTCTCTCGTAGTCGTCTTTCGTATTTATCACGCAGTAGTCTTAGAGCTTGTCCCCTCGGGGTCATGGCCGGGATAACTAGAGATCAAACGTTTTAGATTATTGTTTCGAACATTTTGCACGAAGTATGAATAGCGTGCGAAAGGTCTCCAAACAGCTATGACGCGGTGCGATTGCTAATGATTTCCGGTGACGTAAAAGAAGTTACGGGCGTTCCATAGCTGCTTCGATGAAATAAATGCCCTCGTGTAACTCAATGGCTCCTGTGCAACGTCGAGCCAGCACAGCCAAAACCGCCGTGTTTCAGCACAGTTATTATAAATTCTCTCTCTCTCTCTCTCTCTCTCTCTCTCTCTCTCTCTCTCTCTCTCTCTCTCTCTCTCTCTCTCTCTCTCTCTCTCTCTCTCTCTCTCTCTCTCTCTCTGAAACAGAATCCCGTGTTTCTCAGTTGTATTCCTGGATCAACAACGGCCGCGTGGCTACGCGCAGAACTAGCAAAAGGAAACCTGGCAAGAGAAGCGCCCCACACACTCACGCGCCAACCGCACGGCGACCCAGATAAAATACTGTCGGTACTGAAGAACATATAAAAAAGGCAGAGGCAGAAGCATCTGCTTAATCCAGGGTGTGGTTACAAAATCCAGCGAAACACAATCTCAGACCACTATTACCATCACATATCGTAAAGAATAGAGAGCTTATATCTGAACCATAGTGTAAAAACGTAATATAGAGACTAAGATTGTGAACAGAACGTACAAACAGGAGCTCAGATCAGAATATGAGAAGAACCTCTAGAAAATATGGACCATCGAGTCTCACCACGACGCAGTATACTCACGTTTGTCCCCTAGAGAGACATAAATAGTACAGGCTCTCCGTAACAGTAATGGATACCGGCCATCCTACTAACTCCCCGTCGAGTCGCCTCCGTTAACCCCGGTCTCTCACACAGTGACGTTGCGCCGGTGGCCCCTCTTGCTGTCGGCGACCCTGCGCTGTCGCGTGTTCATCACGTTGGCGACGGTGCCGCGGCCGTGGCGGCGGGGCAGCTCCTGTCCGGGAGGAGACGGGCCAGGATTAGGAGAGGGAGGACGGGGGCGGCTCGGCAGGGCGACTGACCGGGAGACGTCGATGGGTATCGATGTAATGATTGTCTTCTGGGTGATCTCTGCTATGGAAACGATGCTATACGTAGGCTCGGGAAATGCTAGACGGAAGAGTGGCGAGAGATGCTTGAAGTCACAGGAAAGTATTGAATGGAGAGTAAGGCGGCAGGAGCAAACACGACAGAATTAGTTCAGTAAATCAGCCGAAGCTGAATCAGAGCGGCAGAGGCGATGTATGATAATTCAGTAAAATATGCAAAGGTACATCGTACGGGGCAGTATTGGGAGGAGCGCGGAAATAGCAGACATTTTCCGTACGTTCCGGAGTAAAATCAGGAGTGGGATGAGCTCTTCAGCGAGCGACAATTACAGTACAGTAGCGTCTTTGCTGGAGCGACATAACGTAAGGCGTAGCTTTAAACAAACATGGGAAGACATTGGATTCCAAAGGTAGTGGAAACTGAAAGCGGGATCGAACTAAGTTGAATAAAAGCCCAGTGATGGAAATCGAGAATGTCTGCTAGGACGCGACAGGGCTACGTTGACAACGCGGCCCGGCCTCACTCAGCGCGCCAGCTTTATAAGCCGACCAATAACAGCTCAGTAATCTTTAAATACATCTAAAATAGGTTAACGATATAGTTTACACTACCCGGCCGAGGGGTGAACACCTTGAGCTTCTGAGTACACCCCCGCCTGCTTATACTACGATAACCATCCCGCCGAGCGATTTCACCAAGCAGTCAACAGTCTCCCTTAAGAACCAACAACTCGCGTCTTTCTCTCGCTTCGAACGTTGCAGTATTTCTCGGCTTGAGAAGAGCTATTGCACAGCGATACAGTACCGCCATCTGTGACCGGAGCGGTGAACTACTCGTTGCGCTGCCGGTCACATGGCGGCGGAGTGGTCGTTGGAGACCGGGGAGGCGGCGGCGCCGGCCACCCCGGCCCCGGGAGGCCAGCTGACGCTCTCAGCCGGCTGGGAGGCGCTCCTCTGGCGGTCACGCACCTCGGCGAAGTTGACATGTTTGCCGCTGGAGGTGGTGGGGATGCTGAGCAGGGAACTGAGGTCCGACTGCTCCGTGTCGCTGCCCGCCTGCTCCTGGCTGGTCTGATGCTGCGGAGCCGGAGCCGGCCGCGCTGGCTCCGGCTCCGTCTGGCTCGGCTGCGGTCGGGAGCCGTTGGACACCAGAGTGGCGGTGGAGTCCGGCTTGCCGGCCAGGCTGCTCACGGCCAGGTCCCGCAGCGAGTCGGTGCGGGAGCCCTCCTGGCGGAGCGGAGCGGAACTGAGCACCCACCCACCAACGGGACAAGCATACACAATGCACGTAGTGCGCCCACAACCCGAAACCTCTGGTGACAAAACTGTTTGATATACAATCAAAACTGTGGCATTGAGCTTAGCAATCAACGTTATTGCGGTGATATAAGATCGGCCAGTCTTTCTAACGCCGTTACGCCGAGCAGGCCGCAGTCGGTGCGGCGGGGATACGCACAATGCCGGAGATGTCCCTGACCAGCTGCTCGCTGCCGGATATGTCCCTCTGAGCTGCCACCAGGCTGGCCTTGCGCGCCGCCACGTAGTGGGCGCGGCCGATCTTCAGGTAGAACACGTCGGTTACCGCGCGCACTGAGTACTCGGGCACGAAGGTGGCGCGCTGGGCGCCGTCCAGGGAGACCACCGAGCCGCGCAGCAGCACCGGCGACGCCTCGGCTGAGGAGGGGAGGGCAGGGTGGTGGTCACACCTCAGCTGGGGGAGGACAGGGGGTAGTGGTGACGCCTCAGCTGGGGAGGGCAGGGTAGTGGGGAGGGCAGGGTAGTGGTGACGCCTCAGCTGGGGGAGGGCTGGGTAGTGGTGACGCCTCAGCTGGGGGAGGGCAGGGTAGTGGTGACGCCTCAGCTGGGGGAGGGCAGGATAGTGGTGACACCTCAGCTGGGGGAGGGCAGGGTAGTGGTGACACCTCAGCTGGGGGGAGGGCAGGATAGTGGTGACACCTCAGCTGGGGGAGGGCAGGGTAGTGGTGACACCTCAGCTGGGGGAGGGCAGGGTAGTGGTGACACCTCATCTGGTCCGAGCACCGGTGGATTTATTTAGGCTGGAGGGAGGGGGTGCTCCAGGGACAACTCGGCTGCCGGGAAGCGGGAGTCTGGGTGTCGGCGACAGTTCTGATGCCCCGGCCCTTAGCAGAGGTTGGTACAGTGATACGAGAAGGGCACCAGTGATGTCCTCACCACTCCTGAAAGTAAGGAGGTCAATACAAGGGTATGCAATGCGAAAACTACAACGGTTACAATTTCCCACTTTTACCCTATGATTATCTAGTTTCCCTTGACACACTTACTGTTAATTTTAAGGAAACTTTCAATCTCGGAACCCGACCTATTTGCTACCCATTGTTACGAAACTAAACTGCCTGCACTTCATCAATCATCTTAAAAAATTATTCGTCGCATCGCCGACAGAGCCTCAATTCTTGAAGAACAGTTTATTACTGGTGCCATTGTCTCTCGCTTGTATACCACCTTTAGAGGGATTCGGTTCCTCCTCACAAATTACTCACAGTCTGACGCCATGATGAGCGCCTGGGTACCGAAGTAGCTGAACGGTCCGCTCTCGAAGGAGAGGTTCTCCTTTCCGATTGTCACGTCCACCCGGCCCTCCAGAATCATGCAGAAAAAGTCCACCGGCTTGCCCTGTGGGTGGAAGATTATTAGGGTCACGTTACATCAAAGGTGGAAAAGACCTGCTCCTCAGGCCCGGTCAGGGTTATATGTGTGAGCATAACGTATATCAACCGACTCCCTGTGACAAGACGAACACAATGCCATGAAAATAAAAACTACCATTTACATCTTTGACTGAGTCACATGACGTTCAAAAACTCCTTGACCTAACCAAACTTACCCTGACCCCCAAAAAATGGCAAGATGAGGTACTGTAACATTGTTCTGTATCTTCTTTTTTGCATCATTCAGCAAAAATCCGGACGAATTCTCCCCTCCCCCAGCGGGGAGGGTGCTTAATACATATGTCTTTTACCATAGACGCAGCTTATATATTACAGATCCGGGCCAAGTAATATACCCTCGCCTGTCTGCAGGTAGTGATATGTCCACCCTTACGCCTAGTCTGTTGACAACAGCCGGCAGAGCCGCGCTGTTGCGTCCGCTCAGCTGCTACCACCTCATTATCAACAAGTCACTTCCGTCCCGAAGTTGGAAGTATTCTCAACCCACGTCATTCAATAATGCGTTTGCAATGACATAGTTTTTCAGCAGAACTGACACAGTCCCGACTCGCCAAAACTTTCCAGTGACAACTCTGCCCTCACCCGTTCGTAGATGTAGGAGTTGGGGTCGCCGGGCGGTTGGTCCGGCCGCAGCTTGATGTGGCGCACCACGTCCTGCTCCAGCATCTTCTTCAGCACGTTCGAGAAGATCAGGTCCTCTCGGAAGGGCTCGACTGGGGAGCACGGTTACAGGTGTAACGGCAGAAGCAGCCAGTCTTCCTTCAGTTTGTCGGATCACACACGCATCTGCGTAACGCTCTGCGTTCTGAATTTCTGATCCATTCAGCAACCTTTTCATCAGGCGGTCATCTTAGTTGAATTTGCATTTTAAAACTATTATCGCGATTGCCGTGAGAACACTGCGTGCCAAATTTTCCTTATATAGGCTGCATGTAGACTGGATACATTGTGTCCCCCATTTCTGCGCAGCTGCAACTCTTACTTTGCCGTTTATTGATGTTACTCTTAAACAAATCACATTGGGCAGGAGACTGATCAAAGCACTCGCAAAGCACTCCGCTTTAACGTTGTTCAGCGTGCTACCATCGTCAACATTTATCACACGAGCTGCGTGGCAGGGGGGCTCAGGATTTAGACCAATCAAATTATTGCAACCGAACGAAAAGGGATGGATCCATAGATTGACTCGGGGCTTTAGTGTCCTTTATTTTGAACTTCAAACTACAAGGAAATTTATACAGAGCTTAGAGTGAAATGAAATATGCCGATGGTGGCTTCCCGACACAGTAAACAAAACTGTTATATCAATTCAAAACCCATTATAGAAGTGGAGCATACCCTTTAAACATATTTTACATTTGAAACTAGTCATTGAAGCAAATTATACGCATTTAACAATAGCCAATATTAGAAGTCACGCCTAGCACGGAGGCTTAGAGGAGGTTAAGGAGGAAAGGCTTGTACACTCAGGGGGGTGTAAGCATTACGTCACATTACCATGGATATTAATGGTCACTTCAGGCCACGTGACTACCCTTCTCTGCGAACCGTAACTTCTGGCGCGAATGAAATACCGATTAGGTAGTTTCTCGACATGCTCTATAATATGGTTATTTCAATTCAAAGCCCATTATGGGGGCCCACATTCCCTTTAAGAACGCGCCAGTCTCTGTCGCCATCTAGCCAAATTTTCCTCCTTGTTTCCCCGAAATAGAATATTGCACTAGTGATTTGTCACCTGTCCCATTCACTGGAAACAAATCACAGAAAACTGAGAAACATAGAAGCCGATGAACCTGTTCATTTCAGAGCACTGTATGCCAGCTCTGACATTTGAGCCAGAGCACCGGCACAGCTCATCACTTGCAATTGCTCAACCAGCTCAACAGCTGCCGTCGAATCGCCATCGGCGGTACATGGACGGGGGTCAGCCCGCTCCCGACGATGGCAGACTGAGTGGAGAGCTCAGAGCAGGGCAGTGTTTTGGTGCGCACAGCGTGCAGAGCGTGCTTCACACCGACGGCCCCCGGGGTGTCAGGAGCGGATACCGGAGGTGGGGCAGGCACCTCATGTCACCCCTTACATGACACTCCTGGACTGACCCCTGCCCGTCAAGGTCATCTTGCTGTGCCTGCCTGCTATATAGCCGTCGGCCAGCCTGGTTGAGAGGGGGCCGTCCATACCGCTGGCGGTAGGTTTGCTATTGTGTGTGATGGGCGTAGTTCACGTTTCACCATCAGTGTAGTGAAAAGTGAGTAAGACGCGTATTTTCAGCGTGCCGGATCTGATTTTGCGCACCTGCAGCCATGCTGGCGCTTCTGTTCTCCTCTGTGGCGTGGGTGCTGGCGTCGCTGTTGGGATGGATCTTGTCGCCGCTACCACTGGCCGCCATTGCAGCGTGTATCGGAGCCGCCTACTACCTCATCACAAAGGACTACGACTACTGGCCGTCCAGAGGAGTACCGGGCCCCAAAGCACAGTTCCCCTGGGGTACCAAGTTCGGACATCCAATGACTAAACCTATGAGGAAGTTCACCGAGTGGCTGTACTTTGAGCAGGGCGGAAAAAAGTACTGCGGCTACATGGAGCTGCACAAGCCGGTGCTGTTTGTCGGCGACCTCGACCTGATCCGGTGTATCACCATCAAAGACTTCGAGCACTTCAGCGATAGGAGAATTCCTGCAATCACCGAGCAACTAAAAAATGCCGTGTCGGTTCTGCGTGGCCCGGAGTGGAAACACACACGCTCGGCAATGTCGCCGTCGTTCTCTTCAAGCAAGCTCCGGGGTATGCATCAACTGACCGTCGACAACGCAAACAATCTGACCAAGTATATGCTGGAGCAGATGACGACAAAGATGGAGATCGACCTGAAGGACGCGTTTGGCCGCTTCACCATGGACAACATCGCGTCCTGCGCGTTCGGCGTCAACTGCAACTCCTTCACCGATCCCAACACTGAATTCGCAAAAAACGCGGGCAAACTGTTCGCGCCATTATCAACCGTTCAAGCCGTGCGGATGTTCCTCGCGCTGACGGTGGGCGAGTGGGCTGCCAGATTGCTTCCAGATGCCACCGCTCCGGTCGCTGAGTTCTTCACCAAAGTCGTCAACAAAACGAGGAAACACCGTGAGACCACCGGATCCACGAGGAAGGATTTCCTCCAGCTTCTGCTGGATACAAAGGATAAAGATGGCGTCAGATTACTATCAGATGAGAGCATTACAGCACAGTGTGTCCTATTTCTGATTGCAGGGTTCGATACCACGTCCCTTCTCATGACCTTCGCCGCGTACTGCCTGGCGACAGAGCCGGAGTGGCAGCGCCGTGTCCACGAAGAACTCGACCAGGTCCTTCAGAGTCACAGCGGTGAGCTGACGTACGAGGCGGTCAGTGAGATGACTCTCCTGGATAACTTCCTGTGGGAAACCCTGCGCTTGTACCCACTGGGGTTCTTCCTGGAGCGCGAGTGTAGCAAGGACTACCTTCTCCCAGGCACCGACCTGAAGATCCCGAAAGGATCCATTGTCCAGATGCCCCTGTTTCCCCTGCACAGGGATCCCGATATCTACCCAGAGCCGCTGAAGTTCGATCCGGACCGTTTCCTGCCCTCGGCGAAGGAAGCACGCCATCCTTGTGCCTACATGCCCTTCGGAAGCGGCCCTCGCAACTGCATCGCCATGAGGTTCGCTCTTTTCGAGGCCAAGGTGGCACTGGCTGTAATACTGCAGAAGAACCGGTTTGAGCCAGGACCCAATACTCCTCCACCACCAATGCCCTTCACAGACGAAGGTTTCTTCTTGATCCCAAAGAAAGGGAGCGGCTGCGCAAGGCTGGTTCCTCGCCATTAGAACTGCAGAAATCTCAGCTGAGATTTATCGACGGGAGAAAACACGACATGTGTCTATACTACAACATATTTCATAACCCAGCCTTTTAAGTTGCATGCTGTTTTAACCCGCGCCCCACCGGGGGGTCCAGCGCCACCTTCGCCCCACCGGGGGGCCATCGATGGCCCCCTCTAACTCCGAAAATATGGGCGTTAGCGCAAATGTGCAAAGTGCAATAGAAAGTTCGCGTGAATTCAGTAAGAAATTACTTCACATGTTTTAGTGGTCAGGTCAATGGTTTGACCTCCAGAGGTCAAATTAGGTCAAGATCGGCTATTTTCACTCAAATATGCAATGCTTAAGAAAACTGGGCATAACTCTTATGCCATTAGAGCTATTGAAATCTAGTGAAGTACATTTGATAGGAAAATGGCAGACGTTTTTCCGCTATGTGGAACGTAACGACCTCCCGCCAGTGGTTTGACCTCCAGAAGTCACCTCGTGACCTAAGATGACCTGAGGTCACGAAAGGTCAAAAAGTGACCTTGCCGTATATCAAATGAAAGCCAGTGACGAGACAAACACGATGGTGTTTGTTTCAGCGCTCTAGCTTAATTAGGTCAAAAGTTATTGTCAAAATACTGTTTTTGACCCCTGGTGACCTTGGATGACCTTGGAGAGGTCAAAGGGAAAATATGGCCCCTGGAATCCGTGAAAGGGTGTCTAAGAACGCTTTTCTGATCAAGATGAGCATTTTCAATCGCTTTTGTGACTTTTAGATCATAAGACAGCTTTTCCCCATGCTTTTTCAATGGGAGAGGTCACCTCGTGACCTGACCTCAGGGCACGAAATCGAAAAATCCCGGATATACACGTTGTAGACCCTGGAAGGGTCATGAAGTGTAGGAAGTTTCAAATTGATCGACTTCGAAATGTAGCTCTTACAGAGCTCTAAAGTTGAAGTGAGGTGACCTTGGTTGACCTCGTCTGGTGACCTGACCTTGGGTGACCCGGGGTAAAAAATTTCAGGGATGGTGAGAAAATGATGCAGTGAGAGGTAGAGCCCTCAACCGCGGCGCTGCGCCTCTTCGTTTTTCTGCTATCCCGGAAAAACCTTAGAGGGGGCCATCGATGGCCCCCGGTGGGGCGAGGGTTAAAGAGACACCGATGCAGTCACCACCTATAATACCCCCAATTGTGTGCCAGTATAGAACCACTGAGCGCGAGGTTCTGGCTACGAGCATACCGACAAGAAACCAGAAGGGATATAAGTACTGGTCACGCGGCCACCCATGGAGGACAGTGACACACCCGCAGATACGATCGTTGCTACTGAAACCAGACTGCGTCGTAGTTGTCGCAGAAATTTTGGTAATAATCTGTTTTGGCAGCATTGTGAGCAGTTTAGTTGAGACCAGTAGGCGGGGGCTGCGGTGTTCGGGCGTGCTCGTGCTTAAGTGGATCGATTACGGAACAATAAAGTCGCACCAGTTCATCATGAGTGGGGTTTAAGGGCGCGTCGACGGCGACGGTCATTTCGCACCAGTTCGAATGCCGGTGAGTGTTGCGTCCGAATATGTTAATCACTGTTTACTGTATCACCTGTTAATCAGTTTCTGAAATGGATTACCAGGTGTCGGGCTAAGAAAGGTCGGCAGACAATGTTTGTGCCGTGAAAAGAGCATTATGACCGAGCAGGACGATATCCGTTACACCAGGAATGACGTGTCAAAACGGCAGCCAAATTTCCGTCCATCTGGACTTTAAAACGGGCTCAAACGGCTAGAGAACAACTTCAAAAATCACTAAAACACTTAACGAAATCTTACCACAGTGAAGTTTGCTCATATATGGTATGGCATACTGTACACAAGCTATACTGTATAAAACTAGACCAACGTATCTCAACACTCCACACAAACTATCAACTCCATTCTGAATTTGAATTCGCGTGCCAGTATAACAAATATCGTTCCTAACGGAGGGCAATGTTGAATGTTTGGTGCTTTTTGGCGAGGAACGTCTGCGGCAAGTGATATTTTTCTATATCAGGGTCACTCCGGGGCGGGGTTTGTCCGATTACAGGGAGCGTTGGAGTAAGAGCCGAAAAAACCTCGACCGAGCCAGATGGAACAAAGGGGGCGGTCTCCCGCTGTGGGGATTGAACCCACGATTGAACCAATGCTATTCCTGTCTGGATGCAGGCAAATGAATGAATGAAAGGCAAGAAGGCAAATGAATAAATGAAATGAAGCCACAAGGCCTTCATTGCCGGAGGGCTATTTTTGGTCCGCACGCCCCCTTCGGAGCGCCGAGACAGCTCGTATGTGTGTGTGTTGGTGTTTTGGGGCGCTCCAGCGGAGAAGCTATACCTGGCCCGTGCTATGGCAATTTTAACGAACGCTGAGATGACTTCAAATCGAATCCAATTTCACATTTTCTTTAATTTTAGGGTTGATTTATACAGTTACAGTAATTTGCATATGACTAAAACAGCGTATAAAAACCAGGCCATTTTTTAACATGTTTACTGGGGGCCATTCCCCCCAGTCGGCTAAAATGCCCGCCCCCCTCCAGTGCCTGGAAATTGGCCCCCCATTGAAATAGACAGATGATTTAAAATTGACCAAATGCACACTCACCTAACGAAAATAAGACAAAACACCACCCGATAATTATAACTTTATTCTATTTCTGGTCCCAAATTGGCAATCCAAAAATTTTCCACTCGTAGCTGTCTACTCCATCGTGCGAAGACCAAGCAAAGCGCGTAGTTAAGGGAAATCCCGACAAAGCAGCCTCAGCATCAACTAATCACAACACTGGAGAAGAACGCTGGCCTACAACCAATCAAATATCCTGTTCTATCCGACCGGAAGCCCTCATCCCAGCCAGTACCGTGACATTGCATGATGCTCTCATTTCACACGCAGTCAGTTGTCAGCGCTTAGAGCTCGTTCGTGGATTAGACGGGACACGGTGTAGTCAAAGTGCGTAAGACTGGTTGCTGGTGTGGCGGTATGAAGTGCTTAGACTTTTTATTTATTATTGTGGTGGGAGCATATATAAGCGTCGCCACCGGAAAAAAGTGAAGGGACCAGCCAAACTTCAACCTGATGCTGACAGCAAACTTTCCATGTTAGTACCACAAACTTTTCGAATTGGGGCTCCTCGTTGCCTTCCGCAGCGGCTGGTTATACAAATTTCCGGTTTACTCCCATTTTGACTGAGATCACGAAATTGTTGGTCAAAAAGTGTTGGGGGGTGATTGATGAGGATAACAAATGTTCTGGTCATGTGGATAAAATCATTCGATGGTCACGCGGGGATGGAAGGGCACCCATGGCTTCCTATTAGATGGGTAGTGTGCTAAAAATATTGCGTCAAGTCAATATCAAACTGTCAACAATTAGTGTTAAACAGCGATACAAGTCGCTTTTTCTGTGGGTTTATGACTACCGCTAGGAGTCGTTTTAACCTCAAATCTAGTTTTTGTGGTGTTTATCTGACTATGTTAGTGGAAATAAAATTTTGTCCCTCTTTGGCCCTTTTTCCAACTCGGTTTGAACTTTTCCGCCGAAAAGACTGGCAGCCCTGGGCAGCATCTATAATCTCTAGACATGGAATAACACAAAAATTGAGAAACATTTTTTAACACTAACGCGTCTAAGTTTTATTTAACCTCCTCAAAATGGGGTCATTGATCCCCTGAAAACACTATAATGGCCAGCACAAGAAATGCCCCCACCCACTGACTTTTGCTTAAAAAATGCCCTGATAAAAACATAGTGTCGATTTTGATAGGCTTGAATCAGCTACGTTTGAAATTTAAGCACCTCCAACCATGTTCGAGGACTCGCATAACTAATATCATCTGTGTCACGCGACTACTAAACAAACTCCCGCCACGCCTGATTTCCCGGCACACGTGTTTTTCTACCCCCACAGGAGAGTAGCCAGACGTGGGCACCGCAGGCAGGCAGACAGGCGCCAGCTGAGCCTTAGACAGCTGTTCGATCACAGCCCCGCCGTGTTGTGACGTCAACGGGGCGTCGGACTGTCCCTTGACCAATATTCAACACAGATATTTTACCAAGCTTAGAAGTTCCCACGTAAGGTGTTATAGACGTCTGGGGCAGGGCGCGGATCCAGGATGTCCTCAATGAGGGGGGCGAATTCAAGACTCAGCGGGCCCGTCGTTTGGGGAGGGGGCTCGCGACTCGGGGTGGGCCGCGGAAAAAAACATCAAATGTGATGCAATTCAGTTTAAAAAAATTGTGCCTTAAGTCCAACCCAGGGTCATTTTACAGGTTACCACCACACCTACACGCTCGTACGCAATGTATAGTCAGTATATACATAAACAGACAGGACTTTTCACCCATAGCACGCTTGCGGGGGCCCGGCAGCGGCGACGGGATACATTTTTCCAGTGCTTAAGGTCGATCCAAGGTTGGAGCGATCGCCCCATCACTCCAACCTTGGATCCGCCCCTGGTCTCGGGCAGTATTCGTTTATATTAGGTCCTTTTTCTCCACGGAAAAGTTAAACATGATTGCTTTTTCTTCATACAGTTTTTTTGTGTAAATTTCAATCATAGTGACAACACATTTTTTCCGGAACAAGAAATTACTTTAAATTTCCAATGATTAGTACTATAGAGTACTGATCAACTTTACTAACTTCCCCCGTGATGCTCTAGTTGCCATAAATAACTAATTAAATATTCAATATTTATATCAACTTTATTTCATTCACAAAATCTTACATGGTAGAGTTGACCCCGCCCACCTGCTTGGGAATCGTCCCCTTTACGTTCCTCCGTGCCGAACCAGGGGAGGGGGGCACAACAACAGCTGCTCCCCGTTCCGTACACCAGAGTAGACACGGTAAGACCTGAGTTTTTCTGTAGAGCTGGTATACCCCCTTCAAACGAGTATTTACGTATCAGCCCAGATGTCGACGCTTTTAACATCACACATAATTGTTGTAAGGCGAGTGCTAGTAGATATGTGAGACAGCATCCCGTTTATATATTCTATCACTATATTTTCTTTGACACTTCGCTGTTGTATTAGGTTCCAGTTTTAGGTATTCTTTTTACACTTCCGTTTACATATTTTACTTTTTAATATTCTGAATTTAGGTCACAGTCATCTATTTATGTACATACTTTATTTGAGAGGCTCAACCGTGATGGAAGTATAACCGTGTTTTTATGTGCTTTAACACGCGCCCCGCTGGGGGGGCGAAATTCGCCCCCTCCTGGTTTTCTCCAGGTAGCTCTAAAACGAAGAGACGCAGAACAACGAAACTTCCAGTACCTTATCCCTGATTAATTTTACACATCTGACAAAATTTTTGAGTTAAGTTCATGTGAGGTCACGGAGCTATATAAGGTCAAGTGACCCGACCTCAAAACCTAAAATCTTGAGTTTGAAGCGGCGCCCAGGGAACATCAGCGAACCGATCAGTTTGAAACTTCCACAATATGATAAAGTCATTAGGGTCTGCAAATCCGCTGTCTCGGAATTTTGATATTGTTGACCTAAGGTGGGGTCAATTTTGGTCACCCCATTATGTCTATGGTGAAAAATAGAATGGGCTCGTTTTTCAGTAAATAATGGATAGATAAAGCTGAAAATCCTCAAACCGTCTATTCTTACCACGATCTTGACCATACAGATGAGTTTTTGAGCATCTGACCTCTCAAAGGTCATATAAGGTCACGGGAGCATAGAGTAATTGTTTTGCCAATAACTTCTCACTGAATTGAGATAAAGCTCCCATTTTGCTTGCATTGTGCTTATATTGTCACGGAGAGTCGATTGATATGCAAGATGACCATACCAGGTGATCCTGACCTAGCTCGAGGTCAGGTCATTTTCACCATTTGGCCTAGCAAGGTCATATTATACATCATTTCATTCGTCGCGATGAAATGAATCCAATGATGCATAAATATTTCCTCTAGCTCCCCTGAGGGCAGATCTAGAGAGATAAACGTACACTGCTCTGTTGTAAGCCTTTGGAACCTTCTATGACCTATGCTGACCTCAATATTGACCTGACATAAAAATTATTCGTATAAAATCTCTTCGTCTTGTCAAGAGCTTTCGAACGCCGCCCTTAATTTTCCTTTAGCCTTTGTGGGTAACGAGATACGGAGGGGGCGCGAAAAACGCCCCCCAGCGGGGCGCGTCATGCCAGGGACCCCAGCGGGGCGCGTGTTAAGCGACTTGAGCTGTAACTGGGAACCACGAGCCTGTTACTCATATAATGTATTAAATGAAATGAAATCCCTTTGACAGGTATTCAGTTGCAATTACGGAGCTATTAAGCGCTAGCATGTGCAATTAGGCTTTTCTACAATTTTAACTACAAACGGTGGTTAAATTCATGAGACACGGACGCAGCCGCTGGTATCAACTGATTTGAGGTAGAAGTAGGGGGTAGGGAGTGAGCTTTTGTAATTTAGCTGGCACAAAGCGGATACTGTGCTTATTCGATGGCATTTGATCAAACCCAGCACCAAAAAATTGAAAATAATTAATTAGCTGAAAATTCATCAGCACCACCTAATTAAACTAATCAACTTGATGAGCTGCAACAGAGTTGGTGTATCTCCCAAACAAAGCCAGTTACGGCTAATCAGTTTACACACCAGCATTGTCGACGCATTCCAAACGCAAACGCATTCCGTATACAAAATACCACTAAATCGACAAACAAACGAATCCAAATCAAACTCCCATTCTAACACTGCCCGAAATCTCGGGTCAATTAATCCGACCCACTAGATTGGATATATCACGATGCACTTTAAAAATAGGCTCAAAACTGCCGATCCTGTTCTTGCAGCTTCCCTTGCGGTAGCAGTACCATCATACTTAACGTTTTACCACTTTAAGCCACAGCTAATGCACCATTTCTCGGGGAAAAATTAGTTTCCCAGCTAAAAATATTTTTGAACATCCAAAGTTTACAGAGCCGCCTCCCAAATTGGTGCCGCCCATTTCCCTCCTGGGGGCAAAACAAATGTCACACTTTAGCAGCACAACCCGAAAAAAACTGAAGCGCGCCAATGGCCAGTGGTCAAAGGTCAATGTCGGCTACTTCAGCTCGAGGCAAGGTTGCCTCGGCGGCGCCGGCGACCCCGGCGGCGGGCTCCTCCCACCTGTCTGCAGGAACTGGAAGGTGGCGAGCGCTAGCTGAGGCGAAATGTGGATCTGGTTGTTGGTGGGCTGCGCGAAGGCTATGGGGTCCGGCATCTTCCGCTTCTTGCCGCGCCGCTTCTTAGTCCGGTTATCCACTGAAGGCGTCAGGTCAGGACAAGTCAGAACAGGTCAAAATAGGTTAGATCACGTCAGAACAGGTCAATGTTCGTGGTCAGAACAGGTCAGAGCACGTCAGTCAAGGACAGAACAGGCCCGAGCACGTCAGAACAGGTCAGAACAGGTCAGGGCACGTCAGAACAGGTCAGAGCAGGTCAGGGACGTCGTAGAGGTGTCAGTCAAAGACAGAACAGGTCGGAACAGGTCAGCGGCTCGTGACAGTGGCATCGTTCTGACGTCGGTAAGTCAGTTACGGCGTCCTTGGATACATCATTGCACAGATTGGTCATCACTGGGGCTGCTGCCGGGCCTTCCACCGGCTGAGGTGGAGGAGATAGAGCTGCCGGTATTATCGGCAGAAAATTACCTAATCAACTCAAAAAGCCAAACAGCCCAGAAATGTTGAAAATTATAATAAAATGCCAGCAGGTCATCTGTGTCCTTTCCCACAGTACAATTGGCTGTTTTCGGCTCAAACGCACTGGCAACCCTGTATCCACGTCAGATAGAGGAAGCAGAACGCCGCAAGAACTGCCCACATACCGTGGATTTAGGCACTCGAACGTACCTCCAGCTTTCCGATCACAGCTAACCAGACTCCGCGCGAGAGAAATTTAACCTTGAATCTCCTTTGGGCCTAGCCGATTCTTTTACGCGGCACTACAGGGGTACTCAGCAGCTGTGAAATCCGGACTTTGAGCCTGGTACGACTGCAATGTCATCACTATTATCATAATACGATCGCCTTATCGAGTAACTCTGAAGCAGAGCACGCTCCTTCCCTACATCGGCATGGGCCTGAGTATGAGCCCCACACTTCTCAGATACCCGCCTCACTCGCGGCGCCAGCGTCAGCGGCACTCACGCAGCACGTCGGTCTCGTCGACGATCTCGGCCTGTATCATCTCCTCGATGACGTCCTCCAGGGTGACCAGGCCCACCAGCTCGTAGTACGGATCTCCCGTGGTCTCCGTCACGATCCGCTGTACGAACGCCATGTGACCCTTGTTGCCTGCCGAGACAGCGGCCAACGCGGTTACACTGGTGCTGTTGAGCCGCAGTGTGACGGGAGGGGCTGGTGAAGTGGTCGGTAAGGAGTTAGATACGTCCCATGCTGCGGTCACGTCAGCAATATGTCAGGGCGGACCATGGCATGGAGGCTGGCTCAAACAACCAGTAAAACATTGCAAAGGGAACACGAAGTAAAGGTCACGGCCCCTGCGATCGGATAAGCCGCTAACGTCGGGCGGTAGCAAGTGTGGACAATGTAAGCACGGGATCAAAATATAGAGTTAGACCGTGGATATATGAGCGTTGTCAAAACCCAGGAAACACAGGTGATGTCCATCGGCGCAAATTGTAGAGTAGCGCGTGCCGATCATTGTTATTTTATCCACTCCGATCGGTACATGTTTTAGTATATGGTTCTGAAATTGTTTTTGCGCAAAGTGGGGAGTGAAACCTAAATCTCAAAAGTCAAAATAAAGATAGAATATTAAATGCTCAAAATTCATTGTCATGCATTTTTCAGGCAGTTTCAACAAGTCACATATACTACAGTTTGTCCGGGACCCGTTCTCTTTTATCAATCAAATAAAAAGACATGTCTACTCCTCGATTCGATTTTAAACTCAAGCCAAAGCAGCCAGCTGGTGAGGCCGAAAAAATATGAAAGGTATGTGTCCACTTTAAATTTGGAATTTTAGGACACTCTCCGTACAATCTAAATGCATATTCATCAACCCAAACGTAAGCACGCATACAAACAAGTTCTGCAAAGCAGTAGAGCTGCCGTATGAAGGGATAATAGTACCTCCAATGCGATTTCAGTGACAGATGCCTTTTTCCCAAGCACGACAGAAATACTACTTTGCACAGAAGAAAACAAGGCCCCGGTCAGGCCGGACGAGCACGGCGGGAGGGCGGCTCTGTCCGCCACATTCCCCGCCCCTGCTGAGGGCGGCGGGAGGGCGGCTCTGTCCGCCACATTCCCCCAGCTCCTGCTGAGGGCGGCGGGGCGGTGGCTCTCCGCCACATTCCCCCAGCCCCTGCTGAGGGCGGCGGGAGGGCGGCTCTGTCCGCCACATTCCCCCAGCTCCTGCTGAGGGCGGCGGGGCGGTGGCTCTCTCCGCCACATTCCCCAGCCCCTGCTGAGGAGCGGCGGGGTGGCGGCTCTCTCCGCCACATTCCCCCAGCTCCTGCTGAGGGCGGCGTGATGGCGGCTCTCTCCGCCACATTTCCCCAGCTCCTGCTGAGAGCGGCGGGGTGGCGGCTCTCTCCGCCACATTCCCCAGCTCCGGCTGTCGCCACCCCGACCTCCCAGCCGACCCGCCGCTGCCGCTCTATTTGTTTACGCATATGCCAGGCGCTCCGCCAGAAGCGCGCGAAAAGTTGGCGCGCCGGCGGGAATCTCTCGATGCCTGTCAATCTGTTGTGCTGGGGCCAGATCTGGTGCTGGCGCGCTTCCGCCGCCAGAAAAGCGCGCCAGACGGCGGCTGGACGATTGGCTGAAGTCGGGGCGGCTGGGGAGTGATCGAATCACGCGATACAAGCCAGGGCCCGGGGTCGGATCACGAGACAAACACCAGAGGCGGCCCTGTTGTGTCAGCGCGAACAAAGACAGTGACGCCGAGGAACTAGGTCACAATTAATTGTGGAATATAGTTCCCTGAAAGCGAGTCGAGTGGCCAGGCATCAAAGAGAAGATAGTTATTTAAAAGTTTCCACGAACATAGCTACATGGCTCCATATACACAGCTAAGTATTTTGAAAAACAATCCAAGAGGAACAGCAGCGTTCCTCCAAACATTTAGCTTGGAACATTGGCTTGTAGCGTTAGACCGAATTGTACTGTCTGTTTCCCACCCAGTAATAAAAATGCTGCAATTCTGTTGAGGATCATGTTTTCAATCTATTGAACCACTGAACAACAGACACAGAACTCGACAAGCAGGACTAGCTTTTTAAAAAATATGTTTTTGTCTCATATCTTATAAAACTTAAACGAAACAAAACAGGCACGAGGCACTGGTGGAAATTCTGTTGACGTTCCAGCTGATCAAATCACGTTCGAAGTTGGACCTATTCGGCGGACGGCATTAATCCCGTGAGGGTCGCCTGTTCCAACCAAATCCCCGCGGTCCAAATCAATTCAGAGACAGGAACAAACATCCAACACTGTAGCGCTACGAAAGAATACGAAGGAAGAATTATTCGCTACTAGCGACACTAACAATGAATATCTAGACATTTAAAGAGGCCTTTTTCAGGGGTCAGTCGTGAGAGGTGGCCGGGTCGAGTGAGACGAGGAGTACATCTGCTCTCTCAGGGACTTATACCTGTCTTAGCACGTGCCAAGCCTCTCTTTTGTCGGGCAGTAAGGCACCGATCACGAATAGTTCAAACCCGGAATTCCGACATTGGCAGGTCCAGGCGCCTGGCCTTTTCTGTAAGCACGTCCTTTTCGACACGTGGCAATGCACTGCATGTACTTCCGTTGCAATAAACCAAGTCTCACCTCCTTTGAATTCCTTCAGCATGATGTCGAGCGTGACGTCCTCGAAGACGAAGGACCAGGGGTTCTGGTAGAACTGGCACAGGGTGCGGATCGGGGGTGCAGTCGTCCGGGTCCACGAAGGCCATGTCCTTGGCCAACATCACCGCCACGATGTTGGACCTCTCCGTCTCGTACACGGGAATCCGCGAGTAACCTGCCGAAACATCGCGGCGATGCGGTCTTCGTGCATCCATCGACGATCCATTGATACAG
Organism: Lepas anatifera; assembly: GCA_034440635.1. Taxonomy (NCBI): domain Eukaryota; kingdom Metazoa; phylum Arthropoda; class Thecostraca; family Lepadidae; genus Lepas; species Lepas anatifera. Next base: position 986,443 of record JAOTON010002048.1, read on the forward strand.
ATCAGCTGCGAAAACTGGGCACTGATTCCCTGCAAGTCATGACGATTTGGTCCTGTAAAGAGAGACCGATGTCAGCAGTACCTTGGATTCTTAAAATGGGACGTTGCCTTCGTAACATTCACAATAAATCTAGGAAGTGAAACCGGCTTCAACGAATTCGTTCCCTTACATGCCGACCCTGTTTATAGGCAACAGTAAACCCAGTCGACGCCGAAAGGGACACGAATATAAACATATTCCGATACTTGAGCATTGCACATGCGTCACTGCAACTCAGTCGGTCTAAACCCGAGCTGTGATATACGCGCCGGAGATCCCGATACCATTGAGAGACCGGGGTTGTTGAAAAAGCCGAGTGTTAACAGGATATCAGAGTTTCAAATAGACACCAGCATTGAACTATTCCTGTTGAATCTGAAGCATTTTGCACCGCCAGCTCCTGCTGTGTAACTGGGCGCCATTCCAGGTTTCACGTGTCCGAACCAACCACCGCAGGCTCCTGTGTGCTCACTGAGAGCTCTTGTTTCTGCAGCGCGCTCTCAGACATTGCAATGGACACGTATATTCGGAACACGAAAACTGTACATTTTAATAAGCGAGTTGAGGCCTATTCTGGGCGAGTTTAGAAAGAATGTGGTGTAATTAACGGGACCGATTGATTTTAGTGATGTGGGCTTTTCGTTTATGAGCTCTAGTGTTTTATCTCTCGCACTTCAGGCACAATTGGAATTTTTCTGGCCAGCTGATGATATAACACTCGTCTAAATTAAAACCAGAACCACACCCTCTCAAAGTAAACAAATGTTCGTGGTCAGCAGCAGTCTTCTGAAAGTGAGAACTACTTTAGTTCCCACCAACCGGTCAATGTACACTCCGTTACGCCCACCCGAGGGGTTTTCTGGGAGCCGTTTCACAGTGCGGAGGCGGCCGCGCCGGATGCCGCTGAACGGAACTGCACTGCCAACCGCCTCAGACAACGCAACCGAGACGGGAGCGGCCGCGTCTGACCCATGTCGATAAAGTGGCTGAGGCCGGCAGACTTTGTGGAGAGATTGCGCCGAGACGGGGATCCAGCAGCGCGACAGAGAAGCGATAGGACACGTCGGCGTCCCCGCCGGACAGTTCTGATAACGCTACTGGAGGTGCGGAAGGTGTTTCTAGGGCACTAAGGCACTTCTAGGTCGGCACTGAGCCGCGCCTTCACCTCTGAGGCAGACCATTTTGATGAAAACGAGGACAGTCAGGAGGCAGATGAGAGTCTCCAAGGCCTGTCCGGTCTGAGAAAGGCCGTACCGTCGAAAATCATCTCTACGGAACTGCTCATCTCAGAAAGCCGAAACCTGTCCATTGGTTGATGACCTTGAAATTCAGCAGGTTTTGGCAGCGGAATTGCAAAATAGCCGGACACAGATCTTGTTCGATACTACCACAAGCAGCATCAAAGTAAAAGATGAGCTGTAAGCGTTTAACCCACTCGATGTACAGTAAAGTACGGAGCGCTTTCGAATGAGTTTTTACCTTAGCTGTCAGCAGGTCCCATTGAAGTGGGCGGCAAAATATAGATAAAACAGCAACAAAAATGAACTACATGACCGACGTAAAAGTGTAGGAATGTGAAGCGTGCAACGCTAACAGATCACAAGTCCGTAATAATTTCAGGTGGCAGTCGCTTTTACAGCTACATTGATGCGGTCCACCCAGCTTTTCCAGTCCACCAGGCACTGAAGGGACCATCACTGACCAGGCAACTACCTCCAGCACATCTAATAATATTGGACCGTGCTGGCGAACAACAGGTGTTTTAATTCGGTTTCACTATTAGCAATGTTTTCGTACAAATTCTGGAACAAAAGTATCCCTTTTAGCACAAGGTTGCTAACGAGATATCCTCCGAAGCCAAATGAAGATTTAAACCCGCCTCCATCGACGGAAATCACGTGCACTCAATGGCGCCTTTACCACCGCCGGAACTGACCCTTGTCCATGATCTCGGAGATGGTGTGGTAGTCCAGGATGGCGCTGTAGGGCAGCATGTAGACGTCGTCCAGGGGCGTCATCACGTCCGACACGTACTTCCCCTTCAGGTCCAGCGCCCCCTCCACGATGTTCTGCGCCTCGTTGTCCAGCCCGATGTCGTCCTTGTTCAGCTGCGGGCGGAAACGTGCCATCAGAGCAGAAAACACACAACGGCAACGTTATGTTAGTACGCAGCTTACGAGGAGAGTGAATCTCGGGCCACATCAGACGGGTCACCCGATGCCGCAGTGTTTGATACCAACAGACTACCAGTCTAATTCTAGCAGCTTAACATCCATAAAGTGCTGGACGTCAGCAACGGTGAAGTTAGACAGTCTTCAACTTCTGACGGACGTCCGATTCGCCCGTATCCGGGTCACACCGAGCTGTGAGCGGCTGTACATCGCAGCGGCGACGTGGCAAGGCAATCTGGCGTACCATCCCCGAATATAAGATTCTGTATGAGTCGGGGTTATACAAAGATGACGTCACCGCTGGATGGATGCGCCACAACTGGGACCAGCTAGGAAAGAGACAGTGACAAACGGACTTGGAGAATATTTGCTTCAAACGTAGCTCAGAGGCGTACTGGAAGTAGCCGCTCCCATGTATTTGCACCACCGGCGACACGGGCCACAGGTTAGGCAGTGTGACAACGCGACTAAATCGCAGCCTCAAAAGCCACGCCAAGAGAGTGACGTCATTTCCCCGCTCGTTTCACGACATTTTCCAAGCGGCCGGTTCAATCTTGAAAATGGCAGATGATCCGACGTATTTCTTGCTGGCAGTTCATTTCCTGGTCCCAACGAAGGCAAAAAGGTATGCCCGCTTTCGTCACAAACGACATCGTAAAATACATATACAGTCCGTCAAAGAATCCGTATTTCTGTTGTGTAAGGTAAAAGAAAACTTTCAGGGCCCCATTTCATAAAAGTTGTAGAAATGCGGCGTGTTTTACACCACATTCACCTGCAAAGTTACGCCGTACTCAGAATCACGTTTCACAAAGAGCGGTGACATTCACGCGAAAGCCGCGTAGATATCAAATGCAGCGTGAATTACGCCCAATTCCAGAATGGAATTACCCCTTTCAAATTTTGCATATAGCAGCTTTATTAACATTGAAAGGGCATTTATATTTTTCAATAAATAAGTTGACTGAAAATTATCGTAATTATTTGCTCTTATTCGATTTTTAAGTTTCTAATGCACTTTTACAAATACTGTGGAGGAAGATGCACTAACAACTGACGCAATAAAAATACGACGTATTTTTTTGGCAGTACCCTATTTTTTAGATAGTTACTGTCAAGAAGGCCCTAAAAAGGTTATTGTATTGTTGTGCGAGTGTAGTTCAGTGGAATTCGAGGTGAATTGTGTTTACTAATCATGAGTGAACTGTGAAAGGTCTGTGAACCTTATAATTTCGTGAAACTGGGAAAGGAATAGTGAGTAAACATCTTTGAAGAATAACTAGATCAAGATGCCGGTACTTAGGTACCTAGGTATATCACCATTTTCGCCAGAGGACTCAGTAGAGATACTTGGATTTTGTTGGTGACAGGCACCTTAAATTGAATTTTTACCCTCCATAGACTCCATATAACACTTTGTCAGTGTCAGCCTATCTAGGGTTCTGTCCTCACTAGACTGTTAAATAACAGTAACGGCAGAAAGTCAAAGTAAAAATCAATGTCAGCTTTCCTGTGTATTTGCATCAATAGCTATCATCATTTTTGGCATACCAAATGGCCATAGAACTCTACATATCAGCTCAATTTGGCATGTGCAACTTGACTTCATACCTGTGCAAGGAAGAACTTGCACACCTTTTTATTTAAGTTTATTTTATATTCATGACTCTTTTTGTCCTTCACCACACTACCTAATTTTGCCTCAGATTCAGAATTTCATAAGAAATTATATATTTTTCATGTTTTGCTTCATTGTCTGATATATGTTACGCTGCTATATCTTGCATAGCTTTTCAGGAGTGTTTTAAATATTCAACGTACGTGTTGTCTGCTATATGAAACAATATTGACAATATTCTACGCTGCATTCCAGTACAGCGTAGTTTAGAGCAGGTAACTTTGCAAGTGGTTGTATTTTACGCTGCATTTTTGTGAAACAAGATTGTGGTGTATTATTCACTTTCTACGCTGCATTATGCTACTTCTACGCTATAAGCATAAGTTACGCATTTTATGAAATGGGGCCCATGTAGCGTCCCTTTGTGATGCGATGGGACAGATGCAGTTGGGGGGGGGACAAATTTAGAGGGCGATGTTTGTCTATCACTTCCGAGCAGCAGCGCCGGAGACGTCCAGGAGCCGTAACAACCGTCGGCGGCGAAGGCACGCCTAATGACCTCTGCCCGGAGGCACCCTCACCCCGCTAACGACCCCCCGGCCGCGGGGCACGCTAACCGGGACCGGCGGCAGCGACCGAGATCAAAGCGACGGACCTGGAACTGCCTCCGACGCCAATGACCGGGCTAGGTAATGAGACGGCTCAGCACGTACAGCTGGGGGTAGCCGCGGAGCCGCGGGGCTGACAGCGTACACTCAGGGCTTGTTCCAGCGCCTCCTCAAACCTGCTCCAACCTCCTCAAGCTCTCCACCCTCTCGCCCGGTCAGCGCCTCCTTAAACTTCCTCCAGCTCGCCAAAGCTCATCTCAACTAATCCAACCTCCTCTCAAACGAAGGTGGTTTTCAGAGGAGGTTGGAGGAGCTAGTTGTGGCGCACGAATTTAATTGAGAAACTAAAATAAGTTGTTTTACAGTGAGAAACGACGTTTGTGGGCAGCTAGAGGTTTTGATTACGTTGTTTTTTGTATTGCTTTACAAAATACATTAATGAGTATGAGGCCTTAATCAAATTCGATTAGTTTTGTGCGCCCGCCCGCCATATTGGGCTGATCGGGCAATCGCTGATTTCATCATTCATCCGAAATCGGTCCAGCGACACTGGTTTTGGCCTGCCCGACTTACCCAGCTATCTTTTTAAGAGGGCTGAAAAGCCCTCAGTCTCAGCACGGGGACGGGGTAACCAGGCGGGCGCTGGTGGACCGTGGTGACACGAGACGACTCGTTATCTTGTTTAATAATATACTGGTAAGAAGCGGATAAAGAGTATTTGGACACCCAATTACAGTCTGGCCAGGGCAGTACAGGAAAGTATTGATGGGATGATTCAATCAATCAACATGCATTGAAGCATAAGTAAGCATTACTCTCAATGCGAATGAGATATGTCAGATGTGCCCCAAGGCTCAACCGCGCAGGGAGTAAGCGGAATGTTTCAGTGCCCGAGGATTCGGGTGAAGCTGAAATAGATCGCAGGCCTCCCGTGGAAAAATGGTGCACATGGGTAAGGCCATCGGGGAAGGGGGGGGCAATGGGGAACTGCCGCTATTGAAGTGATACATATTTAACACTAGCCCTATGGCGTTGACTGCAAGGAAATACATTTAAAAGTCCATTTGGCCCCCACTCCCACTTCCCTCACTGAAATCATGGACCTCCGCCGCCATTGGTACAAACGCTTTCCAGCCCCCTCCCCCACCAGTCTTGACAATGTGCAATAAAGGACCAGCAGTGGCAACCAAGGCGTAAGCCCAACTGCCAGATCCCAACTTTACACATTTAGGATGGGATGTGGGACGTGTAAAATTGGGATGTTACCACTTTGAAAACAGGCAATCGAACACTCCTATTACCTTCTGCCTCTTATCATATTCAGCATCTAATAGATGACATGCTATTTCGCTCCGCTCCTTTATTATCACTGTCATACGCTGGTACGGGCCCGTCATATGCATCAGCTAATCTGGCCACAGTGAATGCCAATTGTAAGTGGTAGTTGAAAAGGCACAAATTAAGTGGATGTCATCTCCATGCTGCAATAAATAAATAAAAATAAATAAATAATTAAAAATAAGATAAATAAATTAATCAATCAATCAACCCAATAGAGGAGGGCCCCTGGGACTAGGGTCAGCCCAGCTACCGCATCCAGTCCTAACACATCTGCCTTCCTGAATAATTGATTTAACACCGATCGACATAATACCATGCATACAGATGCGGCCCAGACAGGCCCCGGCTGATATTGCTCACCCGCCGAACACGCCCCCCCTCCATACATCACGGGAGGGCCGGGGCTGGGCTGCGATCGACCGGCCGGTCCGACGGAGAGCTGGGCCTGCCTCTGGTCTGGCTACACCAACACCATGGACCTGTGCCAACCAGACGGCTGGAACCAGCCGCCTACCAGCGGGCGACGGGCCGGAGCTGCCGGAGCGGGGAACCAGGGGGCGACGGGCCGGAGCTGCCAGAGCGGGGAACCAGGGGCGACGGGCCGGAGCTGACGGAGCGGGGAACCAGGGGGCGACGGGCCGGAGCTGCCGGAGCGGGGAACCAGGGGCGACGGGCCGGAGCTGCCGGAGCGGGGAACCAGGGGCGACGGGCCGGAGCTGCCGGAGCGGGGAACCAGGGGCGACGGGCCGGAACTGCCGGAGCGGGGAACCAGGGGCGACGGGCCGGAGCTGCCGGAGCGGGGAACCAGGGGGCGACGGGCGGAGCTGGGAGCGGGGGAACCAGGGGGCGACGGACCGGAGCTGCCGGAGCGGGGAACCAGGGGGCGACGGGCCGGAGCTGCTGGAGCGGGGAACCAGGGGGCGACGGGCCGGAGCTAACGGAGCGGGGAACCAGGGGGCGACGGGCCGGAGCTGCCGGAGCGGGGGAACCAGGGGCGACGGGCCGGAGCTGCTGGAGCGGGGAACCAGGGGGCGACGGGCCGGAGCTGCCGGAGCGGGGAACCAGGGGCGGCGGGCCGGAGCTGCCAGAGCGGGGAACCAGGGGGCGACGGCCGGAGCTGCCGGAGCGGGGAACCAGGGGGCGACGGGCCGGAGCTGCCGGAGCGGGGAACCAGCGGGCGACGGGCCGGAGCTTCCGGAGCGGGGAACCAGGGGGCGACGGGCCGGAGCTGCCAGAGCGGGGAACCAGGGGGCGACGGGCCGGGTGCCGGAGCGGGGAACCAGGGGGAGACGGGCCGGAGCGGCTGGGGGGGAACCAGCGGGCGGCGGGCCGGAGCTGCCGGAGCGGGGAACCAGAGGGCGACGGGCGGAGCGCCGGAGCGGGGAACCAGAGGGCGACGGGCCGGAGCGCAGAGCGGGGAACCAGGGGGCGACGGGCCGGAGCTGCCGGAGCGGGGAACCAGGGGGCGACGGGCCGGAGCTGCCGGAGCGGGGAACCAGGGGGGCGACGGGCCGGAGCTGCCGGAGCGGGGAACCAGAGGGCGACGGGCGGAGCGCCGGAGCGGGGAACCAGGGGGCGACGGGCGGGGCGGAGCGGGGAACCAGGGGGCGACGGGCCGGAGCTGCCGGAGCGGGGAACCAGGGGGCGACGGGCCGGAGCTGCCAGAGCGGGGAACCAGGGGGCGACGGACCGGGGCCGGAGCGGGGAACCAGGGAGGACGGGCCGGAGCTGCCGGAGCGGGGAACCAGGGGGCGACGGGCCGGAGCTGCCAGAGCGGGGAACCAGAGGGCGACGGGCGGAGCTGCTGGAGCGGGGAACCAGGGAGGACGGGCGGAGCGCCAGAGCGGGGAACCAGAGGGCGACGGGCCGGAGCTGCCGGAGCGGGGAACCAGGGGGCGACGGGCCGGAGCTGCCGGAGCGGGGAACCAGGGGGCGACGGGCCGGAGCTGCCGGAGCGGGGAACCAGGGGGCGGCGGGCCGGAGCTGCCGGAGCGGGGAACCAGGGGGCGGCGGGCCGGAGCTGCCGGAGCGGGGAACCAGGGGGCGACGGGCCGGAGCGGGGAACCAGGGAGGACGGGCGGAGCTGCCAGGGCGAGGAACCAGCGGGCGCTACCGCGATTCACAACCGAGAGTATTTTCACAGAGTGGGCTGAGGTGTGAACTAAGGAGCAGGCCAACAAGCGGGAATAAATAATCCGAAAATGTAACTGGAGACCGAAAATACTGCTGTCAACGGCCGAATCAAAACTGGGATCAAAGGAACGGCTGATAAACGTGATGCGGCGGTGGAAAAGGAAGTTCCGATAAGGAAGACCCAGACAACAACATGGGCCTAGAGGGACCTATTGTCTTAACAAATTCAAACAATTGCTCACGCAAACAGGGTCTCCTAGGAAGAGGGAAACAAGAAAACCTTACTTCCCCAGAGTTCTCAATCTTTGAAGACTCATAACTTCTTGTTTAATCTGACAAAAATACAAGTACCCTTTCGATCTCTCTCCCAGTCCTCTCATATCCCCCTCACACAGGAAAGAGCAACAATCGTTTAACAGAACGTGGCCACCAAGAAAACTGCTACCTGTTTACACCGGTTCTAGTTTCGCATTAGCTCATTGTCATATGTGGACTTCTATCGGCAGATCTGGACCAAACGTGTGCTGCAGGTGACATTTTCAATATTTGATGAAACAAACACCACTTAGCCTTGTAAGGTATCCCGTAGCAACCAACACTTCCCCTTTCAGTGGCGAACTTAAACAGTCACCCACACAAAAAGTGTTAAAGGGGATGTCACAACTTTACAAGTGGATTTAGCACGGTAACCAAGTGATAGAGCGCGTCAAAAAGCTCCGCGTTTCATATTTCATTTATTCCAGAACTCGCCGTTTGCGGAGAAACAGCGAGTACTTAGGGCAGGTATCGACCCTATCCAGCCGACTGCCTGGACCCCGTCTTCCCATTTTCCCATCCTCCACCTGACGCTAGCTATATAAAGCACTGTAGCACCACTTGGAGAGGAGGGACAGCTGCCGTGCACACATATACCTAGCATGGAGACAACGAAGCGCAGTTTCTGACGGGGATCAACGCCAACAGCCTGACGCAATCACCATCATTGACATATGCTGCGAGTTGTTCAAACACTTCGATCTCGTTTCACTGGAAGAGCGAAAGACCCAGCACGATCTTATATTCATCAAAAATGTTTTTAGCGGGGAGATCGACTCGTTATACAGCGCCATTCAACCTGTCCATTACAGCACGGGCTTTTACACGGCACGCACTTGCGTTTTATCGCGTTGACTGTTCGTAAATCGGGGAGTGCCGTGGACGGTTGATCAAAGGGAATGTGGATGGTTGATCAAAGGAAATGTGGATGGTTGATCGAAGTGAATTAATGGGAATGTGACACCTTTATAATGGGCTTTGAACCGAGCTAGCCATGTGATAGCCGGCGCCAAGAAACCACTTGCTCAATATTCAGTTTGTCCCAAAACTTGCCGTTCGCGAAAAAAGTAGAAATTTGACAACTGTCGGCCATGCCCTCCCGGGTGATCAGGTAATGTACAAACTTATTTTCCGCTGACAGAGAAAAATCGAATCAAACGAAATATTGAGCATATTAGCCATTCATCTATCTATCGCGCGCGAGAGTCTGCGTGTGATAGATAGATAGATGCGTTTATTTCGGACATAGTTACAGCGAAATAACATCAGAGATCAGCACAAAAGCCGCAGCTTAAGTCTGTGTGCCTCTCTCATTGTACAGTCATAATCACACAAAGGAAAGCGTTTACTCATAAGTCTACTTATATCGATCAATATATATATATATATATATATATATATATATATATATATATATATATATATATATATATATTTATATCTATCAATTTCATCGCACTTCACTCGACCACGCGCCGCCGGGGAGGGTCACCGTTCTTTTTTCTACTCGTTATTTATTAGCTTCGATGCTGCGCCTGGGCTTCTAGAGCGAACTGTTGTTGTCCCTCTTATGGCGAGAACCTATTTATTTTTAAAAGGAAATTTTGAAAGGAATGTGCTACTTCTATTTCTGTTTAGCCCTTTAACCCCCTCCCATGAATGATGATATCTAATTTCTTGGATCTTGGCAGTTGTGCAAAGTTAAGGTGGAGAATATTAGATAGAGTTTGTTAAATAGAACTGTTCTGAGGTCCGCTTGAAGGGGGCGCTACAGGATGAAATGTTCTGTGGTTTCGTTCGGGTGCGAGCGTTGGCAGGTTGGAGAATCTGTTAGTCCAAATTTGTAAAGATGACTTTCAAGTTTAGAGGCCCCTAGCCGTAGTTTACTGTGGATTTCATTGCCCAGCTTTGTACCAATGCTGTAAAATTTTGGAGGGGTGGGAGGGGAGTAAATGTAAGATATGTATCTTTTGAAAATAGACTGTGTTGATGTCCGGGTTGCTAATGGTATACGGTTCCAAAGGTTTGTGGTGCCCGGAATAAAAGATCGATGGAAAGCTTCAGTGCGATTTAGAGAAGTTGACTGGGACGCTGAATTTCGTAAAATGCGTTCGGTTTGTGATAATCTGGTTTCAGGAAGTATGGATCTGATGTAGTCTGGAATTTTAGAGCCTGGTGCATTTAAGTCAGGACAAATTTTAAGCTTATGAATTTTTTCTTCTGTTGCAAAGAAGATTCCACCCCAGTTCGTGTCTGAGTTTGTCAGTTGGTGTCCTACGTGAGATCCCAGTAACAAGTCCGGCTATTCTGTTTTGTAGTCGTTCTAGTCGCATTGCGTCACCTGCTGTTATGTGCCCGTCGTATATGGCGTCACATTAGTCTAGATTTGGTCTTATGTACGTTAAGTAGATTTTCTCAAGGGTAGACGGTGATAAATATTCGGCTAAAGGGTAAATTGGTCCAAGGTTCCAAGATTCTGGACATTTGCCCTCGCGAAGAAACTTGTTTAGTAATTTCGTGAGAGGTTCAGAAATTATTAAAGCTGCCATTTTCAACATTCTAGAAGGAAGTTCATCAGATCCGGTGCTCTTATTTGGGTCTAATTTGTTCAGAAGAGAAAGGACTCCTCTCAGAGACCTCGAAATTTCCTAGACTTTTCTAGTGGGTACCTGGCGGATCCTGTCAGGTGTGGGTGGTTCACGTAAGTCTGGTATGTCTAGGAGGGTCTGAGAAACAAAAAGTCGTTCAGTAACGTCACTTTTTCAATGTCTTCGGGTACAATCTCTCCATTCGCTCTTGAAAGGGGTGGAATCATTGATCCATTGTATTGCGTCCTATCAGATTTTTTAGTGTTTGATGATATTTGTGCGGATTTGCTCTTTGATTCCAAAAGTTTATACATTTCCCCGTTCAGGTGTTTTTGTTGAAGCTTTCTTTTCATTTTGGTGACTTCATTTCGTTGCTGTTTCCACCGGCACCATTCGCACGCGTTGCACCTGTTGCAGTCGTTGTTAGCCTCTCTGTCTTGCTAGTCTGAAAAGTCTGTCCCTCTCACGTATGTTTCGTTTTAACTCAGTATTGACCCACGGTTTGTCTTTGGATCTAATAATCATGGTTTTTGTCGGTATTGCTGCCTTTGCTGCCCTCAGAAACGCTTCTGTGAATTGTTCCGTAGCTATGTCGACGTCGTTGTCGAGCATTGCGTCCCAGTCCGTCGTGATTAACAGGTTAGTGAAAACATTGGCATTGAGTTTTCCATAGTCCCATAGAGTTTTGGTTATATTGGTCGGTTCAGGTACTTGGCTATTGAGAGTCAAGAATGTTGGAAAATGATCAAGAGTAGAAAAAGATGACAGGTTTGCTGCTTTGTCAGAACAGATCCGACAGGTATTGCTCCTGATTGTTTAACTACAGATTTATTAATTTTGAAAACTAGGTGTGCGTGTGTGTGTATCTGTCCCTCTATATCTGAGTCGCGGTCAGGAGCTGCCTTATAGCAGCCGTGGCCCGCCGTGAAAGTGCGGCTGGCGCCCCCGCGAAACAAAATTATTACACCACTCCAGTGCGCAGTTGCACCAAGGTACCGCACTCCCTTTAAATAAGCGACCGTCTGCAGGCTTTGGAGAAAATTGAGATTCGCAGCATTTCGTCACAAAAAAACTACATTTACGAAACAGCGGCATCTCAATGCGTTCAGACACTTCTATAGACTACTTTAGTTATTTTTAGCTTTCCCAGGCTTTTCGCCTCGTTCGATTCCTGTTTTCATAGAGCCATTCCAGCGAGATGAAATGGGCTTTAGGGTCCGCGGAAACGGGATGGCTAACCACTTTAGTGCCGGTGCATCCGACGAGACTGCTACTGATTCCACTGCCGATTCTGAGAGGCTGAGACGGACCACCCCGTCACAAGCATACACAAGATTCCCACTTCATCATACAGCCTTGTCGTCACCTACATGGAAAAGTTTCCACATATCTGAGCGTCTGAGCGCCGTGCGGTTCGGACAAACTGGCAAGCTGACGCACGAGGCCGACAAGTCCGGCGACAGAGGGAAGCCACTGGGCCATCAGTACACAAGCTGACCCAAATCTGCCGACCCAGCGTCCCCGCCAAGGTCGAAATTCAATGTCACTGCACAAGAATGCGTCCGACCGGGCCGCGACGCAGTTGGGCGGGGAAATCAATAGTCTCCACCGAAACAGCGAATACGGCCGCCCGGCACGCTCCGATACAGCGAAGCTGGCTTATTAAATGGTGGTTGGTCACAGCCGCGACCGCGGCGGCGGTGGTTCAAACGGCCCACTGGAACACGGGCTCTCGGGACTCGCCAACCTAGTGGTGATACTGCCCTGCTTCTCGTTAGGGCAATAGCACTTCGCATGTACGATAGAAATGGTACTGTTGGCTATTAAGCCAATTTTCGGTGTACTGAAGATTGCTCCCGCAACCTGGACGAGGTAGCAGTGTACTCATGCTATAGATAGGGTTTCTATTGACAGCAGTTCCGCAGAAACGTCCGAACTGGACCGAACGCTGGTCACGTGACCATCACTTCAGTCCTCGCGCCTCCGGACGATCACATCGTATTACCTCAATATTGTGAGTGTCAACTGTCTGCCCCATTGATCGCCGCATCATTGTCAAAACGTCCGCGGTCCCTGTCGCGTCGCCCACCATCGCGAAACCCCTCAGAAGACACGGAACAAGAGCTCCGAAGAAAAAAACAGGTGAAAGTTGTCCATGACATTAGTAAGGCTGTTTTCTATTCCAGCCACTGTTCGCACGACATTTTCACCGCGGTCTTCTCACGGACCAAGGAAACCTCCAGGGCCTCCCTATTTCTCCGCACGAGACTCGCTGAAGTCTCGAGCCAATATGCATTCGTTCGAAAATGGCTATCCCATGGTATTACGATGTTAAATAAGAAATGATGAGTGTTCGCCCTATTCCACTCAGGCTCCTGACTACCCTGTCATGATTGCTCCCCCGGTTTATATAGGCAGTTCTGTTTCACTTTTGGTCGGCTCACCAGTGTTGTGCCTGTTCAGTTTTTTTCTTCTTTTAGATGGCTTTCCTGTCATTGTGAGTCACGTCCTATATCAGTGGGCCGCGACCAGCATACATACGTCAGTATTAGTTGTCATTGCGATTTACAACCTATTGCCACGGGTATGCAATTAGGTCACCCACGGCAGGTGTACCACGGCACTTCATGGTTCCATGGTACCAGTACCATGTCAGGTGTCAAGCACGGTGTACGTGCTCGTGTACGAAGATGTGGTAGCTGAACCGTCATCGATCCATGATCTGTTTGCCTGAACAAAGACACCAAACTCCACCTCTGGGAAGACACTTCTCACTTGACTGCCCGCGCGGACGTATCTCCTGTGGTCTCCTGACCACTGAAGACTGACAAGGACCGAAGTCCAACAGCTGCCAACCGACATTTGCACCGTTACAACCCCTGTTCCTGTCAGCAGGGGGAGGGGCGGATTCGACACCCTCCCAAGATCTCAAAACCCATTCATCCGATTTCGACGATTCAAAGTGGGATCTATTTTTGTCACGCTGAACTTAATCGCTTCTAAATAGAAAAACAACTTCGAAAGTTTAAAAATTTTATGTAGCCAGGTGCGTGCAAAAAGAACAATTTTAGCCGTCTTAGACCTCCATAGCTCTTAGCGCTGTTGTTCGATACCCACAAAACTAGTCCGCGGTGACAGGGAATTCATGAACAATTCTCATATCAATCAAGTGAAAATTCAAAATTCAATGGCGGATCCAGGGTCAGAACTATATGGTGAAGCATGTATATTTTACCGATTTTTTATCGCATTTTTTAGGAAGCATCAGATACTTCATGACATATTTCACATAGAGACAAAGAAAGTGTCGCTAGACCTGTCGCTATCTTGTCGGACTGATGGTAACATTCCGCCGGAGGGCAGAACCTCATCTTGGAATTTACAACTGTCTCTATGAAAAGACGACAACAAGGCACTTACGGCCTCTGGGCTCAGACCCAACACCCACCTCACTTAAATCGCCGCAGGTGCGGGTCATAAAAACCAGCAGGAGCTGCGCCAAGTGACGTCTCACTTTAACGACTGACCGGTCAGTCAGTGTCTGCTAAGGTCTTAACTCTGTTCCGACATAAAGAAACAATTAAAAATAAGAAAAATAGCAATAATCGACAGAAATCAACAATGCATATCCAACAGAAGAAAGAAACACACATCAGTGCCCTCCAACTAGCGAAAACACCAAAAGTAGGCTCATCCAGGTGAGAAAATTACCGTCGGAAGTTCTCATCTTCTTGACAATCACAGGTAGTGAACTTGAAAACCCTACTCCCCGGATCATTGAAACACGACGCATACAAAGAAATTCAGGTGAAACATACAAAAATTGATAGCTGGGACTTCTGGCTCTCTTTAGTAGGCGCCATTTCTTTTGTGCAAACTCGCGCTATTACGGTGGCACTGTTGTCTCGTCACCAGGAGAAAACCGTGACATCACCAGACTAGCGGCAGTCCCTGGAATCCACTGAGCCGCGCTAACACCGGGGTATGAGGTCAGACCCGATGGTCGGCTCCGTGAGGTCCAGTTACAGCGTCAGCCGACGTCCACCCACGTCTCAGCAATGATTCACCCCCGCAGCGGAGAACAGATCAAAGGCTAGAACAACATCCGCAGCAGCAGCAGACGCGGCCGAAGCCGGAACGGTGGGACTGCACTGGAGGATGACGAGGGAGCTGTTCAGGAAAGGGATGTTCGGGAAGATGTTCAGGTGTCTACATGTGTTGGAGTTACCAATACGTGTACAGAAAGCATTAAAGCCGAGTTGAAATTCAAGTTCCTAATTGGGTCTGTTCCTACGCATCCTCAGAAAAAATGAGAGGAACTTAGAGAACGTCGGAGCACGTGCGAAAATCGGTGTTAGCTGGAAACAGTGAGAGGAGATATCAGCTATTAACGAATGATTAATTTGATTAAGCCTCCATCCCTGTTCATTTAAAGGGAATGTGGCACCTTCATAACGTGATTTTAACTGAGCTAGCCAAGTTGTAAAGGAAGTCGGAAGACCCTGTACTCAATATATCACTTGAAACTCGAGATTTCCGTAGAAAAAAGCTAAAACCTTCCTGAAATGTACCCCTCATGTACCCATAGCAGGTCACAGTTCTCATGGTTGTTGGTGTGACGACATATGCTGACGTCACAGTGAGTATCAGCCAATCAAAGCCCTTGAAGCGTATTGAATATGGTAGTGGTTGCCAGATCATGACATCATCCACAGGCAGATATTTATTTCTTTCCCTAGAGGAAAATTTTAAAAATAAAAAATTGAGTTTATTATACATTTTTCAGAGAAATCATGGACGCCTCCTTGATTTTCCGCTAAAAGTTCCCCTAATTACACTAAATTCCAGGATTCGACCAAGGTGCCACATTCCCTTTAATGCAATTTAGCAGAAATGGTAACAGACAACAGCGAAATCACAATCACAAACTACCCACAAAGGTCCGTAGCCACTGTAAAACGATCTGATTTGGTTTATTGGTTGAAATTTAGGCGCCAGAATTGAGCTACCCCAAATTCCTCCGAAAAACACCCATCGCTTGAGAGGAAACTGGAGGAGGTTCGAGACGAAATTGGATGAGCTTTGAGGAAGTTTGAGGAGGCGCTGGAACATGTCCATTATTAGAGCGACAAGCATGTGGTTGTTTATTACCCATAACCGGTTTCAGGACCATCTCGGTCCCATTATCAAGCACAGAATGAAGATCAAATTTGATAAAGAACACTACATTTATACCTATCTATAGAGAGAAGATAAAGTGAGAACAAAGGTTGTATGTAATAAACATCCCAAGGCTTTGAGCATTTATATCTTTCAACAAAGTACAAAAGCCATGAACGGACCCGATAACTAAGGTTTCCAACTTTGCCGTTAATTAATTTAGGGGTTGGCTTCAATAATCCCCTGCAGTTAAAAAAAGCGACCCCTTGACCAGCGACCGCCCGAGAATTATTTGTTTTCTTTTTAAATATGTTTTGTCATCGCCTCTGCCTCGGACCTAATCATGAAAAGTCTGAGGCCAGGATCAGCTTAGATCCGGAAATTGGCCGGCTCTGACTCGGTCTCAATGCTGGCATGCTTAACCAGCGCTCGGTTGGCGGGCAGGAGCCACCTTCGACATGGTGGGGGTGGTAAAAAGACCTATTTAAGTCGAAAACTAAGAAAACGTGGAAACAATAATCGAAGGCTCGTCCCAAATGCAAACGAGGTTACTTCAGTCTTTTCTTCGTCAGGTCAACACTGAGGTTACGATATCAAAATAGGTCAAACTTGGTGAAATGAGGAGTACTAAACTAGTTATCTACTAATAGTTATGTTGTTAATGTTATAGTTCATCTCCAGGCAATGAGATAGCTAAAAAAACTATCAACGCAATTCAAAATGACTTGAATTACTATTGCATTAACATCACATTGAATTTCAAGTCAGGTCAAAAGCTAGGGTACTGTAGATCACTGAACATCTCGAATATTAGTAAACGGCTAAAATGGCACGTAGGCTAGATTTTGACGGTATTCGTTTCACTCATAACGCAAGATAGAAGTGTTTGCATTACCATCCTAGGTAAAATTCGAAAGTTGACCTGATCTTTGTTACACGAATGCATCCGAAGTGGCCTAGTATGGTCATGATATACATCATTCCACTGGCATCAACAAAACAAAAATAATGACAGTGAAAAGAAAGCTCCGTCGTCGGGGATATAAATGTATTGGCTGAATTATCGAAAACTGCTCACTTGACCTCAGATTTTTTGGGTGATAAAGGTATTGAAAAATAGGCATTTCCCAAAGGTTTACAATGAGGAGACCATGGCCGGTAAATGGCCCCCGGTCACGGGCATAAACAATCCCAAGGGATTAATAGAACAATAGATTAAACATATTCACACTCCTGCCACTTGGAACTGTTTTGGAGGTGAGGTCACATTTTTTAGGTGAAGTCACTTTTTTTGGAGGTGAGGTCACTTGACCTGGCTGACATTAACTTAACCTAAATTTATGGGGAACATGGTAAAATATCAACAGTTACACCGCATATGGCAGCGCTGCACACCGCCGTTTCCCACCCACCTCGGCAAAACCCGGGAGGGGGAGGGCGGGGATAAAAAGACCCCCACCAGGGCGAAGGTTCATTGATGATGTAAATGAGCCAGCTGGATCGATGCAGCGTCCTCTGGCGGAGCGGATCTGACCCTGAGCCACGGCTCCCGAGCCGGCGCCGCAGCTACGGGAAATTGGGCAGTGTCGCGTGTCCCAGACAAGTGAGTTGTGGCATCATCAGGGAGACATCGCCCGGACAAACGATAAAAATGTCTCCGCAAACATTTCCATGAGAGGCCATCATGAGATCCGCCACCCAGACGATCAATACGCCGTGTCCCTCAGCTCCCGGCTTGTTTGCCATGTCTATACTTACGCGCGGCCCAAAATTTTGCAGAGAACTTTGTCTAGATTTGACGTCTGCCCTCATTCGTGTTTGAGACATAACACTTTGGGTCTAGAAAACCTCACACAGGATATTTAGAAGTCCACTTAGCACGCACGCAGGCAGATACGGGGGTCAGGTGGAGGTACCCCCCAACCCCCACCCGATCAACGCTGCGCCCCCTGAAATGGTCCCCGCGCTCCTTGTAAGATGGATGACGCGCCCCCGAAACACCACCCCTCTACCCCCGAACATCTGCACCGCCCCCGATTAGCAATCCTGGTTGCGTTTATGCTCTTTGAAGGAGGAACACCACCACCATCATCGAGAGTGGAGCAGCCCCCAGCTACGGAGATAGATTCTGAGTCGCAAACGTAAAAACTTTCAAGTCGCTCAACGTGGACATTCACCACATGTGCTTTCAATCAATACTGTTTTGATAGGGCCGCTGGCAGGCAACCCTCCCGTGGTGACGTCACAGCTCAACGTCCGCAGCCCGCCTGGATGACCTTGAAGGGCGCGCGCGCGCCGCGACTTTTGGCACGCGTCCAGTCTGCGCGACCGAGCGTATTGAGCGGGGAGAGGCGGCACGGTGGCGGCCGGGGTCCGCCGCCGGCCGAACGGGAGCCGAGAGGATTTGGGGAGAGAATACTCGATGACTGGTGAAGCGTGGACTGAGGCTAGTTGGTATTTCCGTGTAAAATAACAAACCAGCAATCATCAAAATAATCCACAAAAACCGCACAAGTCACAAGTCCCATACGCGGATCCAGGATTTCGATGGGGGTGGGGGTGGGGTGGGCACATGGTCGGGGGTGGCACCACCGACCAGACAGGCACCACTTTTGGTTGGGCAAACCTAACACGTGGGCGGAAATCCTATTGCGGGGGCACCGTACTGCATCCTAGATTCCTGGAGGGAGGAAGGTGGAGACGCAGCATTTCAGGGGGCCCAATAATATTTCTGGGGGCGAGGAACGATCGGGGGATTTCCCCTGGATCCGTCTAAGATCAATTAAGATTAAGTCGACACATAAGCCCGCCGTTGGATGTAAAACCCACGGGGAAAAGTGAAAAGACTAAGGACCTGGACAGCGCACGAGAGAGAGAGATAGAGAGAGAGAGAGAGAGAGAGAGAGAGAGAGAGAGAGAGAGAGAGAGAGAGAGAGAGAGAGAGAGAGAGAGAGAGAGAGAGAGAGAGAGAGAGAGAGAGAGAGAGAGAGAGAGAGAGAGAGAGAGAGAGAGAGAGAGAGAGAGAGAGAGAGAGAGAGAGAGAGAGAGAGAGAGAGAGAGAGAGAGAGAGAGAGAGAGAGAGAGAGAGAGAGAGAGAGAGAGAGAGAGAGAGAGAGAGAGAGAGAGAGAGAGAGAGAGAGAGAGAGAGAGAGAGAGAGAGAGAGAGAGAGAGAGAGAGAGAGAGAGAGAGAGAGAGAGAGAGAGAGAGAGAGAGAGAGAGAGAGAGAGAGAGAGAGAGAGAGAGAGAGAGAGAGAGAGAGAGAGAGAGAGAGAGAGAGAGAGAGAGAGAGAGAGAGAGAGAGAGAGAGAGAGAGAGAGAGAGAGAGAGAGAGAGAGAGAGAGAGAGAGAGAGAGAGAGAGAGAGAGAGAGAGAGAGAGAGAGAGAGAGAGAGAGAGAGAGAGAGAGAGAGAGAGAGAGAGAGAGAGAGAGAGAGAGAGAGAGAGAGAGAGAGAGAGAGAGAGAGAGAGAGAGAGAGAGAGAGAGAGAGAGAGAGAGAGAGAGAGAGAGAGAGAGAGAGAGAGAGAGAGAGAGAGAGAGAGAGAGAGAGAGAGAGAGAGAGAGAGAGAGAGAGAGAGAGAGAGAGAGAGAGAGAGAGAGAGAGAGAGAGAGAGAGAGAGAGAGAGAGAGAGAGAGAGAGAGAGAGAGAGAGAGAGAGAGAGAGAGAGAGAGAGATCGCCGCTGTCACTAGTGACGTAAGCCAATCGCGTCACTGGGCTTCCGCGAAACCGAGGGCGGCTGTCCGCGCGAAACTATCACCGAGGGCGGCTGCCCCTGCGAAACATCACCGAGGGCGGTCCCAGTCGGAGGCTCTGGACCGGTTCTTCATCAATGGAGGTCTAGAATGGAATTCCCGGACATATCAGCGTGGTCCGGACAGGCTGTCACCGAGAATGGAATACACGACAATTCAAACCGATGGATTTTCTTTCAGAGGCTGATCAATTTGCACTTTTAGGACGGAAAGCTTACAGATTAAATGGTACAATAGAGGTCAAAACTGTGAAAGAAAACTGGCTTGACGTGTTTAGCATGACGAATCTGGTTCAGTAGTTATATATTCATTCATTCATTTCCCGATCTGGTCTGTGACGAAAGAGTAACGAAGGAACGAGGAGAATGTCAAAGCTGCAAACACAGATCATAAGCATATTTCACGAACAAAAGGGAGACTACGATAAAGAAATATCGATGTAGTTAAACTCGACATTTTGAGATCACGACTTTGTCAGAGGAATGCGCAGAGAACAGTCCTGGCCAACGTCCATCGTTCGGTCTAGTCTCAGACGAGACCATACCATGTTTCGAGAGAACCGCGCCTTGCGTATACATGTGTACCTAAGAGTTCCGCACCATATACGGACAAAGAAGACGCAACTAAAAAACGTCACGTTAATATTAAACGCATCATTTTATTTTGCTTTTTGCACTATATCTGTCCAATCTTCTGCACATTCAGAGCAGAAATAAAGGCCACTTCTAAATTAAGGGCATTCAATGGTAGGTAATGTTTTACTCTTATGACCGACTTATTTTACGGCCGCAATACCCGCCAATTAACTCCAGGGTACTCACCTTAATCAGCTCCTTGATCCGCTCCTTGTTGTACGTGTTGCCGATCTCTTCGCCCAGAACTCGATCCAGGATTAGAGAGATGGGGAAGGAGAGGGGCGCCGTGAGCAGCATGAAGAGCTTGGTCATGTAGATGGTCTTAGCGCCCACAGCCAGTCCGTATCGGGAGCAGATAGCCTGAGGCACAATCTCTCCGAAGATGACAATGCCCAGGGTGGAGCCGATGACGGCCACGATGCCAGACGTCAGATCGTCCAGCAGAATGGTCAGCGACGAGTTGACCAGCACGTTGCCGAGCAGCAGCGTGCAGAGCAGGTAGTTGCCGTGGTTGCGGACGGGGATGATGGTGCGGGCCCAGCCCTTCTCATCGTCTCCGCCGGTGTTGAGGATCAGCTTCAACTCACCGATGTTGAGCGCCATCAGACCGAGGTTGAGACCGGAGAAGAGACCGGACAGACACAGCAGCACCACCAGCAGGATGACGTGCAGCGCCACCGGCAGCAGCGGCGGGAACGTGCCGATCGAGAGGTACGGGTCGCTGCCCATGTGGACGTACTCGTCGGAGCCGTCGGCGGAGGAGCTGTGCATGCAGACGTAGTAGGCGGCGGCGTCCAGCGGCATGGCCGGCAGCACCGCCTCCAGCAGGCCGGAGGTGCCCGCCGCGTCCACCGACTTCAGCTGGGGAGGAAACAGCACGTCAGGCCGACACAACGTCGGCCAGGGTTTGTTTGGAGATGTTGAAGCGACGACATACTTCCATGAGTTACAGGATGCTTACACGGAGGGCATGGCAAATAGAGGGAACACATGGTCCAAACAGACCACCAGCTAACGATTAAGAAGAAAAATAAAAAACAAAGACTGAAGTCACCAAATGACCAACTCTCTCGATAATATCAATTAGCGCGTGCAAATTACCCGTTTTTCATCCATCGTTAGCATAATTATTTAAATCGTACCAATGCAATTTCAAAATTGAGGCGAGCCTGCGGTGGTAAGCCAAACCCGAGGCGGCATTGCTCGCACAAGCAGCTGAAGGCCTAAAAACACGACATTTCAGCTGAGAAACGAACAAGCCCCCCCTCCCCAACCCGCGAACACAGAGAGGCGTGACACAGACGGCCCCCTGCCCCGCCCGACAGGTGACGCCGCCCGGGAGGCCGGCTGACCTGGAAGGCCTCGGTGGTGTGGCTGTGTTCGCAGCTGTCGCCGCTGGCCATGGGCGCCGCCGTGAACTTCACTCGGATGTTGTCCTCCAGGTGAACCCCGAACAGGCGCAGCGTAACCGAGGAGTCCTGCAACAACGGACCGTCACCGCTGCACGGCACGCTTCTCTGGGGATCATATACTGTCAATTATACTATCAATCCTACTAATATACGGTGCCAATAGTCACGAAATGTAAAATCCAATCGACTCTATGAGCTTCTATTCTGGACATACGAGCACGAGCTAGAGGACATACGAGCTATGGACGCACGAGCACGAGTAAGTGACCTCTCGCTGTGCTCAGTTTCATCGAAACACCGAACGCCTATTGTAGTTGTTCTTGTTGTGTCAGACGACCAAGAGGAATCAAATTACTAAAAATGCAAGAGCTATCGGACAAAGCACACAGACCTGAGCCCAGCTTCAGTAAGAGCACGCCGTTCTTCAAGGGGCTTTATGGCCGAATTTTAAGAGCATGATTTTAACAGGACAAAAACATTTTGCACGCCAATAGCAAGATACGAAAATGTCACTCCGATCTTTTTACAGAATGGTGTCTGTTTAATGGCACCTAACAAAAAGACTAATGAATACAGAACTAAGAGAGTAACGGTTCCGCAAAAGTTCAAGTTTTTCGGTACCCGCGCATGCATACTGAAAATGAAATCTCGGGCATTTCAAGGTATTATTCGCTTGCGTAATGTCCGTGGCCATCTAAAACATCTCTTGAAGCCGTAGTCATCGCGATGCAAGAAAACTGCTCATCCGTTTCATTTTCTGTAAATTCTGCCGGAAGATGATGGTACTATCATGAGACGCCCTCATCTCGAAATGGTGCCCTCACTGAACCCCTTGACGCGTCTTACTTTTTTGTTCAATACCCCACTCCATGACATCCGCCGATACAGAGTCTGGATCTGGAAGCATCGCTAGCCGGATTCGCGAGCCCCAGTCCGGTACAGTCGGCGCTCTGGACACAATGAAGGCAATCTCCGCGGCCGGTGGAGATTACCTTAGCGTGTCGCCGCGCCACACAAAGCAGTAATCAGGCCCGTACCTGCAGGACCTCGGCGCGGCCGGACGCCGCCATTGAGGGCGGTTTGCTGGAGACCTCCACGCGAAGTCCCGACAGCTGAGGGGCCGACCCGGAGGCGGCTGCCTCGGTCTGCTGCTGCGGCTGCTGCTGCTGTGTTTGACGACGCTGCCGCCTGCGAAGCAGAATCAACTCAGTGATAATAAGGCTGGAGGGTGGGTTACCGAATTAAGTGATAGGTATAAGGTTTCCGATGTTTTGCCTAACGGGGGGGGACACAAAATGTACATCGCAGCTTGACAGGGATGCGAACGCGTGAAATGTAAGCTTTGGTAGATTTTTTAGGTGCCTTTTAAGCCATGGAGAGACTCTGTAATGCCATTGTAGGATATGTGTGGGTGGTTGACTGTAAGCGTGCGAGTGTGGAGTGTGATCCCTTACGGAATGTTGAACGATTTTAACCAACGACTGCAACCATAAGTGGGCTCGGCCTGTGGCTGTTCTTGTCTAATAAACAATAAACAGCATGCACAAGTACTGCATGGTTAAACGCAGAGCTGGGAAGTCTGGTACCAAGCCTGCCACTCCGCTACTTGTGGACTCTACAAGTGGTAGCGAGTGGCGGTAGTGGTTTCCATTACAAAAAGAGCGGAGTGGCATGTAGTGGACTCCAAAGAATCAAAAAACCACCACAGGCGGATCCAGGATTGTCAATCAAAGGGGGGCACCGTCTCGGGGGGGCGCCATCCGGACCAGGGAGCGCCACTTTCGACTGGAAAAACCTATCACGTGGGTGCAAAATCCTATCAGTGGGCGCCGAATTTCGCATCCTGGGGAGAGGGGGGTGGGAAGCGACATTTCAGGGGGCGCCATCGACCTTTCAGGGGGGCGCAGTGAACATTTCAGGGAGCGCCGAGGGTCGATTGGGAAGGGGCACCTGCCCTCTGCCCCCCTGGATCCGCATATGAAAACCACCAGCGCTGCCATCAACCTCTTAATCATTGTTTGCGTTTTAGGGCGCATCGACTTCGGCGGCCATTCTGCGTCCATCATCCACCTCTCAAGGGAACCGCCTCCAAAAAAGAAATTAAATGATGGAGATTGAAAGAAAAGCTTTCTCCATCAGAAAAACAAACGAAATTTGAATGAATGTTTTTGTTGCATACCTACTTTTGTTGGCATCCCTCGCAATAAAACTGCCAACTTTTTCCTATAAACAGTGGTTTCCATTGGAATGCTATGAAAAAGAACGATGAAAAACCGTAATTAATGTCGGTTGCATAAAAAGTAGCGATAGCGGGGTAGCAGGTAGCGGTTTGACAATGTAGCGCTTGTAGCGGTAGCGGTTTTAGCTAGCCAAGGTAGCGGAGGTAGCGATACCTGTTTAACATTTGGCAGCTGTGCCCACCTCTGGCTAAGTGTACATCATTACTCACATTCTGTTCCTCCTCAGCCCCTTACACACTTTCCCAAAAGAACCGTTAACTTTAAGGAGATTATCCTTTGTGTCTATGAAGTACCTTCATGGCATTTTTAGAATAAAATCTGCTGAGAATTAGTCCGTTTTGGGTCTGAGGGCGTGACAGCAGGTTATCTAGTCGGCTGTCCAACCACTGTACGCAGGAATATGGGATATGAGGAGGCAAACCCTCGAAGTCATGAAAGTGAAAAAACCGTCCACGATATTACATTTGAACAAGGAATTCCCAAATGACCTACGCGCACTTGAGCTGCCCACGCTACACCAAAATACATTCCATGTTATGCACATCATTTGCACACCCTCGCAACAGCCCCTTGTTGCCGCGAACAACACAGTTTTCGTTACAAAACACACGTGTTCCGTCGCACAGAAACTCGCCTGGTGTCATGAAACTGGGACAGTGGGAGACAGTGAGGAGGTCGACACCAAAGCAGAGTAATTAGACTACAAACATTACGACAGGGAACAGAAGCATAGCCACATGTTCAGAGCACTTTGTTTATGGCTTCGATTCCAGCTGTCCATATCTGTTCCAGAAGCAAGTGTTTCAATTCCAGCAGTCCGGGTATGTTCCAGAAGCTAGTGCTAGCGGCACGCCACTGATGGACATCGCTGATGCGTATAACGTAATTGGCGATAACTTCGCTTGGATGAGTAATTTGACCTCAATTTGAAGAAGATGGAGCACTCCCAATAAAACGCTACCCTTCATGTCAATTCCGTACAAGATATAGCGTCCCGGTACCACTCAATAATTCTGGAAAAAGCACTTCAACTTGCTTGCGCCGTATCATTAGAGGGGTAATTCACCTGCGCCCCAGCGACCACTTATTTATCATCAATTAGGCTCACGTGTTCCGTGATATGTCGTTCAAACTGTTTTCCCCATGTTGTTATAGATACGGTCAAACTCACTAATTGCTTCCTTGCACCCCATGGAAGCATGCATGTTCCAACTGCTCGAATGAAAACCTTAATCTTAGGATAATGGACACTCCCCGTTTCGAAATCAATAACGTTAGTTGGGTTCGCGTTTGAAATTAGCTCCACTATCGGTGGCTCGCCAAGCTTCAGGTTGGAACTTGAATTCAGTGAGCACCAGCAAACCTAGTATCAAATCATGACGCGGTGAAGCACTAATTACGCCCTTTTCCGTACAACAACAGCAAAAAACAAGAGCTGAAGGAAGTTGGGTAAAACACCAACCGAAACAAAGCATTCGAACTAGCATCCCCATGTAACCTGCAAACAAATTTATCGGCACCCAGTGATAGAGCAAAATTTCAAATTCCAGAGACACAAGAATTAACTTACTTCCCATTCATTGTAAAAATTTATAACAGAAAAAACCGCTGGAGGCGATGATATCTATCATTTAGCGGGCAAGCAAGCAAAATACGTATTTTCTTTAACTGGATGGAATGTGACAATTGTCTTGAAATCCGGCCTTCGATCTTCCACAACAAAACCAGTACCAAATTTTCTCAATTTGCGGACAATTCTGAGCAATCGTCACTCATAAAGCTGAGGCTCAATTAGGTGACTTCGCATCACTAAGCCAATCAGTAAGACACCTCAATTTAAACCCGAATGGGTAGCAATTTCAGCCGACGGCAGTAAATTTTTAGGACATCCATTCTGAGGAGATGTAATAGATAAACCTCGAGAAGCGGCCACCAAGCAGATGAATCGCTTTAATAGAGACTGAATTAGTTGAGAGTGTTTAGTGGCGCGCCAACCATCCTGGGCACAAATCGGCTAAAATGATGAACGAAAATTGGGGAAAAATGAATGAGTGAAGAACTGGGTTCCACACTGTTTCTCCCACGGCACCTTCGCTATGTTTCTGACTGCACGCACACTTTTTAACCCTGGCCCCACGCAGGGGCCATCGATGCCACCTAAGGTTTTTCGGCACAGCAGAAAAACGACGAAACGCAGGACCGCGGTTAAAGGGCTCTATCTCTCACCCCGTCATTTTCCCACCATCCCTGAAATTTTTACCCCGGGTCACCCAAGGTCAGGTCACCAGGCGAGGTCAACCAAGGTCACCTCACTTCAACTTTTGAGCTCCATAAGAGCTACATTTCGAAGTCGATCGATTTGAAACTTCCTACAGTTCATGACCCCACCAGGGTCTACAAGGTGTATATCCGGGATTTTTCGATTTCGTGACCTGAAGTCAGGGCACGAGGTGCCCTCTCCAATTGAAAAAGCATGGGGAAAAGCTGTCTTATGGTCTAGAAGTCATAAAGTGATTGCAAATGCTCACACTGCTCAGAACAGCGTTCTTGGACACCCTTTCACGGATTACAGGGGTCATATTTGCCCTTTGGCCCCTCCGAGGTCATCCAAGGTCACTAGGGGTAAAAAACAGTATTTTGACAATAACTTTTGACCTAATTAAGTTAGAGCGCTGAATCAAACGCCATCGTGTATGTCTACCCACTGGCTTTCATTTGATATACAGCAAGGTCACTTTCTGACCTTTCGTGACTTCAGGTTATATTAGGTCACGAGATGACCTCTGGAGGTCAAACCACTGGCGGGAGGTCGTTACGTTCCACATAGCGGAAAAACGCCTGCCATTTTCCTATCAAATGTAGTTTACTAGATTTCAATGGCTCTAATGGCATAAGAGTTATGCCCAGTTTTCCTAAGCATTGCATATTTGGGTGAAAATGGCCTATCGTGACCTAACTTGACCTCTGGAGGTCAAACCATTGACCTGAGCGCTTAAACATGCTAGTGATTTCTTACTGAATTCACGCGAGCATTCTAATGCACTTTGCAGATTTACGCTAACCCCCATATTTTCGGAGTTCGAGGGGGCCATCGATGCCCCCGGTGGGGCGAAGGTGGCGCCGGACCCCCGGTGGGGCGCGGGTTAAAGCAACGCTTCAGATTCGCAGAGGCGGTGCTCGTCTATGAAGTCACGCGTTACCCGCACGTGTTGGCAGGTGACTCACGCACCGTGATCGGCCGCTGAATCCGACCAGTGCGAACCAACTGAGACAAAGAGCAGTTAACTGAGGCAGCTGATGGAGCAGAGGTGATGACCGGGGCTGACACAGCTCGTCAAACAAACCCAATAGCCAACTGCGTTTGCCGTCTGGTTCAGCACGAGCCAGCTTTTAAGATGTGTTTCGCGAAGAGTTGGTTTGTCAGAGAATCGAACTTACCGCAGCGCGACATCCAGGAAATACTCCTTACACGATACACAGAAAACACCCTCGTGGGCGATGCCCGAATGGGCACAGAAAATTAAAATGGGGGAACACTAGGATAGGGGAACATTTTATCCATAATTGTTATAATGTAAATTTAAAAGAAAAAATATTAGCCTCCAGATGAACACAAACATGGTTAAATTTTCTTCTTGTCTGCCAACTATCGCAAAAATATTCTTTTTAGGTAGATTGCCAATGATTTCAGCAACGACCCAGCCTTGACAGGCGCGCAAGTCTTGCTCAATGGGTGGAACTTTGACATACAGTCACGGACTGCGATTCTAGCCGCAGCATGTTCAGTTCCACCTGACTTATCACGTTCTCCATGGGGCTGCGTCGCATGCGACAGCCAGCGGCGTTTGAGCATGAGGAGTTTTAGGGCACGTCAGCGGTTAAGGCTATAAGTTTCAGCGTGACCAGCGGCTGCTGCTAGCTCCTCCTGTCCAGCATGAAGGCCGAAATATAGGCAATATCCATGGGTCTAGACCTTGTGCGTTCCCACTGCAGGTACTCAAGGGCTGTCATAATTTGCACCGACTCCGAAAACTCTGCTTCGAAAACTCTAGATTGGCGTTTCTCCCCCTGAATGGCAGTCATACCCTTCATGATCACGTTTGTCTACTGCCCTGGTCACGCGATGGTTCAGGTGCACGGGAGAGCCGACCACTTCGCCGGAAATGCCCACACATTACCGGATCGACCTCAGCCCGCATATTTCTTCTACAACAGCAAATGCACAGAGCAAGGAAAACAATGAGGCAGATCGGAGCAGCGAGGGCTTGGGTCTGACTCGAGGTTGAGTCGCCCAATCCCGGTCCCGAGGAAAATCACCCCAGCTGAAGTGTCAGCTGGACAGGACAACGTCTCCAAGAAGACGTTGTTTCGGGTGAGGCAGACTGAAGGAGCCAAGGCTGCATAGAACCGGCTCTTCGGGACCCGCAGGCAATGAAGCTTCCTGAATCGAAGTAAGACGTGGATATCACCGTGAGTTTCCGAAGAATATGGAGGCTCCATTTTTATGCTGCAGTTGTCCTTGGTAAGCCCAAATTAGGGCCAGCCATCACTGTCACATATTTTCATAAAATTAGGCGCAATTCCAAAATAAATACTAATATTTCCTTCAAAAAGGCATTTATGGATTAAATTTGCATATCGTTCTTCCCTGACAGAGTGGAACAATTAAAGAAAATTACGGAATATTAAAGGCCTAAAAAATACATCACTCTGTGACATTTTGCATTGTAGCTGAAGTCTAAGGACACAACGAAAAAAACTTTTAAATTTGATTAATTTACCAAGTTCACCGACACTTGATGTATGCTGACTGAATATGCAGCAAGTAATCACTTAAGTCTGCGAAAGAAAGTTACCGGTCGACCAGGACATTGCCCACTGCGTAGCCAGCATAGAATCTCATTGAACAATTCATAGACAGCCGGCCAGACTACGCGGATCCAGGGAGAGGGCAAATGGGGGGGCATGTGCCCCCCCCGATCGACCCTCGGTGCCCCCTGAAATGTCACTTCCCATCCCCCTCCAGGATACGAAAATCGGCGCCCACCGATAGTATTTTGCGCCCACCTGGTCAAGTGCCCCCTGGCCCGGATGGCGCCTCCCCCTGGGAAGGTGCCCCTCAATATGCAATCCTGGATCCACCTATGCCAGACTATGATTTGGTCCACTTACCAAATGTTTAATCTACATTAGAAACAGTCCTGCAGTCGTCTCTACAGTGGCGTCTTTAATTTAACAAAGATCAGCGAACTGTGTTACATGGGGGCCCCCCAATCAGCATATTCACTTGCATCCGTACAACATATATTCACAGAAAGAAATAAAATCGGAGGTATAAACACACACAAGCGGGAGAGAATGCAGGGAGGACAGGGAGGTCCAGTCAAGCCCCAACAGGGCAGCCCGGCGAGTTCACCACGGCATTCGGCTGAACCACATCTTTTAAGACCGGATAGCCGAATCCAGCACCGGATGCACCGTTCCTTCAGCTAGGTCAAAAAGGACCAGACCAAAATCCGGATCGTGGCAGGATCTGCACGGTTTAGACATTCCGGATCATATACATCATGACAGGATCTACGCGAGTGCTGTGGGAAGGCGAAAGGCCGTAACTCGAAAATGGTCGATTTTTAGGTTTTGGTATCATTGGAAAGCACATGTTAATCTGCACCTGATGATGTCAGTATTATGCAAGATTCCAATAATAAGTTTTCTACATTACTGCTTTAAAATTATCATGATGCCGTAAATCTAGTTCGGTACCGTGAATATCATCAGGCAAAATACCGTAGCACACTGTTCACCCACTTACGATTTTTTTGCCAGATACGGCCCACTAGCATAAGCTCTTTCGCAGCCCCTGGAATCACAGCAAGTTCCAATTACGGTCTTTTACCTGCTACAAAACGGTTTAAAGCATGGCATCCTGTGATGGTCACAATGAGCTTTAACAGCGAAATCAATGAGCAGTACGTTAACGTCAAAGCCAGACAATAACTTGGCCAGCCTGCTGCCAGGCCGAAATGAATCACTTTCATTCAAAGAGCACCAATGAATGGGCCACGCGGCGTCCGATGTTGGGTGCGCACGAGGAGCATCACGAGGTTAAAAATTTCAAACACTGTTTTCTGGCAAAACAGTTAACTAGTTAAGGGCTTTTTATAAGGCGTTCTGTCAAAGCACCTTTGCCCGCCTCTAAAGTAAACTGGCAAAACAAGCTCATTTCCCAAAAGGTGTCTGGCATTTCCCACGGTTGTGTCGGATGCGGCGGGCGATGCACGCCGCGCATCGCGAGATGGACAGTGAGCGCAAGCGGAAATAAAACTAGAAGAGTGAACTGGGACGAAATTTTAGCACGGTGCTGGCATTACTACTGCGAACATAAGTTTTGCCAGGTTCCGAGTTTAAAGGGAATGTGGCACCTTCATAACGTAATTTTAACTGAGATAGCCAAGTTGATCATTTGTCTTCGAACTCGAGATTTCCGTAGAAAAAAGCTAAAATTTACCTGAAATGTACCCCTCATGTACCCTTAGCAGCAGGCCACAGTTTTCATGGCTGTTGGTGTGACGACATGCTGACGTCACGGTATCAGCAAAGCGAAGTCCTTGAAGCCCATGGAATATGGTAGTGGTAGCCAGATCACGACATCCACAGGCAGATAATTATTTTTCCCTAGAGGCGCATTTTAAAAATCGAAATATTGAGCTTGTACATTTTTCAGAGAAATCATGGACGCCTCCTTGATTTTCGGCTAAAAGTTTCCCCAATTACATTAAATTCCAGGATTCGACCAAGGTGCTACATTCCCTTTAATGCGGGCCGCCAATTCCGGTGTAAATATAGACTCATTGGACCAGCACTAATGCATTATTGCACCAAAGAAGAAGCGACAACGGCTAGTTTTTTGGTGAGTACAATGTTCGTAATTGCAAGGAAGAATGCAACTCTAACAATTAACACGCGCCCCGTTGGGGGAAGAAAAATTCCCCTCCCGGTTTTCCCCAAATAGCGCCAAACAAAATTTACCGCACCTTAGTCCGGATCAATTTCACCCATCTGAACAAGTTTTCGGTCAGGTCGTCACACGTCACGGAGCTATCCAAGATCAAGCGACCCAACCTCAAGACTCAAAATCACGAGTTTGAAGCGTCGCGTCGCGACGCCAAAAGAACATCTGCAAACTAATATGTTTAAAAATTTCACAATATGATAATTTCATTAAGGTCTGCAAATCTGCTATCTCAGAATTTTCACATTGTTCACCTCAGATGAGTTAATTTTTCGGTCACCCTATTACAAGTCTATGGCGAAAATAGAAAGGGCTCGTTTTGCGTAACTACTGGGTAGATTAAAATGAAAGTCCACACATCGAATAGTCTTACCACGATTTAGATCATAAAATGTATTGACTATGCAACCTCTCAAAAGTCATGTGAGGTCAAATGAGCAGACAGTGATTATATTACCAATAACTTTGCGCTGAATTGAGATAGACCTTCCATTTGCCTTGCTTTGTGCTTCAGTGTCCTGAGATTGATTTCACGCAAGGTGGAGAGTGAGGCCAAAATCCCAAAAAGAGGCCAAAATCCCCCGCTTTCTTAACATGCCCCATTTTTGTCGTTTAGTATTTCCAGGCTTACAAGTCCCATCACAGCCTTTTTCCTGGACCTGTTCATTGCTTCTTACCAAACCAATACTTTTTTAGGATATACTTTGATTTAGGACTGTATTTATATGCCTTCATAATACAAGCAACAACTACCACCAGCCTTTTTGTTTTGACTGACAGTAGTTGAAAATATCTGCTGTAGAATGGAAGTGAAGAATCATCATTCTGCCACCTCCTAGTGGAATGAAAACATTCTGACGCTCCGCAATCGTAGGTACCTCATATATAGATAGGATCTCAAAACCCTGAATCTCTAACCCATTGACATAGAAATAGAAAGCTACATAATTTCTAATATTTATATAAAGAATACATTATTTGGCCCTGATGCCATGGTAAATAACCAACCAGATAAATCCCTGTTCCCCTTATTTTGATATTCTCCAACTTCCCCCATCCAAGCACCACACAGGCTATCATTATCTAATGCAAGATGTGGCGTTTAAACACTCAACCGCTGCCAGAATTATTTTGCTTCAATGTATGAAAACCACCAGCCTATATTTGTATGTACAATCACTTCAGATTAAGAAAATAGCAACCATATCAAGCCTTAATCATGAGCCGCAAAAGGTACAGTCTGAGCCTTCCTCCAAGCTGTGGAAAACTTTTGCTAGGTATTATGATCTTACCCAGTACTGTACTGAGTAGGTAGGTACCCACCCATCTCCTGTAGATATTTAAGATGGGAGAAATGGTTCGATTAATCGTGAATTTCCCGCAAGGTAAGCTGCAGTATCAGGGATAAGAAATGAACCCTCATCCACAATATCCCATCCAACAGCAAACTCAAATTCCTTCCACGCACTCACTCAATTTCCAGTCTTGTTTCCAATAACCATACTGACCTCAAAATTCTGTATTTTCCACCTTCGTGATATTTCCCACCTCAAGACAGGGCTCGCCAAGGTTACCGAAGTAACTTAAAAACTCACCGCCTGCACTTGCGCACCCATTCATGACACCCGAGATCATTTCGGCTCCCCAAATACGACAAAGTGACGTCATTATTCTGAATGGACAAAATCCAGCTAAGGCCTTTTCACCGAGGCCAACTCGTACTTGGATGTCTTTGGAATCCCATTTCTCATTAATAAACGCACGGTTGAGGGTAATCGAACGCTAGAAATGCTGCTAAAGCAAGTTTCAACTTGGACAAAAACTAACAAAAAGAAAAATAAATCTGTATTTTACGAAATATATTGAAACATGGAATCGGCCTCACTTAAAGTGGATATTTTTACCGAAATCACGATGTAGTTCCGAGCGTTTGAAAATTTCAAAGAAGCTCTTAAACCACATAGTTAAAATACCTAGAAATTTCTCTTTTTTAAGAAAAAATGTATTCCTTTCCAACCTTTGTTCAGTAAAATCATATATATCTTAATTTATTCATCAATGTCACCAACATTAAAAAATAGTCAAAAAATCAGGGTTGACTTTGGCAGCCTCTCTTGAAATTAAAAAATTACTTTCACATTATTGGCGGTCTTGATAGGAATCTACGTTTCATTTTGAACCTTTCAAATACGACTTGTATCCTATTCTAATGCAAATAATTGCCGAAAATTAAAAGTGTACGAAAACGAATGCGCCTCGATCCAATCGGCCTCACTGAACAAATACCCACGTGAAGTATTTCCTTCGCCTGAAAATCTGGTAGCAGCCAATCCCAAGCCAGCTTAGGCAAAAAGTATGCGCCATCTTTTGTATTTGAAAAGGCCAGAAAGTTTTGGGAACATGACAAAGTTTTTTATACCTCCAAAAAACCTTCGTTGCCACACTTTTCCCATGTTACCGTTGGTGTTTTTTTCTGTGGGTTTTATGTTTTAGTTTGTGGCAGGCCGGGATTGTTTTGTTTTGTGCGGCGTTAACATGTTGTCATCGTTTTTGGTGTATGTGGGAGTAGTATTGGCGTTTGAGAT
This sequence comes from Lepas anatifera, assembly GCA_034440635.1. NCBI lineage: Eukaryota > Metazoa > Arthropoda > Thecostraca > Lepadidae > Lepas > Lepas anatifera. The sequence continues at coordinate 1,020,052 of JAOTON010002048.1, forward strand.
TGGCGAGAGGATGTAATCAGGCAAGATATTACATCAATGGTGGTTGGGGATTATACTTATATGGTTTGGGTATTCACTGTCATAATTTAGATGTGTATTATACCGGTTTTCATGCCCGGGATTCCTCTGCCAAGTGAGGCCAAAACAAGTCCCTGGTGAGCCCTAAATAAATCTGAAAAAGATACGTTTTCCACTTAAAGTTGTGAATTTCAGGACACTGTTGTGCTTTTTTGTCACGGGGAGTCGATTGATATACAACATGACTATACCAGGTCACCACATGACTGACCTTGTGCGATAGCAGATCATTTTCACAATTTGACCTAGCACTGCTATATCATGCATCCTTTCGTTCACAACGATAAGAGGACTCCAATATGATGCCTCAAGATTTGATCTAGCTCTATTGAGTTAAAATCCTATGGGGGATAATGTGACTGCCCTGTTGCAAGCCTATGGAAACTTCCTTGACCGCTGCTGACCTCTGCTGACCTAAATATTAACCTGACATAAAAACAGTATAAATAATAAACGACATATAAAGACATACAACAAAGTAGACATATAAGACATATAAATAAGTGCGAATTTTTTATCTTCGTCTCGTCAAGAGCGTTCGAACGCCGTCCGTAATTTTTCTTTAGCTTTTCCGGAAAATGAGATACGGAGGGGGAGCGATATACGCCCCCTCCCCCAGTGGCAAAGATACCAAGATAATGATTTAATTACAAAACTCTGATCCTCGTTTGTCCTATCTTGCTCAATAAATACAATTGGATGATTACTGTATCTTTCTTGTTTTCAGACATTCCTCCCACAGTAACCCACGTCGGCACTCCAGAAGTCGCTGTGGAGCCCCCCGCCACAGGTGCAGGAGTCACGGCAGAGCCGTCCATTCGCAGACCAGAAGTCGTTGTTAGTGTACCCAGCAGTCATCCAGCACTCAGGGCTGAGCCTGTGCCTCCAGACGAGTCGGTAGTTGGTTAATCATGTCAGTTAGCCGTTCACACGTGACGGCAGCAGTTGCAGATGACCTGCGATCACTGATGAAACAGGGACAACTTCAAAAGCCCTTTGCCCACGCAGCTGTAGCTCGAACAGGCCATCCACTGAGATGCTCCCTGAATTGTCTGATGCGGTAGGACGCCGGCGTGATTTCACATGGCTTTCTGGCCCACTTGCAGTCTTGTTAAACAGCAAGAATAGTGTTGAGGTGCAGGTCAGCGGTCTAGGCCTCGACACCGGTGATGATTGTCGTGAAGCTTACGGTCCAGTGGGCGACTTCAATCCCTCACTGGCGTCGTCTCCTCACAACCAACCAGTAGCTCAAAAGAAAGAGTCGCAAACTGGAGATATTGGAAAACGGAAAGACACGGAAACAGCGCGCGGCCCAGCACAGGAATAAGAGCCGGGAACTGGGGACAGTTGCTCAGAGAAACCAACACAGAAACGCACTAGGACAGCCAGTGAAACATGGCACTATTTCGCCGGAAACATCCTCCTCTGGCCGCTCCAGAGACCTGCGAAAGCGGCAGATGTCGCCTGAAATGTGAAGAATCATTTATCAATGATCACAGCCAATCAACAAGCTTCCCCCTCTGACCAACCCGAGACGAGGGTGTAACGGAAATTCTGTTGTGAGGAAGAAGATCACCCGCGGCCAGCGGTAGCATTTCGACTGGCACTTGCCCACAGACAGAGGATCCGTTTTCGCCGTGTGTAAACTGACTTTCTTGACAATGATGGGATACGCCGCTAACAACAACCGCCGCCCCCAATGCTGTGAACAACAACACGACTGCCCCTCAGGACAAAAGAGGTCGACATGGCCCAGCTAACAAGTGATGCACAGAGGTGATCCAGCGTCACATAATGACAGATCAACCGGTGGCACGCCATTACAGGTGCTTACACAACCCCAACCGCAGGTATTTGCGGACCGACCCGATTCCCAGAGCCATGTTTAAACACTTTGTAGAGATAAGGGAAATACCTGTTCATTAGCAGCTTCTGCAGGGTGGTTCAAGACCTCAGCATGGGTTTCACCCGCCTGCGTGATGAGGAGCGTTTCATGTGCAATGTTCTCAGCGGACATGCGTACGTGTCCACAGCGGAGTAGCGCACTTGTGCTGAACACGTACAACATATAGCGAACCGAGACCAGCCGCGACAGGCATGCGCTCGTGATTTGGAGCGAGGTGGTGGCCTGGGGAAATGGTCGTCACAGCGGATATGGTGGATGTCTTTTTGATCTCATCGATTTCACACAAAGGATGCCATTTCACGTCCCGGTTCGTATTGTATAACGAGACGTGCGCACCAGTTGGCCTGTTAACAAAATCTGGTGTGACGTCCCCTCCCACAGTGTGCCACGAAGGCACGGCGGGAAACGACGCCTCCGACGTGGCATCCTCTTTTCAAAGAATCGTGAAGGACGACCTTACCATCCTGCTGGACAACTGATGTGCGCAAGATAAATATTGAGCTTTGATTGTGCCGATTGGACCATGCTTTTCACCGGAAATATGTAAAATTCCAAAAAGGAGCCTTAAATATTCCCAGAAGGGTCACACGACGATGGCAGCCGATTCAATCATGTTCGTAATAAGGGCTTGGCAAAACTTAAGTGGTCTTGGAAATGCATCCAGAAAATTTCCCCAACATTGGAAATACAGGTAGGCAGACTGACCTTAAGAGCCTAAGCAAGGATGGCCAACGCCCGTATTTGGCGGATATCAAGGTGATTCAGCAACGGCGTGGTCATCCGCTTGTATTCGCAGAAACGACGCACAACTCGACATGGAGAGGATTTGATCAAAGGAAGAACAGCTTCAACTCTGTCATTGTACCCACAAGACGCTCTGTAGCACGTGGCGAAAATGCAGCGAAGCTGGAATTCGCGGAAGGTTCCTTCCACTGCTGCCCACCCACAAATGGCTGTTCTGGCCAGATCAGAGGTCTGCAAAAGTCCGGGATCTTATGGGATAGAGATTGATCGCAGTGAGGCTTTAATCAGCTCATCCTAACGAAATCTGAGCTCGTTTGGTTTTTACGAGGCTCACAGATGAAACGTGATGAGATTTAATGACGAAACGTTGGGATGATGTAATTATTTGTCTCTGTTTGATGTTGTGTCAGGTTGAAGATGCTGTCTGCCCCGATGTTTCAGGTTTAACGCCACAGATACAGTACTGGCGCATTGCCCACGTTAACACCCACACTGGAGGGAGGCTGATGGGGCCCCCTCCTGAGATCTTGGAAACTAATAGACGTAGGAAAACGGCGCTTGGAGGTGGGTGGGGGCTTTGGTGATCTGCATTGTAGCTAATTTTCATTGACCTAGGTCAATACCTCCAAGGTCGAACAAAGTCATAAGGTCAAATATTGACCGCGCTGGGGACCTACTTGAAAATGCTGTAATTGTGCACGAAAAAAGTCGAAAATATGCTAAAGATGGACCAGGGTCATGGAGGAAAGGTCACAAAGACAATTTCCTAGGATTTTGGGGTCAAGTGCGCATGTTAATGTCATGTAATATCTGCTTGCTCAATACACTTTTTAGGAAAAGCTGTGCTATGTGTACCCCTGCCAACTTTTCAGTTACCAGCAAGACAATACAGGTCCTGGAGAGGCCATTCTTCATTCTTGAACAATAGCTATGTGGAAGTTGACCTGCTTTGGTCATTTGGGCTTGGTCTAACCAAATATTTGAGGATGAAAACACTGTATGGGGCCCATTTAATCAACATAACCAGCAGCTTGTGAAGAAAATGCAAAGACATGCAGCACCTTTTGTGCCATCACTCAGGCATATTAGATATAGTGAAAGCCTGAGGGCACTATATCTCCCCCTCACAGCACTATCACTAGAGGAGAGCAGATATGATTAAGGTGTTTTAGACCCAAGGGGTTATGCCGCACAAGACCCATATCAGTTCTTCACATGAACACACACACACACACACACACTGTCATTGCAGGAAGCTATGGAAGCCATCAGCAACATACAGTTTTCAACAGAACTGTTTTAGCACTCAGGTTTTCTCAGATGGGAACTTGCTCCCTGCTTTGGTGGTTGAATCACAGTCAACAAACTCCTAGCACAGCTTGATTTATCACATAAATTTAAGATAACAAGCCAGGACTAAGATAGAATCTTCAGTTAAGAGCTCCATAAGATATGAAGCCTTGTCATCAAGCATAAATTCTGCTTTCTATCTGACAGGTACTTTAAAGAAGTTTGCTCTTTTGAAATTCAAAGGAATGTCTGTCTAGCTCTGATGTAAAATTTTGCTGCCTGAAGGTACAACATCCTAACTTACTTATATACACTGTCCAATCCACTACCATATTTAGCAAACTGCCAGATTTCCTCACCTGACATTCCAAAATGCTCCAGTGTCACACGGATGAGCAACATCCACCACAGAGTGACGTCCCAAATGAACCCATGAAGTTGCAGGCTCTTCCCTTGAGCTTATTTTTGCACACAGATGAAATGGAGTAGTGCAAGAAGCATGATCTTTAGGGTCTTGTATCCCTGACAGCATTAATGAAACATTATGTTTTATCACACTCTGAAATACACTTGTAGTTCTCACTGGCACTGATAGACGTTCACTTGCTAAACACAAGTCACCTTCCCTTTTCACGCCATCTGTTAATGCTAGCTGATCGAAAACCGGTACGTGTTCTGAGGAGAATAATCTAAAACTGTTCGAGGACCTCTCATCACTGTTTCCGAGGTCCTCCGTCCGAGCTCCGTGCAAAGATACAGAGCCCTGAATCCACATACCCGTTTTCCGGGTGGGAATATCTGATGTCCTTCCATTTCTGAGTTTGATACTCCCACTACACAGCTGACCGAAAAATACAAACTGCAAGAAAATAGGTAGTAAATAAAAGTTAAAAGTCCGCGGCACAGTCCATACCCACCCCCGCCGAGTTAGCGCCATAACTGCCGCTTCAACCATAGAGCAGGAACACCGAAGCGCTACGCGCAGGTTCTTGCGCAGCTTCCAGTACTTATTCTACCTTGACCCCACAAGTACAGTCTGATCTGATTTCCGATCGGGGGACGCACAGGCAGGGGTCATAGGCCATACGTGGATCCAGGGTTTGGAGGAGGAGGCAAAGGGGCAGGTGCCTCCCCCCGATCAACCCTCAGTGCTCCCTGAAATGGTCACGGTGCCCCCTGAAACCCTGAAATGTCGCTTCCCACCCCGTCCCCCAGAATGCGAAAATCGGAGCCCACCGGTGGGATTTTGCACCCACCTGATTGTTTTTCCGGTCTCCTGGTCCGGATGGTGCCCCCCCGATTGTCAATCCTGGATCCGCCTATGACAAAGGCAGATCTAGGGGTAAAGAGCTTTTGCCCCCAGCCCCGATCGCCCTGGTGCTTCCTGAAATGGTCACCACGCCCCCTGAAATGTCGCTTCCCAATCCCCAGATTAAAAAATCGGCACCCACCGATAGGATTTTACGTACACCTGATAAGTTTTTCCGGTCAGAATTGACGCCCCCGGGAAGGAGCCCCTCCCCGATTGGCAATCCTGGATCGTTTTTGGCAGGGGCACATGGTGGGGAGGCACTAATAACCGGAACAGTGAGCCCACTGTTGGCAGGAAAGCCTACCAGGTGGGCGCTAGGGCGTAACGGCATGTATACTTCCCATTGCGGGGGCGCTGATATTTACATCCTCGGAGGTGGAGTGGCTAGGTGGAAAACACACATTTCGGGGGGCGCCATCAGCCTTCCAGGGGACGTCCTGACCATTTCAGGGAGCCCCAAGGGTTCGATATCAGTGTGTACAAATGTCCCCACTTGCCTCTTTATTCCCTCCTCGGCCTCTTCCAGCGCCCATTCTCGCTGATGTCGGGGCTGTTATAGGTGAGGCAGATCCACGGAGGAGGTGGGGTGGGGTGGGGCATGGGCACCGAAAGCAGGGGGAAGGGAGGGAACGTTTCCCTCCTGTTGGCCAACCGGGGGATGCCCCCAAATTTTTGGGTCCATCGCAGTGGCGGCGGATAAAGGGGGCAAGGGGGGCAGTTCCCCCAAATTATCAGAGGGGGCCCCTGGAAAAATACGCAATTTTAGCTTGGTTCTTTTCTAAAAGTTTATGAACGACCTGACTAAGCCCTCAACAGTTTCTCAGTTTGGACAGTGTCCGAGCTTATCTCAGGGGCCCTGAGCTCGGGCTTGGGGGCTCCTCTAGCTTGGGCTCGGGGACCCTCTAGCTTGGCCTTTAGGGGCCCCCAAGCTAGCCTAAAGGGGCCCCCGAGCCTGATCTCAGCGGGCCCAGAACTTGGTCTAAAGGACCCCCGAGCCTGGTATCAGGGCCCCCATTCTGTTTCAGGGGCCCCCGAGTTGTTCCACGCCCCCCCCGAGCTTCGTCTCAGAGCACCCAAGCTTAGCCTTAAGGGAGCCCCCTGAGCTCAGTCTCAGGGGCCCCGAGATTGTCTAAGGGGCTCCGGAGTTTGTCTAAGGGGGCCCCTGAGCTTGGTCTCAGGGGCCCTCCAAGCATAGTCTATGGGGGCTCCCGAACGTGACCTCATGGGGTTTCCGAAATTGGTCTTAAGGGGCCTCCAAGCTTGGTTTCAGAGGCCGCCAAGCTTGGTCTCAGGGGCCCCCAAGCTTGGTCTCAGGGCCCCCTGAGCTTGGGCTCGGGGGCATTCGAGCTTGATCTCTAGGAGCCCCCCAAGTTTGGTCTCAGGGGGCCCCCGAGCTGTGTCTCGGGGCTCCGAGCTTGGTCTCAGGGGCCTCCGAGATTGGTCTAAGGGGCTTCCGAGATTGGTCTTATGGGGCCTTGAGCTTGGTTTCAGGGGCCTCCAAGCTTTGTTTCAGAGGCCACCAAACTTAAGGTCTCAGGGGCCCTGAGCTTGGGCTCGGGGGCCTACGAGTTTGATCTCTAGGAGCCCCCAAGCTCCGTCTCAAGGAGCCCCGAGCTTGGTCTTGTGTGTGCTCAAGTCAGTATGCCTGTCATTTGCGTTTTTTTTCTGTGCCGATATAGACGACAGCATCAAAGCACCCCATTTCTCATTCTGCGGAAGATGGAATTTTCCGAAAAAAACTCAGTCTATAATAATTCGTGTTACTTACCATGTTTTATTATGTAGATGCATACGAACAAAGAGCGTTCACTTTTTAAAAGAAGAACTATTTGCCTCGGAAGGCCGTTGTTGTACCGTTATTATAATTTTGCTAAACTCCTAACGTGACGCTAGAGCTTAAAGCTTTGACGTTCAATGTCCGAGGCTTACGTGAACCTATAAAACGCAGATCCATATTTCGACATCGACATGTTAAATACGCTGCTTATTTTGCTGTACTACAGGAAACATATTCCAGCTTGAAATCTGAGATCGTGTGGAAAATCTAATAGGAAGGCAAAACCATGTTTTACACGGGCCAACTAAACAACAGGGAGGAATAGCCATTTTTGTACTGGGCCAAATACAACTTTTACCATTTGTGACGCTTATGCAGGAGCGGGACTAGGATCTTGCTAGGGAATGTGGCTGAGCTTTGAAATGGGAGTGGCTGAGCTTTGAAAAATGGCGAAAAAGGGTGAATATGGCAAAAATGGCGAAAATGGGGCAGGGGGTTGAAGCCCCCACAGCCCCTTGGATCCGCCTCTGCACTTATGCCTCTGACCTCAGGCAGCAAGTCCCAACCAATCTATTGAAGTTTTTAGGGGTCCTCGCTGCCGAGGGGGCCCCATCGTCAAGGGGGCCCCCTGGAAAAATTCTTGCCCCCCATCCGAAAAGAGCATCCGCCGCCACTGGTCCATCGTCATTGATGATGTCAGGTACCAAATATATGCTCGAAATTCACCTCCCCGGTCAGCACAGCCCGGGTCCGCCCCCCAATAAAAATTCCGCGGCGGCGCCCCTTAATCCTGCCCCCGGGGCCACTGGCCTAAGTTTTTCCGATAGAAAACGACGAGCGCAGCACCGCGTTGAGGCTCACTCCACTACATCATTTTCCCATCATCCTAAATTTACCCCGGGTCCTCAGTAGGTGACCAGGTCAACAGGTCACCTACTTCACCTTTAGAGCTCTTAGAGCTACATTTCAAGTCGATCGATTTGAAACTTCCACTTCATGACCCTCCAGGTTCGTGTATATCCGAGATTTTTCGATTTGTGCCCTGGGTCGGTCACGAGGCGACCTCCATTGAAGCATAAAGCTATTTCATGATATAAAAGCCACAAAATGATTGCAAATACTCAGATGCTCGAACAACTTTTTGGACCTTTCACGGATCCCGGGTCATATTGCCTTGACTTTTCCAAGGTCATCCAGTCACAGAGGTCAAAAAGTATTTTGAAATAATTTACTAATTGAGTAGAGCGGTAACAAAACCATGGTATGTTTGTCACTGGTTTCATTTGATATACAACAAGGTCACTTTTGACCTTCGTACTAGGTATATTAGGTGGACTGCGGTCAACAACTGGGGAGGTCTTTACGTTCCACATAGCGAAAGTTTGAATTTGTATCAAATGTACTTTACCGGCCTCATAGTCTAATGACATAGTTATGCCCGTTGTTAATCATTGCACATTTGTAAATAGGATCTTGACCATTGACTCTGAGGTAAACCATTACCTGAGTACTAGACATGCGAAGTAATTACTGAATTCAGCTTTATTGACTTGCAATTTGCTAGCCCATATTTTCGAGAGGCATCATGCCCCCGGGCAGTCGACCCCGTGGGGCCGTTAATGGGGGAGGTCAGCCGAAGACATCTTTCACTCACTGGCACTTTCAGCCGAGCGCGCCTATGAACTTTAAACGATAAAAGTATGTTCCAAATGAACTATTCAGCTCGCTAGTGTTTCGCGTTCAACAAATAAAAAATTGCAGGTCCCCGAGCGGGGAACCTTAGGAATTGCATATACTACCCTTTACCCTGGTACTACCCTGAGGAAATTCCGGATCCGCCCCTGCATCTCATATATTTTTCTGTCTGCAAAGATTTCACGATCATTAATTGAACAGAACGGCGGGTCCCGGCACAAAAAGGAGCCTCCGAAGAGGGACCCCCGAGATTAAAATCCATTTACCTATCCCCTTGATGAAATCAATCCTGGATCCGCCACTATATGTTACGCGTCCAGGAGAGGCGGCACGGTAAAGCGTTTCATAAGTCGAGGGATCTTCATCGTGCCGTGTGGGTGCACTGAATACTTGATCGGGAGAGCATTGCATACTTTCTATGCTTTCTTTCTCTCTGTATCTGATTTTGTGGCGAAAGACGAATGAATTCGAGGTGAAACGTTTTACAGTTCGCTGGGACTCGAACAATAATGTTGGTGTTGCCTGACCTAGAGGAAATACTGGAGGGATCCTTGCAAACATAAAATCTGGAGACCTAATTTTAGGGGTATCTTAAAGCCTGTTGAGAAGGTATTGTTTTATCAATTTATTGCCAGATCTATACTAGTGCTGCAAAAACATAAATGCTACAATACGGCGGCGGCAATAGAAAGATTGAGCCCGGCTTGCCTAAGAAGAAAGCGGGGGCTGCGCTGAGAAGAGCACTGGGCCACGGTTCCTATCACTGGGCAAGCGCTGGGTGTATAACCATCATAGTATTATATAGTGTCTCTACTTACCGTGGGTACTATTAGGACGAGCGCAATTATCTGTTGCTGTTACATGTCCTCCAATTTGTGAAGAATCACCTCGGATGCTTTGATAACCAAATGAAAAATAATCGCTGGGTCTGGATAAAGTGAAATTTGCATGATTTAGGTACTGCGTATGGCTGTCTTAGATCTACACTCCATGGACAAAATGTGGGCCTTATCGGACCGCTGCGGTATTCCATCAAGTGTGTTATTTCCCTGTAGTTCTATTGCAAGGTCCATGCTTAAGTGATGGGAAAAGACGCTTGAACATCTTGATGATTCCACAATGTATCCTACCTGGTGGTCTGATACTGATCATATTGCTTCACTTTTGCTTTTTTTGCTTGTTTTGTTTGTTTTGTTCTGTATTGCATTTCACATATCAGTATGTTTACTTTAGCCTTATGTTTGACTGAAATTTAACTGTCATCTGTTTGTTTCTAAGGGTATTTCAATGCACATGCTTATGGTCTCTTCTTGCATTTTTGCCTTTATTATTTCTGGTATTGTATGTGTCTATTTTTTTAAAACATGACGCATGGGTGACAACACCTCAGCAAAGCCGCAACCAGCTCATGAAGGGGAGAGGCGAAACAAGACACACTCCAGGCGCATACGCCGTGGCCCACAGACGGCTGGACAGCTGAAGTGAGCAACACTTGAGTCTCCATTTTATGTCGGTATTATCACAGTAGGTGGATCACATCTCGCGGTTCAAAAGATCACATCAGAAGGTCCACAGTTCATATGTTCTACCGCTCAAAATGTCTAACTTAAAAAAGTCAAACATTCAAAAGGTCCAAAGAGGCATGCTCAGATGCATGAGAGTGGGGTGCATGATAAGGCAGAGGCGTGCTAAGGCACCTGATAATAGGAGGCTATGAGGGTTAGGTTAGGTTAAGTTAAGTTAAGGTTAGAAGTTAGGTTAGGTTAGGTTAGGTTAGGTTAGGTTAGGTTAGGTTAGGTTAGGTTAGGTTAGGTTAGGTTAGGTCAGGTTAGGTCAGGTCAGGTCAGGTCAGGTCAGGTCAGGTCAGGTTAGGTCAGGTCAGGTCAGGTCAGGTCAGGCTAGGCCAGGCCAGGCCAGGCCAGGTCAGGTCAGGTGTGTATGCCCTAAGTCCCTATTTCCTAGTCTGAGGATATTAACCCTCTTTCCAGAATCTGAGTGCGCTTCTGGTCTGGGTACCACTTTTCGAAATGTCATTGAAATATCCCGAAATTCTGCAAAAAATCCCTAGAGATGAAACAGACGGAAGGAGGGGAAGTTTTAGTAGTGTTAAGTGGTACCCAGACCAGAGGTGCACTCAGATTCAGGAAAGAGGGGTGATATCTGCAGACTAGGAAATAGGGACCAAGGGCATACACAATTGAACTGACCTTACCTGACCTGACCTAAACCTGACCTGACCTGACCCAACCTAACCTAATCTAACCTAATCTAATCTAATCTAACCTAACCTAACCTAACCTAACCTAACCTTACCTAACCTAACCCTCATAGCCTCCTATTATCAGGTGCCTTAGCACACCTCTGCCTTATCATGCACCCCACTCTCATGCATCTGAGCACGCCTCTTTGGACCTTTTGAATGTTTGACTTTTTAAGTTAGACATTTTGAGCGGTAGAACATATGAACTGTGGACCTTCTGTTGTAATCCTTTTGAACCGCAAGATGTGATCCACCTACTGCGATAATACCTTTTATGTCCAGGCCCGTGAGGCCCAGACAGGCACCACAGACAAGTTGTCCCGACGTCTGCACCAATGACGTCAGCCACCTCCTCACTAGCACCAGTGACGTCAGCCTCCTCACTGTCCTCAGTCTCCCGGTCCTCGGTGAAGTCCGGCTTCTCGCCATCCGCCCCGACGTCTGAGACGTCGGAGATGTCTCCGGACGTGCCGGTCTCGGTGTTGGTGCCGCTGACTAGGCGTCTAGGTATGTGCTGCGTAATGAGCGTGAGCACCCTGTCCTCGGCACTGGGCTGGATCCAGCCTGTGGTTGGCCAGGTAGGCCTCAGTCGGAACCTCGGTAGCCAGTCGGCTTACTTCCGGCAGATAATAATTCCAGTACTGGTAGAAGATCTGCAGCGCACTCGGGATCATTCCCGGCCCAAAAGCCAAGGGAAGTCCACGCCACCGTGAGGTACCTCCCCCACCCTGGAGCCACCATCCAGGTGCTTGGTGTTGATGGAGGAGAGCTTATACTAGGAGTCGTTAATCGAGCGGTAAGGCACCACACTCAGCGCTCGCGTTAACACCATCTTGTTCTTCAGCACAGCACTGCATGTGCGGAAGTCGAAAAACTGGTACTTCCAAGCGGCCAGGTCGCTCCCCGGGTCGTACCCCAGGCGCACCCAAATGTTGCGCCTGGGGCCGGTGTTGAAGTAGGCGACCAGCGGCAGCAGGTACTTGAACCGGCCCCTCGGGCCCCCAGCCGGTGGTAGATGAAGGAGCGGGACATCATCGGCCGCTCCTCAAGAAGCTTTTTGAGCTGGTTGAGGTCGTCGGTGAGGCCGCGCTGTTTGGCTAGTGACTCGAAGGATGGTCAGTCGACCAGCGGGTGCCACGGCATATGGTCCCGCAGGCTGGAAACCGGTACTTTGCTCGGCGGTTGTACTTAGGACGCCGGTAGCAGCAGTTCTCAGGCGTATCCACGCGAGAGACGGCTACAGGCGGTATGAAGAGAAGGAGAGAGAGAGAGAGAGAGAGAGAGAGTTTGTTATTCGCTTGTTTGCTTCAGTTTTTTGTCTTTTTGTTAACTAATTTGATATTTTGCCCCACTGTTGTGTTCATTTTGTCTTCTATGTGTTTGCTGTTTTGTTCTGCTAAATGCTTTAATATTTGTGTCTGTTTTCCTTCATCTCTCTCTCTCTCTCTCTCTCTCTCTCTCTCTCTCTCTCTCTTTCTCTCTTTCTTTCTCTCTCTCTCTCTCTCTCTCTCTCTTTCTCTTTCATACCCTCTCCACTTACCATGTGTCACTTACTCCGACCTTGCCTGCCCCGATTTTTCCGGGTCATTGCCTCTCAGGGGAAAAACTCACTGGTGCTGAAAAAGGTTTAGCTCCCTCCGACCAACGGTGACCGAGATATAGCCCGAGGCATTTTCGGGAGGTCATCTTGTAGACTCATCTTTGATGCTTCATAACTCCGAAACGCAAAGCCTGATTAACAAGTTTTGTATATCATTGAACTCGTCTTGAACTATACATTATTTTGAAAAAAGAAAATTTAAAATTAAAAAAATTTGACTTTGAATTCGTTCGACCTTTTCTTTTTCGACCTAGCTTGACGTTTTCGCAGTTGAAATTGCCCTTTTAGACACCTAAAAATTTAACTTCATAAAATATGTTTCGACAAAAAAATGTGTTCTTGTTATAAATTCCAAATTTTTAGCACCTAAGGTAGGTATGCAGACGGTTTTTTACCACTGCGGTAGTACAGCCTTATGTTTAACACCGCAAACAAAGCGATTGCTTTTGTAATCGGTTGCTTGCAATCATATTGCATTGTGTTTACGAAATTTTTATCGTGCAAGTGTCAGAATTTATGAAAATTAACACACGCCCACACGAGGGGGCGGGCAACCGGCCTCCTCAGGTTTCCACAGGTAGTAAAAAAGACAACACCTTCACGCAGTGCCACCTTACTTCATCTATCTCTAACTCGAAATTTTTACAGCTTCTGGCAAAATTTTAGGTCTGGGTCATACCAGGTCAGACTGCCAACCCAGGTCAAGAGACCTAACCTCGAAAACACTTTGGAGGTGCATCAGTAAGATCAAATTTAACCTATCGTGCTTAGATTCACATCACATAGTAAGGTCACCGAGCAAGATAATTTTGCCTTGCAGGATTTCTATATCGATAGCCTGGGACAAGGTCAGGGTTACGATATTTCCATTAGAAATGCATGGGGCAATTGGTAAATTTTGATAACTTGTGAGAACTGAGAATTGTCGAGAATTGCGGTGGAGGTTTTATTTTTACGTTGTCGTATCTGACTTGCCACTGCAGTTTGATTGATATTCTTTTTACCATACAGACCTAAGCCCGGCTCTAGGTCAAAGCAGGTTTATTTTGAAATTTGACTAGACAAGATTATAAGATATATAATCCGATCGGGCTCGACAAGAGCATTCCAACGGTACTGAAAATTTTTTTCTCCGGCTCGCCTCTGTCAGCTATTATGCCACAAAATTTAGGTTTCCACTTAGTTCCTGGAAGGAATACTTTGACCTCGAGCAACCTCCAAGGTACCCGACCAAACGCTCGTATGTAACATTGTCGGTAGTGATTAAAACTGGCTATTTAGCGGCGTCGCTCCCAGTGCGTTGTTCATTCTACATGGCTTACTGAACAGCAGAGATAATCCACAATTGGGCCACGGAGCCTGTGTGATATAACATGCCTCCAAACACAACACTGCGATGGGTCGTGTTTTTTCAGAACTTATGCCTGGAGCATGAAAGCGAGAGAAATGATTGAAGAATGTACATCTCCTGACGGAGAGCTGTGTACTGCACAATGCAAAAATATATGTAACTTCATCAAATGGTGCTGCCATGCACACGATTTCAAAGCAATGCAAATGTTTAATTCCAGTGCAAAAGTTATATCGAAGCAAAATTCAATAATGTAAATGAAAGTGTTTTCACTACGTCTCACAGCAAGGGCGCCTGTGACTATATCGAGAGCACTGCGAAACCGGCAACCATCACGATGGTTTAAAAAGTCCAGTGAAAGATCAAATACGTGATGCCAAATGTACGCATGCTTTTCTTATGCATACATTTTTCAGCACGATTAAGTTCTTGTACATTCCAAAATTCAGCTTAGCCAATGTTGCCATACAGCTCCAAAGTCTGTTTGCCGATGCGATTATGGAAAATGAATAAAAATTTCAAAGAATACCAGCGGTAAATAAGACTGTTCATGAAATCTCTACAAACACAGGAAGAGAGATTCAGGTTTTGTATACCTATGTTTGAACCAAACAGTGTCGTGCTGTGCAAATAGACTTTCTTTTATGGGTGCTGCTTGAATGGTCGGAAATTTAGTCATGGCGAATGTCCAATGCAGAGGAAAATATTAAACATACTGGTACATACTGGTATAGATTATTTGGCTTAAGTAATGAGTGATCTGACGGCCATCATTGCAGGTGAATGAATGCGTCTGTACAGGACAAAGTCAGTGTCAGTGTTGAAGTCATCTCAATGTATTCCCTTATTCTGCAATGATTATACAAGGCACCAGGAGTGTGGAATTATATCTATTTGTGGGTGCCCGACCACCTCCAATGAACCGTGGAAACAGTGGTAACAGTGGTAAAACGTCCTTTGAGTGTTCTCTTTTTTATTTCAAATGCTTCTTATTGGTGCAATGTAGTTCAACTGGCCTGTGAGAGGGCAAAACACATGATACATTTTGCTATTTATTTTCACGTAGTGGCTCTCAATATTGCTTCAAATTTGTCCACCCCTAATCATTAAAAAACACCAATCAAAAGCCTTTCGAAGTAGCGTTTGAACTGGGATCCGTGTCAGCTATGAAATGATCACCTTTTAAAAATATCATGTGAAGCAACCTGTTCAAGTGACCAAGTCGAATGCGTTATGATTTCAGAACATTTTTCGCATATATGAGAAGATTGAAATTGCTTTCTGAGAATTAAACGCATTTTCAGACGTTTTTTACATTGTATGAATCCTCTCAAACGTATGCTGTGTTGCCCTGGGTCACCTTGTATTGATACTATTTTTCCATCTCCGGGAACGATGTAAATGTGTGAGTTAGTGGTGCCTATATGATCAGTTATACTTGTTTCAAGTATTGATGAAGTCGCGACATCTTTGTAAATTTTCGTTTAAGGCTGCAAGGCCCATTACTAATAAGTTCCTTTGCCCTCGTCTCCATCGAAACAATGGATCCCTTTCTATCACTTTTAATGGCTGCTATTTTTATTTTTACAAATCTTGTCCAAGTTATTGCCAGTTCAGTTTTAGGAGTCGGAGTCTCACTAGAGTCATCAAGGGACTTTTTACGGAGACTCCGACCCCACCACCCAAACGAGTAACTCCCACGATGAAGGGTTGATTAAGGAACCAAAGTTGGCACGTCCCACAAGGCATAACGACGGCCATCTACATCAGGTCACCCACTTACCAGTCAGTTGCCAGCTGACCTACGGTATTTACGGTACCTACCATCTGCCAGTTGACCTAAATTATTTTGCCAGAAGTTGAAAAAATGTCGAGTTAGAGGTACATGAAGTACGGTGGCGCTGCGCGAATGTGTTTTTTTACTACCTGTAGAAACCTGAGGAGGCCGGTTGCCCGCCCCCTCGTGTGGGCGCGTGTTAATTTTCATAAATTCTGAAATTTGCACGATGAAAACTTCGTAAACACAATGCAATATGATTGCAAGCAACCGATTACCAAAGCAATCGCTTTGTTTGCGGTGTTAAACATAAGGCTGTACTACCGCAGTGGTAAAAAACCGTCTGCATACCTACCTTAGGTGCTAAAAATTTGGAATTTATAGCAAGAACGCATTTTTTAAATTTTTTTGTCGAAAGATATTTTATGAAGCCAAATTTTTGAGGTGTCTAAAAGGGCAATTTCAACTGCGAAAAGGTCAAGCTAGGTCAAAAAGAAAAGTTCAAACGAATTAAAAGTCCAAATTTTTAAAATTTTGACATTTTCTTTTTTAAAAATAATGTATAGTTCAAGACAAGTTCAATGACATACAAAACTTGTTAATCAGACAATGCGTTTCGGAGTTATGAAGCATCAAAGATGAGTCTACAAGGTGTCCTCCCGAAAATGCCTCGGGCTATATCTCGGTCACTGTTGGTCGGAGGGAGCTAAGATTCTCACAGGCGTGTTCCTGGCCCAAAACTACCCCGGAGACAAAGTTTCAGATTTTTTCTAGACATGGTGTTGTCAAATTGAAATATTTATGGTCGTTTTGTCCTGGAATGCCCCATTGACCCAGAATTGGGGGGCGCCTCACCATTTCTTGAACGTGCCGGTGCCCCCAGTTGAGACGGTGAAAAGAGGCTTGTTTTCGCCGGGCGGTGCTTGCTTTTAACGCACACATCGGTCGCTGCCCCGAGGTGGATCCTTTTAATTCAACACATGCTAGTTTTAAGTCTAGTGTAATTAGATACATTAAAGATAATCCTTTTTAAAATCATCCTTGTGCTTTAGAATTTTATTCGTCGAATGAACTGTTTAATTTGCTTTAAGTCATACTTTTACCGTTTTGAATGTGTTTTACCTTATATTTTTAGTCATTGGGTCCCTTTACCACCAATAGGAGATATGTCATTGTAAATACTCATCTAGTGTTTTCTTTTATGTCCATGGCTTCCGCTGTAATTGGGCCAGATACCTGTTGCTGATCTAAGTGAATAAATACAAATACAAATATTGCACCACAGATTTTTCCAGTCATGCTTTTGGACCATTGTGTGTGTATGCTAGTAGAACATTTCCATGGTTTCCATCACATTACATCACGCACACATACCAAGACTTGGCCATCACGCGAGAACTCGCAGAGACTCGACCTCATAGGCATGTGGCGGCCTGCAGTTTTTATATTATAAGTTCAATGTACAAGGATTCATATCAGTTCCTTAGGCTGGGCAGTTGAGGACATACAGGCAGACCAGCCCTTGCTGAAGTGCCACGGCCTGCCTGGGTGCACCTGTTCAGTTTTCTGGGTCATTGAACGCTGCAGCGTGTGTTGAGTTGCTGCCGTTTTAGTTCGAGGCCGCTAGCACGGTGAAGTCGGGCGGCTCTGGAGTGCCCTGAGGGCAGCTGCGAGAGCCTCCACGACGTCACCGCTGCGGCTCTCTGCATGTCTCTGCACGATGTTGCCGAGGTGGCACCTTCTCCGTCTGGCCTATATAGTCGAACGCTGGTCAGCGCAGGACTCTCCGTCAGCATTTGGCGGGGTGTGTCGGCTGCCTCGACGAGGTGTCGGAGGGATTTTTTCGAGCCTACGACAAAATTGACCATCGCATGCTGCAGCTGAAGCTACCAGGAAGAATCTGCCCAAATGCATGGTCTACTGGATTCACCACTTCCTTCGGGACCGAAGGGCGCGCGCAGAAATCAATGGAACGCGCAGTTCGGAGAGGATATTCGCGCTGGCCTCCCACAGGGCTCGGTGCTGGCACCGACACTGTACACCCTGTGGTCCGCAGACCTTATAGAGGACCTGCGCGAAGTCGATCGGACGTCTATCTTCATGTACGCCGACGACACCGCCTCTCTGAGTGCCGGCTGCACGATGGAGGTGGCCCAGGCAAGGGCTCAACAAGAGCGGACGTCATGGCCCGCTGGGCCGACCAGTGGAAGATGGTCATGCGGGCCACAAGACCCAGGCGCTGGTCCTCTCCCAGGGGCCCAGGACTCCAAAGACCTCGTCATTAAGGTCGCAGGTTACCTGTGGCTGGAAGACACAACCTGAAACTCCTCGGCGTGACGCTGACCGCCTCCTCCACTTCGGCGAGCACTGCGCGAGTCTGAGGAGGAAAGTCAAGCCGCGGACGGCGCAGCTCCGCAAGCTGACGGGAAGGTTCTGGGGCCTGCGTGAACAGCAGCTTAGAACAATAGCCAACGGCTACGTCCGTGGAGCGCTGGAGTTCGCGGAGAGCCTGGCTCCCCGCGGCCTCTGACTCCAGTCGAGGTGATCGACCGCGAGCTACGCGCGGCGGCTCGCGCAGTCACGGGTTGCCCGCGGTCCACCCCGATAGACCCCCTTATGGCCGAGGCAGGCCACCTACGGCTCGATCAAGACGTCGAGTACTGTCGGCGCGTATGCTGTGCCGAGCGACGTCGCTTCCCGAGGGCGACCCCCTCCGGGAGGTTGCCGAGGCCGCCGCACCCAGGCGCCTGGCCACGTCCGGCTGGCGAGACTCCGGCCGGGAGGCAATGGAAGAGGCCGGACTGTCGGGGGTCAGAGTGGAGGAGCGCCTCACCGTCACGCCCCACCATGGACCACCAAGGAAGGAGTTAACATCTCGCTGGATGTTGGCCCGCGGGGCCGCCGGAACGCCCCTGACGCGGTGCGCCGCCCGAGGGAGGAGCACCTCACCGAGCTGCCACAAGAGGAACCTGGATCTGGTCCGACGGTTCCGCCGTTGGTGGACATCCTTGGGCGGCGGGGAGCCCTATTGTTCTCGTCCGGCGAGACCAGAGGGTGCGGGAAGCGGCCGGGCGACTGTGCTCCAGCACTCGCGCGGAGCTGTGCGCGTTGAGGGCCGCGCTGGAAGCCTTCACCAGCCTGGAGGGCGTCCACGAGGCTCCCGCTGGTCGTCGCCTCGACTCCCAGGCGGCTCTCTCCACCCTGGCGAGAGGAGCCGCGGGGCAGACGGCGCCGTTGGGCTCAAATATCTGGCATCTCCTCTCCGCCATACGACAAGAGGCCAGAATGTATATCTGCAGTGGGTCCCGGCCCACTGCGGCCTCGACAGGAACGAACGCGCCGACACTCTGGCGAAGGAGGCATCTGCCTGCCCGGAGTGCCGTGATGTCGGACGCAACTAGGCTGTGGCCCGCGACACTCCAGAGATGGTCGCGGCTGGCCGACGCCTAACAGCGCATCTGGGGGTCACCTGCCGCCCCGTCCCGCGATGACAGAGGCGGCCGTAGACTGCACCAGCTGAGGGCCGGCCACTGGGGCCGGTCACCCTACCTGCATCGCATCGGCCGACACCCTCTCCGGTGTGTTCGCGTGCGCCGACAAGGTGCCCGCGGCGCTTGGCCGTTTGCGCGAGGAGGCCCACGCCGCATTGCTCCTGCTGCCCGCCTCGCCGGCGCCCGCCTCGCCATCGAGCAGCATCCCATCGACCCGAGCAGCTGCGGGACGGCGACCTGGTGGCGACCTTGGCCGGGGCTCCTCTGCCGGAGCCGCTGGGCTTGGTCCAAGGACCCGGGGAATAACACAACCAGGTGTCGGAGGGCAGCGCGGGTCGACCTCACAAGCAGCTGCATCATCTCATCACCCAACAATTAGTATTTTTATCACCGGTTGGCCAATACGGCTAGTAATACTTAGCCCTCGGCTCTGTGGGGGGATGTTTAAACACCACCGTCGAGTTTCCGGGGCGGACGGAAAACGACGGTATGAAGCGCCATCTGGTCCCCTTTAGGTAACGTCCATGGAGCGGTATTAAGCAGCATAAGCAGGCGAACTGATGGTTTGATTCTGTTGCAGAAAACCGATCAGAATGATACGTGTGTGGACAGGATTCCTGCTCAAGCCAGGGTCGTGCTGCCAAGCCACCTACCAGCTCACGGCGAAATTCACAAGGTAATTCACCAGTCGCTACTGCGTTTGGATACCGATGCACCGATTTTGTGATGGTTTATTTGATATGAATGATGTGAGTGGGATTCTGAATTATTGTTGTTTTCTCCCCTTTGAACATAGAAAACAAAACAAATCTGGAGGTGTGTTTACAGGGGTGGAGGAACAGCCGGCAATGGCTTTGGAATGCCAGATATTCTTGCTTTAAAAAAGTCTCGCGAGATAGTGAAGTATGGATCATACCGTTAAATGGATCACACTGTTAACCCTATGCCTATACGCTCTGCGCCACTGCCCCCCCCACCCCACCTCACATTTCGGACCTTCCTTTTATTAACAATCGAATCCCTTGAATGTACGCCTGGCCTTGCCTGAAAAAAGGCATGGAAATGAAAATAAGCGTGGAGGGGCGAGTTGCTGAGTTTTATGACGTATTTTCAATGCTACTCTGCGTTTGAAGCTTGGAGTTATCAGAGCTTTGAGAATTGCATTTCAACGTCCCTATGGCTTAGTATTAATACTCAAATGTTTTTCTTTGGGTTTACTGTTGTACTGTTGTAATGGTCGTAAAGTTGTCGTCAATGTCTGACTTAATGACTTAAACAATGACTTAAAATTGTCGGTAACATTTCTAACGCTTATATCACAATATTTGTTTTAATTTTTTTCGTTTCAGGTTATCGAGTTTGGTTTTTACCATATTATGGTTATAGTTTGTTCAAATCTACACTTGTCGGCAACATTTCTAACGCTTATATCACGAGTATTTGTTTTGATTTTTCGTCTCGGGTTTGGTTTTTACCATATTATGGTTATATTCTGGTCAAATCTACACACAAAACATTAGTCATCCGACGATAGCCCATATTTTCCGATGCTTATACAACGTAACATCAAACTGAGAGCGTTCCCTGCCCACCGCCCTACTTCAGTGCGCAGCTCAAGCCGTTGTGTGCCGCGCAGACTGGCCGAAGTGGGCAAGCTGGAGGCGCCGCGGCCCACTGGCAAGTACGACACGGGCCAGCTGTTCCTGCACAGGGTGTTTGGCTACCGCGGCGTGGTGCTGTTCCCCTGGCAGGCGCGCGTCTACGACAGGGACACACAGAGGACAGAGGACAAGCCGCCAGCCGGGTAGGAACGGGGCCGACGGTGTGGCAGTGTATTGTGTATGGGTGGGGCGTAGAGCTTAATTATTTATCATACCAGTTTCGGTGCACTATTGGCATCGATGCTAATGATGTATGGCGTTGTGGTAGAATGAGCAGCTCTTATCTCGAGTGACATGGCTGTTTAGCTTTCATTTGTGATTATTGCAGACATGATTTTGTGCTGAATTTCATGCTTAACATATGACAATTTGCGATTTTGGCAGATATGTATCATCGCTGCGATTATAATATGATGGCAGCTGACCTCGATGATTCATTTTCCTACAGTATAGAGGACTCAGACGCCAACACTCTGCATCCCTCCGCCAAGGACCTGAAGTCGAACACACACACCTACTACCAGGCGCTAATAGACTCACGAGACTGCCCCTTCGTGGTGAGCTGGATGCGTGCAGATGCGGGCTGTTGTTACGGGATAGGAACTTCGGGCTGTTAGCTGATGCCTGTTGTCGTAAAGCCAGGGTCAAATTAGTCCCATAAACCAGGTTAGGGGCACAGTTCTAGGCTTTGCCATTTTGCCGGGTTGCAGTTGGATTGCAGTTGGCTATGTGTTATAAATTTGAGAAAATTAGGACATAAGGATTTGTTTTCTCGGCTGCAAGTTTCAGAACTTACACTTTTGTGTATAATTGATAGCTTGTGTAGCTTGAAGCTTGTCTCATCTTGGTGTAAAATATGCTGTATGGATGGATAATACCATATGCACTCGAATACAGGAGATGAATATTTCCATCAATGGACCTCTTTTCTTCTCTGGATATTTATAAAAATATATCTTGAATATAATATTATTAAAATATTTAACGAGATACTACATGTTTTATTGTGACGATCTTTTTGCTTCTCACTGATTGGAGCGTCGTGATGCCTCAATTCAAGGAACAGCTCGCGTGACCCGTGCTGACCCGCAGAGGGCGCAGACGGAGTCGGTGACCTTCCTGGGCAGCAGGGAGAACAGCCGCTCTCTGTACGCCATCCCAGGCCTGGACTACGTGTCGCACGACGACGTCATGCCCTACTCCACCACGGAGCGCACCCCGCTCTTCCACGAGCTCTTCGACAAGTTCCTGGAGTACGAACCGGACAGAGGTGACTGTGGCTTATCTGCCGGTGCTTTTGTCCATTTTATGCCGGTAACGAAGCAGTAAACTAAGCAGCTAGAATCCGTTGCAAAGTCCTGCTTGCGCCTTCTGATGCATTTGCTTTACAGTATTTGTATGTTTGACCTCAGTCTTTAAGTTTGAGGTGTAATGATTAATTTGCCGTCTGTAACACATGTTGGGACGTACAATTTTGTTCACTGCTTACACTTTGATTGACAATTTGAGCGCAAAAACACATTTAAAAAGAGAGTACTTCGTGGCGTGGCGTGACGTCAGTGGCGGATCCAGGGCATCATTTCGGGGGAGGGCTTGGAAGCTGGAGCCTCCCCGCCATTGCCTCGGAATAGCCTCCGGCTATGCATTTACTATAGGCATTCCGGAAATTTCGGGGGGGCTTGAGCGCCCTAGCCCCCCTCCCCCTTGTATCTGCCTCTGGCTCTAGTCTGCCCCAGTTCACAAGGTGAACCCCCGTGCTGCTCAGACCCTCCGTTCGTGGCGCGGGAGACACTGCGGGCGTGGCAGGAGAAGAACCACCCCTGGCTGGAGCTCTCGGACGTGCACCGGGAGACCACTGAGGACGTCCGGGTCACCGTCATACCCTTCTACATGGGCTGCCGGGAATCGCAGAACTCGGCCGTCCACTGGGTGAGCAGTCGCGCTGTGAGAGCGGTGGTGGACAGCAGACGAGAACACCGGCCTGGCGCCGGGAGCCCGTTGCTTCCGTGTTAGGAGGTGGTCCTGCCAAATTTGACCGGCAGCCATGTTTCTGAATGGTTTCAGATGTTTTTCAGGGGACATATGAATTCCTACGAAGAACCTGAGGAAGGAGACAGTGACGTCCTCGTGCTGTTGGGCCCCATGTGTGGCACTTGTGAACTCGTATGAAGAGCCCGAGAAAGCTACACAGTGACCTTTCCCGTCCTTACTGTGGACGGGAGGCTTGGGGGGCCCACAGTGACCTTGCTTTTCCCGACAGTTGCGACAAGAGCCTGAGGGGCGGGGGGCGCACAGTGGCCTACCTCCTCCCAACTCTAGCGACGAGAGCCTGAGGGAGGAGGCACACAATGGCCTTCCCTCTCCCAACTGTGGCGGTAAAACCCTGAGGGGGAGCACATGGTGATCTGACCTCTCCCGACAGTGGCGGTACTGTATCCGGCTGGAGAACCTCGGCCAGCAGACGGTGCAGCTGCGGGAGCGGAACTGGCGCATCTTCTCCCTGTCGGGCACACTGGAGACGGTGCGGGGACGCGGCGTGGTGGGGCAGGAGCCGGTGCTGTCGCGCCACCAGCCCGCCTTCCAGTACAGCAGCCACGTCAGCCTGCAGGCGCCCAGCGGACACATGTGGTGGGTGTCTCTCCTCCGGGCGCTGCCGCAGTCACCGCGGCGGGTGGCAGTGTCTGTCTCTCGTGGCGTGGTGCCAGGGGGTCAATGTGTTGAGTTATACCTGATTGTTGCAGACGTGCCGCCATCTTTCGACGGAGCACAAGAAAGAATGTGGGAGATGTTACGGTTTGAGGCGCCTCGTGTGGTGCATAAATACCCGATCGTTTTTATTGTTTGTCGATTCAATCACTGCCGGTTTTTCGCCGGAATCCGGATGGTTTTTCCGTCACTGAAATGGTAGCTATAGCACCGCTCGCCTTTGTGTTAACCTGGGCCCGGGGCGGCGTGCTGACCGCAGGGGCACATTCCGGATGACGCGCCAGGACGGCTACTCCTTCGACTGCCGGATCCCGCCCTTCTCCTTAGAGAGCAAACACGACGACGGCGACGGGGCGGCGGCCGCCTGAACCCACCCCTCCACCCAGCGTTCATAGACGGAGGCGTCCTTAGACGGAGGACGGCTCCCGGCACAGACTGGGCGGTGTCGGTATTTTGTGGCTTTGACTGCGTTATGTCTGCGCTGCATCTAGTTTGGAGTGCAGGATTCGTGGCGTGGACACTGTGTGTCCGCCCTGCTGGAACGAAACAAATATCAGGGACGTCTATCACCCGGGCCGGTGGAAGTTGAGCGCTCTTTCAAATACATATACGCGGGTGACTGATAAATGCATCGGCCAACTGGTTTCACTGTTTTGCAGTGTTATCACTTACATTACAAAGCACGGCCATTGCTCATAGAAGTCCTGGCGTTCTAGTGGAGATCAGGAAATTTATCCGTGAAACCTCTATTAAAAGCGGCTGAATCATGACAAAACGATCGTGAGTGAACATTGTCAAAATCTTTGCGAACAAGCTCTTACAACGAAGCGACATTTCTGAGCTAGGTCTGTTGTCTGAAAGGCCTTGGTGGTATGAAAGTCTGGGTGATATGGATGCTTGGTCTATGGATACGGTCTGGACAGCCGGGGCCTTGACAGGTGCGAATTTTCGCGTGGTGAAATTGTCCTACGCGAACCATGAGACGAGCCCTGGTCTTAGCCCAATGATAACCTACTGCAGTGAGATGCGGCCCCTTCGTTCTCTGTACGTGACGTCACAGGGACGGAGTATTCGGCAGACGTCTGCTGGTGTAGAGAAAGTAGGACATTTCTGTCTGCATGTAGAACTCAGCTCCGCTGCTGCCTGGACTGAACACGAACGACTGAGAAGTGGTCTATTTATCGTCGTCGGTGACGTCATAGTTGGCGCGCGCTTGAGAAAGCGAATAAGACGCGGCCGCTGCAATAACGAATGAAACTATCTGCGACGATGTCCGGTTGTGCGGGCGTTGGCGGGAAGGTACGCCGAGTACGCTCGCCGGGAGGTGCATGTACAAATGGCCGTGTATGTGGCCGGTGCGGCCGGCCCTGGTGTTGTACCACTGGTGATAGCGACTTTGTCTGAGCCTGCCGCGATAATCGAATGATGCTGTTGGCTCCTGAGTGTGTGAGAAACCCGTCCAGTAATGACGAGGTGGTTGTGGCTCGTTTTGTTACCGCGTGTGCGAGAATTCTGGGGCCGTTTGTGGGTCCGTTTTAACTCTGTACTGACTGGATGCGGTGTGCCTGACCAGCGTGTGATCTGACGTTCGCGTCTGACGGTGGCTCGGCAGTGTATTGAGCTATATTGGCCTCTCGCTGTGATTGGTACGGCCTGCGAAATAGACATGTAACGAATCGTCTAAAAGCGGTCTCGCCGGGGCAGTTGCGTTCTAATTTTGAAATATTCAGGCGCCCTTTGTTCAAATACCTGGAATTAGTTTCCATGCAGATTTTCAACATTACCGGTTGAAAAAGTCGCCGATTTCACGAGGAGCAATTTTTCCATCAGATGATGCCACAAGAAGAAGCTCGTAAAAAATGTACAAGACCAGGTACTGTACCAAGAGTATAAAGTCCTAACCAAGGATTGTTCGTGTGACAACTTGGCATCAATTTTTTTATCCATCATTCAGCGAAGAAATTAAAAAGAGAAGCGCATTAGATCACAATGTATTTGTCAGTTACCTCTTTCCATAAAGCCGCAAACGCGGTACTATACATATATTCAATCGGTAAAAACAACAAAACAAGTAATAATGATGTATACCAGAGGTGCCGTGAAGGACTCCAGAAACTTTGAAGCACGAGAAAACGCTTGAAAAACAAACTCAAGTTTCACGTCAAAAAGACTTCCTCTCGGATGGTAGAAGTGAAGAAAACCTATACGCATATCACATTTGCAGATCATTTTTTAAGATGAATCAGCTCACCAAGCCGTTTAGACTAGTGCGATTTTTTGCCTACCGTGAAGAAAACCTAACATGAAAACCTAACCTTTACCAACTGACGACTATATCCTCATCAGGCCGATCAATACAACTGTTCATAAAAATTAGCGTCATCCGCTGCGCCATGCACACTACCGCAGCGATCTGGACTCAAGCTGACGTGTGGGAACAGAGTACAGTTCCGGTCACAGTTTCATCAGCTGACTGCGCCAGCAGAATATCCCACCAACAGCTGACCACACCAAACACACTCGCAACATGCTTAATACCAACTCAGAAGAACCTCCAATCTCTGACATGTTTATCCCTCAGCAGTTGATAGCCTTACCAAAGTACGCGGCCAAGTTGGCCTCCCTGAGCGCCTCGGAGCAGGTGGGGTGCGCGTGGCAGACACGAGCCAAGTCCTCGCAGGACGCGCCGTACTCCATGCCCAGCACGGCCTCGTTGATCATCTCGCCGGCTCCGGGTCCGATTATGTGCACTCCCAGCATGCGGTCGGTGGCCTTGTCGCCAAGCACCTTCACGAAGCCGTCCGTCTCCTGGTTGGTCTTGGCGCGGCTGTTGGCCGAGAACGGGAACTTGCCGACCTTGTACTCGACGCCGTCCGCCTTCAGGTCCTCCTCGGATTTGCCCACCCAGGCCACCTCGGGGAACGTGTAGATGACAGACGGCACGCAGTTGTAGTCGATATGGACCGGGCCGCCGGCGATGCCCTCCACGCACACGATGCCCTCGTCCTCGGCCTTGTGCGCCAGCATCGGGCCGTGGATGCAGTCGCCGATCGCGTGGATGTTGGGGATGACCGTCTGGAAGCGCGAGTTGACCGGGATGCGGCCCTTCTCGTCCCGCTCGATGCCCATCTTCTCGAGGCCGAGCTGCTCGGTATACGGCCGCCGACCGACGCAGACCAGCAGCGCGTCGCAGTCCAGCGTCTCCTTCTTGCTCGAGTCCTTGGCGTTCTCGATCGAGACCGAGATGTTGTCGCCGGCCCGCTCGGCGCCCGTCACCTTGTGGCCCAGCTTGAACTTGATGCCCTGCTTGCCGAGGATGCGCTGGAAGTTCTTGGAGACTTCGGCGTCGATGCCGACGCCGCCGACGTGGTTGAGGAACTCGACTGCGGTCACCTCGGCGCCGAGCCGCGACCACACGGAGCCCAGCTCGAGACCGATCACGCCGGCGCCGATCAGCACCAGCTTCTTCGGCACCTGCTTCAGCGATAGCGCGCCTGTTGACGACACGATCGTCTCCTCGTCGATCTCGATGCCGGGGAAGGGCGTCACCTCCGACCCAGTGGCGATCAGGATGTTCTTCGTCTTGATGACCTCCTTGGAGCCGTCGGCGGCTGTCGCTGTAACTTCATTGGTGCCGGTGATACAACCATGGCCTTTGACGTGCGTCACCTTGTTGTTCTTGAAGAGGTAGGCCACGCCAGAAGTAAGTCCGGTCACCGCCTTCCTCTTGGTCGCCATCATCTGCTCCAAGTTCAGACGAACGTTATCCACATCGATGCCACGAGACGCAAACTCCGTTTTGGCCTCGTGGAACAGATGCGAGTTGTGCAGCAGTGCCTTGGACGGGATGCATCCGACGTTGAGGCAGGTGCCGCCAAGGGTTTCATTCTTTTCCACACACACTGTTTTCAGGCCGAGCTGGGAGGCCTTGATGGCGGCCACGTAGCCGCCGGGTCCTGAGCCGATAACCACCAGGTCCGCCTCGTGAGCGGCATCTGCGTAGTACCTCAGCTGCTGCAGAGCGGCGGGAAGTCTGGAGAGGGACGGAAGGCGAGTGGCCGACCGCATCTGTCTCACTACCGCCGACTGCATGGTGTAGCGTGTGTGGTGTCCGGCCTGGTAAGCCGCGTCTGAGGAGGAGAGATCGGTCACGGGACTGCAGCCGCCACCGGCCACCTGCAGCAGTATCCCAACACGTCCAATCGGTCACAGGACTGCAGCCGCCACCGGCCACCTGCAGCAGTATCCCAACAGTCCAATCGGTCACAGGACTGCAGCCGCCACCGGCCACCTGCAGCAGTATCCCAACAGTCCAATCGGTCACAGGACTGCAGCCGCCACCGGCCACCTGCAGCAGTATCCCAACACGTCCAATCGGTCACAGGACTGCAGCCACCACCGGCCACCTGCAGCAGTATCCCAACAGTCCAATCGGTCACAGGACTGCAGCCACCACCGGCCACCTGCAGCACAATCCCAACAGTCCAATCGGTCACAGGACTGCAGCTGCCACCTGCAGCAGTATCCCAACAGTCCAATCGGTCACAGGACTGCAGCCGCCACCGGCCACCTGCAGCAGTATCCCAACAGTCCAATCGGTCACAGGACTGCAGCCACCACCGGCCACCTGCAGCAGTATCCCAACGGTTACTATGCTGGCTCGATAAGGGTGTTAACAATGTCCCTTAGCAACAGACGCGCATCAGCGCTGGCTCTAACCTGGGTATGCAGATAGCACACATGTCTTAAGGACGAATTCATGGTTGGTACCGTACATGTTTATTATTGCAAGAAAAACAAACAAACAGCAGCACGCCCAGCCAGGCAGCAGCACCGTCCACGCATTCACAGACATTGCTTTTCTCATGGCGATATGCCCACATGCTGTCGGTTAAAGGGAATGTGGCACCTTGGTCGAATCCTGGAATTTAGTGTAATTAGGCGTACTTTTAGTCATCATCATCATTTGGTGTTTTAGGGCGCGCCGACAACAAGGGTCATGTGGCGCCCATAACGCTAGACAAGATATGTATAAAAGAGTTTCAACATCTCAGGGGCTTAAGGTGTGTCAAGGGTAAAATGTAAATACACCGCACGTGCTTCAACAAGTCAAAGAGTGAAAAGACAGGTGATTACGTCCTAGGATGGTGAGTAAATGACATTAAATGAGACACTCTTTAAAAAAGCGGCAATAGCCGTGAAGTCCACGGTTGGATGCTCTCCAAGCAGCGAATCCAGTGAAGGCGACCCGTGAAAGTATCGCTGTCTCTCAACCTCAAAATCTCGACAATCCACGAGAACGTGGCGCACAGACAGGCGCTCCCCACAGCGAGCACACTCCGGCGGGACATCTCTACAAAGTAAAAATGAATGTGTTGCGTGGGTGTGGCCAATGCGGAGCCTAGAGAGGATCACCTCCCTCCTTGAACTCGCAGAACCTGAAAAGCGCTTACGGATCAGCGGTTTCAGGGCCCGAAGCCTCTGACCCTTTGGGTCCGTATCCCACCTGTCCTGCCATAATTTAGTCACGTGTTTTCGAATATGTGGGAACCAATCAGAGCAAGGGATCCGAAGGCCCGATGGTACGGTGCCCTGTGCTGCCTGCTTTGCAGCGAGATCAGCGCGCTCGTTTCCAACGATACCTGAATGACTGGGGACCCAGGCTAGTATAACTTGCTTTTTCTTGACATGCGTTCGGTGAAGTCTGTGTCTGATTTCATCTAGATAAAATGATGATGACGACTTAGTTCCGAAACACTCGAGGGCCTGTAGCGAAGATAGAGAGTCAGTGAATATAACACATCGGAGCTGTCTCGATAAAAGAATAGCGTCCAGGCAGCGTAGAATGGCGAATAACTCCGCAGTGAAAACCGAAGCAGCGGACGGTAGAGTGAAACACCTTGCAACATCATCACTTACAAAGGCACATCCGACACCATCCTGACCCTTCGATCCATCCGTATAAAAGAGCCTGTGGTTTGGATAGGAAGTCTGACAGTGCTCCTGAAAAACCTGTTGTGAGGCTACCGGAGTCAAATATCTGGTTTTTGAGACCAGGCTTGTGTCTACCGTTGGCTCAGCTACCATCCAAGGTTCGATGGACGGGGCCTGAAAAAGTTCCACCTGTTCCAAGTTAACTTGGGCGTCATCAAGCCAGCTAGCTATCCTGTAATCTGGTGCCGGGCATACTGAGGAGAGTGTTCAATTTGACGCCGTTGTTCATGTGAGAACAGCCTTCGGAAGGTTGGGTGATTTGGGAACTGAAAAAGTTTTGGGGCATACTGCATGCCATGCATTCTGCGCCTTAGGTCCAACGGCATCTCACTTGCCTCCACGAGCATACTGGAGGTGGGAGATGTGCGAAAAGCACCGATTATTATCCTGATGGCGTGATAATGAACTGTGTCCAGCATGCGTTTAGAGCTTTCCGTGGCGGCATCATATGCTATGGAACCATATTCTATTTTAGATCGGACCAAAGATCTATATAACATAAGGAGGGTTTTCTGGTCCGCGCCATACTTGAGCTTGGTCAAAACTTTAAAGATATTTAGGGCTTTGAAACATCTATCCCTTAGATCCTTGAAATGTGGCACGTATGTTAATTTCCTATCAATGATTACACCGAGAAAGCGGGTTTGTTCTACTACATCTATGGCTTGTTTATACATTGTTAGGACAGGATCAGTGCAATCATTTCGTTTACGACAAAAATGTATGCATTTTGTTTTTTGCATTGAGAACTTCAAACCATTCTGTCCGCTCCATCGTTCCAACTTATCCAGAGCAATCTGCAACTGCCTCACGGCCGATGGTGTGGATGATGTCGTGACCCAAATAGTAAAATCGTCGACAAAGAGGGCTGTGTTTATATTCGGAGGGATACCATCTGCTATATCGTTGATTGCAATTGCGAACAGCGCAACAGAGAGGACGCTGCCCTGCGGTGTTCCATTTTCTTGTGTGTATTCATCAGATTCTGATGTGCCAACGCGGTATCGAAAACGTCTGTTCTTAAGAAAATTGGACAGAAACCATCCCAAGTGACCTCGCACACCTAGATCGAAGACCTTCTGCAGGATACCGTGCCTCCAGGTGAGATCGAATGCTCGCTCAATGTCAAAAAGACGGCAATTGTGTGCTGCTTTCTGCTGAAACCTTTCCGGATAGACAAGTCTAAAGCTAAGAGGTGGTCAATGGTGCTTCGACCCCTCCGGAATCCGCATTGAATGTTCGACAGTAGATTATTGGTCTCCAAAAAAGACATGAGGCGGAGGTTAACCATCTTCTCCAGCAGCTTGCAGACGCAAGAGGTCAGTGAAATTGGGCGGTAGTCCCCAGGCGAGTCACCTTCCTTACCAGGCTTCAGTATGGGGACAACAACCGCGTCTCGCCATTGCTCGGGGAAGTCATGTTTTACCCAGATGTGGTTGAAGATGTGAAGTAGAGATGCTAATGAGCTGTCAGGAAGATGGGAAAGCATTTCATTTCGAATAGTGTCAGGCCCAGGTGAAACTGGCCTAACAGAACGAAGTGCTCCTTTCAGTTCACGCATTGTAAATGGAACATTGTATGAGGCAGAATGGTTATGTCCGAAGTTAACATTTGTTTGCTCTGCTCGTCCGCGTAAGCGCCTGAAACTATCGTCCTGGACATGAGAGCTACATCGCATGCTGAAGGCTGCCGCCATACGGTTCGATACTTCTTTTGTGTCAGTTATTTTGATGCCGTTATCATCTAATACGGGTGTGGATGTGGATTGTGACCTACCCTGAAGTTGTTTTACTCTGGTCCAAACCTGTGTAGTTGGTGTAAATCTATTCACGGTACACACATACTCCACCCACCACCTCCGCTTGGCATTTAACACAATGCGGCGAGCGAGTGCTCGGGCACGCTTGAAGGCTATAAGGGTCGTGGTTGTCGTACTCCCCTAAAAACTCTAAAAGCCCGCTTTCTACTTAAAATGGCCTGCTTGCACTCGTGGCTCCACCAGGGAACAGGCGTTCGCCTGAGTTTGCCAGACGTCATGGATATAAAAGTCGCTGCAGCCTCCAAAATCATGTTGTTAAAGTCTCTTACGCTCTGAGTAGCCGAAGTCTCAGAGGAGAGGTTCACCAAACAACACGCACTCTCAAAGCCAGTCCAATCTGCCCGCCGTGTGTTCCATCGTGGAAGATTTGTTCTGCAGACGGATGTCCGGGTTTGTGAGATGATAATAGGGAAGTGGTCGCTACCGTGTGGGTCATCTAGAGATTTCCACCGGAGCTGGGCTAAGAGAGACGGTGTACAAATTGAAAGGTCTATAGCAGAGTGATTTCCAGATGGAAGAGATACGTGGGTGGGGCGACCGGTATTCAAAAGACATAGTGAGTTTAGGTGGAGAAAGCGTTCAAGTGTTCGACCTCGAGCACACGTACGGCCTCCAGCCACTCCCCACGCGGCGTTGTGGGCGTTGAAGTCGCCCAATAACATATAAGGGGTTGGGAGCTGATCAACAAGGCTGTTCAGATTATTTATGTCAGTGTTACCTCCCGGTGGTAAGTAAATGGAACAAACTGTCAGCTTCATAAAACCCAAGTCGGCCCGGGCTGCCACAGCCTGCAAGGAACTTCTTAAAGTGATTTGATGACATGGTATGGATGTGTGGACAGCTAACATCACTCCACCGTATGCTATTGTGGTGCTAAATACGTCTTTTTCGGAATATATTGTACTGTCGAACTGAAAACTTACCACCTGGACGCAGCTTAGTCTCCTGGAGGCAAACAACAGATGGATTGTAAGCAGATAAGAGGCTCTGCAGGTCCGAGACGTTTGAACGAAGGCCTCGGCAGTTCCATTGTAGAAATTGTGTCATTTATTTAACCCGCGCCCCACCGGGGGTCCGGCGCCACCTTCGCCCCACCGGGGGCCATCGATGGCCCCCCTCTAACTCCGAAAATATGGGCCTTAGCGCAAATCTGCAAAGTGCAATAGAAAGCTCGCGTGAATTCAGTAAGAAATTACTTCGCATGTTTTAGTGCTCAGGTCAATGGTTTGACCTCCAGAGGTCAAATTAGGTCAAGATCGGCTATTTTCACTCAAATATGCAATGATTAAGCAAACTGGGCATAACTCTTATGTCATTAGAGTTATTGAGGCCTGGTAAAGTACATTTGATAGGAAATTGCCAGTACTTTTTCCGCTATGTGGAACGTAAAGACCTCCCGCCAGTGGTTTGACCGCCAGAGGTCACCTCGTGACCTAATATGACCTGAGGTCACGAAAGGTCAAAAAGTGACCTTGCCGTATATCAAATGAAAGCCAGTGACAAGACAAACACGATGGTGTTTGTTTTACCGCTCTAGCTCAATTAGGTCAAAAGTTATTGTCAAAATACTGTTTTTGACCTCTGGTGACCTTGGATGACCTTGGAAAAGTCAAAGGGCAAATATGACCCCTGGGATCCGTGAAAGGGTGTCCAAAAACGTTGTTCTGAGCAGTCTGAGTATTTGCAATCATTTTTGTGGCTTTTATATCATGAAATAGCTTTTCCCCATGCTTTTCCAATGGGAGAGGTCGCCTCGTGACCTGACCTCAGGGCACGAAATCGAAAAATCCCGGATATACACCTTGTAGACCCTGAAGGGGTCATGAAGTGTAGGAAGTTTCAAATCGATCGACTTTGAAATGTAGCTCTTACAGAGCTCTAAAGGTGAAGTGAGGTGACCTTGGTTGACCTCGTCTGGTGACCTGACCTTGGGTGACCCGGGGTAAAAAATTTCAGGGATGATGGAAAAATGATGCAGTGAGAGGTAGAGTCCTCAACCGCGGTGCTGCGCCTCGTCGTTTTTTCTGCTATCTCGGAAAAACCTTAGGGGGGCCATCGATGGCCCCCTCGGTGGGGCGAGGGTTAAAAGAGAACGGGCCAAGATTTACTGCGGGCGACGACGGGTCTGTCTAACCTTTCCACGGGGGCCAGAGCCCCGGGTGGACCCTTAGCTGGTCCTGCCCCCGGGCCACCGAGCCGGTTCCGAACCGGACCACGGCCCCGTCCACTCTCCAATGAAGTTCCTCGGGCACGCGAAGTTTGAGGATGGCCGGGAGGGCTCTCAGCCGGGCGCTTCACTGGGGACCTACCCCGTGAAGAGCTCTCAAAATTCCTCCGCACAGCAGCCACTGTGGAGAACGGAGTTTGGGAGGGGAGATGCGATGGCGTTGGCCCGGTCTCTGCTGTAGACGATGGCGCAGATGCAACCGGAGGCGCTGGAACAGCGCCCCCAGCGGGTGGTTCAATGGGGGACGGCGGGCGGCGCCTCCCTGTGGGGGAATGCTTGCCTCCCCGTCCCACGATTGTC
This sequence comes from Lepas anatifera, assembly GCA_034440635.1. Classification (NCBI taxonomy): domain Eukaryota; kingdom Metazoa; phylum Arthropoda; class Thecostraca; family Lepadidae; genus Lepas; species Lepas anatifera. The sequence continues at coordinate 1,054,040 of JAOTON010002048.1, forward strand.
CAGCTCTCTAAGTCGGCCGAGGGCTCGTGGCTGGACGAGTGACCAACAGGCGCAGCCTGCTGGTGCTCAGGGGTGGGGCCATGGCCCCGCCCCACACCTCCGGCAGGAGCCGAGGACGGGGGGATGGAGTCAGGAGCGTCGCTCCGCTCCCGCCCCCTCCCCGTAAGGAGGGAGGTTGTGGAGGAGGCGCCGCCTCCGGCTCGGGAGACGGAGAGGCGGGCTGGCGTGAAAACACCAGCCCCATCCTCCCTGCCAGGCGAACAAAGTCCGACACTGACAAGGATCGGATGACCTCCTCCGGGGTCATCCTGGGAGGGGCCAAGGTACCGACAGCTTGAGCGTATGATTTCCGGGGGTGGGTGGCCTCGTAGGCGTCCCGAGCCTCCCGGAAGCTCATACGCCCCTTCACTTTGATGTTAATTATTTCTTTTTCTTTTTTAAGAGTGGGGCAGTTGCGATCATATGCAGCGTGTGCGACTTGGCCTTGGCCACAGTTGGTACAGAATGGGGTTTCAGCGTTACAGGATGTCGACTCGTGCTCCTTGGAACCACAACGTCCACAGGTTCGGGTACCTCTGCAGGATGAAGTAGTGTGTCCGTACCGGTGGCACGTAAAACATCGCATTGGATTGGGAACGTACGCTCTGACTCTCTCCTTAACATATCCTACCGTCACCGACTCAGGCAGATCGACTCCATCAAAGGTAAGTATTATTGAGTTTGTGTCTTGCATTTCTCCTGCCTTCTTAATCCTGATCCTTTTCGCTGTCACAACACCAAAACAACTCAGTCCCTCTACAATCTCCTCATCACAAACTCCGGCCAAGTCGAAGCAGTTGATCACTCTTTTGACAAAGTTCTTTGTTTTGTGCGCTTCGATGCAAACATTTACAGTGACATTTTTCTTTGTACCTTGATCGTGTTTCGTGAAAGTAAGGGTGGATGTGCTCAGTGCGCGTTCTGCATCACGGTGGTCAAGGAACTCGACCTCAAGAGTTCCATCTCGCAAGCGGTCACAGCGGCTGACTTTACCTAGGCGGTCACACGCCTCCTTTCTTTGGAAAGGGGACAGGCGAGACAGGGAGCAGCTCACTCCTCTTATCAGGAGGACGCGGGGGCGCGATGGCTTCGATTGGGAAGGGTTTTGGGAGGTGGCTACCTCCTGCTGGAGGTGGTGAGGGGGGTTTGTGAAGTTTGAGGAATCCATGGGAAGATCATAAGGTTCGACCAGCCACGTGCGCCCCCTTCCAACGAGGGTGCTACAAGGCGAGACGACGCACGGGCTGGCTATACGGGGGAGACGCCGCCGTTACAGAGGGGGGAGAGACTCACCAAACCCCCTGCCTCGACGACGGTCCCCCCTGCACCTAGCCTAGACGACCCCGGGCGGGGCACGGACACCCCTCCCTACTTGTTGGCACCTGCTGACTGGTCCGGCACATGGATAATTGGGTACGGGATGTGACGACACCCGCGACCCCAGTTGACAGGATGGGTTTCGCCCCCGCCTTCGGGCGAGAGGCCAAATCGAAACTGCCATCCTCATCCTTTCCTGGCCTTCCCTAAATTCAAATCCCACCAACTCCTTGTTCCTTTTCCTCTTCTTTCCTTATTTCCTTATGTATCCATGCCTTTCCACCCGTATCCTTTCTGTCCACTCCTAAATACCCCTCCTATCCACTGTCTGCGATGTCTGGCCCGGCGTGTCTCCGTGGGTGGCGGGGATGTGTGCACTCTTGCTCGTCTTTAGTGTGGACACCTCGGTCGCGCGGTGCGCGGCTGGGCTGGGCAGCGCAGACCGACCCTCTTCCTTTTCCAACCCATAACTTCCCAGTTACCCACTTTTTCCCAGTGTCATGGGCGTCCCCGCACGTGCCTATGATTCCTGGATGGTCTGGGTGTATGTGGGCCTCCGGCTCGTGTGGCTGACGATTGGATCCCTCTAATCGCCGGCCCTGCAAGCCGGGGGCTCGCTTCTCTCGGACCAGCCGGGAATCAGTTGTGACGAGCAGGTGGTAGTCGCCTGCTCCGATGAGGCCGTGTGGGGGCGCCTGTCTTTTTAAGGTGAGCTGCGCACCGACCCGTAACCCGGGATGAAGGAGTCCTGGTAGCTGAGCTGATGTAGGCGCTGTGTTCGTTCGTGTGCCTCTAGCAACACTCTACTTTGGTCTGGATTTCCGCAAGGGCGGGGAACTCTTGAAGGCATCGACAAGAGTAGCAGCGTACTTTTTAGTAAAAAATAATGAAACCACTCATGATTTCTCTGAAAAATGTACGATAAGCTCAATATTTGGTTTTTAAAAATACTCCTCTAGAAAAAGAAATAAATATCAGCCTGTGGATGATGTCACGATCTGGCAACCACTACCATACTTGAAACGCTTAAGGGCTTCGATTGGCTGATGCTCATCGTGACGTCAGCATATGTCGTCACACCAGTAGCTCACAACAATGCCGCCGGCGACGGGGGCTGAGGGGGCTGGTGTCAGGTAGGTTTTAGTTTTTTTTTCTACGGAAATATCGAGTTCCAAGACAAATGAAATATGGAGTACCGGGTTTTCCGACCTGCTTTACAACTTGGCTATCTCAGTTAAAATCACGTTGTGAAGGTGTCACATTCCATTTAAAGGCTGGTTGAGGGGGGGGCGACCACGGAATGAGCGCCGAGCGTCGATGATCCATTGGAAATTCACCTAACTGGCATTCAGGTCCCCCAAAGAAGGACATCTGGCGGAGACCGTTCCTACGGGCGCCGTCTTATCATATCCGGACTCAGTTATGGCTAAGGTGAGAAAAACATGCATCATAATAATGAAAATTAGACAAGTCTACGTGCTCGGGGGCCAGCCACGCAACAGTGAGAGAACAGCGGAGCGACGACGACGTCGACCAGGGGCGCAAAGGCAGGCAGGCAAAGTCGACCAGGCCAGGGGTGCAAAGGCAGCGGGGACGCGACGCAGCGGCGAGACGCTACGGCGGACACAGGGTGAATCATCGCGGCCAAATCGCTTTGCGTAATACACAACCGGTTTAGGGTCGCAAGAATCAGGCAAGGGACAGTATTTAGGCAGGGGGAGGAGAAGCGTATTTACGGATCACGAAATGTGCGTGACAGTTCCCATGGAGATTAGGCTCATTATGATATTCCTGGTTACGATATTACGGATTATTTCTGGAATTGGAAAGGACGACCAAGCAGAGGCATGTGGCCAATATGCCAATGTAACCAGTTGTGGGGGCTACACGAGCACAGGATCGAACGGCGCGGACGACGCGACAACGATGGGTTCTGGGGAGGTTGGGGTAAGGACAGGAACTCTTGGCCTTCAAACTTGCCTACCAATTTCAGACAACATACCATGCAACCCAATTTTCGATAAGCAAAACCTGTTCACATTTACCATAAATGTTTATGAAGAAAATTCACAATTATTCCAGATTTGAGAAAAAGCTCAGTAAGGGAAAAGGAGAGCTTAAAAACATGTGCAAAAGTAATCAATTAGAGGCATTACATTTGCATACCAACCCAATATTTTTACATTATGAAATTTAAAAAGGGAAGCCTAGAATTTTACTTGGACAGCTACATCTGGTTTTGTGCTGAATGGGGCATTATCATCAGCGCACTGATGGGTCATTAAATAAAAATATTTTACTTCCATACGTTTATTGCAGGTACACAATACAGAAAACCAATACACGAGTCAGCGTGAGGAGGGAAATAGGAGTGCCGAGCTATTAGAAGGGGATGGGCGAAGTGTCGATCTGCAATTAAGTGCCCGTTAATCATGCTCGAAATACGAAAAATAAGAAGCGCCGCAAGCCGCGGCCCGGGGAGCGCTGCGGATTGAGACTGTCTTCGGCGCCATCCAGGGAATCGCGCGAGTGAGCGACGTCTCACTTTCGTGGATGATATTGGAAAATTCGTGCGCCATGAAGTTAACTACGGGAGTCCTCTTGACCCTACCGGAGCCGGTTGGCGACCACGACGAACACGGATACGCGGAACGGGGGCAGCGGCTCGGCGGCGACGCGAAGGCGGCGGAGCATCACGGCAGATGAGGGGCGGACCGGAGCGATCGCATCGCACGGTAGCGCACTTGGTTTAGTACGGCACTGGTGATAATCGCGTTATCCGGCAGCAACGTGAGGCGGGGTAGAGTGGGAGAGAGTACAGATTGTTCGGGGACCAGGGAAGACAGCAGACAACTTTATTGATACACAGATTGCCAAGGAATAGCGGCTAACGAGAATTCATTAGTTGAGTTTCCAATCTTGTGCCTAACAAACCTATAACAAACATAGTGCTCGTTAGCAATAAAGTTCATGAAGTCTGGCTTTACGTCAGGCAGTATTATTCTTTTAATGCCAGCTCACGAAGGGATGAGGCAAAAAACAAGACACATTTTGTAGTCAAAATCACACTTTTGGCAAGCTAAAAGCCCTCCAAGGCACCTAAGCTTCCTACTTTGATTAATACACCTCAATCTATTTAAAAACAAGATGCTACGTTTCTGGTGCAATAATTCTGTTTTTTTCTTATTAAAGCATAAAAGTGCAGTCTACTTTTAGAAGGAAAAATATGGCTCAGTCTTACATTTCAATTCCAAGGCAGCCTCGATGGTGATGATTTCTATCTATTTATCTATCCATCCGTCCGTCCGTCCGTCCATCCCCGTCCCTCCTCCTCCCCCTCTCCGTCCGTCCGTCGTGGACAGGTGTCCATCCATCCATCCATCCCTCTATTCCACAGTGAAATGTCTTGACCAGGACAAGTACAAAGCCATGTTTGTTTCCATACAAAGTAACCCTTATGAAATGCCCATTTTTGATTGAGGTATTTATGGATGATTCCCAATCAATTTTGTGCAGTGGTATCAACTGATTTGGGGGATTCACAAATATGTAAATATGCCATCAACTAGACAAGAGGATTGGGGCAGTTTAGACCTACTCTACATGGGATAAAAATCTCACTGATGAGGCAGAATCTTCTCTAAAATGGAGCACTGACATTCTCTCTCTCTATATATATATATATATATATATATATATATATATATATATAGTACTGGTACATATATTATCATTGATACTAGTATTGATCATTACTTCCATACATGTATTCAGGTGCAGCAAATTGCAAACACAAACACCATTTCTCAAAGAGCGCAGAATAGCAGACAACTGTCTTAGTCTTTGCTAAATTAATTATCATAATTTGAAGCCCCAGTTTCGGTGTCTGCCCCAACACTGTGTTGCAGGCTGACTGATGAAGAAAGAAAAGTATCCCATCTACCCAAACAAATTCAAGGTATTTACGGCTTGCAACTATTTTTTTTTTCAACGGGCTTTCAAGAAACAACAAGGCTGGAGCAAATAAGCTATGACAATTCCCAAGCAGATTGTCCACTTCAAGGAAATATGTCCAATACAGGCAGCAGACCATGGGTTCCTCTTGCAATGTTGATGTGTATGCCTGGTGCAGCAAAGAAGCAGAAGTGAAATCCAAGAAAAAAACGTTTATCAATAATTTGCTTTACTCCATTAAACTGGAAACAGTGCCAGAAATGACTGCACTAGTAGAAATAGTTACATGAATGTGACCGGTATGAAATTTAACATAAAAATATTATGACATATCTAAAAATGGCTTAAGTAAATTGACCTATACCTTGAAATTTTCCTCAAATTCATATGAGAATGGAGTGCATATTGGTGATATCTGTGAAGTAGGCATAATTTCAATAAAAAATGCTCCGGGTGAATCACCTTTTTGGGACAATTGGACAAGCGCACACTACCTAAAGCATTCAAACCACATTTTGGACCACAGCAAGGTCAAAATAACTCGGCCCTAAATTAGGTAAACTGGCACCTGTGAAAACCTTAGTGAAGCCTTCCCTCTTTAAACATTCGCAAAACGTAATTCTTACATAATTTTTTCGCCAATAGTCCACACGGTTAGTTGGCCCCTGTAAACTAATAAAGTCACCCACCCCGTGTGCAATGCGGCAGTGAAAATAGAGAGGTGCAATCCGGCAAATGGAGCGAACACCTAACTGGTCCTTGGATTCTTCCTTTCTTTTAGGACCTTGAGAGGTTTTTCGTCTCTTGATAAACCACCTCACTGACTTTTACTATTGTGGGATCAAATGGAGACCAGGGCAGTTAATTAACGTGTACTTCAAAGTTTTGTACCCAAAGTGATCAGAATCATAGTTTAGTACCAGTTTTAGTATAGTATACTAGGAATATGCCAAAAATAATACTAGTTTAGTACATTGATATAAAGGTAAACACAAACGGCTGCAGCTGGTGACTGTGATATTTGTTTGTACCCAAAACAGGATGGAGAAGCAGTGCATCACATATGCTATTCGAATTATTTTTGTGTTGTTTTGTCATGTCGGTATTGAGCAGAGGTGCGATGTCGGCCAGTAGCGTACGCGACCAGTAAATTAATACGACTACGTAGCGGGTATAAGCGGATCGGGTCGCAGATCGGAGGGGCATGTTGCGGGGGCGCCATCCAGATCAAGGGGGCGGCACTTTTAGCCGACAAAACCTATCTGTGGATGTCAAATTCTATAGCGGCGCGGCTATTCTTGCATCGGGGAGGAGGGGGTGTGGTGACATTTAGGGGCACCATCAACCCCACAGAGCACCACCATGAACATTTGAGAGGACGCCGAGGGTTGATTCATTGTCCTTTTTAGGACAGGGGAGGATCTGGGCTATACGTTTGGGGAAGGCAATCTCGGAAACATTGCGAACATGGTGTCGTTTCGATGACAATCGGCTGAAAGTGGGTCATTCAGCCACTTTGGGGACCATGGCGGGGCGGATGCAGAATTTTCTCAAAAGAGGCTCGGTTTTCATTGTAGGGGCCCCGCTCGTGGTTTTCTTTTTCTAAATTGGGCGTTAAAGTGAATAAATCATCTGGTGGTGTGTTTTAACGTACTTATTAAATAAAGTTGGATACTTTGGGGACTCCAGCCCAGCTATTGGGACCCCGAGACCGTTCCGTGGGCTGGGCCTTGTTTACCTAACGCCCACTGAAATAAAGGGAGCCCCTGCTTCTAGCGGATCGATTGATCGGGGGGGCACCATTTTTGAACGGTAAGTCTATCGGTGGGCGGAAGTTTATCGGTGGCGCCGTTTTGCTCCTGGTGGGGTGGAGGCATTTTGGGGCACCATCGCCCCTCGGGGGCCCGTGACCTTTGGGGGCGCCGGGGTCGTCGGGGGCACGTTTTCCTTGTCCCCTGGATGCCTTGCCCTGCGGAGGGCCTTTGTCGTGCTAGGCCAGGCTAACGGTCGCGGTCGCCCTCTTCCCCTTAGATCCGCCCCTGAACATGACGTTTTACTCCTGATCCGCCTCTGCACTAGGCAAGCATCCCTTGGCTAAAGATGAGGGCGCAAGTTGATGATTTCAGCGAATACATTGTGTTTTGACATTCGGACTTTATGAAAGTTTGGCCGCTTCGGTTGACCACGCCTGAAATGAACCAAACATGGGACCGGTTTCCGTTGCTCCTGGTTATGTACGGTGGCGGTTTTGACCCGGAATGAAGAAAATGTCCTGGGTCCTTTGACTGTTTTGTGACCTGGCGTGGTTTAAATACCCTCCGGGCTCGTTGGCTTTACATGTGTTTGGCTGTGAATGCCGCCGTTTGGTTAACATGGAGACAATCTGCATGTCGGTAGCAGTTTGTTTTTGCATTGGGCAAGAGTATAGCTAGTTCTTTGAAATTTTTTACCTTTATAATAGTAAAAAAAACTTTATTTTTCAACCTATAAAAATTATATATTTGACATAAACAAATATTTGAGAAAAATATAGTCCCTGGGCAGCAGCTGTTGAAGGCACCTTTTAACAGACATATACTGCGCAGCAGTTTTTCATTTTGCCGCGCTTTGCCGCTGCAGCCTCTTTGGCATTTTTGTCTTCAGAGGGTGGTTGGGATTCACCGACAATTTGATAAAAATTCAGGTGAGTTCTTTAACTAGATGCTGGGAATCTATCTTACTTGCTTACTTGTTAGTACTAAGTAAGTATTTATATGTCTGGTGATGTGGTGTATTCATTTATTTATTTTATCAACATAATATACTGTATTGAATCCGGTGCATTTATTCTGAAAACGGATCTCACAGAGTACATGTAACTGCAGGTCTGAAAATTAGATATTTTGTTTTTTTCCTGCTTTGAATGTCGAAAATTTACAGTTAACATTATGTGCATGTTGTTAAATACTATATACCCCAATTGATTATGTCCGTACAATGCTTTCCAACTGTCATTCTTTCAAACCCAGTCTCCACAACAGGGAAATAAGAGAAAATGTACATGAAAATAATTGAAAAATAAGTATTTATGTGTAACACACATGTACCTACACTTTCAGATATGGCTCTGGTGCGTTCTGCCTTGAGGCTTAGCAGAGTTCCTTCTGCTGTTGCCCAGGCTAGAAGAAACATGTCAGAGATGCCTCTCACCTTTGCAGCACCAAGCCAGGTCTTCTACAATAAGCAGGATGTGCGGCAAATAGATGTGCCATCTTTTAGGTGGGTGTGTGATTCAAGTAGAGGATGTACCTTTCAGATTTGTTTGGGCTCAAAGCAGGCCTTTAAAGATCAAATTGAGGATTAGGCAGGTCTTTTTCTCTGATAATCCGGAATGGGCAGGTCCCTGAGAACCTTTAGTATGTGACTTGTTTAAACTTGGCATGAAAAATGTATGTATAACGATTTTTGAGCATTGAATCATAGAGGTTAATTTTGACCTCTTGAGATTTAGCCATTGCAGCCATATGACATCTATTTGCACTAACCGGTACATAAAGCATACAGGGACCTAAGAACATAGCGGCGCAGCCATGACACCCCAGCGCGGGCCCCTAAATAGCACCGGGGGCATCGGCGCGGTAGAGCTCGGCATCCAAAATCGCCGGGAGCGATGAATACAGGTTAGAAAACAAAAGCATACAAAACACACCTTCATGCATAATAACATGAATAAATGCATAATAGCCGACCAGGTGGCAGAGCCGCCGGGCAGAGATGGCAGAGCGTGCGGGCGGCCGCCGGCGGACAGTCACGCAGCCAGGCGTCCCGGCCGACAGCCACACAGCAGAGCGGGACCGCGCACCGGCGATCCAGCGGTAAAGTTGTCGGCGGGTAGATACGACAGAACTTGCGGGCAGCCGAGCGCTCCGGTAGACGATCACCCGGCCCGGCGGACGGCCAGATGGCAGTGAGATCACGCATCGGCGATCAGGCGGCTAAGTCATCGGGTAGAGGAGACAGAACGTGTGCGCGGCCGGGCGCACCAGCGGACGGCCGGGCGGCAGCGCGAGACCGCGCACCAGCGGACGATCACGCGGCTGAGCGCCCCGGCGGACGGGCAGCGGAAATCGTGAGGCGACCGGGTGGCAGAGCGCGCGGGCGGCGCCGGTGGACGGTCCGAAGGTAGAGCAGGGGGCGAAGCGAGCCGGTGGCCGGGCGCGCGGACGACTTGGCAGCCGAAGGCGTTATTTGAAAATTGCGTCGGCGAACGAGTGCGGACAGTGAGGTCCATCTTTGGAGTCCGCGTTATGGCAGGCGGCTCGCCAGGACAACTCCGCATTAAAGGGAGATACGCGAAAAAATTATTATTGTGGTTCCTTGCTATTTGAAAAATCCTGATTACGAAACTGTCAATTATTTTTGTATCTTCGGCAAAATTTTGGGACACCACTCACTTATTATCGAAATAGGTTAAGAGTTCCGATGAAATGCTGAAACCTTCACCCATCACTTACTTTTCGAAAACTATTTAAAGTTGAAAAGTAATGTTTTTTGTACTAAAAATGTCTGTTCTCCTGTATTTGTATTTGAATTAATTTTCCAAAGCCTTTAAAAACTATAAAATGAATTAGTTTGCCCTAGAAACGAAAAAAACTTAATTACTCAGGTCTTCAGCCGTTTCGTACCTCGGGTCTTGAGTCGTTTTCTGCTTCAGCCCCAGGATGACATAACTTTTGCGTCGGATAGGTCACGTGACCCCGATATGAGAATTCCTTGGCTTCTGATAGGTTAATTGTGATTTCTTTTAGTCCCTATATTTCTGTTTCAAAAGAGTTTTTGGATGCTGTTTTTCTTAATTAATTTTTTTCTGTAGTAGTCCGAAGTTCTACATCAGTGTTTAGGATAGATATGACCCAGGGTACTTTAACTACATGACCTTATTTTTTAGAGAAATTGATAGCCTTAGCCGGGAATACGTCATTTAAACCGATATGAGGTGTACCGGTAAAGTCGTCTAGAAATGTTGACTTTGAGAGCAATTTTAAGGCATTTTCAGGTCGAATTCGCAAAAATGAGAATAGGACTTCTGAAACAACTTTTGTGACCTTTTGATGTAGCCAATAAATTTTTTTCGCGTATCTCCCTTTAAGGCCTCACTCTTCACCTCATGACAAAATAATTTTGGGGCCATGTGAACATAAAATTAAGACAATGCTTTGTAAAGAATGAGTGTTTTTCAGATGTTTTTTGGTGTTGTTGGTCAGCATTACTTTGATCAGTAAATTTACAAATGTTTACCCAATCCTTGTATTCTATCATTAAATTCGACCTGGGCATAGCTTTACTTTGGCTTACTATGGTTTAACACAGTCTGATACATAGCTTGCAATAAACATGAGCTGTTGGGTATTCAGAGCTTTTTTGTATAATTACAAGTCAGGACCAAACTTCTTTTTAAACTTCTAGTACATTGAAAAGAGGGAAACAGTTTCCTTTAATTTCAAATTAAAGTTCAAAATGATCCATTTTCCCCGTTTCGAAGTCAATCACAGTTGCATTTATTGACCCTAATGATGAAATAAAAACATGCCAGACTAGAAACAGTACAAACATTTATCAGGGATCTCTGAAGCTTTCATTTCGTGCCTTTGCAAGTACTTTGAAAGCACGAGCGGAATTGGTTAGCGAATTTCAACATTTTTGGAAGGATTGTCTGCGGTTGACTGTCCTTACACCAGTTTTGCTCTGCAGCGGTAACTTCGGCATCTTGCCGAACCACGTGCCGGTGCTGGCGGTGCTACAGCCGGGCGTCGTCTCCGTGGTGGAGGCGGACGGCTCCACCAGCAAGTATTTCGTCAGCAGCGGCTCCATCACCGTCAACCAGGACTCCTCCGTGCAGGTGAGCCTCGCGCCCGGCACCACCATGCCACACGGGGGCGTGGACGTAACTCACCGTTGGTGATTGAGAATGGCAGTTGATTTTGGAGAAATCAATACTGGTAGACTATAACACAATAATTTGCACGCTTAAGTGATACAGTAGTAGTATTCATGTATTGAACATCCTAGTGTTCCAAATTAAGTTTCTTAACATGACGTGGGTCTGCGGAATACGCCGTCACCCCAGCTCGTCGCTGGCCGCAGGTGCTGGCGGAGGAGGCGGTGTCGGTGGCGGATCTGGACTCGTCCGCCTGCCGCGCTCAGCTGACGCAGGCGCAGGCGCAGCTGGCCTCAGCCTCCGGCGACCAGGCGCGGGTGGAGGCGCAGATCGCCGTGGAGGTTAGCGAGGCGCTCGTCAAGGCGTGCGAATAACGGCCGGCGCCCACGTGATGGTGACTTTGGTGGTGTAGATCATGTGTGAATAGTGACGGGAATACAGCTGAAGAGGAGCTCTGTGTTTATTATGTGTTGCTCGGTAAATAAAGGCTATATAGGTACGTGGTGTATACACATCGGTCCATGTGCGGAGCTGTAATATGCAATATGTGTACGCCAGGTCAAGCAAATCAGCGTTTGCAGCATCTCCCCAACTGCTGATTTGAATGTGACTAATGGTTCCAACGAAAGTCCGCCTCATAGAAATACGTTTATTCTGAACAATTCAATCCTCAGCTAAGAAACAGCTACGTACTGTTGAAAATAGTGGAATGAAAACGCTCTATTGTGGTGCGGAAATACGTCGAATCCAGCCAAACAGTACAGGGTCCGCTGGTAAACGGCTTGTTCCACGAACGTGACAAAATGGTCCATGGCACCTGGGGTATCAACAGGACATCTTCCCCGTAATACGCACGACGAAGCAACGAACCCTATTTCTTCTAAAAGTACTATACGTGTACTACCGGCATGCAGAGACGCGTCTGTCAAAACGCAGGTGCCTATTTGACTACACTGCGCTGCGTTACACCTCACATCCATGGGAATTAAAATGGCTTTTTGTTCGGAATAGAATGATTTCCCGGAGGAATGTATAGCATGATTGCATCTTACCATGGACCGCACTAGAAGGAACACGCTCGGCCATCTTCAGTTGAGCTACCTAGGCCTAATAGGTGCTTTAATAACAGTGAAATGCATAGATCTCGCCGATATTCTTATTTACGATGGTTCTAAAGATTTCGGCTGAAGCCTCAAGTAACTCCCACTATGAATGTTTGTCCCCCCAAAGTGAAAACCCTTAGCACAGAATATTCCACATAAACAAAAAAGGCAAGTAAAAAGTAATGAAAAACTACAAATGCATTTCTGAACATGGTGCTACTAAAAGTACAAATGTACAAGTCATAATTCGAGCAACTACCGCGATTTGAGCAGGAGAACCGGCCTACCTACAAACCGCTAATCTCTCCGTGTCTTCATCGCTAACCGCCAATACTTATGGCCCCTCATGTATGGCTGCTAACACTAGAAACAATTCAGTCCATCCAGGCAATGACACGTCTTCTGATGCGTCAGCAGCCTCGGCGGGACCGATCTAGACTCGGTTCCCTAATGGTTCCGCAAGAACCGGATACACGCGGTCCACATGCCATCCACCTGACAATCGCGGTCATAGCGCGCCGCCTGCCGAATGACTGCCTTGGTTCAGGCAGCACTGACGCCCTGGCGACAGCCGTGTGAAGCTACTGCAATATTTCACCTCCCGTAGGTCCGCGGAGGAGTGGACATGAACGCTGAGGATGCCACACGCTTCACGGTCTTGTACCAACGGGCGCTCCAACATAGAACTCAGCGCCATCACAGTCGACTCCCACCTGCCGGAACCGAGCGCAGCGGCCTCTACTGGAAGAGGTAGACCCGGCCGGAATCGAGCGCAGCGGCCTCTACTGGAAGAGGTAGACCCGGCCGGAATCGAGCGCAGCGGCCTCTACTGGAAGAGGTAGACCCGGCCGGAATCGAGCGCAGCGGCCTCTACTGGAAGAGGTAGACCCGGCCGGAATCGAGCGCAGCAGCCTCTACTGGAAGAGGTAGACCCGGCCGGAATCGAGCGCAGCGGCCTCTACTGGAAGAGGTAGACCCGGCCGGAATCGAGCGCAGCGGCCTCTACTGGAAGAGGTAGACCCGGCCGGAGGAGTTGCCGCCGGCGATGGCCGGCTCGGTGGGGTGGCAGACGATGGTGGAGCACACCGACTGCATGGCCGGGCCCATCAGCAGGTGGTACATGGGCCCGGTCCTGTCGAACACCTCCATCTGGCGGACCCGGAGCACGCGGTCAGTCACGTTCGGCCGCCTCCGTCGCTTGGTGGACACACCGGTAATCGTACAGTTATTCCCTCCAATCACGGTGGGCGACAGGAAAATTTGTCCGACACGATTTGAACAAGTGGTCTCGTTGAAAAATTACTTCCAGCTTTGACTCGCTCCCTTACAGGAACTCCACAAATTGATTCACTAGCAGCTCCAACCCCATCACGGACATTCATGGACAAAAGAAAGTAAAAATAGCAAAGGAATAATAACATTGCAGCGAATCCCACCAGAAAATAGCGGAATTAGCGAGGTAAAAACCGCTCTGAAAACCCGACACCCCTGCTCAGCTGAGCTGTCGGTAGCTGGTCTAACACCCGTCGCAGCACACCCTCGGCACTCACGCGTCGCGGCTGCTCCATGGATCCGATCAGGAAGAGGTCGTCACTGCCCGGCAGCCAGGTGGGTTTGAAGGGGGTCAGCCAGCGACCCGTTTTGTTGCAGTGCCTGATCGTCTTCGTGGCTGCACACACAAAAAGTCGGCAAATCAATGAAAACTGCCGTCCCCACCAGCGACGTGGTGCTTGAAAATGACATCAGCGACCTGGGCCCCATTTCATAAAAGGCGTAACTACGCTTATAGCGTAGAAGTAGCATAATGCAGCGTAAAAAGTGAATAATACACCACAATCTTGTTTCACAAAAATACAGCGTATAATACAACTACTTGCAAAGTTACGCTGCTCTAAACTACGCTGTACTGGAATACAGCGTAGAATATTCCCAATCTTGTTTCATATAGCAGGCAACACACATACGTTGAATATGTAAAACACTCCTGAAAAGCTATGCAAGAAATAACAGCGTAACATTTATCAGACAATGAAGCAAAACATGACAAATATATAATTTCTTCTGAAATTTTGAATCTTAGGCAAAATTAGGTAGTGTAGTGAAGGACAAAAAGTCATGAATGTAAAATAAACTGAAATAAAAGGTGTGTAGGTTCCTTGCACAGGTTTGAAGTGCAAGTTACTCATGCCAAATTGAGCTGATATGTAGAGTTCTATGGCCATTTGGTATGCCAAAAATGATGATAGCTATTGATGCAAATACACAGGAAAGCTAACATTGAATTTTTGACTTTGACTTTCTGCCGTTACTGTTATTTTACAGTCTAGGGAGTACAGAACCCTAGATAGGCTGACACTGACACGGTGTTACATGGAGTCTATGGAGGTTAAAAATTCAATTTAAGGTGCTTGTCACACCAACAAAATCCAAGTATCTCTACTGAGGCCTCTGGCGAAAATGATGATATACCTCGGTACCTAAGTACCGGCATCTAGTTATTCTTCAAAAATGTTGACTCACTATTCCTTTCCCAGTTTCACGAAATTATAAGGTTCACAGACCTTTCACAGTTCACTCACGATTAGTAAACACAATTCAACTTGAATTCCACTGAATTACACTTGCACAACAATACAATAACCTTTTAGGGCCTTCTTGACAGTAACTACCTAATAAACGGGGTACTGCCATAAACAAATGCGTCGTATATTTATTGCGTCTGCTGTTAGCGCGTCTTTCTCCGCCGTATTTCTAAAAGTTCATGGAAACTTAATAATCAAATAAGAGCAGATAAATACAATCATTTTCTTTCAACTAATTTATTAAAAAGATATTTATGACATTTTTAATGTTAATAAAGCAGTTATATGCTATATTTGAAAGGGGTAATTCCATTCTGGAATTGGGCGTAATTCACGCTGCATTTCATATCTACGCCGCTTTCGCGTGAATGTCACCGCTCTTTATGAAACGTGATTCTGAGTACGGCGTAACTTTGCAGGTGAATGTGGTGTAAAACACGTCGCATTTCTACAACTTTTATGAAATGGGGCCCTGCTCCCGAAAAAAATACAGTCAATGTGAGAAAGCGAGGGATCTAAGTGGGAACGTGCACACGTGATACACGAAGCAAAGCATAACTTCGATGCTCATTACATGATTTAGGTAGCATATAGATCTCAGAACCTAAATAAATGGCAGGCACCCATAGTCCTTAGTACCGGACAAAATATATAACATGATTGGTAACCAAACCACCTGCAGGTTAGTTAGGGACATCGAAAGGAGACATCCTCAGTTGAAGGCGATGACGTTCAGACTACATGCAGGATGGATCCGCTGGTTCCGACAACAGAGCTGACACATTCACATGCAGAATCGCTGCGTTCTGAAATAGAAAGGTAGGAAGTTCAAAATAATCGATTTTAGGTTTTTGGTATCGTTCGAAAACTCCCGAAAAGCCGCGCCGCGTGATGTAGGTGTTATATGAAAATTTCGACTACAAATGGATAAAGGTATTAATATGTTTGCATGACTATTTCATATGAACTGTCCGCGCTGAGGGTATTTGTCTGAAACCATAATGAATGAAATCAAGAATAGTGACGTTTGCCTAACAGTGCAATGAATAAATCCGGCGAGAGTTCCGGCCATTTTGGCATATGGAAATTACTTACGATAGATGTCATTTGGATGATTTGAGAGATGAAAGAAAAATTAGGTACCTTGGCATCAAATTCTCCCATATTTTCCCACAAATTGGTCGTTTTTCCTCGCAACACTAGAGCCACCCCTACTTCGCCATTAAATTAAAGCCACTGGAAGATGTTTCATATTTCAGTCCATTTTGCCTTTGAAAAATCAGGCTTTAGGAGTTACGGATTTTTGTCTTCCAACGGTAAATAGGCCTTCAAACGCTGTCATGCCTGAGACCCATGACAGGTTAGGGGACGGCAGTGAAGGCACTCACACATCGGCTAGTGGAGGTAATGATGAGTCAAGGTGACGGAAAACATAGCGACGCCAACAGGGTGCCACAGAAATGTTCTCATGCTTCTTAGAGGCGCGGTGTAGGTACTCACGCCTCAGGGTGCCCCAGCGGAGGTACTCACGCGTCAGGGTGCCCCAGCGGAGGTTCTAACGCGTCAACATACCCTAGCGGAGGAACTCACGCGTCAGGTGGCGGGGTACTCCGCGTCGGGTGCCCCAGCGGAGGTACTCCGTCAGGGTGCCCCAGCGGAGGTACTCCGTGGGTGCCCCGGGGGTCTCAGCGTCCGGGGGGTCGTCAGGGTGCCCCAGCGGAGGTACTCACGCTAGGTGCCCCTGCGGAGAACTCACGCGTCAGGGTGCCCCTGCGGAGGAACTCACGCGTCAGAGTACCCCTCCGGAGGTACTCACGCGTCAGGGTGCCGGCGTTGACGCCGCCGTAGATGCGGATGGTGTCGTCGGTGCTGGCAGTGACCAGGTTGTCTCCGGAGCGTAGGCTGATGCTGGCGGAGCTGCAGGCGCGATCCATCTCGATCCGGCGCAGCGCCCCGGACGGCCGCAGGTAGCGCATGTCCCACAGTGAGACCAGACTGCACCGCAGGCGGGGGTCAGACCGCTGCATGTACATGTCCACAGCCAGACCAGACTGCAGCGCAGGGGGGTCGACCGCTGCATGTGCACATGTCCCACAGCCAGACCAGACTGCACCGCAGGCGGGGTAGACCGCTGCATGTACACATGTCCAGAGACCAGACTGCCGCGGCGGGGGTAGACGGCATCCATGTAAGCCAGACCAGACTGCACCGCAGGCGGGGGTCAGACCGCTGCATGTACACATGTCCCACAGCCAGACCAGACTACACCGCAGGCGGGAGGTCAGACCGCGGTGGGGCGGGGTAACATACCGCTACGTGTACATATGTCCCAGAGAGAGAGAGAGAGAGAGAGAGAGAGAGAGAGAGAGAGAGAGAGAGAGAGAGAGAGAGAGAGACAGAGAGACAGAGAGACAGAGAGACAGAGAGACAGAGAGACAGAGAGACAGAGAGACAGAGAGAGACAGAGAGACAGAGAGAGACAGAGAGAGAGAGAGAGAGACAGAGAGAGACAGAGAGACAGAGAGAGAGAGAGAGAGAGAGAGAGAGAGAGAGAGAGAGAGAGAGAGAGAGAGAGAGAGAGAGAGAGAGAGAGAGAGAGAGAGAGAGAGAGAGAGAGAGAGAGAGAGAGAGAGAGAGAGAGAGAGAGAGAGAGAGAGAGAGAGAGAGAGAGAGAGAGAGAGAGAGAGAGAGAGAGACTGTACAGCAGACGGGGATCAGACCGCGCCGCGGCAGGGTAACACACTGCTTGTGGATATCAGCGGACGTAGCCAGGAAGCAAAGTACAAAAGCAGGGGCAATGTGTCAGAAGGTGCAACAATTGGAGAACAGCACAAACACACGCATCTTAACCCTGGTCACATATTCTGAGCTTTTTAGCTTTCCGTACGACGCTTAGATCACCATCAAAATAAGATACACGCAACAAGAGAACAAATCCCACTTACGATGGGTTGTGTAAGCCTCAAGCGCCACTAATACACTTTAAACGTCGCTTATTTAACCGGTTAACCCCTCAAACGACACGGGAACACAGCACTAGAGAGCGGTGCAGCCCACCTGGGTTTCTGAGCGGTGACAAAGGTGTGCTCCCTGGTAGGATGGACGTTGACCCAGCGGACGCCCCTGTCTCCCAGCCGGTGTTTGACGGCCTCTCCGGAGCGGAGGTCCACCTGCACCAGCCGGCCGTCGCTCTGGCCAATCAGCAGGCTGGAGGTGCCCAGGTGGGCGTGGTGCATCAGGTACGTGTCGTTGTCTGGAGTGGCGTACACCTGCCGTGCCGAGAACACAGGAACGCGTGAAAAGGAGTGTTTTCATACATGAACTTGGAGCTTCCAAGCAAACAGGCCGGTGGACTATATGGAGCTGGCGCCGCGTTTGAGGAAAAGGCAGGCATCAGTGAAATGTCTTGCTCGAAAGGAAATTTCAGGCCAACCTTTATTTCTGCCACCACCATCCGTTGAGTGGTTCAAGAGAAACAACTTTTGACAAAAACCACGTGTTCGTCCTTGCAAGCTTGCGCATTGCACGGGTTTCTTCTTTCTTTACCGTTTACAAAATAACCGGGCTCAGCAGTCTGGTGGTCGGCTCCCCTGTTGGAACTGACCTGATCGAACTGCAGCTTCTCCATGTCCAGCTGCCGGGTGAGGCCGTCGTAGCTGGTGGTGAAGCACTTGTTGCCGTCCTGGGGCGCGAAGCTGAGTCCGTAGATGTGTTTGTGGTGGGGCTCCAGCTGGTGCACACCATCGTCGCCACGAGACACGTCCCACAGTCCTGACCAACGCCACAGAGGTGCCGGTCAGGAGAAATGTCCCACAAGGGGACAATGTGACTTGCATTATGTGTGGTGGTGAAGGAATTGCCGAGCAAGCTCGATGTCGTGTATAGGAGACTATAAATACAAATTTAGCATCAGCTGCGACACCCGCAAGGATGCTGCCGTGAGATTTTCCTCACGTAGTACAACCACAACAAGTCTGTCTCACTAACAAATACAAGCTTGAAAATTCAATAATGCAGCATGATTCAACCTTAAATTATTCCCGGTGGCTCATCGCTGGCCATTCTAACAGCCCCAATGCCTTGGCCACATTTTATTTCCGTACGACAGCACCATCAGCGGCCAGTTTTTAGCCTCTGTTTCCAGTTCTCTGCCCCGCCCCGGACCTACCCAGCACGCCGCTTTTGTCGGCGGCGGCCAGCACCAGCTTGCTGCGCAGCGGACAGAAGGCCATGCTGGTGATGCGCTGCTGCGCCGCCTTGGTCCACGTCTGCTCCGTCACCGCCATGTCGGTCAGCGACTCGGTGTAGCTGAAACGGGACGAGATAGAGCGAGGCGGCGAGACAACGGATCCTCCGGTGTCTGCCTCAACCAGCTGATAACTCGCATAGTTCAACAATACTGAGTAGAATAAATACGGCAGGAACGTCGGGTGGGACGTTTAGAGCAAGCTGCAGGCATGGAAAGACACTACCGCGCGTGCGGCGGAGGTAGAATCTAACGCTGCAAAGGCCAGACTTGATAGGTCATGAAGTAGTTTAAGAATATTCTGAAGATTGTGCGTTTCTGTCTGCCGATTCCGAAATTCTGCGTCACATGTACCACTACCTGGTACATTTGGGTATTACGAACTACCTCTTATCTCTAACCGCAAACCTCTTCTGTGAAAAAACTGTTGACCAAAAGGAATGACAGCAGAAATACCCACCGCATAATTGTACTACTACGCTCAGCGCATTGTCCACCCTTTAAATCTAAGATAAGATTCCTAAACGAAACAGCAAATACCTCAAAGTCCAACCCGGTCAGTTCCCGCGCTAGTTCCCGCACAAGCCTGAACCTCACACTGCTTTCTAACCAACCAGTCAGTTTCCCTATGATTCAGGCTATGCGCATTCAATGTATTTAATTTTTTTGCTGTTCACGGAGCGTATATAGGAGGCCCGACATCACGACACAGAAGAGAGAGGCCTGCGTGAGCTGCGGCATGTTAACGTCCGCGCTGTACGCAGGTGTCGTGAACGGGGCTCTGGTATACAGAGCCCTGATTGGGTCGGTGGGCGCTCACCTATCGGTGGGTATAGACTCGCGTTTGGGCTGCTTGGCCAGCCTGTCCAGAAGGTCGGCGACGAACGACTCCGCGTCCTCGCCGCTGGTCAGGCCGGCCTCCCGGAGCTGCTCCCTCCCTGGCCAGGCAGGGCAAGTTCAAAACGTGTGGGGGCTGTGAGCGGCCCCGTCACACGGCTTCCTGCGTATATCTGAGCCGAGAGCTGCGTGGGCCTCAAGGGGATATCATGCATACACGCACATCGTACATATCCCTGATGTCACGCGTAGCGGATTTTTATGACATAACAGCACCGGAATGAGAACGATTAATTATCCATTATTCCTACGTGACTGCAGGCATGCTACTGCCTAATCTTTGGGTCACCTTGTATAGTGCGGAATTGAAAGCAAGGAGCACCTACTGGCCGCAGACGTTAGCACGTCCTTCAGTCCAAGTAACTAATCGCTCAATTCGCCGGAATTGAACGAAGCGCGCGCACCGCACCAGCTGGTGCACTGACCCAGCTTGCGGGGCCTCTCCTCGGGCGACGCGGACCGGGCCCGGGTCACCTCCGTGGACGGAGGACGCTTGCTGATGCGTAGACTCCGCCGGATAGGACCCTGCTGCTTACTGCAACAAACCAGGCATAGAGTCGGCACATGTAGTCTGTAAATGCCCTTCCAAGGGGAGGTAGCAGAACTGGGCTTGTATTCACTGGTGACGACTGAAAGAAAAGAGAAATATAAAGCGGCAAAAAGAGAAAGAAAATTGAAATCAGTCATCAATTGAATCAATACAAGTTTCAAGCAATAGCGGAGAAGCGTCGGAATTTAGGGGGTGGTAGCGAAATTTTATCCTACTTCTTTCCGGTCAAAGTCATAAGGCTAGTCTTAAAATGCATGATTTAAGGGGTACAAAACCCCCTAATTCCACCACCTATGGTTTCAAGTGAGAACACTTCTGCTGATCCGAAAAAGAAATCAAAACATGAACTCCTCTTGTGCTGCAAGAAAGTATGCAGCAATCAGCAATCTATCACGCTCACTGATTTCAGTTCTAGCGTAATTTCTACTCACGGGGCCGCGGGCTTCGCAGGTCTCACAAACTTCCTGGGTTTCTTGGTGGTGATGTCGGTCAGAACCTCTTCTTTCATCTCTCCAAGTTTGAGCTGTCGAAGCATCGCCATTCGCTCCTGTATATTCTTCTGTATGCTCTCCTCGTACGCAGAAACGTATCCACGCTTGGAGGTCGATGCCTTTTCGGATTTCATGATCGGCTTTTGTTGTAAAGGCTGGGACACTGCACGAAAAATACTGTGAGTACAAAGTGGCACCAACAAAGGACACAACAATCATAATGTTTTAGAGGATGTGTGAACCTAGCACTAGTACTGGAATGATTACAGCAGTTTGAAGAAGCAAATCAACATAATTACATAATACCAGTCATCAGAAATCAGACTCAGACATCAGAAGCGTAAATGAAACTGATTTGACACGTAGGCTGAATCCACCAACGTGGGAACAGCAGAGATAACTACCGGCCAGTTACCGTGATTTTCATCCTCCAGCACATCTTGCAGCTCCAGCTTGATCTGCTTGGACTTGGGAGTAATCCCAGCCTCCTGGTTGATTTCATCCGCATTGATTTTACTCCTGCGTCGACTGCTTGTTCTCAGCATTGTGGAACCTGGGCAGAAACGGTCTTAAAAATGGGCCATACAACCAAACATTGCAGTGGACTTGAAAAACGACGGAACTCGAACCGGTTGCTTGGCAAGATTATCATTGAATCTGCACAAACAGGGGGCATATAGGCCAAACATTGACAGAAAAAACATTATTTGGAAGATAAAATCGACGAAAAAGGTCCCTAGAACACTAATAGAGCACTAGTTCCACAAAGAACCAACACTAAGTTAATCAACAGAGTCTGAATTTCATCGGAGAAAAAATCGTTCGAATACTTTTTGAAATCAAGTGAAAGAAGAAAGCCTCGTGAAGGATCTCAACCAGTTTTGAAATGTACCATAGGCACGATAGAAGCAAAAACAAGATTATAAAAACGGAAATAAGTATCCAAGCAGAAGTCCATCACACAAAAGTCCGGAAAAAATAAACAGGGAGTTCTACCAGTCTAAGCGAAGTTCGTTTGCGATAGTGGGGTCACACCATAAGGATGCCATCAGGAACCATGTTTGGCCCTATCCTGGACTGTTTTGCTCTCCTCCCCTTCACTGTCTGACACGGTGTGAATTTTGCGGAACATTTCTCTTAATAACAATAAAACGGCACGAGGAAACTTTAATCTCAAAAATGTTTTGATGATATACTCCAGTTTCCCCAGCAGGAGCTAGCAGGATATATTCGTAAGGTTCTCAGAAGGAAACCTATCACCACACTGGACTTGCCTTTGGGCTGAGGGCCGAGGAAAAGTGCATGAGGAGCTTTTCCTGAAAAATGCTTGAATCATCAACCAAGGACAGGCTAATGGAGCACCATCAAACTCATAGTCTACTTAGCAGCTTGACCAGCCACAGGTTCAGACCCAGATATTCCTTTGATACTAATATGTTGAGGCGATGGATAGAACTTGAGGCGATAGAACGGTGAGGTCGGACGCTTGAGAAGGGTCCCATCGATGTGGTATACCTAGATTATTATAATGCGATCGATCCCGCCCCTCACGAGCATCTTCTTCACAGGCTGTCGTGTAACGGGGTGCCAGAGAAACTCTCGGAAACTTACATGTGTATATTTGTAACCGGCGCACAGACTGTGGTGGTACGGGGTGCCAGGGAAACTCTCGGAAACATACATGTGTATATTTGTAACCGGCAAACGATTGGGGGAAAGCTGAAGACAGAATTTATAGTCACAAGCCTGGCAGAACATATGTTGTGAGAAATAATAGGCATTAAAAATATTTTATTGCAATTAACATTTTATTTTGCTTCCTTATTCCACATGATTTTTCTGAGCGACTAAGGCCAAGAAACCAATTCAAGTTGTAGCAAACTAACACGTAAGACTAGATAAATGATGACCAAATGAGACACATTACGACGAAGTGAGTCCACGCCACGCATCCAGCCTGGAGAGGGCAGAGCACAGGAGGCATCAGAACAGCTTCGGATACAGCGCTCCATCCCGCGAGCAGGCGCTGATAACAGAAACGAAATGAGTACATACGTGTGTGGCTTGAAAAAATAACGACTAAGTGTACAAATTTGAAATGTATCGTTTTTAATCATTTCCGAGAGTGGCGCAACTGTTGTAACCATTACTGTAGTGGAAAGCGAGGTGCAGAGTGACTTGATAAAATATTTACATTATTTTATTTTGTATAGGTACCAGGCAAACATTAAACTCAAGCTGCGTTGCCCCATTTCACTTTTTTCTCCCTTACTTTTTAAAGACGTATTTTCGTCTTTAAACTACATTTTTCGTTTTGCTTATTGTTTACTTTCTTAGTACGTTCTTTCTCTGTCTGTTTGACGATTATAAATGCCCAACTGAGATTTTTCTGTGGGAATTGAGCTATATCAATAGCAAAAGTAACGTTGCAGCGGGATAAGGCCCCCCATGCACCATGAGCGGATTCATGGGGGGGATGCAACAGGGACAGGTGCCTCACTTTCATCCCATCTTCTCCCCGTACCGACCTGGTGCCCCACCAAACTCTGATTCTCCGAACCATTGTATAACGATACCTGGGTGGAACCGTGATTTCCAGTCCAAGGGAGGGGAGCACCCGGTCAAGGGGCGAAATTCGGATCCCTGGGCGCTAGTTTTGGACGACCTAACTAATCAAGGACACCAATCTTACAATCGTGGTGCCAATACTCGCACCCCGGGGAAACGTGGGAAGCGACCTAGCAGGCAAGCAACCGATCTCTCTGGGCTCACTACCTATCTGGGGGCGCCAAAGTTCGATCAGGGGAAAGTCAAGTGCTCCTTGGACTTCCCCTTGGATCCGCCCATGCCAACCAGAATGCAAAAGTCCAAGTACCTGCGATGTGGTCACATCAGACACATGAACATACCATAGATACCTTCTGGAAGCAATATTTGCCCATTGCTTTTAGACAGCTTCCATGCATGTACTTGCCAAATGCCACAATTAGGTATTCCTGGCATAAATAAATAATACAAAATTTAATTAACCCACACTACACCACCGCTTACCACTCATGTGATGAGATACAACAGTTGCCCTACACTTATAAACAATGATCAAAAAGGAAAATATCGAGTTCAAATACTTAATCCGTTTTCGTCTTGTCACTTTTCAACGACGTTCTTTCGTTTTTTACGGCGTTCTTTCGTTTGTTTTAAGGACGCTCTTTCGTTTTTTAAAGACGTTTTTCGTTTGAAGGTCATTTTTGTGTTTTTAAAGGGCACCAAATGACCAAAAGGTCATTTTTGTTTCTTTGAAGGACGTTTGTTAAGGAAGTTTTTCGTCTTTTTTCGCTTTTTGTTTTGCACATACCCGACACATTTCAATGGCGATAACTTGTTTTTGCCCACAACAAAAAAAAACGTCCTAAACGAACGAAAAACGCCGCCGAAAAACGTGGAACATCTCCTCAAGAAGCCTGCCAAGTTCTGCAGACTGGCAGCTGGTGGTTTCATGGAACACAAAACATTAAAAAATCGAGGGGCAAGAGAGGCCATCAGTACCCCATGAAGTCTATCCACACATATATTGGTGATGATGAAGACATACAATAAATGTCATACCAGTATATACTAAAACAAAGTTAAAAGCTAGTAGGACATGCCGAGGAGTGTACAGCTCTCCAAAAAATCTAAAGAGTACTGACACCCTTGCAATATGATTTGGTGCCCACTGCAGGTAAATTTTGGGATCCAAAAGTGCTAACCCTCATCTTGATGGCTCCCCTGACAATGTGCCCCTATCTGAAATCCTGCATCCGCTTATGCTCAGGGGAGCTCAGTTGGTGGGGCACTTGGTTACCTCCGGGGAAGTTGGGATTGAAGTGAGGCACCTACTCCTCATTCATTCCCCCTGAATAGCTTTATGTCCCAACACACTGCTTTTTCTACTTATATGACTGTATTCCAGAGTGGACTGTAAATATCTTTGGGCATGTTCCAGTACCTCCATAGAAAAAGATGAGGGGAACTTAAAGGACTTGAGAGCAGGTGCAAAACTGGTGTGCGCTAGACCAATTTAGTGTAAGGTGGAATAGGTGCAGAGAGGAGCTGAGCCGCCGCGCGTGGGGGCGGGGCCTCGGTGGCCCGCACTCTACATAACCCGCATCGCGGCGGCAATCGAGACTCTCTCCCCGGCGCCTATCGTGTGCGCGTGTTTTAGAGTGGTAGCTAGACTAGGATCCGGCAGCGGCTGTTGGCGTGACTGGTTTGCGAGGTGAGTTGTTGGTTGGCGTGTGATTGTGTGAATGTATGTGCCGGGTCCTTAATAACAGTGAGAAAGGTAAAGTTTCGTGGGTTTTCCTGGGCTGAGAGTCCGTTTCGTTCAGCAAAATCTCACTAAAACACCTCGATATTTCGGGCTGCCCAGACCCATGCTTGGCTGAGCGCCGCAGTTCACCACTGACCACTACCTTGATGCATTTTTCTCTATACTGTCGACTTACCCCGTCCACCATTTCCGGGTGGCAGACGGAAATAGCACTGCCGTTGCATCGGACGCCTTCCTGCGTAGCCGACCTGTTGCTATACACTGCAGCATTGCCTGTCCCCTCTACCGCGGCAGCAATCCTTCCCGACACAAGAAGTTTGCAGGCCTATACCGACCGAGGAGGGTGTCGAATCCAGAGTACGGGGATCGGCAGCGCCCTATGAGTCTAACATTGACAAATGTTATATCTGATTCCTCGACGGGGGAATAAAAAATAGTCGTCATTCAGTGCTGGTACCTGGCAAAAGATGATGACCGCCAGATCGCTTCTGGGTGCGAATGGCGGGGTTTTCATGTTTCATACCTTTTAGGTGGCTATTTGGGTCACAACTGTTAGCAACGAGCAGCGGCTGCTTTTCTCATCTACTACGTTGCTCCCTTGTAATGTCCCCTCCCCAGCTTTACATTAGAAGTAGATATCAGCTGACTGTGTCTGATCAATGCCAATATGGAAGGTGTAGTGAAGCTAAGAAGAAATCAAAATTATATCAAAGCATCTGATGCTCACTTCATGTATTTTTGATGAAGATGAATACAGAAAATTAACAAAATCAAAACCATTAACTGCCCAAAAACATTGTTTATAGTGGTAAATCACTGGAACTCGCTGCCAAGTTCAGTGGTGTCTGCTCCCACTGTCGACCTTTTCAAAGCTCGCCTCGACTCCCACTGGAATGCCTTCACATACCAAGTTCCTGAACTAGACTTTTCAGGAGTCTCCCCTTCCCCCATGGCCCATAAAGTTATCTTGTGGGCAAAACTCAGGTTCCTTTCCCTGAGTAAGACCTAGTTGAGTCACCCTTATAATTGAGCTTGTCGGCGATTCGGAACCAGGGGGCCGAAGTGGCCCTCATTATCCGAAATTGTTAGGTTAGGTTAGGTATATTCCAAAAAGACAGCAGAAGGGAAGGACGGGGACCTGTAAATTGCACCAATAGTGACTGTGAATGGGAACAATTGGTACAAATCCAAAAAGACTGATTGAAATGGGAGGGAATTTGACTCAATGGCACTTCTACAATAAGATATATGTTTAGAAATGTGAATGCCCGCGCCCTTCTTGCATTCCTTCGGAGAAGACATCTCAAATATGTAGTCAGAGAGGTTAGAAGAATCCTTGAGAGTTGAGTCCAGCCAGAGTTCTGTTACTAGTATAATATGAGTCTTTGGGGATAGACTGTTAATAAAGCACTCAAAACCCGTGTATGGTTGTAATAATAAAAAAATGGGAGAACGAATATTAACATGGATAATCGTGAAGTTTTCAGCACCTTTACCAAGCTAACATGGATAATCGTGAAGTTTTCAGCACCTTTACCAGCATTGCAGAGCACTTTAAATTTCACGACCAATGCATCTTATCTCGAACATGAAGAATGAGAATACCTACCTATGCACAACTTCTTGTCTCCAATGCTTTGATCTTGTCGCATGCTCACGCATGAATTAGATTGAGATGGCAGCACACCACATGGATTCATATTTTGTCTTTATCGCGCAAGGCTCGGCTTTGGCGCGAGTATTATATAATTATTTGTGTTTTAATTCTCTGCCTAAAATTTCAACTGCTAAAACCACTTCTTTCATTTGGTGATATTTTTGATTTCGCAACCAATAGCTGTTTAAAACTAATGAAAAATTTGGAGACTTTTACTAGCAGCTGACAAAAATCAAATGAGTAATAAATAACTCGGAATGTTTACGTTTCATAAAAGGTGGTCTTGCGACATTCCTCCCTCCCTTCACCGCCCCCCCGCCGTGCATGTCTCATATCATCATATATCAATCGTCGAAATCCACAAGCGATCATAAAGAACAAGTCGATAATTTCCGAAATGTACGTGATTTGGCTTACTTCATAATTAAAACGCTGTATATATATATATATATATATATATATATATATATATATATATGTATAAATATTTGTATGACTATTCTTCTCTCTCTCTCTGTGTTGAATGCCCTAATTTTGGCTAAGAAATTCTTTCTCAAGTACAGATATCACCTATGATGCATGTTTCCAGTTAGGTAATCATCCTGTAACTAGGTGACATTGTTGGGGTAGTAAAGGACGGTTTTGCAACACTTTGACTTGGTAATGTATCTCAATCTACACTGTAGACTGAGCTATGCTGTTATGGAGTTGTTCTAGGGGCCTAGGCTTATATCTGTTTGGAGGTGTTCAGGCACACACATTAAATTGTAGGCACCCACATTAAATGTATAAATATTAAGCCTTCAAACAGGCAATTCATGTCTATTTTGGTAATAATTTTACTCTACGATTTATCTTACCTGTATATGGGATGTAGAAGCAGTAATAAAACAGCACGCATGACAGAAAACGAAAGGGAAATATTTTTCTACACTTCCAATTTTACTGGCTGTACAAAGTAAAAAAACCAGCTCTAGTAGTAATGAGCTATGCAGAACAAAAAACATATAAGCAGAGACAGCTTATTGTCAACACTTTTCAATTTCACCAGCTCCAGATTAACATACAGGTTGAAGCGTGTGAGCATACTTGTAAGGTGCAAGCTTTTGTATGAAGCAATAAGTATTTGGTAATTGATATTTTCATGACAACTATTCAGAAGAAATTTTCTAAATAGTAGCTGTGTTAAAACATCCTTCAGACTTTCATACTTTTCCTTTTGAGGACTTAAAATAGGTTTTCTGAAATTTTACAGGCCTGTGGGGAGGTAAAAACACTATATCATCACATCTCTTTTAATATTGTATGTATTGGGATTGGTTCCAATTTGTGCACCCCAAACAGTTTCAGAAATCCATGCCCCTGGGCTGTTCTAATGCCTTCCTTGAAAATGTGTAGGTAAGGCACCCAGGTTTCCTGGGTTAAAGAAGCTGAGTAGTTCAAGTTGGCTTCAAAAATTCCAAATTACTTTGAAAGTTTCTGAAGTATTTCAAAATCAAATCTGCTATTCTAGGATCTTTTTAGCCAAATTTATACTTATCACATTTATTACTTCCTGACATCCTTACTTCCACAATTTTTCATGGGGGAGGGGGTATGCAAGTAAGTTGATGTAAGTAGGAGTTTGGGTGTCTTTTGGATTGAGTTTTTTAGTGGTGTGTGGATTATTGAGTATTTTCCTAGCTTAATTTCTATTTCTTCTGTATTTCAGATGGAGAATCCTGCTGATGATGGAGATGGTATTCTTGATAATTCTGGAATTGATTCCTTTGATGCTGTCATTGGGCTGATTGAGGATATAATTATGGGTGAGTTAATAAATTTCCAGAAATTTCAAATAGCATCATATGGTGCTGGAATTTTCAAATAAGCAAGAATGTGGGCCATTTGGGAGATCAAGAATATGTCCTACCCCTGCTTAGGTCATAATGTGTGAGGGTGTGAGCCAGGGGTTCTGTCCTCCTGTGTTTCAAACTTTTAATGGTCATCCCTATGCTATTGTGACTATTAACAACAGTAAGTTGAGCTAACTTGCCACCCCCTACACTAGTAGTGTATGGAAGTTTAGTTCTAAATCATAATTAGTATGCAATTGTAGAAGTCTTCCCTTTTTACTGCAAAACCTCATTTTTCTGGAGTACCTATAGTTTCTGGAAACGTGCTTATCAACTGAAATGAGGGATTATAAAAATCCACCCCATGGAGAAAAATTATTGTGTAAATGAAAATCCACTAATGGAAAGTTCAGTTGACTATGTAGCTAATTTTGGGAACATTTAGGAAGGATTTGGATGAAACTGGGAGCGACGTTCGCACCAGTCAATGATCGCGACATAGATCATAGGCGGATCCAGGGGAGGTGCTGGCACTTGCACCCTCTCCATCGGCCCTCAGCGCCCCCTAAAATGGTCATGGTGCTCCCCTGAAAGATTGTTGGCACCTCTCGAAATTCTGCTTATTTTCGCAATTGAGAAATGGATGTTCTAAAAACAATATTGTAATTGTTGTCGATTGGACGATTGTAATCGTAATTTTCGCCTGTCTTAATTATCCGAGAAAGTATGATTTTCTTGATAACAATCATGGCTCTGCATAACTGTTCAGTGAGCAGTAATGCCTCCTATAGATTTAATCCAAAATATAATTTTTCGTCTCCAACATTGTGAACGTGCTGGTTCATATCACGTGAGGAGGCACCTTAAAGGTTGCTTGGTTGATATCAGGTGCTGTGCCCTGGTATGGAGCCTGAGTGGACCATTGGCACCAACATTCAGGGAACATAAACTCAAATGCTTTCTGTTCCACGGTGGGATTTGTAGACTTTGTTGTACACTGGTCGATGTCAACCAATTCAAGTGTCACGTCATCCTGTCTACATTCCCCTGTTGCCATGGCAGCGCCGCGGCTGATTTGGTTCCTCCAGTGCCATTGCGTACCCACAGATGCTGGGTTCCGCTCTGCGGAGAGGCGCTTTGTGGAGCGGCACTATCAGCTGTTCTCGGGCGCGGACGCCGCCGCCGGCGATGGTGAGAACCGGCTGGAGTGGATGGAGGTGTTCCAGCAGTACGGTCAGCTGGTGGAGGAACACCTCAGCACTCAGCTCAGACGCAGACTGCCCGACTTCGACATGGACACCTTCCTTCGCTCAGATGACGTAAGACGTCCTTTTTTAGTCCGCAAAGTATATGTGGAATGTGAACTAGAGAGTAATATTAAAATATTTAAATGCCAGGCAGGTTAGCGTTATTTACGAAACATTATTTTAGGTTCTTCTACGTTTCCTTGGTGTGAATTTAGGGTTATTTGGTTTGCGAAGCTAGTGGATTTTCCCTTCGAAAGGAATGTCATATGCGGGAAAAATTCGAACGCATCCTATTGGGTAATTTTGGAGCTCGGGTATCGTTTCAGTCTTGTTAAACTTGATGATAGTATTCACGCTCATTTCTGATTAATTGGGTATGCATACCTTTACATGAATCAGCTTTTGATTTCCAATCTATTTAGTTATTTGGGCGGTGACTAGAAAATATTCAAATTGACGACGTTTACGGAACTGCAGAGTTCAATACTGATAATTTTATCTGCCGTTTTTGTTGGTGAGCATGGAATTGTCTGGTAGTTTATTAACAGATCGTCTTTATAGCAGTCCTTGATTGGACGATGCCCTTGTCATTTTGCTCAATCGAATATCAGCATTTCTGCGTCAGGGAATGGTATTTTGTGAACTGTGTTGGCAACCACGTCCATTGAGTTAATGGCGGAAACAATGTCTCATTTCTTTATGCCTTTGGAGAAAACATAGGGAGGTATTTGGATATAAGTCGACGTATTTCTGTATTATACATTATCCTGCTTCGTGTCGGTCTTGTTTTTTCGCTCTTCCTCCTCGCCGTATTGGTAATGCTTGCTATCCGCGGTATTGTAGTGCGAAAGGTCCGTCTGACCTGCGTTTAATACGATAAACTACAACAATGGCTAATTTCAAGTTTTTACCAATCAATGTGTTATTCTCACGGAATTCTCTGCAGCAGAGCGATTGGTACGTTCCTTCCATGGTTGGTGTTTCGATGTGATGACATTTATTTGACCTCTGGTGTCTCCCTGGCTGGCAGGGAGCGCAGGGACCGGCTGGAGGGCGATATATTCGAGCTGCTGCTCTCCTTCTCTGATTTCTCGCACTTCAAGGAGATGATGCTCGATTACCGTCGGTTTAAGGACGGAGAGGTGCCCGATTTGAGCGGAGTCATCACCCAGGTCCGCCTCCCGGGCTGAACGATGCGGATGGGATTAGCGGTATGGATTCACATAATTTTTATTCCTGATCGCAATATAATCGGTGGGAGTAATCCCAAAGGCACCGTCGTCGCCGCGGTAGGGGGGCGGGGGGTGGCTGGGGCCGCTTCCCCAGTTTTCGGAATGGTAGGGGGTGCGTCAGCGCTTCTGACCAGCAAAATATTCCTCAGTATGATTTTTGTACTACTTTAGTTAGAATACCAAATTGCAAGACGATAATTTTTCCTTGTGGTATTTTGAGAAGACTGCAGCGTTAATTTAGAGAGGGCTAGTGCAAGTTATCAGGCTGTCTGTCACATCAAAGGGAAATATTGGGTACAGAGTTAAATCGCTTAGTCCACCCTCCCCCAATCGAAAACCTGTACCGGTGCCCTATCCAAGGGTTCAGCAAAATGCAGTGTTGCATGGACCGCAGAAATGTGTTTACCGTGGACGTTCTCGCTTATTTTGTCTTTGTTCCCGTGATAAACCACTGTATCATCTCAGGGACGTGCATGACGTGTTTTTCATTTGCTAGATGCTAGATTGATTCTGAATTGTCCTGTGATCTGGCTGTGATCTGAATTTCGTGTGACGTTTTATTGCCTTTGTGTTTGTTATTTCTTGTTGAAGTTTGTCAAGCAAGCTTTCTGTGTTTCAGAAGTTTTGACTTTTAGAGGTGCACTTGCAGAAAGTTGTTTGAGTTCTATTCGCAGGAAATTTCCTATTTTTTGCCCGGGGTAGGAACACTTTTACTATTAAACTGTGACATCACCTCGATAGCAGGGTTTTCAAGTAAGAAAACGTGATTTTTCTGGTTCCAACTCCGGTCAAAGATAGTTTCTGGGGAAAGTTTCTTCCCTCGATGGCTTCGACTCCGGCTTTATGTGCAAATCCAGATATTTGCCTCCAGCTTAGAAAGCATGGTCGATGGGGAGAAATGCTAAAAACTATGAATACTCTTTCTGCCCTTCTGTCTCTTGCATTGCCTTTAGGATTTGTTTTGGTGACCGGAGCAGTGCTCAGCCCTGCTGTCATCTGGTAGAAATATAACCAGGAAGAGTTATATAAAGTCGCATTTATATTGTGTTTGCCTGTAACGACACGCTAAAGCAGACGTAAGGAGATGTGAAAACGGCAAAGGCATTTAGAATTTGCGGTTTAAGACCATGTACAATGTTGATGCCCCAGCCTTACAGGCTACTCATTCAACTCTGTATGGATACTGAACTTCGCTATTCGACGCCTTTCTTTAAAAAAAACTTCGCACAGAGGCCAGTGAACGACAGTCGGTGTTTTGTTCTGATAGCTCTTCGGTGAAGGATAAAAGAAGCCAGAGCGTGCCATTCTGAGAAAGCGAGAAGATACTCGATTAAATTTATGTTGTCACTCTCACCGAGGCTAGTCACTAACATTCCGACCTGTTTGGATGAAGGTGTTGCCCTAGGGCGTTAATTAGTTGCTTACGGCCGCTGGCAGTCGTGTTCAACGACTGCGATGCGACATGTATTATTTCATGTCCGTATCTTTTGAGCACATGATGTGCTCAAGCAAGCAGCAAGCAGGTGTGATAGCATGGTCTCAATACATTGCACGTGTCATAGAATCATGATGTTAAATTTGCGGCGCGCGAACTCAGCCATGGAGCTTCGATTCTGCTTGCCCTGTAGGGTGGAACCTGTCGTCACTTTTTGTGATGCTCCGGTTTGTCTGAACACGACCAGAACGTCGTCTCCACCCTCCCCTTCATGGGCTGCAAGTAATGACGCTCAGGGGCATATGTGAAAGAAACGTTTGAGGGGTATAGGTGGATTCAGGGGTCATAGGCGGATCCAGGTGGCAAGGGTGGCACCTGTCCGCTTTCGCGCGGAGCCAACTCTTTGTAAAGGTGGGAACACCGAAAGAGCACTGAACCTCATTCAACTGCAAGGAATATACAGCCGGGGCTTTGAAATTGACTATGAAATGTGATCGAGACACTGCCTACTTTCTATTCCCTAGCTCGCTGCTCGTCTAGTGTCATAAAAAGAACTGCAAAAGCTGTTCAGACTCTGCAAGAGTTGCATATATATTTATGATCCAGTTTTTTTCTATCATTTTAAATGCACACATTTTCCTATTTCAGCCCTATCCCGGGTAAAGAATAGAAACATTCATAACATCCCGTCCAATGAACCCGACCAACGCAGACCAAAGACAGCAAAAAGTATGCAAGCTTCGAGGAATCGTCCGTAAACTATATTACACAAATGAGGGCTCGGAACTCATCCACAGCGCGGTCAGACCATATATGGGTGAGTCCGGCGTCAACGCGCAGTAGAGGGGTATAAAGTGCCCCCCCATGAGATCTCAGTAACCAAGAGGGTAAGAAAAAGGTCTGTTTGGGTGTGCATGGGGGCGATGGTGGTATATATTATAGCTAATTTTCTTCAACCTGCGTCAATATCTTCAGGGTCAATTGAGGCTGGAAAGGTCAAATCTGGGACGTGCTGGAGGCCTGTTGAGAAATGCCGTGATTATGCGGGAAAAGCGGGAATAAATTGTAAGCGGACCAAGGTCATACGGAGGGAAGGTCTCGCAAAACTTTCTCTTAAAGTTTCAGTCAAAGACATTGAAGATGACTGATCTTTGATAAGGTGCCAAGGTCACAGGTAGATGACCTCGACCTGTAGTACCTACCTGGGCCTTGACCTTTATGTTTGGTGACGATACCTTGATACATAATCCCGCTATATGACGTTACTGTGTATGTCATGCGGGTTGTAACTTACTACGCCACCGCTTGGTCTACAGTGCGGGCGAACTTGTGTCACACAAGTCAGTGACGGCACGATTGCGACGGTCTCAAAAGATTGGTCCCACTTTGAGAGCTTAAGTCAATAAATCAATGAGCTCGTCCTATGAGTCCATAAATTATCGACTGCTTGTCTGCATTATTTCAGCAAGCGACACGCTCATGCATTCGCTCGCATATAGCCAAGTAGCGTTTTCCGGCTGCGAACGGTTCTCTGACCGCTTTGGAAAATAGGTGGGGGGCACCTTATGGCCCCTTCGCTGCGCCGCTGCATTTGGGAAGAGGGGTATGAGGTAGAAAATGTGCGTTGTGGTCCATTATCATGTGCCTCAACACGCGCCGCGCGGGGGGAGAAATTCAGTGTTTACTAACAGGGACGGCGGATTCCAGGGTGCAAGTGGTGCAGTTGCACCACTCGATTTTTTTCAAGTGGTGCAAAAGTATCTTTTTGCACCACTTGTTTTGGCTTTGTCCAGGGAGGCGCCCCCCCAGGCCTCAGCCGGCGCCCCCGGCCGGTCAGAGAAAATCAAGCCTAATTACCGCCTACCTGAAGAGGTAGGATCCTCTGTGAAAAAGACATTTTCATACATGAATGACGCACCTTGACATCAAAACTGCGCCCTGGAAAGCAAAAGGCGCCCCCTTGAGTAAAGGCGCCCCTCTGGATAGCATAGGCGCCCTTGAAAAGCGTAGGCGCCTCCTGGACAGCTGAGGCGCCTCCGAAGAAGAGAAACGGCGCCCCTAGATATCACATGCGCCCCCTGGTTAGCACAGGCACCCCTTGACAACAGAAGGCGCCCCCCGCAGAGAAAAGGCGCCCCCTGGACAACATAGGCGCCCTTTGATAAGAAAGGCGCCCCCTGGAGAGATAAGAGAGAAACCCCCCCCCTCCCGAGAACAACGGCGGCAGGGACGGCGGATTCCGCAGGACAGGGTGTGCAGTTGCACACCTTGAAAAAAATGATGGTGTACAATAGTATATTTTTGCACACCTGGTTTTGACCTCGTACGGGGAGGCCCTCACGGATTTGGGTGGCACCCCCGGATTTTGCCGGCGCCCCCGGCCGGTCAAGAGAAAATCAGACACATCGCCTGTCTGAAGGGGTAGTACCCTCTGTGTAAAATAAAATACACTTTCAAATATGAATGGCGCCCCTGACATCAAAGCTGCACCCTGGACAGCAAAAGGTGCCCACCCCCTTGAGTAAAAGCGCCCCTCTGGATAGCAAAGGCGACCTCTAGACAGCAGAGGCGCCCCTGGACAGAAAAAAGGCAACCCCAATTGAGGAGTAACGACGCCCCTGAATAGCATAGGCGCCCTCTGGTTAGCACAGGCACTCCTGTACACTAAGAGGCGCCCCCTCCCCCATAGAGCAAAGACACCCCTCTGGATATCATAAGCTCCCTTTAATAGCAATCGCGCTCCCTGGACAGCAGGGGCGCCCTCTGGATAGGATAGGCGCCCCCAAAACAGCAAATACGCCCTTTGATACCAAAAGCGCCCCATGGACAGAACACACCCTCTGGATAGCATAGGCACCCCTGGACGGCAGAGACGCCCCTAAAGAAGAGCAACGGCACCCCGGGATAGCATATGCGCCCCTGGTTAGCACAGGCACCCCTGGACAGCAAAAGGCGGCCCCCGCCCCTGAGTAAAGGATCCGGGTCTCTGGATAGCATAGATGCCCCTGGATAGCGCAGGCGCCTCCTGGACAGCAGAGACGCCTCCGAAGAAGATCAACGGCGCCCCTTGATATCATATGCACCCCCCTGGTTAGCACAGGCATCCCTGGATAGCAAAAGGCGCCCCCCCGAGAGCAAAGGCGCCCCCTCTGGAAAGAATAAGCACCCATGGATAGGAAAGGCGCCCCCTGGAAAGGACAGCAGAACATTTTTTAAGGAAAACTCAGTGGAGGGGGGCGGTGGAGAATTTCTTGTGCTGGCCATTATAATGTCTTCGGGGGATCAAACCCCCATTTGGAGGGGGGCGTTAATAAAATCTAGACGTGCTAGTGTTAAAATGTCTCCTAATTTTTGTTATTCCATATTCTAAAGATTAGAGATGCTGCCCAGGACTGCGGGTTTTTTTTCAACGGAAAAAGGCCAAACCGGGTTTGCGAAAAGGCCAAAAGGTTCAAATTGTATTTGCACTAAAAAATCTTGTTTTTTATAAATTTCGTCCAAGTTCTTCCCAGTACGGCTGTTGGAGTCTGAGTCTCATTAAAGTCCTCAAGGGACTTGTCACGGAGACCCCGACCCCACCACCCGAACGAGTAACGCCCACAATGAAGGGTTGATTTAGAAGCCAAAGTTTAACCTCCCACAAAGCACAGGGATGGCCGCCTCGCTCAGGTCACCCTCTCATCAGTCAGTTGCCAGCCGACCTACGTCGGGCAAACGATTGAGCGCCGGAGCGTCTCAGGGGAACTGATCTCAAGCCTGGACATGCACTGCCACTGCATGCTTCTCAGCAGCGGGCCGGAGCCCGACGCTCTACCAACCGAGCAACCGGGGCGGCCAAATGGCCAAATAAATACCACAAAAGCCATATTTGAGGCTAAAACGAACCCTACCGGGTGTCATAAACCCACAGAAAAAGGACAGAGCACTCTTGTATCACTGCAGTGAACAGTGCACTGTATAAAACTAAATGTTGATAATTTGATATTGACTTGACGATATATTTTTAGCACACTGCCCAAGCCCATCTCATAAGAAGGCAGGAGTCCCCTTCCAATCCCGTGTGGCGACCCAATTATTTTATCCACATAACTAAACAATTTGTTAGCATCATCAATTATCTTGGCCGCACCGCTCCCCGCTAACATTTGATATCTTCCTGCTTTTTCTGTGAATTGTTTGCTCTTGAACAGTGACGGATCCATAGGCAGATCCAGGATTGCCAATCGGAGGGGAGCACCTTCCCGGGGGCGCCATCCGGAGCAGGGGGCGCCACTTTTGACCGGAAAAACCTACCAGGTGGGCGTAAAATCCTATCGGTGAGCACCGATTTTCGCATCCTGGGGGAGAGTGGGAAGCGCCACTTCAGGCGAGTGCCATCGACCTTTCAGGGGGGCGCCGTGACCATTTCAGGGGGCGCCGAGGATCGATCGGGGGGCTGCATCTGCCCCTCCCCTTTGCCCCCTGGATCCGCGTATGGGCGGATCTAGAATTTTAGTAAGGTGGGGGGAAACGCGGAGCCTCAAAGTGGGCACTTTACCATCAACTTTTCACCCAAAGGACGCCTATGGTATTCGGTTTTCGGTTGCCGTCATTTTGGTGGATCGTATTTTTAACAACGTCCTATCCCACCCTCTCCCAGCCATAACAGTTTGTACCAGCCAAGCAAGATGCCTGTTTGGCGTGATATTTGAAACAATGAATTGCTAAACAGTTCAGTCCACACTTTTTTCGGCACCTCTTGAAAAATCTGTAACTGCCACTAGGTCATGGAGAAATTCAAGACACTTGGGAAGATGCAACAGCTGAACATAAAGGTATATATCTGAGGATTTTTCTATTAGTGAAGAGGGGTTAAGTTTATTTTAATATCAAATATGATAAGCATCATTTTGCCTTTCCACGTGGCCAAGATTCTTAAGATAATGGTGAGAGGACATTGAAAATAATCGCAGCGAGTGTGAACCTGGCCTGTGCGCTGTCCAAGAAAATTACCTCAGCGGAAAAGCTTTTAAGTTGTAGGAAACACAAACCGGACTTTAACCCACATTATTAATTGCTCCTAAAAATAATGTTTGAACCAGATGGCAGACTCAAGGAGATATAAGGGAAGTTGAAACGTTAAGATAAACACAGAATGAAGTATGTGGGCATTTTCCATCGACCTTTATCTATATTCTTCAATTCATCAGCATGGGAGAATTGCTCTTGTGCGTGAAATTTCGGAGGTGTCAAGAGAATTTCGGTAGCCATGTGATTGAATGCTGAAATAGATCATGCCATAGGCATGTGTTATTTGTGACATAAATGGGCCCTACTAGAATAAAAAGAAAACAGTTTCAACGTGTCCAAGTACTCTCTTGATAAATTGATAACTTTTTTTCGTTTATTGGCTGTAATTTGCGCGTTTAATGATCATGTGCAGTGTTCAGATCGAAGTGAAAAGACCATTCAGATTGATAAAACGAGTATATTTTGTCACTGACCATCCACTTATACCATCAACCATCGCCTTCAGGTCAAGTTCAGGACTCATTTAAGAGAAGAGGTGAACGTGCACTGTGCATGCCCAAATCGAGACACAGCCGCCCTCCCGATGGACAGACCGCGCAGAAATACGTCCTCGTCGCGTTTGATTTCGCGCACGCGTACGACGTAGTGGACCACCACCTGCTACGCGTTCGCCTGCTGTAGATGGGGCTGTCAAATTGCACGGTGGCCTGGATTTGGCAGTGACTCCGGGACCGAAGAGTCCAGGTGGAACTAAATGGTGTGCTTTCCAGTGAGCGCATTTTCCGAACTGGCCTGCCGTAAGGAAGTGTCTTAGCGCCAGTTTTATTTTTGTATGGGCGGCTCGGCTGGTAGACGCACTCTGCGCGGTTCCCGGATGCTCCCCTACATGTACGCCGATGATACGGCGGCTCTCTGCACGGGCAAAAACATCCAAGTCGCCAAGGACCGGGCGCAATAAAGCTGCTGCTGGCACCCTCATGAAGTGGACCCGACAGCACAAAATGGCCGTATCAGGAGCCAAGATCCAAGTACTGGTGATGTCCCAGTGGGCCAGAGACGCCGATCCCTTCAATTTTAAGGTCGACGGGAAGTCTGTCACTGCTGGAGACACCCTACAGCTACTTGGCGTCACCATCGATCGGCTCCTCCATTTCTGTCCACACTGTAAGAGACTGTGGGAGAAGGTCCACCCCCGCATCTCCCACCTACGTCAACTGTCCGGCTGCAACTGGGGGCTGCACGAACAGCACCTCCGAACTGTCGCTACTGGCTACGTGAGAGGAGCGATGGAGTAAGCGGCCGCAGTGTGGCTCCACGCCACACCGCCATTTCATGTCGAGCTGCTGGAACGCAAAATGAGAGCATCGGCGCGTATCATCACAGGATGCACCCACTCCACTCCCAGCCGAGTTAAGACTCCCCGCGTAGCGGCCAGAAGGAGGGTACTCGCGACCCGACTGCTGGTGAAATTCCATACCCTGCCGCCTGAAGACCCTCTGTGAAGACGTGCGGAGGCGACAGGGCCCTCTCGACTCTCCTCGGTGACCGGGTGGCGGCAGGTGGGCAAATACATGTGGGATCAAGCAGGCATCTCCCTCCCCATCGAGTCTTTCCTTCCTCGATGTCTTCCACTGTGGGTATCAGGAGAGTGAGTCACATTTCAACTAGACGTGGGCCCACTGACATCAGGAGCGCCACCTGTCCGGAAGAAGCGAGTAGCTCTCCCCCACCTCGCTTCCCTGACTCAATGTGCCACATTGGTGTGGACCGACGGGTCAGTGCACGGAGGGGTCACGAGCGGGGGAGCTGGGTCTTCATCGAGTCACCAGACAGAGCCCAGCATGAGCTCAGGCGACCAGCAGGCTCGCTCTGCTCGAGTTTTCAGGCTGAGATGGTAGCCATCCAAACTGCCTGTGTCTTCCTACTGGACTAATAAGTGCACACAGAAGATCCAGTCATCTTCAGCATGGCCTGCCAAGATGACGACGCATTATAGAAATAAAATGGCTTCAATGTCTGCAGATAAGACAGCGAATCGGTAAAAATCGCAAACTTCCTCACCATCAGCTTAGACACCTGGTCCAAACAGCAAAAAAAATGGAGTACAGCTCTGAAGTAAAAATGGATCCTTCGTAAGGCAAACTAGAAAACTTCTCAACATCGTCACCAACAAATGCACGTCCTGTGCCATTGTCACTTTCTTTTGCAACCGTCTATATAGAAACAGACATGGTTTTCGAACGGCTCCGCAAGCAAGTTCATAAAATACTGGCGCGTCGGTTCAGGAGGAAAATTTTTGCTTTGTTGGCGTAGGTTGTGTTCGTGTTAACTGTCGAGATGAGCTATGGTTCAATAACAGCTGCTTCATGTGGTTCGACGAGATTGCTGTCGATACCAGCCTGTGCCAGCCAGGCACAGACTCTCACTCCCTGGTGACAGGTTGCAAAACGCGAGCCACTGTCTATCTGACTGAGGTAGGCGTCGCCAAAAAATGTTTGGTATGTGGGGCGTGTTGGTGACTTATTTTAAAGGGAACGTGGTACCTTGGTAAAATCCTGGAATTTTGTGTAATTAGGTGTACTTTTAGCCGAAAATAATGAAACCACTCATGATTTCTCTGAAAAATGTACAACAAGCTCAATGCTTTTATTTTTAAAATACTCCTCTAGAAAAATGAATAAATATCTGCCTCTGGATGATGTCATGATCTGGCAACCACTACCATACTCGAAACACTTCAAGGGCTTCGATTGGCTGATGCTCATCGTGACGTCAGCATATGTTGTCACACCAGAAGCTCACAACAATGGCCGCCTGGCGAGA
The DNA here is from genome assembly GCA_034440635.1 of Lepas anatifera. Classification (NCBI taxonomy): domain Eukaryota; kingdom Metazoa; phylum Arthropoda; class Thecostraca; family Lepadidae; genus Lepas; species Lepas anatifera. The sequence goes on from JAOTON010002048.1 coordinate 1,094,687, forward strand.
AATACATGAGAAGTACATTTCGGGTAGGTTTCAGCTTTTTCTATGGAAATATCGAGTTCCAAGACAAATAGAGCACCTGGTTTTCCAATTTGCTTTACAACTTGGCTATCTCAGTTAAAATCACGTTCTAAAGGTGCCACATTCCTTTTAATGGCTTAATGCAAAGCGAGTATCTTACTGTGCATTTGTAGCGGTATTTCACTAATTTCCACTAGCATGCTTATTATGGGTGAAGCTTGGAACGCTCCTGTTACTATTCTGATAACGAGATGACGGACATATCGATAATCTTTTTCGCGGACTAAGGAGTGGCCTCATACGCAACCCCGGTCTGCGACCTGGGATAACCCCCCACCGGCGCAGGAGAGCCGCATGAAAATGTGCTGAAACAACCATATTTCATTCTCAATGTATCTCTTCATAAGCCTGAAGGTCAATGCCATCATTCTTTTCTTTGAAATAAATAGTAAATATCCCGCAGTCAACCCCGGATTCGACCCGCGCACCCCTCATCACGAGACAGGACCTCTAACCACTAGACCACTGCGCCACACTGTACCGACTCCCACTAACCCTACACCTGTGACCCGTCAGGAGGTCACTGGCCGGTATCACGCAATCAAAACGATGCCGTGATCGTGGCGCCGGGTGTTGTGTTCGTACAGAAAAGGCATGGTATAAAGCTGCTTCTAGAAGACGAACCAAACATTAGATTCGCCTAGAATCACTTGTATCGGCGACCCAGGACCCTAAGCTAGCTTTATGCCAAATTGCATCCACTTCCATTCATTTTGAGGACTTGAAACCATGGTGAGAAGCAAACATGTTCCGAGAAATTTAGCTCCTTGAAATACCCTTTCGGACGAATTACTCGAAAGCCGTTGGAGATAAGTGGGTAGTGTAAATAAATTGAATGACTGCGATTAATTTTCCTATTCAGCCATGTCAATTCTGAGCTTGTGAATGACATGTGCTCTGAACCGAAAAGCTGCAAATAAAAGGTTTTCTACTAAAATTATATTTATACATATAAGACAATGAATTTTATTATCACGATATCCATCTCCGAATATTATCAGGCGGAAGCAATGTTCTTTCATTATTTGAAATGAAAAAGTCAAATCGGCGCATTAGATCGCGAGAGATTAAGATTTAAATGAAATGAGCAAAAATGTAGTCCTCCGGCAAAATGGCAAAAACTAGGTCAGAATTTTACGTTTTCCACTGGAAACTATGCCTAAGCACAAGAAAATTGACGTAGCTGCCTCCACGTGGCTGTCTTTAAACTAACTGAAGCGTGCCTTCTGACATTTCGAGCTTACAAGTCGGCTGTCAAATTTCAATATCTTTTTGCTTGTACTAGAAATACTGCGTTTTGGCGTAATAAATATTGTCGGACCAGTTCGAACTTTTTTCTTAGGTGGCCATGTTGCTTATTCAAAAGGAGGCAAATTTCAAGTTCGTCGCTTAAGAAATAAAAATGATAAAAATGCAAAATTGAAAACATTTGTTCCAAAATTTCTCAAAAACTATTTTGAATTTAAATTCGGGGCCTTAGTTTGGGCGTCTAGCGTAAAAGGGCAATCACCCTACACAATTGCAGAGCCCTGGTATCAACTGTCAGAACCGCCAAACAGCCAGAATAGAGCCTCTTGAGAAATCTCAATCCGCTTCGCTCCATGGATTTCGTCATGCGGCTCTGACACAGCCGTACTCGATCTTCGGACGAATAAGTGATCTATACAGCATAAGAAGCTTATAACGTACCGTTTAACAATGAGCGTATAACGTGCGCATAACGTATATATAGGCGATAAGTGTTTAACGTGTATAGCATGAGAAACATTTCTCTATCTGCACGGTATCTCATCCTCGTCAACACCTTCAGTATTTTCAGCGTATCGAAACATTTTTTTGCGGAAATCCTTCAGGTGTGGCACATATGAAAGCTTATCGAGTGTGAGCCTGATAAATCTGGTTTCTGCTACAACGTCGCTTGGATTTCCGCGAATTTACAAAATCGGGTATTCAGTCTCAATGTCTATTATAAAAGTGCATGCACTATGTCTTTGAACTTGAAAATTTCAGTCCATTGCGTGTGATCCATTGCTGCAATATGTCAAGACTCAAGCTGCAGCCGCCTCTGCGCAGCTGCTGTAGTAGACACTGTCACACATATTGTGAAGTCTTCAACGAAAAACACGTGACGTATGTTTGCGGGAAGTGTCTGCAATATCATTGGTCTTAACTGCAAACAAGGCTATGAATATCGCAGAATCCTGGGCTATGCTACTCTGTTGCTGATGCCAATCCGATACGACTGAGTTTACGCGAAATCTAAAATACCTATTTTTCGGAATATTAGAAATAAACCACCCCAAGTGGCCTCGCACGCCGAGTCCAAAGAGTTTCTGCAGAACGCCATTGGATAGCAAAGGCGCCCCCCAAGAGATGATGGCGCCCCCTGGGGAGGAAGGCGCCCCCTCCAGAAAATCCTGCACCACTTCTCGAAAATGGAATCCGCCGTCTCTGTTTACTAACCCTGTCTACTACCCTGGCTACTACGTTTGTGTAATTCGCTCACTAGATGGCAGTGAAGATTGTTTTGATACGCGAAATCGCGAGAGTGGCACGTCCGTTAGGTAGGTACCTAGTCCGTGACCTTGTGATTCGTCCTTCGTCCTATCGCTGGATTTTTAAAAACAAATCAAAATCTAGTTTTCAGTCAAATAGCACAATCTAATTAGTCGATGTTTTATCTTGACAGTATATCTGCTATAATGGAACTGTACCCAGCCTTTAAATTGACAAATTCAGATAACCTTTCGGCGGAGGAGAAGAGGGGCGGCAAGGTCAACATCATCAACACCCAACAACCAACAACAACTCCTCACAGGTCTACAACTAAAAAAGCAAATAACAACGAGAGAGGAAGGAAAAGAAGAGGAGGAGGAGGGACCTACTCGTGCTCAAGGCCCTAGAATCCCTAGACTGTAGACTAGTGCTACAGACTAGTACTAGACTAGTACTAGACTAGTGCCTCAGACTCGTGCTAGTAGGCCACCGAGACTGGATTTTCGCAGATCTTCTGTGGCTTCCTATAATTTCAAATAGGTGGGTATTCCAGATGCTGGAAAATATTGCGTTGGCTGGCATGATTAAGTTCAAGTAATTATCTTGAAGGAATTGTTCTTGGAAATAGCATCATCCTAATGAGTAACTGTGTGAACATGTGAGAAGGCATTTCAAACCAACATTTCTAGAGGCTATTTATAATGCTTAGCACTCACAGTCATTAAAATCACTTGTTGAAACTTGCAGAAAGTCAGAATTTTCATGGCAACTTTATTATGATTAGTCAAGATGCTATCTTGATCTGTTGTATCAGATGCTGAGCATGATGCATTGCAGAGTGGTCAACTTCATCAAGTTCTGTTTTCCCAGCACTTAAGCATGGACTGTGCTAGATTGATATTGCAGGGGAAATCACACTTGGCCTCTATGAACTCCATGGGCAGTCCAATCCAGACCACATATTGGGCATGGAACCTAGGTGCAAAATTCCAGAGCATTATGCACCCCACACACAATCAATGCCAATCAATGCAATGCCATACAGTGTGTTTTTCACAAATGCAATCAGCAATAAAAAGACTCACAATGTTGGTGTACCAGTAATTGCAAGCCTCTTTGATGCATAGCTCTAAGATAACGTGAGGGGTGTTGGCAATGTATTGGCCAAGGCCCCTGTGTGCAAAGTTTGGCATTTTTGATGAATCTTGTCTGTGCGAGGGCCCTAGGAGATAGGAGCGAGTGGTGTGAATTTTATCAACCTGGTGTGAATTTGTGAGACTAGTGCAAGGAAGGTGACACTAAAACCAGACATATAGTGGCTGAATGGTTATAACGACACAGGAGGGCGCCTTATAAAAGGTCCTTAACGAACTAACTAACAAGAGAGGTAGCATTGCATTGTGTGTGTAGGAATGGGTGCTTTTTTCTCACTGGTATATGGCAGATTGGTGCAAATTTTTGGTGGCTGGCGGTGTGAGAATTTTACACGGATGGTGTGACTTGTCTGGCCTGCTGCCCTACTTTGCAGACTGGCCAAGGCCCAAAAAAATTGTTACTGAAAATTATTTTCCCATGCATTTACAATGGACAGGTCAAGATCTGTACCTGACCCAAGTTCGTCAATTTAAAAATCCTGGAACATATTCTGTAGCGCTTGGAGGGCACATTATGTGGTATGAGTTTCAATTTGATAGGTTCACCCATTTATTACCTACTTATGCCAACTTAAACATTTTTGGAGTTACAGTCTGCAAAGTATGGCAGCAGGCCAGACGAGTCACACCAGCCATCTAAAATTCTCTCACCACCAGCCTCCATAATTTCGCACCAATCTGCCATATACCAGGGAGAAAAACGCACCCATTCCTACCCACATGATGCAAAGCTACCTCTCTTATTAGCTAGTTAGTAAATGACTTTTTATAAGGCCCCCTCCTGTGTCTTAGTAACCATTCAGCCATTATTTGTTTGGTTGAAGTATCATCTTCCTCGCACCAGTCTCGCAAATTCGCACCAGGTTGATAAAATTCGCACCACTCGCTCCTGTCTCCGAGGGCACTCGCACTGACAAGATACCTGATACCTGATGGTCGTCGGCATAGTAGGCTACTAAAAGCCTGTAGATGCCGGTCTCAACGAGCTCGGTTGTGTGTAGACAGTGGGTTCTCAGTCAGTGTCGGGAGTGGTGTACTTGTGTTCGAGCCAGTGATTGTCGAGCCTTGCTTTGAAGGCGCTGATGGAGGGCGAACAGACAACGTCTTTTGGAAGACTATTCCAGTCATTTATTACCCGGACTCCAAAAGCTTTCCTGCGTACACGAGACACCGCCGCTGGTTTCACCAGTTTGAAGGGATGGCCCCTCGTGCGTGTGTTGCGATCGCGTTCGAAGAGGATTGATGGCTCGAGATCTACCAGACCGTTTAGTATTTGATATACACTGATCATATCACCTCGCTTACGCCTGTAATAAAGCGAGGGTAAGTCCAGCTCTGCAAGACGTTCACTGTGGGGTCTATGGCGTATTTGACGGATCATTCGTGTTGCGCGTCTCTGGACCCGTTCGAGACTCTTTTGATCGGAACGATTGAAGGTCCCCATGTGATGTTCGCATACTCGAGGTGGGGTCGAACAAGGTTCTTATAAAGGATGGGGAGGCTCGACTTGTCAATCTTCTGGAATGACCTCCGTATCACTGCAAGCAGTTGATTCCCCTTAGCGACCACCCCAGCAGCTGATCTTGTCGAAAATGCCATACTTTGCACACTGGTTGGAGGTGAGGTCACTTGACCTGCACTGTTGACCTGACATGACCCAACATTAAAATTATGGAGAAAGTTGAGGAATGAATCAAGGTTAAGGTGTGCCAAGTATGTCGGCGCTTCACACCTCTCTTTTTGTGCTGCCAGAGAAACCTGAGGTTTTTGTTCAAACACCCCTACCAGGGCGAGGGTTAAGTGGAAGCAGGATCCAAAGAATATTCAATCTGATCAACGGTGATGATATCTCTCGACTGACTGGTCACTCTTGTCAGAGGTAATTGAGGGGAGTATTTGTGGCTGGTGGGCTATCCATTATACTCAATACATCCACTTACTGAGCCCTTGGTGGGTCAGGTAAGGGCTTTACCAGTTCCGTTAGACCGTTTTTTTTGTTTCTGTTGAATTAAACTGTCAAAGTTGTGTCACCAGTCGGCAGTCCCATCCTCGAAGCCCTGACGATCGGAGTAAGGACACAGCCGATAAGGGGAATCGGAACATACACATCCGAAGAACCCCCAACGTTAGCGCACGTCACGCTGTATTCAGGACCTTCCAAGGTCAATGAAGGAGCTGGGAGAAGTAGGGAACAATCAGTGACTCAGACTAAGAAAGCCGCAAAACAGTGGTAGGAACCTCCTGTAACAAAACGTGCACGAGCCAATGAAACAGATATTAGTTCTTCAAGTACAGAGGTACATCGTGCTGCGACACACAGCTTAGAATCCACACACAAACAACCAGAAACTGCAATATCCACCCACACCACCGGAAAGCATCAACACTACAGGCTCCCATACAATCGAACAGCAGAACACCCTCAGACGTGGCTGCAAGCGGCATTGCTCAGAGGGGTCCTCTTCGGCACCTCCAAAGGGTCGAATGCACAAAGAACATGGTGAAGCCATTTCATCCTCCAGCTCACGAGGATTCGGGACTAATTCCACCGCCGTGCCCTCCACTACTCCCACCTTCACCAACGCCACTCGCGAAAACAACAGGCAGGGACCACCTGAGTACAAGCACGTGTGAAGGAAAGCGCAGGCTCTCCTCTCCAAACATATGGTGTGAGAAAAAATCCCCTCAACACGCGGTAGAGCAGAAAATAGAGTTTGTTTTTCGGGACTCGAAGGGAAAGATAATTTGGGTGCCGTGGGTACAAAAATTTGGGTGCCCTGAAAAAGTGTAGGTGCCGTGGGTACCGCCGTGCCATCGGCCGTGCGGCCGGACGCTGGTGGTACCGCTGCTCGGGCCGGCGTTGGGCGAGCCGCTGAGTACTGGGGCGCCCCTCCCCCTCCTGCGGCCCTCCCGCCAATAGCTGCTTAAGTATCCACACGAGTGGCGGAACAGGGTTGTGTCGTCTCCCCGTGTTCCCGGAGGTCTTCACCGTGTCTCCACGAGACGGGGCGTGCTCGCCCAGCTTGGCCCGCCCCGATTGGATTACATTGCTTATGTTCGTTTTACTGTAGTGTCGTGTATTAGTATCGATATATGTCGATGGATTCAAAAAGAGCTTCTTCAGCCAAGGCTGCACTCTGGTTCCACTGAGAGTATCGGAAGCATGCAACATGTCTGACAGGATGTGCCGTGCCACTTTCCCACAAGTGATGACACCCCGGGGGCTATCACGTCCTGGAATCCGCGCGGCTCATTTGCGTGTCGATTTCCAGTGGGTTTAGGGGGTCGCTGTGAGAGGAAGCGTAGGATTTCTGGAAGAAACAGCTAAGAACAGTATGTGATCGTGTAAATATTGATCTGCTTGGGCATACTATTTTATAGGACACCCTTCAACAAACTTATCTCGATATCATAACCACTGTTTTCATTAAGTAAGCCCTGCTTTACAGGTTTCTGTTGTGGCACTAAGTTTTGTAACGTCGTCTTCCTCCAGAGGCCAGCAGCATGAAGCCTGCCCAGGGCAGTCAGGGCAGTGCTCACCTGGCCGGAGTGATGCACAGCAAAAGGATGGGCCGCACCTTCAGCATAGTGGACATTGACCCGGAGACCTTCACGAGAATAAAGAACTACGATGAGACCGTGGCGAGACTGGATCAACACTTTGGCGTCGGTGGGTGGATGGTTCTTGCTTGGTGCAGCCCGGCAGAAATCGTGCATTTGTCTTTATCGGTTAAGTATGTTTGCCTGGCTTGTTTTATGAATTTTTACATAGCTTCCATGATGGGCGCTACACTACAGGGTGGTTCTTTGTGTCCATTTCATGACACAATAATGTGAAGAAATATGCTTAAAATTTTTTTAGCCATCTGTTTTTATATGTAATCTCCAGTGCTTCATTGTGGCGTTTCTAATTCTGAGGCTGGCGTAGCCAGCTGTGAAGGGAGAGAAAAATATTCTTTTGCGTTTCAAAGCAACCTATTTTTTATGGAAAGTGAATTGGACTGTATCAATTGGTCACTGTGGAAGAACTGGCAGTAGCATGGGTGTCTGGACCTCACCAGGTCTCCAGTGGATGACCTGGGCGGCCATGCTACCCCTTCAGCAGAAACTGAGCTCAGTGGTGGACGCAGATTAGCAGGAACACTTGTCTGGAAAAGAACTCTGTGAAGGAAAGCTGCTATTTCGTCTGTGATTATCTGGTGGAACCATCACCAGCGACGGTTTCTGCATGATCTCACTTGATGTTGCGCCGTAATGATCTCTATTTACCAACACTTCGTTACCTACTTCTCAATAACAAACCGGTGTTCCCGTGCTGTTCTTTCGCGTCCTTACCTCTCGGAGAGTCTCTACCGACTGGTCTGTCTCTTGGTGCAGGTGTGTAACACGCACACGTGTTGTGCGTACGCGCACGGTAACCCTGTGTACCCTGGCATGTGTGTTGAATACACAGTGGTTATGTGCGTATGTGCATGGTAACCCTGTGTTGTGTGTACCCAGTTAAACGTCAGCTGATAGCCAACCAGAGCTCCTCGACGGGACAGTTTCCGGAGAGCTCGGCCGAGAAGGTGGTCTCCGATGTTCGCACCAGCCTCTACTGCACGTACGCCATCTGGTCACTCCACCAGGCGTACAAGTCAGTATCGCTCCAGCTGCGTACATGTGTGGATGGTTTCTGTGTCATGGAAAATATGATCGCTCCTATAGAATCCGTTCTGATTCTTAATTATTGATGGATTAAGCTGCTAAAAGACTAGGCTAGACGATTGGTGAATACCTGACTTGTATTGCAAATGTTTACTGTCCATCATTATTGTGGATTAGAGCTTGGTGGCGCAATACATCAAACATCGAATACCTGTAATCATGCCTATCCTTACATTTACACGCCCATTTGCCGCGCCAGGAGGATTGACGATGACCGGGGGAAGACGTTCGAGCTGGGCCAGTCCGCGGTGAAGTGTATGCGCGGCATCCTCCGCTCCTGGATGAAACAGGCCGACAAGGTGGAACGCTTCAAAGCCAACCAGACCATCCGCAACGCGCTCCACTCCAAGTTCCACCTGATCACCGGCGACGAGGTGCTCAGCTGCGAGCAGTACAACCACCTGCAGGTCAGCCGGGCTGGGGCTAGGGTGGGACTAGGGACAGAGTGGAGTTAGCATCTGTTTATCTTTTTTAGGCACCATTCACTTCCTCTTGTTACGGTGAATCGAATGATGTATATTCAACAGTTAATAAATCACCATTAAAATGTCTCGGATTACAGTGCAACAAGCTCTTCGAGTATCGAGTCCCCTGCCGCCGCGTACAGTCTCTGATCCACCAGCAGCATCGTTGTAAATTCCGCGTGAATCACGTGCTCTGATACGATCGACGTGGTCAGCCCGCACCTGCTGGTGCTAGTCCAGATAACCGGCTCTGCCCCTGCCCGGCAGATCGACGTGGTCAGCCTGTACCTGCTGGTGCTGGTCCAGATGACGGCCAGCGGCCTCCAGATCATCTACACGCTGGACGAGGTGACGCTGGTGCAGAACCTGGTCTTCTACGTGGAGCGCGCCTACCGGACGCCTGACTTCGGCATGTGGCAGCGAGGCAGCAAGTACAACAACGGCTCCTCCGAGCTGCACGCCAGGTCAGCCCCCGCGCAGGCGGAGACTTCTACGGCATGCCTTCAGGAAGTACGGGTGAAGGTGGAAACGATTTTGTATAGTGCTTACAATGGCATGCTGCCTGTTCGCCAAAATTTTTTTTCCAGGAGCAGGATTGAAATGCTTTTTTTTACTAAACTCTTGCGAAACGATGCTCTGTGATTATTAATGGCAGGTTCTGTTTCGGCGTGTTCGCTGTCGATATCGGGAGCCATGGGTGCCTGTCGATGCCGTACGTCCGGTGCCGACCTGAGTGACCTCTCCGGCAGCTCCATCGGACTGGCCAAGTCGGCCCTGGAGGCGGTGAACGGCTGTAACCTGTTCGGCGACAACGGCGGCTCCCAGTCCGTCATCTACGTCGACATCGACGCTCACAACCGCAACCGCACCATCTTCGAGACGCTGCTGCCCCGCGAGTCCAGCTCCACCGTACGTCCGCCGGCTGTCTCTCCTTAACTGGGCTGTCACGGAGCAGTGAGGGAACACCACGATTGACTATGTTGGTTATTTTCGCCACTTACGGAGGCAACACCCGTGTAAAGAAATGCAGTTGTATATTCAAAACATTACCGCACACACAACCTTGCACACATTTCGTTTTTCCTTGCTCTTCGATTTCTTACGTCTCGTACATCAAATTTCTCGCCCCAGTTTTATTGTCGGCAATGTGCCTTTTCGTCAAGCTCGTATCAAATGTTGCCCACTGATAAGCGGCTATAACGGGCTCCGCCCGAAACTCGTCGACTTTAACTGTTAAGAAGCTCACACGTCTATGCCAGCCCCCTCATGTTTTTATCTTACGGCTCCAAAATACCTTCCCGCCCCGGCCTGCCCCTAGCCATCTATCTTAGCATCACCTGTCATGCGGCGCCCGTTACAACGGCAGTCACGTGATAAAAATTCAAATATCTTCCGCACTGCGTACACAATTCTCAAAAGACTAGAACACACGAGCCTGGAAACTACATGGAGCCTGTTTGTTGTGGATTTTTACCCTCACTCTTGTCTTCTTGGTACATTATGTGTGTTTGGAATTGTGGATGTAAGAGTGTAAGACTATTGAGCCGGTGACCCTTTCACTATCTGTGGACAGTGGTTGAATATATTCCTGTCATACAGCCAACCCCTTGGTGTTGTTGCGCCCTTTTCAACCATCACTTGTCGTTTTCTGCGAATATTTCAATCGCTCCATTGGCAGCACTACGCGATTGGGACGGCACTGTTTAAACGGGAAGGTGTTTGTAGTAATTGAAATGCACGAGCCACGAAGCTATGGCAGAAGACGGAAAAAGAAGAGTGTTTCGTTGCTGATTGGTGCCCAGCCGACCCAAGTCTGTATACATTTTGACCATATACAATTGACATGCCAACGTGGTAAAGTATGGGTTCGAGAAATGAAGAAGTGAAATTGAATAGAGAAGAGAAGAAGAAGAATTGCAAATTTTCTGGAGAAGTTTGCAATTGTAAGAATATTTGATTTTCTCTCTCTGATGAGATTATCGTATCACAAGGTTCCAAAGGCATAAATTGCTACTAGAAGTCACTCGTAAGGTATCCTTCATATACAGACCACTGTTTCTTTTAGTTTTGAAGTAGAGGATGTCACACTAGGACGTGCTAGATCTATCCAAAAAGCTTTAAAATAAAAAGTATATATCATAGTCGGAGTATTCTAATTAAAAACAGTCGAGAAAATGAAAGCTTGCGTTCTATCCAAAAACAGTTCTTGGTGACGTGTTAAGTTAGGGGTTTCTTATGTCGTTTTGTGCCCGCGGCAAACCTTCCTTTCGTTTTGCTTCCTCAGCACTAAGCATCTTTTCGCCCGGTCCAAGTACAGTTGTTCGGCTGCTCCGCTCACTTCTCGATGCTCATCAGTCGGCAGACATGGCTCTTCTGATGGCGATATCGTTCCCGGCCTTCGGCACCCACGACCAGCTGCTCTACAGCAAGACCAAAGGCAAGCTGGTGAACAAGCTGAAGGGCAAGCACGGCTTCAAGCGGTTCACCCGCGACGGCTACGGCTCGGCGCTGGAGGACCCCACGCAGAGGTTCTACAAGGACGGCACGGTGCAGGTGGGTCTGTTGACGCAGTGTGGTGGTTAGTGTGGGGGCTGCCCTGTGTTACCTAGTGTCGCTTCGGATAGTGTCCGGGTGTTTTGATGCTATCTATCTGACGTGGTCCTGGTGACTGGAAAATAACGAGGAACGTCCCGCTGGTGGTGGCGTTTGCTTGAAAAAGTCAAGGACAATGAACGGAATTCAAAGGTTGGACTGATCAGTTCCGTGCACATCGAAAACTGCCGGTTTGTGTTTCGTTTTTCTGAGAGCTCATCGTTGTGGAGAGCTATAAGTGTTCTGGGGGATACCCCGTCGTGAGTGCGCTGCTGCTGGCGCCTCGTCTCCTGCACTTCACTTAAGACTCGCAAAAGAGGGCGTGCCCCCTCCCTGGCGGGGACCCAGTCTCGCGACCAAAAGCGTGGTATCACCCCCCCCCCACTCCCGGCGGGGAGTACTCCGCTCCGACTCACCCTTTGACTCCGACTCACCCTTTGACTCCGACTCACCCTTTGACTCCGACTCACCCTTTGACTCTGAAATACTGATATCTCAGCTCCAAGCTCGTCATAGAGAAGCCCTTTCACCTGGTCACATTCTGTTGAAGGCAACGAATACGCTGCTGCGTTCCTACGTTGCCTTCAGCCTGGTGAACGTCTGAGGCACGTGCATTATCAGTGACTGAAGCACGGTAGAATTGGTATTGAATGAACGCTCTCTGAACTCATCTCGCAGCCATCCGTGTACGAGCCGGGTGCTCCGCTCCGGCAGAAGTTCGAGCGGATCGAGTGCGAGTGGCCGCTGTTCTACCTCTACATGGTCATCGACGGCGTGTTCCGGAGCGACAAGGCGCAGATCGAGGAGTACAAGGCTCTGCTGAAGCCGCTGATCCAGTACGACCGTCGCACCGGTGAGCTGCTGCCTAGCTTGGAGTGCGGTGTTGCTCTGAGTTCATGCGTTGCCGCTTTGGATTTGTTCCAGTGTTCCCTTACCTGGAAGACTTGTGTGAGAAAGTTGTGTGCTACAAATCCACTGGAGAGTCAGTGGACAAGTGGAAACGCTACGCTGCTTTCCCGTTACGCGTGTCTAACCTCTACGCTTTTAACATTCATTTTGAAATGTGTGATTCTTGTTTTCTGGCGTTTCCGGAAAATATTTGCGTCCCGCAGCGGATACTTTGCCCTCGTATTCACCATTGTAGCTGGCATGGGATATTGATGCCTTACCCGTATTGGCTTTTGAGTATACTGTTTACTGCTTTTAACGTTGTTTAACACATTTTAGTAGACGGTGCATTGCCGCACAATTTTTGGACGTCCTGGTTTTACCCCCGTAAATAGTGGGAGTAGAATCGGGGGCTGGTCGTTCAACAGTCGTTTGTTTGACACCCGCCGGTGATAGGGTTCGGACCTCCTTCGGGGCATGTTCGAGAGCCGCACTGACCTCGCCCCGTGCCGTCCCGCAGTGATGTATGAGGATGAGGAGGGAGGTGAGTAGACGTCCAGTGTCTCTCCGGGGAGGCATCTGCACTGTTCTATATCGCCTCACGTGCACGTTCGTCTGCTTACTCGGTTGGAGCCGATAGTTGTGTTGTGTTCATTGGGAACGTGTCGGGAAATTGGTTCGTGTGTAGGTTATCGATGCCTTGTGGACGAGTAGATCCTTCAGTACGTATGGCGTACTGTTCGGTGTTGTAATAATCTGGGTTGTAGTGTTGATATAGAAACAGAAAGTCCTCTTCATAGATGGGTCTGCATGTCTGGACCACAAAATAGGGAAATTCATGCTCTTAGATAGAGTTCCTCCTGAATTAGAATTCTTCTAGAATAGCCAGCATGAGTCTCTTTTCGTGTTGTATTTCTTGGCTTCATTAGGACTTGCTTGATAGATTTCATTTTGTTCATGTTGAATAGAATGTCATAATCGCTGGAAGGGGGCCGTGACTTCGAATGTGTTTCCACTCTAAAGATATTTGTGCCGGACATGCTTCTTGCTATTCAAGGACTAGACCTACGGCCATATGCGTACCATGCTTTTCCCAACGACGTATTGTATTTCGATGTGTTTTGCATTTTCTTATCGGCTGGTTTTTCCTTGGTTCTCAAAACCCTGTTTGCGTTTGTTTATCGTTTTTCAGTACTCCATGGAGCTTTTTCGAAATACTTTCTGCCGTCTTTGCTTTGAATGTGTTTTTTATTGGTAGGGGAATCACCGAGTGTATATCACGTATAGTCTCTGCAGCTGCAGTGCCCTAAAACTCTAAAAAAACTAGCGTATACGGCGCTGAACGGTTTATAGGCTTAAAGAAAACGCGTTTTATCGGAAGTAGTATTATTATCGTCTGGACTAAACATTTCGTCAAAGCATTGAAGTTGATTTCCTTAATAGATGGCGCCACTGAATCACGCCAGGCTTCATCATTAGCTCGTGCGAGCTGATTATTGCCAAAAGAGAAGAACAAATCGAGAGATAATATACCATCACTGGGCAGCAGGTATTAATTATGGGTCGTTAGTTATGTTACGCGTACTTGAAAACCCCCGCTCGCGGACTTTGTGCTATCGTTAACCCGTTTTTTGCGTCCAATTAATCATTTTAGAATTGTGTTCGTTTTAGCTTTAGGTTTATTGTAACACATCGCTTCATGTTGAATATTCCCTTTGTTAGGCTTGTCACACTGTTCTGAACGCCTCGTTTCTGCGGTAGCGCGTCTGTCTGGGCTGGGATAGTTGCGACTGTGTCCTTGGTTTCTGTGCTGAGGTACAGGCTCGAGTCCACTCGTGTGTCTTTCTGAGAGGTACCACATTTGTGACGTCCTTCCACGTGGCGTAACACTGCTGGCAATGACGATATTCCGTTCGTCCCACAATCCCGCTGAACCTGATATGCAGTTTCAACTTAAACGCTTTAAATTATCCACCCGTATCACCTCTCTCCGGCCTGTTCTGTCAGCCCCACCCCCTCCCCTGCCCTCCGGCAGACCCGACACTGCCGCAGTACTTTTACCCTCCCCGGTCTCCTTGTCAGCTCCCCTCCCGCCCTCCGGCAGACCCGACACTGCCGCAGTACTTTTACTCTCCCCGGTCTCCTGTGTCACCCCCATTTCTCGCCCTCCGGCAGACCCGACACTGCCGCAGTACTTTTACTCTCCCCGGTCTCCTGTGTCACCCCCATTTCCTGCCCTCCGGCAGACCCGACACTGCCGCAGTACTTTTACGTACCGGCCGAGCACATAGCAGCGGAGCGAGCCGACCCGGGCAGCCAGCCGCGGTTCGCCAGCGCCGTGGGTAGTCCGGGCGACCTGTTCCTCTGGGGTCAGGCGCTGCTGGTGGTCACCGAGCTGCTGCTGGAGGAGCTGGTGCACATTAACGAGATCGACCTGATCCGGCGCTACCTGCCCTCCTACAACCGGCCCCGCAAGGCCACCCGCTACTCGGCTTTCCAGGTGGGCTAAAGGCGGTCTGGTCTGGGATTCTAAGACACTAGAGTTGGTTGATGTATCCTCTGGTTCTGTAATGGTACCGGCATTAGCAATACGGTGGTAGGTTACGTAGGTGGAGGGATGAGTGGGGCTCGTGGGGATGTGCTCGCCAGTTTTGCGATGATGAATTGTTTTATCTTTTCTGCGCTTGAGTATTTTGTGTGAAAAATCGAGACTTTTTAAGTTACGGTTCTTCACTTACTTTACTTTCATCTAGATCTTTAAGTCACGTACATTTAACACAAATCCTCGCGCCGTAAAAGGATGATGAAGAACCTGAAAATAAACTAAGCTCTATCTTTCTACATCTGAAATGCGACAAAAATCTAGATTAGAAAATAATCGCAGCATTTTCGGGGAGATCTAAGCTTGTCGCTGTTATGGGTTCCACGATCTGTTCGCCCCCAGCAGTCTTTCGGAAATTTCTACATTCATGCCTGGTACTTGAATGCTATCTGTGGAGCACCTTTCAAATGTTCACCAAATGATAGAAGTATCTGTACTTCTAGAGATTGTCGTGCAGCTGCAGAGGGTGGATGGCTGTTTATCATTTTATCTTCTTTATTGCTGTTTTTAGTACGCGACTTGCATTATGTTCTTGGATGTTGTGTTTGGTTTCTCCATTTGTGCTCATATTCGTATTGAACGTTTTGCTGATGATGCTTTCGGGTGAATTTTTCTGATTTCATTTCCAACTCGTTCGCTTTGGTTTGGTACTGAATGGGTTCTGTGTAGATATTTCATATGTTTTTCTTCTTGGTAATAAATTTTCCCAGCCCCAAAGAAACCTGATTTCACATTTTCTCGTTGAATGCGCTTTAGCACCTTTCGTAGACATTCCTATTTTAGAACGTTCATCAGCATCTTGTTTTTGTTTTGCACCCTTGCTGTCACCTGACTTGGGCCTACCATGACTGTTCCCACTCTCCCCTTTTGTTCAGCTGTTGGCGATGAGTCGGTTTTGTTGAGTGAATGCAGTAGCCAGGTGGCTCACCTCTGGAATAGGTAGGCGTCGTCGGCTGCGACCGTGTACTAACCGTTAGCGATGTCCGGCGCCCTGAGAACTGACCGACTCTCACTGCCGCGCCCGCCGCCGGCAGAACCGGAACGAGGTAATGCACGCGTAGTCTGGCATGCACGCTCTCTGCCTCCCCCGTCCCCCGTCCCCCGCCCCTCCCGCCGCTCCGCGTCCAGACGCTAGTTTTGCCCCCCCCCCTCCCGGTACTTTTTGGTAGTGGTCTGCAGGCGCGCGGAACCTGAGCGGATTGGTATTCCAGCTCTGGCTATTTGTATGATATGCTGAGGTATATGTCTCCACTGTCTGACAGTTGGTGTTTCGTTTCCTTTGGCTATGTTGTTGCCACTCTGAATGGTGCCTGCTGCACCCAATTATCTGTGAAGCGAGGGCAAAGCGTAAGTACTTGACTACTTAGTTAGGAGCTAGACTGAAATAGACATGGTGGTGTCTGTTGTTAATAATACATGTAGACGTTTTTGTGCAGTCCGACTAGAACATGTCCAATGTCGTATACACTCTCATGCGATCTGAGTTATCAGAAATAACATAGATTAGTGACATACTCGTATAGCCTCGTAGTTTAATAAAGCAGTGACACTAAATCTGTTCTTACGTCCGAAGCAACCGCCATAACATGACTTAGTTGTCATACACTTTACCGCCCCTAAGTTGGAGGCAATTTGTAGTGCTATGAAATTTGACTAACCCTTTATTTTTGTGATTTAAAGACAGTGTGCTAGGCGGGGGATGGGGTAGCAGTTGACGGTATTGAACAAGAGCTTATTTTTCAGCTGGAAGCGTTTGGAACAGTTGCCACACGAAGCTTTTGACTGTCATGGGCAATCTAGCACATATTCTGTGGTTCATATACATGTATTTGCGGTCTGCTGACTGGTATCGCCAAAACAATATTCGCATTTTTCAGAACCTTTCGAGACCATTGTAAAGGCTTCAACCACACGTTTGAACGCATGTCATGATCACGCATGGTCTGAAACGGCGCATCACAGTACGTACGTTCACCCCATATGCCATCGCTTTTCTCTATGACCGCTCGTACCCACTAAGGCAGTAGGTAGCCGCCGTGCGGCCTGTGAACGTGTTGACCTGCCCCCAGGGCACGGCCAGCGACTTGGTGGTGCAGGTGGTGTTGATTGCCGAGTCGCGCCGCCTCCAGGCCATGCTGGCCACCTACGGCGTGCAGTCGCAGACTCCCAAGGAGGTGGAGCCGGTGCAGATCTGGTCTCAGAGACAGCTCGTCCAGGTGAGGCGCGTGCGAGGCGTGCTGGGTGGTGCGGATGTGTGTGTGTGTGTGTGTGTGTGTGTGTGTGTGTGTGTGTGTGTGTGTGTGTGTGTGTGTGTGTGTGTGTGTGTGTGTGTGTGTGTGTGTGTGTGTGTGTGTGTGTGTGTGTGTGTGTGTGTGTGTGTGTGTGTGTGTGTGTGTGTGTGTGTGTGTGTGTGTGTGTGTGTGTGTGTGTGTGTGTGTGTGTGTGTGTGTGTGTGTGTGTGTGTGTGTGTGTGTGTGTGTGTGTGTGTGTGTGTGTGTGTGTGTGTGTGCGTGTGCGTGTGCGTGTGCGTGTGCGTGCGTGCGTGTGCGGTGCGTGTGCGTGTGCGTGTGCGTGTGCGGTGCGTGTGCGTGTGCGTGTGCGTGCGTGCGTGCGTGCGTGCGTGCGTGCGTGCGTGCGTGCGTGCGTGTGCGTGCGTGCGTGCGTGTGCGTGTGCGTGCGTGCGTGCGTGCGTGCGTGCGTGTGCGTGCGTGCGTGCGTGCGTGTGCGTGCGTGCGTGCGTGTGCGTGTGCGTGCGTGCGTGTGCGTGCGTGCGTGTGCGTGCGTGCGTGTGCGTGCGTGCGTGTGCGTGCGTGCGTGTGCGTTGCGTGTGCGTGTGCGGGCTGTGCGTGTGCGGTGCGTGTGCGTGTGCGTGTGCGTGTGCGTGTGCGTGTGCGTGCGTGTGCGTGTGCGTGGCGTGGCGTGTGCGTTGGGTGCGTGTGCGGTGCGTGTGGTGCGTGTGCGTGTGCGTGTGCGTGTGCGTTGCGTGTGCGTGTCGTTTTGCGTGTGCGTGTGCGTGCGCGTCGCGTCGCGTGCGTGCGCGTGTGCGTGTGCGTGCGTGCGTGCGCGTGCGTGTGCGTGCGTGCATGCGTGCGTGCGTGTGGGTGTATGTGTGAAAATTGAGAAGACAACTCAAATTGCATTTATTTGATACGGGTTTAGGGTGTTGTGTCGCTTCCTTCAATGCTACCAAATGCTATGATAATAATCGTCAGTGTATCACGGTCGCGATGCTTTACGGTGGTTGGCCGCACCGGGTTCTAAATGTCTTACATCACGCGGTGTAGTCCTGTTGTTCTTGGCTCCTACCAGCGATGGTGCATGAGCTCTCTAATTTCTCAGCCAGTGATTAGGGCTGAACTTGTGGCGACTGTAACATGAGCTACATTTTAAGTTGTGCTTTTTCACCTGGCACAAGGTGTCGAATGCAGCGATACCCCCGCCGTCTGCGATGATACTGCGCTGCGTATGCGTATCAGCGAGTATTGCGCTCTCATCCCCGTCTCCCCGATGTTCTGTGGAGTCCGCTGCCCAGCGGTAAGCGTGCGTTCGGTGGGCAGGTGTACAGGAGTCTGGGAGTGAACCGGCAGCTAGGCCTGGAGGGACGACCCCCGCGACCCATCGGCGCCCTCGGCACCAGCAAGGTAACCACCCGCGCCGCTCCAGGGGAGCCTAACTGGCGCACAGACGCGCACCTCAGAACTGTTCATCCAGTCATTGGGAAGTGCTGCTCTTCTTGCTGGTCAAAGTAGACATGCCACGCTGTAAATTAGATATTGGAAAACGCAAAGTGTGGTCTATTCATACATTCTGTTCTGTCAGAAGTCTCTTTTGTTTTTGTTTTTCGCTGCATAAGTGTTGTTACTTACCCGTCATCATCAAGCCACCATCTAGAACTGCACCGCCGGCCTCTCTCGACCTAACACGCCGGCTATATCGGACAGGTGTACCGTATCTCGGGCCAGACGGTGATCTGCTACCCGCTGATATTCGACAGCACCGACTTCTACCTGAACCATGACATGGCGCTGCTCATCGACGACATCAAGTCGGAGATTCAGTTCGTGGGGCGGTACTGGCGCCTCTCCGGTCGGCCCACCTGCTGCATCCTCATGAAGGAGACACACATGAGGTACAGCATCCGCTGTGGGACGCCAATGTGACGAGAATGAACCTCCCAGATGAACATTTGACCAGTTATCTGTCCTGTGATTGAACTTGCGACTGAATGCAGGCGTATGAGATCTTAGGGTAATGATGTGGTGACTGATATTTTTCGTTCTGTAATATTTCAAGGAATCACAAAGCGAACTGGATGCACAGCATGTGGTTGGTTCTTCTATGGTATAGACCTGTGCGACCAGCCCCATGATGTGCGGGTTCAGCCCCGTGACCCAGAGCTGTGACGTACTGTAACCGCGCTGTGTGCGGCCCAGGGATGTCAACTTCCGCAAGATGATCGACCTGCTGGCGATGCTGAAGACGGGCTCCTGTGAGGGCGTGAAGGTGCGCGTGGGTCGCCTGCAGAACCTCATGTCTTCGTCATGCGTCGGTGAGTGGCTAAGTGCTCTTGTGACTAAGTGACTAAGCCACGAGAGTATCGTGTGTGTCACTAGCATAGTCTCAGGACCTGAGACCTGAGGCCATCGCCTGGGGCTGGTTGAGGTGTATGGAATGCACTGGCTGATACATTGGTTTGTGTACGGTGCGCCCGTTTTCATCCTTCGGCCTTGTCCGCTGCCATGCATTGGGGGCTGACATTGTCCTACGTAGACCTCGGCTTATCTTAATACGCACAAGACCGACACTGCAGACTACAGAGCGTTGCCCAGACCTCTGGCCCCCAAAACAACTGTATGGGCTCTGAACGATCAGTCATAAGCGGCTCATCCCGCGTGAACGGTTGTCGCATTAGCAATGCCACCTGTCTATCGCAGCGTCTCATGTATTCGCCAGAGCCGCCGGTGTTGTATCTGGTCCAGCCTCAGCCCTCCCTCCCCCGACAGAGCACCTGGACTTCCTGGACGGGTTGGAGAGCCCGGTGGAGGACCTGGTGCCGTTCAAGGAGGTGGTCAGCTGCGCCGTGGGGTACCAGAGTCTCACCGACATCCCCACCGCCGTGGTGTACACTGAGACAGAGCCGCTTTCGCCGCAGGTCAGCCTGGGGTGGCTGTAGTCCTACAACGGCCCTCAGTCTTACCAGCTTCCACAGAGTCCACATCAGTATACAGCTGAAGTTGTAATGCGAGATATATGGTGGCAGTTAAGGCTATTGGGTTTTAAATAAGACACTGGGTTCTGTAGCTGAATTTGTAATGTTTCCGATAGCCTGCCATGGCGCCTCGAATTACGTCCCGTCTGTGAGTGTCCGTTTTATTAGCCTGCGGTTTACGCAGGGGCTGG
This sequence comes from Lepas anatifera, assembly GCA_034440635.1. Classification (NCBI taxonomy): domain Eukaryota; kingdom Metazoa; phylum Arthropoda; class Thecostraca; family Lepadidae; genus Lepas; species Lepas anatifera. The sequence continues at coordinate 1,115,068 of JAOTON010002048.1, forward strand.
GCAGGAGTGAGTGAGTGAGTGTCCGCTTTCTGAGTGTGCGGTGTGTGCAGGAGCTGGAGCAGAAGTCGGACAGTGAGGTGCTGGAGGTGTGGCGCCGGCTGACCACCCTGCGCGGCCGCAGTCTCGCCATCAAGGTGCTGATGGACCGCCACGGCGCCGACCACCAGGTGGACGGGTCCTCAGGTACGTCAGACGCCCAGTTCTCGTATGTCTCGGAAGTCTTGTTTGTCTGTTCTTATACCGGTGACCTGGGCCCCATGGCAAAATTGCGATCCATTTCGGACTGCCAATCCACTTTACCAAGTTCTATTTCCTCAGCACTATAGTGCGATCTGTGCTAAAGTGCTGGTGAAACAACACTTTAAGGAGTCAATAACTTCATTATTATCCTGATTGGCCGTCCCATCCGGATCATATTTTGGCCATGGAAACTTAGTCAGTGTGTCATGTTTTCTTCCTTCAGGTTTCGAATTTATCAAGCATTAGCACCGGAAAATCAAACAGGCGCGTTTGTAGTGTAGCAGTTACAGCATGCCAACAGCTTCCGCGTCCGCAGACTTATGTCACTTAGTCCAGAAAGCTCTCACTTCAAACTCCTCCACCACCGATTCTGTCGATTTCAGCCACTCCACCCTGCCCCCTGTCGCTCTAACAAACACCTGACCGCAGCTGGTGGTGTTCTGACTTGGGCTGCTCTGCCGGCCAGTGTTCCAGCACCTGGTGCAGCTGAACACGGAGGCGGGCGCGCTGCGCTGCTGGGCGGTGCTCCGCTACTGCTCCAGCCTGCTGGGCCGCGTGGTCGACAGCATCAGCCCCTACCTGACGGCCATCCTGGTCAGCGGCAAACAGGTCAGGCTCCCCTGCACTGCCCGTCAGCGGCAAACAGGTCAGTCTACCCTGCACTGCCCGTCAGCGGCAAACAGGTCAGTCTCCCCTGCAGGGTCCGGCAGCGGCAAACAGGTCAGTCTCCCCTGCAGGGTCCGGCAGGGGGAAACAGGTCAGTCTCCCTGGTCGGCTCTTCATCGGTAAACAGGTCAGTCTCCCTGCACGGTCCGGCAGCGGCAAACAGGTCAGTCTCCCTGCAGGGTCCGGTGGCGACAGACAGGTCAGTCTCCCTGCAGGGTCCGACAGCGGCAAACAGGTCAGTCTCCCTTGCAGGGGGTCCCTATACATAAGTCTGGTTATAGTCTGGTATACATAAGTCTGCATTGTCCCTATACATAAGTCTGGAAACCCTTCTTCACCGGGAAACTATAGGCCCATCTCTCTGCTCAGTGTGCTGTCAAAGATCGCCGAAAAATTGTCTGCAAGCAGCTTATGAAGTATCTCAGCTCAACCTCTATCTTGGCTGATACGCAGTATGCGTACCGACCTCACCATTCAACAGAAGATGCCATGCTCGATTTTGTCAATCACGTCCATAAAAACATGGATGATGGCCTTATCACCTCAGTAACAGCCATCGATCTCAGCAAGGCCTTCGACAGCGTCAACCACGATCTTCTGATGGAGAAACTGGGGTGGTATGGAATATCCCCACACTGGTTTGGAAGCTACCTAGATCAGAGAAGGCAGAAAGTAAGAGGGGGTTCTGGTACACTACCAGCGACCCACGGGGTGCCACAGGGCTCATTGGTTGGGCCACTGTTGTTCAGCCTGTTCACCAATGACCTGTCGAACTTTATACCTTATGGCAAGCTGATATCATACGCCGATGACACCCAGATCACTGATGAATGCACTCCGACACCCATATGCCTAGCTGAACTGAAGAGGCGAGCTGAAGAAACGCTACATGCCCTCCAAACCTGGTTCGGAAGAAATGCACTGAAAATGAACGCGTCGAAAACTGATTTCATCCTCATTGGAACGAAAGCCTCCCTGAAGCACACAGCTGACTTTCGGATACAGATATATGAGTCTCTCCTACCTCCATCTAAAACCATCAAACTGCTGGGTGTTGTGATCGACCGAACGCTTTCTTGGGAACATCACATTTCAAAGGTCGTTCAAAAATGTTTTGGCTCCTTGATGGCTCTTAGCAGATTTCGTCATCACTTCACACCCGAAGCCCTGCATCTAATCATCCAGGCTCATGTCCTTTCACATGTCGGATACTGCCTCCCGGCTTGGGCAGGGGCAACCAAAACCCAGCTGGGAAGGGTGCAAAAGGCCATCAACTTTGGAGCTCGAATTATCACCGGCACTCGAAAAAGGCAACACATCACACCAGCTCTCAGGAGTCTTGGCTGGCATAACATCGAAACCAGTATTGCTGAACGCGATTGCCTTAAAATATGTAAGGTAGCTCACGTCGACCAATCTCCAGCAGCCCTAAAGGCAATGCTACCACCAAGGAAGTGCCTCCGCAAGGGTGACTAGAAACTCACACCCAGCTCCAACTGCCTCGATGTCGACTGGAGAGTACGAAGCGTGCATTTCCGTACAGGGCTATTGCCCACTGGAACACGCTTCTCAGGGACGTCACTCGGAGCCAAAAGCTGAATACAATAAAGAAGTATTTCCACAGAAAACTAGACGATGAATAATAACTTGGATGGTATGCTTAGTTATAGCGTGTATTTTATGTGTGCAGCTTATCATCTGTGTGTCAAAGGCGTTACGATACCTGATGTACGAATGTGTGGTATCTGTGAATACCATTTTTTTTTTTTTATATATATATATATATATATATAACGATGGAATTTGTAACGATACCTGAAAAACCAAATAATTGGATGGGACTCGAGCTATGAATACAGAATACAGAATACCCCGCACGGTCCGACAGCGGCAAACAGGTCAGTCCTCTGCAGGGTCCGGCAGCAGCGAACAGGTCAGTCTCCCCTGCAGGGTCCGGCGAGCGGCAAACAGGTCAGTCTCCCCTGCAGGGTCCGGCAGGGGGAAATAGGTCAGTCTCCCCTGGTCGGCTCGGCAGTGGCAAACAGGTCAGTCTCCCCTGCAGGGTCCGGCAGCGGCAAACAGGTCAGTCTCCCTGGTCGGCTCTTCACTGGCAAACAGGTCAGTCTCCCCTGCAGGGTCCGGCAGCGTCAAACAGGTCAGTCTCCCCTGTAGCTACCGATCAGATGAGGCAGTCAGCTGCTGTTCTGTTGTCGAATTTTCAGAGGCGATGTTGAGTGGTGCGTGTTGCAGGGACTCAACCGTGAGGCTTTTCTCACCCAACCAGTCGATACGTGTACCTTCCGTAGGGAAACGTCTCTATCCCTCTCCCCTTTTATCCTTCCCCCTCTCTCTCCTCTCCTCTCCTCTCTTCCAGTCGATGTCTCATATCTAGTCAACTGCGTACTTTAATAACCATTCCCGGTAATTGATAATGCCATTGAACCTCTAAAAGCGGAACCAGTGATGGAAGCTAGCGCCGACATGCTCCACAGTCGACAATCGGCGTGATCGGAAAGTCGGAGATCGTCATCGACAAGCCGATGACGCCGGCTGAGATCGAGCGTCTGTTCTTCGGCTCGGTGCGACCTCACGACGTGGTGGCGGCGGTCCTTCAGCAGGAGGTGGTGCTCTGCTGCGGCCGGCTCATCCTCACCAGACCCGACCTCTTCGCCGGCATACTCACCATCCGCATTGGGTGAGTCTGCACTCAGGCGCTGGCGGGGTGTGGGTGAACACGCCGTCAGTGTAGGGGAGTCGGGGAGGGGGGCGTCTGTATATGGCGGGAGGTCCAACTACCGTCCGGGTAGGGTCACGCCGAGGTAAAATATCGGAATAGGATGAACTGTGACTTACCTTGGCTTTGATGCTGTTATGATGATGTGCTTGGGATTGTCGCCAGCATACCATGTGACTCACGGTCCTCAATGTCCTGAGGTGGCGTTACGTTTTCCGTCATGCTGTTCAGGTGGGTGCTGCAGGCGATGGAGCTCTACAACCAGATCGAAGGCCGCCACCAGGCCATCTCTGAAATGGCGCCCAACGTGGTGCGCTCCCTTCTCTACAACGTGCTGTCGCTCCAGAACCACGGCTCCTCCATCAGGTCGGTGCACCGACTGCGGAGAGGTCGGTTGTAATTAAAAGCGCTGCAATTCTTCGTGAAGGGCTTTCGGCTGCTGTGGATAAGTCGGTGTTGAACTGCTGCGGTTGACGGAGCTGCTATCTCGATGGGTCCAAATCGGCCCGAGTCCACTAGTTCAGGCATTGATGAATCCTGTATGTTTTGTACAGGCATATAGTGCAGGATTGGTTGTTTGAGTAGGCTGTGGTGGCTGGTGGGCGTGTCTGTGGTGCAGCTGTACGCGACCAGGCGGGGACGCTGCTGCGCCCGCTGCAGGAGTATCGCTCTCCGCCCGCAATGTCTCAGTGCCTCCATGCGTCTCTGCGCTTTTTAACAGGCTGATTTTTACCCTGCGTTATGCAGAACGCGCAGGACAGTCCCGGTCTACCGGCAAGTTGTTTCCTCTGACGATTTCTCAGGTGTTTCCCTGTCCAGCATGGGTTTCGCTTGCCTTATTTGGGGTGGTGGTACACTGCATACCTGCTGTGAACCAAACCGGTTTATATGCTATTTTATGGCACGCCTGTTTTGAGTACGGATTTAACCCGAGTGTTTCCTGGTTCTGCTGGAAAACCTGGCTGCATTTTTACGCCCATATATTTTGCTTCTACCTACTATTGCAACACCCACCGTCATCATGACCAATAGTTGTTCGTTGAATTCTCGCGTCCTCCGTCTGGCTCGCTGTTTAGCTACCTTTTCGCTTTTGATTATGTGAACACATTGGGAAATAACTCGCCGGTCTGATAACTACACCACAACTACCATTTTATCCACACATATTTCGTCTTTATTTGTATCGGCGCCAATCGTAGCTGCTGCAATTTGCCTATTGCACGTGATGTCACCACATTCTTACTTCTTTTGTCTCAAAATGACCACGTGCCCGTTGTCATATTCTCTACGCTAAGTTTTTGTGTAATACATAGCAATGTCTAGTGTGTCACGTCATCAGCCATCGCTCTGTCCCACCCCTGCCCTACCCTCCGCCCGCTGAGACGTCCCTCCTCGGCTTCGGCAGCATCAGCCATCTCTCTGTCCCACCCCTGCCCTACCCTCCGCCCGCTGAGACGTCCCTCCTCGGCTTCGGCAGCATCAGCCACCGGCAGCAGCGGCAGATCGACGGCTGTCTGGGCCGCAGTCCCCGCAACCTGCACAGCTCGGTGTGGTTCATCCTGGGCAGGACGGCGGGCGGCATCAGCATCGGCAGCAGACGCCTGCCGCAGATGCCCACCATCACAGACATGACCGTCAGCGAGCTGAGGTTCGCCATCCTCGTCAACGACATGCTGGCGCAGTGTCCGCAGCCGGAGCTGAGGCAGATCGTGGTGCAGGTCAGTGGGACGTCGGTGTGCAGAGGGTCGGAGGGCTCAGGCGCACTGTGGTGGACTGGGGACCGGCGGGGGCGAGTCCGCCGCTCACCTAAGACGCCCGTCAACATCCTCCCAGCAGACACGGAGATGGCTGTGCTCTATGGTGTCAGCAGTTTTGTGTTGTAGATATCCATATCTACCTCCATTATATTCCGACTAAGTTGACTGCGGTGCTGCTTTGGCGTTTGCTGAGTTGCCCTGAATTGATGCGTGTCTGATGTTCCTTCAGCTGATTACACTGGTGGCCACGATTCTGGAGCGCAACCCTGAGCTGCACTTCCAGGGCTGTATCGACTTCTCTCAAATGGTGGACGAGGCGCACTCACTCTACCTCAAGGTGGGTATAGACACACGCCGGAGTTAGGGCCCACTGTAACTGCCGGGGGAAAAGGCGGCGGAGGATGAGTTGTCAGCTGCGCATGATAGCAAATATGCTTTTTTTGTGTAACCGCCTTACGGCTGCTAAACATTCTTGGATCTCCATACATTTTTGGAACCTGTATTTCGTTCCCAAACGTCTCAAAACGAGCAGTCGTTCTGAGAGGAGACGATGGCATAGGACACGGCATGCCCTATTTTTCGTATTCATGTGATTATCATAGACCACATTTTTATTCACAAAAAGACTTTTGATCGTAAGATCTCAAGGTAAGCTGTGTTTTACAACGACTCGAGGGCATGTGACCAGCGCTATAATGATCCGATACATCGGAACCGTCACCACCGCTCCCCTCCCCTCACTGACCTCCCTCGTCGGGCTGCTCAGGAGGGCGGCTCCGGCACCAAGGACGGCATGAGCGGCTTCTTCGACTTAACGCCCTCAGCCGCGGCCAGCTTCCTGGCGCGCGCCGTGGTGCACCACCTGCTGACCACGGCGCCAGACGAGGCCGACGCCGCCGACGGCCGGCAGGCATGTACCATCGCGTAACGGTACTGCCAGACCGACGCCTCAGAAGCCGTGTGTGTGCTCAGAGTCTCAGAGTTGGTAGGAATGCTCGTGACTGGGAGTGTGTTTATGGCGTCTCAGCCGGGCGTATAAAGGCGGCCTGCTGAGTGTCGCGGTTAGAGCGCTGGCAGATCCTAATCGGACAGGAGGCCAGCGACGTTATTGTGTTCATTAATCATGTCTCTTCATATGTGCTGCTTGTAATTTGCAGTTGATTTTGCAGAGGCAGTGGATGCGCTGAATGAATTATCAGTGAACGTGTCTTTCGGATGACGAGCTATCGCGTTTAGCGATCGCCTGATCTGGTCTGAAGTTTGTAAATGCATTTCAGAACTAGCAATATTTTGGTAGAGGAGTGATTTAGTGTAATTTCGCTGCTCCGTTAATATCATAAAGCGAATATGTGCCAGCTAGTGACTAGTCTGCGCTCAATTTTCTTTTGTGTACGCCGCTCAGTGTTGATTATATGAATGAAGATAACAGTGATCTTCACGGATAGTTTGTATGCTTTTTTTGTGTGGTTTCCTTGCCTTTATCTCAAAGAAACTCGCTTGTGCATCATGAATGTGTAATAACCATTGGAAACATGTGTTGAAAGGAATCCTCGCTCCGCCTTCCAATGGTCCCAGCCTGCAACCTCGGTGGAGGTCACGGCGGCGCCGGAGAAGCCCTCGACACCGTACGTCACGCCGCCGATCCCTTTCACTTTCTGGGCACCGCTTCGCTTAATTGTTATCCAAATTTGTCTGTCCGAATTTATCTCCTATCCATGTACATGCGACTTGATATGGCCAGTGTCCTAATATTACATTAGTTTGATGCGTGTCACATAATTTGTCAGAACAAAAAGTGGATTGCTACCATGGAGACAGCGACGGGTCAGATTGTTGTCGGAAGCATTTACAAATGCGTCGCCGAGGATGGTCAACCGCTTCCGACTCTCGCCTTTCTGCTATCTTGGTTTTACATGATGCTTGGTGCGGAAATTTTAGCCCCCTCCCCCGTCTATAAACCAGTCTCCCTCATTTCATACAGTATGTTCTGCCTTGAAATCGTCCTTTGTTGCCTTAATCGTCTCTGAAAGGGATGCTAAGTCCTATGCAGCGTGCTCGGTTTCACCTCAGCCCTGAGTGCGACCTGACCGAGACTCCCATCTCCTGCCAGTCGGGGCTGGACCTGCCGGCCATCCTCTCATTCCTGACCGGTGACGCCGTCTCCCCTGTAGCCACCCCGGAGCCGCGGGGCCCGCCTGGATCCTCGGGCGAATCCGCACTCTGACTCCTTCCCCGCCGTAAAACGGAGGTAAAATCGCCGTGTGTGCCATACAATGATTCGTTTATGATGTGGAACTACTCTGAGGAGTGAACAATGAGGGTTGGCCAAGTTTGCCAGTAGTGAGTATTTGCTTTGTTTTCCTCTTTGAGTTGTCCTCTAGACCTAAGGAATGAAGTGGAATGCACCGGCAAATGTCCTGGGAAAATGTTTTCCCAAGTTTGCGAGATGTTTGTGTTGCATCATATCGTTATCAAATCTACATGATCTGCCATCATTTTCAGGTAATTGCATAAACTCAACATATTGTTCAATGGTATGTTTTGTGGTACTCAAATGTTAAATCAATGCAACTAGTTGAGGGTTTTTCTTTCTATAACTTTGCCCTGGATGGATCAGTAAATGACCAGATACCCACTGGTGCTGAAACAGTATACTTTTTCATGTAATCAAGAGGTGGCCGTGATTTCTGTATGGTAAAACGCACACCTGGCTTATATGACCGGGGTAGCGCTGTTTTCTTCAATTGTGTGTGCCAGTGAGCTGCTCAATCTGTGAAGATGTTTTGGCCAGTTCTATGTAGAGCACTAAGTGGAACGCTCGTTTATATGATCCATCCCCTTTGGAGAGCCGGGGTCCTTGCCTAATGTTGCTGAGAAGAAAACCCTGCCGAGCTCTGCTAGCAGCTAGTGCAATATAAATTATGTGAATAACTAGTGTCGTGTTTGTCCAAACCAAATGTGTAGAATCTTTGAGGATCTGGAATGTTGCCATGCAATAAACAATCATATCTGGATTGTCTGACTAGTCTGGTGGATCATTCTGTGGTAGAAAAGGTCGCTGGTCAGTACGAGCATATCTGCACATGCCTATGCCGCACAGAAAGCACCCGTTCTACCGCCAAAACAAAAGGGTACGTGCGATGGGGAGTGAAAATGCACTTATTTCCTGTTATATCCCAAATGAAATCGTTTAATAGCGACTTATTGTGCACTTGATTTGTTCTCAGCTTGTTTACCTGTATCACTGAGTCGTTGCACAAATAATTTTCCGATATACAACTATTTTATATTTTTTTTTTCCGATATACAACTATTGTTATAATTTTCTATAATTTTCCGATATACAACACGCCTATTGTTGAGTCGACCTATCATTGCATAAATAATTTTCCGATATACAACTGGCCGTTCGTGTATGCAGCCAGGTTTCGGGAAAATACATGCTGCGGGCCTCTCAAACACTCTGAGGAAGCCGGCTGGTCTCTGCTAACGAAATCGTCGTCAGATGGCGGCGGCGCCGACCCGGCCGCGCTGCTGTCCCGCCGCGCTGGGGGACGGCAGTGGGAGTGGAGACCTCGCGGGGGAGTGCGCGCCGGCGGTACCTGTGAGCTCTGGTGCGTGGTGATCGAGAGAAAACAAACAGAGGGCAGAAGAGGGTATCGTCTCAAGTCAACTAAGTAAGGTGAGCGTGAGGAAGTCACAGTATGTCTGACGTTTTGAAAATGTTTTGAATGTACTTCAAATGCATGTACACCTATATTTTTATATATCTGGTTTGGAATCACTTCTTTGCTTTGACTGTACGCATGTTGTGTGTGGACTTGCTGGGCATTTGCCACAAAAACAAAGGTGTGCCGGAAGTTTGTCGTTTTCGCGTGTTTTTGTCCCAGTGACGGCTCGCGATGTTTACCTCTGACAGAAGACTCGGGGTGGTGACTAAAGTTCATTGTTATTTGAGGCCGTATTCTGAAAAGACGGCACTGATTGTATTTCGTTTTGAGACCCGTATTTTGTTGAATGAGGACTTACAAATGCTCGAACTGGGCCCCTTAATCCGTAGCTACAGGACGGTTTAGCTCTCGACGTCTTCAGCGAGATTAAAGCTCCAGCTAGACAGAATGTTGGGTCGTGTTTGCAGCAGCAGTGTCGCCGCAGCGTGTCAGGGCTGCTGAGCCGCCACGATTATCTCACCCGTCTCACCCGTCTTAACATGCCACTCACACGAACCACTCCGGGCGCGCTGTCTCTGAAATTTCTGACGGCTGCACAGGGGCGGTTGTCCCTGTGCTGTGTGGAACGTTAAACTTTGGCTTCTATATTAACCTTTCATGGCGGGAGTTTCTCGTTCGGATGGTGGGGTCGGGGTCTCTGTGACAAGTCCATTGATGACATTAGTGAGGCTCCGACTCCAAAAACCTAACTTGCAACAGCTTGGACAAAGAAAAGCGCCTATCCTTCAGTGGGTGAGTGAGGTCCAACGCACACATGCCTGCGAGTCTAGGCGCGCCCATTGCCTGACGACGGCGGCGGCGCTGCAATAAAGCCCGGGCTCAGTTAGCCTCCAGTTCCGTCATAATCTGAGAGGCGTCAGAGAAGTTCTAAAGTCGTACCTTCACAGGCCTCCAAATGCTACTGATGCCCCGTGTTGACGTATTTTCACCCAATGAAAACCTTTGGAAAATTACACCAATTGTTTTGTTTTGCAACGGCAACAGTGAAGCCGAGAGCGAACTGATTAGAAGCTGAGTGCGCAGGAAGCTTGTAGGCTGCGCCCCTGTGCGGCACTTTGTCGGCCCCGGTACCAGCACGAGTGCTTGAGCCCTGCTGCTGTTTTAGGGCGCGCCGACATCTGTGGTCATACGGCTGCTTGAGCCCGTTTCGACCAAAAGTGGCTCGGCTCTGCGGATAATGTTCGAGCTGTCTGTACTTTGCAAATGTCGTTTGAACCTTTGAAGCCGACACAAGCCGCTGGCTGGAATGCGCCTGGATAACGGAAAAGAACCCGGATGCTTCTCGATATGATCGCCAAGTTTCAGCGTGGCGGATTCCAAACGATCATAAACACAAACTCGCAAATGGCGTTAGATACCAGAAAGTGCAGACATAAATACATCGGAATTGTCCGGGGAAACGCTTGCACCTTTAAAGCCTTATCAGTCATTTCTTTTGTAATCCAATACACAAAACATTCATGAGCTTGAAATGATATCGTGTAGCATGATTTGCTTCATTTCATTCAAGACACTTGTACTCAATTCACGCTGGTAGAATGTGCCAAATAGATGATTTATTATGACAGACTCTCAGTCTATGATAAGCTCGACCTTAAATGTTAAAGCATGAAACTTTTTATAGATGAGGCTTTCAGCCAGCAGCACATCAACACGAAAGACGCATTCAGATCGCTTTGACACAAAACGTTCATAAAATCATCACTAATAGTTCCGAGGTACCGCATGCAATTGGGACACAGCTTCCTGTACAATGCATCAAAATTTAAAAATCCCTCGTTTGCGCACATAGAAGAAGCACTGCAAAAACGGGCATAGTCCAAAAAAGCCTAGTTGCGTTATTTCTTCCAATTACAAAGATTGGCCGTGCCCGTATTTCGGAGCTAATTCGAGTACGAATTATGCTTTAGTTGCATTCCAATGGAAAATAACACTTCTCGAGACGATGTCTGGATCCGCGATGGCTCTGGGTTAAAAATGGACCGGATCCTGTAAGATCCGTGCCTGAGGCTGTTCGCAGGTGTCCGATTGGGGCAATTTATTTTTTTTTAAGCCGGTTTGGTCGCGGGTGCATTTGATGGGGCAGTAGCTGTGCGCCATTGGTGCGCATAATAACTGACATACTTACGGATATTGACCTGAGCATCATAATGCTTAGCGCGCCGGCAGTGATAATCATTTTCGTCCCATGCAGTGGCTTAATCTCATGTATGCGTGTATATGCGTCACAATAGGGGCGGGAGAGCAAGGGGCCTGAGCCCCTCACTTTTCATCGAAAAAAGAAACTGGATTTCAGTCAAATTGGAAATAAATTAGAAATTTTGTTACCAACTAGTGCGAAATGCAACAATAAGGCCAAATTGGATGATTGAAGGCTATAGAGGGGATGTTTATTGTCAGCATTAGGTTGAAGATTGACTGGCCCGTCAGATTTTCCAGTGGTGATGCTTATCCGTGCGTGTTTTGATTCTCAAAAAGGTTCTCTGCCACGGGTTTGTCATGACGTTACATTTCCAATGTTTTTTTCAGCTATATGCTGTTGCCCTAGTGGAGTCCTGCCTCCCGTATACGTTGGCCTGTCACGAATGGTACTGTAGTCTGAATCACAATGGAAGGGCACGGGCAGGCGAAACAAAGGAACACGCCTCCTCATTTCTTTGTATTTATTGACACAATTTAACATTGTTTCATCATTGATAAGCATACTTTCAAAAGTGATGAATTTTCTAGCATATTTAAATATGCTCCTCCTCGAAATATACTCAGCCTCATTATAGCCATGTTGCCTACAACCTGCATCTGACAGCGGCGACCACCGCCGTGGCCTCCCCTCTGACACCGCCTGCGGATATTTGTGCGCCTGCCGCGCCCTGGGGGAGGGGCGTTGTTGTTGTCTGGTCGGCTCCCCTCCGCCGGCCGCGTCCGGGGTCTTTGGCCTGGCGGTGTGCGTGGCGATCACGTGACGGCTGCGTGTGCGTGCGTCGCCAGCTGAGGGGAGGTGGTGTCGGCCCTCCCCACCCCCCCAGCCGGATGTCCGTCGCGCTGCGAGGCCGTTTCGGGACTCGGGGTCTTTGGTGGCCAATCGGATCGTGACAGCACGACGGTCAACTTGAGACACAAGTACATTTATACAATTGCTGTACCGTTTGGATGTCTAAACTGACATGTTATGAATCATTTAGTTTTTCTTCTATGTTTTGGGACTCTTGCATTGATGCATATGTTTAAAAGCTGAAATGTTTTTTCAAGCTGAGAGCTTTCGTGAATTTATTTCTTCGCGCTCTTCCTCAAGTTAGCCTCTCGATCAATACTGAACGGGGAGGGGATCGAGGAGGGTGGAGGCGGGGGCATCGATCGAACAACCACGGCAGCTTGCGGTCACTGACCGCGTTTTAGAGAGCATTTACCTAGCTCCATTTATGGGGCTACGGCACGCCTATGTAGTGTTTCAGTGAACTTTTCTTTGATATTTGTAGATTGGATGACAATTCTGCAAGCACCAACGCTCTGGGCGTTGGGACTGGAATGGTGGGGATTAGATATGCGTAAAGCTACGCCTCTAAGTTTTCTTATTAATGCACTGCTCTTTGATGGGAAACAAATCAGAGAACATTTCGCTTTGTGATCTCGTATTGATTCTACTATGAGGCTCGACGCAGAATATATCAAAGAGGTAGATACTTGATAGATAAATTTTAATAATAATAAGCTGCTTCTCTCTCTATCGTGTGGATATATTTTTCACTTTTCCCAGAATCAATGAAGACAATAGATGGTGAACTTTTCATGGCCTCATGAGGCGCATGCGAGTCTATCTGTTACGGCCTCGGTTATACAAATTTCCCATTGTAGAAGTGGCATGAGATATTCTAAAAGCTGGACTAATTGCTTGCCGAATTAAACATGTGGGTTCTGGATGCTTTCAGCCGCCTGTCGGCCAAAACTGGCATTATTTAGTGGCCTGAATCTGTGCCGCGTTATTGACGCTGTCATTTAAATTTTGTTTGACATGCACTGGCATCAGCACCTCATAACTGGGACACGCATAAATAATTGGGTGCTCTGGGTTTTCGCTAGCGTAGGATGATGGTGTGGACGATCCGGCCCGGCGAAGCGTGGAGTGGTGACACAAACAGGCATTAAAACTCCGCCCAGGCCTAGTCCCCAAAACCTACAATTTTCCTCGGACAAAGGCTGCGATAATGGGGGAAAAGTGCCGATGAGCTCTGCTGACGGAAGAGGACGGTCTTAAGGAGGGCAGTTATTTGATGTTTTGACGTTTGATGAAGGTGGAGAAACCCGGCGGACATAAACGCGGGAAAGGGCGATTACCGCTGAACTCCATTGTTTAGCCAACGCAAACAACGGGTTTCCGCGATTTGAGCCGTGGATTGGTTTATTGCTTTTATGTCTATGTGTTTGTGACTTATCTTGGCTCTGTAACTTACTCTGATTTATGTCAATGCCTTTAGGATGCGCGGATCAGCGGTAGAGCACGTGCCTCCCGGGTCACAGGTCCCGGGTTCGAGGCTGGGCGGGTTCTTTGAATAAATACTACCTTATCCTTCAAAAACCCTCCCAACTGACTGGAGTTGGCGACACCGTACAACCTGGGCAGTTGGTGCGCGCTGGAGTTGGCGACACCGTACAACCTGGGCAGTTTGTGCGCGCTGGAGTTGGCGACACCGTACAGCCTTGGCAGTTGGTGCGCGCTGGAGTTGGCGACACCGTACAACCTGGGCAGTTGGTGCGTGCTGGAGTTGGCGACACCGTACAACCTTGGCAGTTGGTGCGTAGTTAAACCCCATCAACTATTATATGCATGAATTGAGCGAGTGTATTTTGCGTGAATGCTCATCCGAAACGTGCATATTCAATTAATTTAGTGTTTGAATGGAAAACTATGATTTTTTGAGGTAGTTATCTATCAAAGAGGAAACCTGAAGATCTCAGGTTAATGCAGAGCGGGTGAGTGCTTGCTGCCTACAGGTCACCTTTGCGGCATTTGACTCCCGGAACGAATTAGCCACAATCAACAAACCTCGGTCTCTTAACCCTTGCCTCGGTGGCGGGTAGGAGCCACCTTCGCCCTGGTGGGGGCTAAAAAAGACCCCCCACGATCTCAAAAACTAAGAGAGCTAGAAAAAAGCGCAAAACGGCAATCGAAAGCTCTTCGAAAATAATATCGAAAATACTTGGTCATTTTTCTCGTCAGGTCAATATCAAGGTCACCAGAGGTCAAAATAGGTCAAAATCGCTAATATGAGGTGTACTAAGAAAACCTCATGTATCTCAGAATTTATGATAGCTAGAAACATTTGTTTAACTCAATTCGAAAGCTCTTGAGTTGCTCTTTCATTCCAGTGGCATTCATTTTCGTGTCAGGTCAAAGCCTAGGGAGCTACAGGTCACTGAATATTGGGAATGTTCTTGGGAATGTCCATAGCCACCCATGCATAAGGGCCTTTCCATTTTTCGCTAATAAATTCCAAACCAAGCAAGATACAGCCATAGTTGATGCACCATTGCAATCATCTCGTCAATACAAATCGAATGATATATATAATATTGCTATGCCAGGTCAAATTTGAAAATTTGACCTGGCCCAGGTCAACGTCTGGCCCAACTTGACCTGGTATAGTCATGATGTATATTATTTGACGTGCAGTGACTATACAAACACCTTGGTGATAAAATAAAAGTTCTATCTTTTTTATTCAAAATTTATAGAGGAAAACACCAAAAATGCTTATTTGACCTAAGGTGACCTTTCAAAGGTCACAAGCCAAATTTTTGGCATCAACTTCAGAAATGAGGTAAGAGCAAGCCGTAACCGATGTTTGAAGTTGATTCCATCCATACTTCTGGGAAAAACTCATGTCGTGCTTTTTCCCATGTATTTACAATGGGGAGGTCATGCTTTGCACATGACCTTAGGTCACCAATATAAAAAATCCCGGAACATATGTTGTAGCTCCTGGTGGGCCCAATATGTGGTATGAGTTTCAACTTGATCAATTAACCCGCCTTTTAGTTATGCAGTCCTAAGCATTTTTTGAGGTGAGGTCACTTCACCTAGCCTGGTGACCTGACCTGATATGACCTTGAGCTAAAATGTTCAGGAAAGATATAAAAATGATGAAGAAACAGCTAGACCAAGTTTGGCGGCGCTGCGCCGCCGTTTTTTGGTCACTTCGGAAAAACCCGAGGGGGGGTCCAAAAAGACCCCCACCCAGGCGAAGGTTAAACCAATATTCGGATTGATGCTCCTGCTGAAAGCAATTAGTGCTTGTTGGGATTTAATGGCCCACCAACTGCTTATACCATAGGATGTCCCCAGCACTAGGGTATGCCATTGATTGAATATCTGAATTGATGTCCGATCCAATCCAATCAATGGATTGAATTTGATTGGTCTGAGGATTACAGTAGACTCGGATCTAGATTTGGATTGTGCTCAGATTCTGATTGATTTAGGCATTCTTTCGTATATAGATTGGATTGGGACTGACAATGGTGTGCAGGAGGATTGGTCTGTAATTGGCATTAAAATATTGAGCATGACCCGGATTGGATGCGAGTTTTCTTGGCCGTGATCTAATCTTCCCCGATGTTCACCCTGTTCATCTGTTGGATGGGATCTCGGGGTCAGACCAAACTTATTCGGATAATTCGCCGGGACATAAACACGGGATCTATGCCTCAGGAGAGCACTCTGTATACTGTACCACGCATGCTCTCCTGACAGGAAATGTTACGCGACTTAAAAACTGGTGAACCATTCAAATGCTAGCATGGCTTGGTACTGCGCTTTCGGAATCCACCAGATGTAGAATTTGTATATCGTTAAGCCATTAAGTGTGACCAGCTGGTGGGTGCAGTGAGGCGGCGTGGCCGGACCAGTCGTCTGTGGATACTGTCCAGGAGGCGCTGCGGGTTGCCACACTGCCGCCGTGGCCAGTGTCGCCGCTGGCGGGTAGCGAAGTGGACTCCTGCGGACCGAGGTAGCAGCTGCCTGGGCTGTGGTCGCATTGTCTGGGCAGCGGTTGGCTAACGTGGCGCGTGTGTCCCGGTCCTGGCCGGCTACTCCGAACCCAGGGGCCGCCAGTGCCCGCGGGCCCTCGGCGACCTTGGTGTCAAGTGTGTGAATTGCCGCCTATTTCGCGGGTTGCCAAGACACGATAAATCCGTGCGCTCTTATAAGTCCCGTGATTGGTATAAGATTGCCGTCTTCTGGCTTTAGAGAGGATCTCCCTTGTTCTTGTTAATCGACTAACGTTTCAATGCAATGGAGGGTTATTATCGGGACTGCTGTAGCATGAACTTTGAATGATTTCTTAGTCTTGATTTTGAAGTACTTGGCGGGTGTATTAGCAGCGCCTTTTGCAAAAAGAGACCTGAAAAAGGTTTCGACCAATGCAATGGTGTCGTACCGTCGTGTGTAGTGCAGACTTCTGATGATATTCAGTTCGAATGGTTTTCCTCGAAATCATGTCGCCGATCCTTATGGTCCCCTCCCGTAAACATACTTCATTTGCTGCAGAGGGACTCTGCGGTTGAGGTTAGTTCTGGGTAGTCGCAGTGTAGCCAGGAAGCAGCGCCCGTAAAGACGAGGACACCGCCGGAGGCGCCATTGCTGTGCGGAAGTCCAGCTCAAGGAGAACGCAGCGTTCGCCGCCCCTGCGAGCCACCTCCCCTGACGTGCCGGAGAAGATTGCGAAAGAGTGGCGCGTGGTTCGAGGTCACCTCCGCCCACCGGGCCGGTCGACGGCCGCCCGGGCCGGGGAGGACGGCCCATTCATGAGAGGGACGAAACAGCTGGATGGGGTTGAACGGCGCACCGACTGGCTGTGGGTTGCGGCGAGTGGACCAGGTTTAAGTCTTCTGGCCGAATTCCCCAATCTCGACGTTTCCCAGATTTTCTCTTGGTGAGATCAAAGCGGTTTGGTGTGGCCAAAAACCGATAATTATAACGAATGAAAACATCCAGAATGTGCTGCGCCGAAGGTGCGTAAAACCTGCCAGTTTACGAGTTTCGAGGGAAGTTGCGGACATTGGCAGCGGACTCACCTTCATGGCCACTGAACTGGGCGCCATTTTTAGAGCCAGTACTGAAGATGGTTCACTTGGTCACAAATCTCCATGCCTAGGAGATGAACCGATTGTCATTCTGTCGCATAGTCTAGTTCGTTTTATACGCTGCGTTACACGGGCAGTAGTTAGACGCCTGCTGAAGTCGTCAAAACGCGGCGGCAGATAGGCGTTTGACAATCTTTGCAAGCATCCCAATCAAGCTAACGTGCCGATTGCCTAACATAGTGGCGACATATGCGCTGTGAAGGGCTGCAATACTTGGGCTGTGTCCGTTATTTGACCTGTATGCTAACAAGGTGGGCTGACATCTCCTATTGAAGCTAATTCAGAAAGAGCGTCCAACGACGTCGGACTCTGGTCATGTGCCGTATTTAACCATTGCCTGAGCTTTGCGGATGCGTGGAAGCTGTGCGCGGATTTGTGGTTTGATTTGAAGGGTAGACCAGCCCGAATTCGCATCAGAACCACTTGATCCTATTCTATGGCAATAATCAGCGCTGATCTCGGAGTGAAACCCCGGTTTGTACAGCTTGCTCAGTCGTAATCCATCAGCGCGGCTCCATACCAACCCAGCGTGCTGTTTGTCTTGTTGCGGGGGCGCACTCTAGTGTGAATAGTGGTGGTGTCATGGACCGCTGGCTTCCGAGTAGGCCGAGGTCGACACCGCTTCAAGGTCACGCATCGCCGTAGCGACACCTGGATTGATTGCGGTGACTGGTGCTGACCTCAGTGGCCCCATCTG
Source organism: Lepas anatifera (assembly GCA_034440635.1). NCBI lineage: Eukaryota > Metazoa > Arthropoda > Thecostraca > Lepadidae > Lepas > Lepas anatifera. Next base: position 1,133,032 of record JAOTON010002048.1, read on the forward strand.
GCCCGGACGCCGGTCACACATCGCCGGAGATACCCACCATAGCTGCGCGCAACATTTTGTCATGTTGGTGCGTTGAAGTGATAATCAGGAACGACGTTTTTCAGACGCAGCGAGTCAGTGTTAGCTGACTGCTGGAGGAAAGGACTGAAGAAGATAAGAGATGAACCTTAGCCACGCGTGGTTAACGAAATGTGAAACCAGAGTGCTCGAGCCGTTACGCCTACCCGACGGCCTCCACCTCTAAAACGTTTATAGTGTTATTATTATTATATATTGTATTTAATCATTTCATCAATGTCAGGTTACAGGATCAAGAGAAGAGCAGCTGAAGCCCACCGTCAAAGGTGCCGTGTTGCTGGCCTGCTGCGGCGTGCCGGCGATCAGTGATTCCGCCTCTGCGCCCCACAGCTGGCAGTTCTGTGACCCAGATGCCTCATTATTAACGACGATCATCGGAGACAGCTCTGAAGGAGACGACCGAGGTTTCGTCATTAGGAGAAAAAAGTCATGATGAAGCGAATTTGGCCAGACCCGCCTTTCACGGAAACCCCGTGATGTGGCGTTTTTTGTTGCGTTGAAGTCGCCAGACGATGCCGCATCTCCCAGGTCCGCCCGTTGTCAACTTTGGGTGGATAACTCCAACCGGTCCGGAGCTATGCAAAAAGGCAGGGTTGAGAGACGCTGCCGGACGGTTATTTACCTCACGCCTGGAATGATAGGCGTTCACGTATAGCCTCAGCAGCTGACTTGCCCTAAAACTCCAAATGACAGGCGTTTTTTTTTCGTTGAACAGAGGGAGTGACCATCCCCTGCGGCGAAACCCTGTTCGATGGAGCATAACTGTCTAGAAATGGTGAAAAAGCTAGGCTCGTTAATGCTTAGATGAAAATTAACAATGCGTTTTGTTTCATCTAACGCTTGTCAGGCTGTGGGAACTTAGTCGACCTACAGAAATATGATGTAATTCGACCACACCGTTTTATATTATTTAATAACCCGGCCAACTGTATTTTTTCAGCTTAACATGCGGTGCGTTATGATTTTAAAATATGCGGAACGGTTAAAGATAGAAGAAGAAACACTTTTCAAACAGCAAAACCTGAAGGGAATGCTCAATCTCGACACCTTACTCTACTGCGAGCTGGGTCCCAAAGCATGCCGGAGGTGGAGGGATGTTGACTAAGGGCTAACTGGGGCCATTTCGGTACAGCCGAAAATAGTTTACTGAGCGGGAGCTCAGCAATAGTTTTTCTTCTCTGTTCTCCGATTTGATTTATTTTGAGTAAGGAATGCAGCAGAGTTGTAAGAGTTTTATTTGTCAGAACCATCGGCTCTGTCCTTTTCTCTGAGCAGTGCGGTCGTCTCCATGTATGCCACATGCTCGTGCGTTGACGTGAACGATAGACACGAAGCCAGCCATTCAGCACAGACTGCCGTACCGTTTGCCGTGCGCCGACTTACACAATAGACCACGAGAGCTGCGAGGCTGCCGTGCGGCGCTGGGCGGCGAATTTCTCGCCACGTTGGTGAGTTGCGAGTTTCCCAGTTTTCCCGCCATCCAGCATCTGAGCGGCGAAACCAGCTCCGGGGCGCTACCAGCCGGTTGCCACGGTGGGCGGCGCTGGGTCCTGTCCGTTTTCGCCGTTTGGCTTCCGCACTTGCGTCGGGTGGTGGATGGCCAGTTGTGGATGTGCGGTATAGGCCTCGTTTCCTGTTGTCAGCCGGCTTCGGTCAGCCGGAGTAACGCTCCGAGATCGCTTGGTGTAAAACCCACACAGCTTTGTGTCTCTAGGCGATTTCGTTGTTGATGAGGCTGATCCAGCAGGGCCCCCTGGTGATAGGCTCCGTCAAACATGTTGTTAACCTCACTATCGGCTCTTCAGTGCGCAGTTGGTCCGCCCATTAGTGGGTGGTGGAGCACTGGAATCCTGGAACCGGACCTGAACAGAGTGAACAAACATCGCCGACAACTTACAGACGGTTGTGCTGTCGGCTGGAATTACGAGTGGGTCTCTGTCCAGCCGGAGAGAGAAAGACCGCCATCTTGTGCTGGCACCATCTTTGAAGTGAAGCGCAGCTGGGGCTGGGATGGGAAGGAAGAATGGAGGGGGGGGTTGCGAGAATGCTAGACATATTGAAAGTACGTACGTTGATCTGGTCTCTCTCCCCGCTATGAATTAAAAGTGTTGCGTTGGATGTGTGGCATTCTCTTAACGGGAACGTACCACTTGGTCGGAATTCCAAACAGGATTACTTATGGACAACATTAGTCTGCAAATCTGGAAAGGGACAGATGCTAGGTAATGGTGCATTCGTGGACATTGTGAAAGTTTTATCGTACCTGAGAGAAGTTCATTTTTGCGTAATAAACAGCCTCATTAGAGATTCTTAGATGTCACACCCTCTGTATATACCACTGTAGCTAACAAAGACAATCTTGAAATGATGTAATACGGCACAAACGAGCACATATGCAGCTGCAGTGCCCTGCAGCTGCAACTGCAGTGGCCTTTGCAGCTGCAGTGGCCTTTGCAACTGCAGTGCCCCAAAACTCCATTTATCATCATCATGAAAACCTGGAAACAGCATGTTGTTTCTACCTTCAACCGCTAAGAAGAAAAATATCGCATTTTTCGTGCTACCCTGAGTTGGCAGCGCGTGTTTTTTCGAGGCTGGCCACCAGTGTGCCGCTCGCGGCTCGTAACGTTGCAATGGGCGTTGCCATTAACATTTATCACTTGATCTGCGTGGCAGTGAAATTTATATAAATCCAGACGGATATGGTATTGCTGCAGCCAGACGGAAATCGGCTCCTTTCTGGCTTCAATTGGGGTCTTAAGACCCTTTATTTTTAATTTTAAGCTGCATAAATTTATTACAGAGGTTTGGGTGAAATGAAATATGCCAGTAGCAGTTTCTCAACCCACTGGACAAAACTGCTCTCTCAGTTCAAAACCCATTACAGAAGCGAGAAACTCCCTCTTACAAAGGCGACCAGCATTCCTCTAGGTACGGCGCATCGGGGAGCGATGGAGTGAAAACGTCCTGCGCCGTCACGGCAGAGAACGCTCCTTGGCGAGCACGCGTGACGATCGTGACGCCGTGACGGCGGCAAACTCGCATCAGGCGTTACGCTCCGCGTGCGCCGGATGTCACGCGTATTTAGCGGTACCAGTTTCGGAGAGTTTTTCCTCTATGGTGCTTACCGTTTCTCAGTACTGCCCTCGCGCTGCACAGCAGGCTCCGGCCTCCGAAAAGCCCGTGATCTTGGTGGATGTGCAGTAAGGAAATCACGTGCATTATGTATCAGGAGGAAAGAGAGAGCTGTCCGCTGGCCTTGCTGACAGTGTGGACGAGTTCATTGTAGGCATATTGCGTATGATAGCAATTGAAAGCGAACGTTTTGGGTCCCTCTGGCGAGATTGGAGACAATCTTGATCGGCGCAATACTGCTAAGTCAGTCCCAAATCCACATTCTGAATTGGGCATTAAACCAACAGCAAAACCTGTCTGTCATGTTGGGAAATTGGCCCCCCTCCTGGTTCTCCCCAGATAACACAACAACAAAGTGACGCAGAACAATGAAACTTACAGTACCTTATCTCTAATCAATTTTACGCATCTGATTAAATTTTTTTAGGTCAGGTCATGTCAGGTCACGGAGCTATCCAAGGTCAAGTGACCCGACCTCAAAACCTAAAATTACGAGTTTGAAGCGCCGCCTAAGGAACATCAGCCAACCGATCAGTATGAAACTTTCACAATATAATGAGGTCATTAGGGTCCACAAATCTGCCGTCTCGGAATTTTGATATTGTTGACCTAAGGTGGGGTCAATTTTTTGGACGCCCCATTTTAATTCTTTGGTGAAAAATTAAAACGGCTCGTTTTCAACAAATACTGGACAGTTAAAGCTGAAAATCCTCAAACCGTGTATTCTTACCGCGATCTTGACCTTAAAGTTGAGTTTTTGACCATCTGACCTCTCAAAGGTCATGCCAGGTCACAGGAGTATACTGTGATTGTTTTACCGCTGACTTCTCACTGAATTGAGAAAAGCTCCTATTTTACTGGCATTGTGCTTATATTGTCACGGGGAGTCGATTGATATGCAACATGACCATACCAGGTCACTGTGGCCTTGACCTAGCTCGATGTCAGGTCATTTTCTAAATTTGACCTAGCAAAGTCATATATTATACATCATTCGATTCGCCACGACGAGAGGAATCCAATGATGCATACATATTTGCTCTAGCTCTACTGAGTAAATATCTAGGAGGGGGAAACGTACCCGGCCCTGTTGTAAGCCTATGGAACCTTCTTTGACCTATGCTGACCTCAATATTGACCTGACATAAAAATACTTCGTATAAATTCTATTCGTCTCGTCAAGAGCTTTCGAACGCCGTCCGTAATTTTTCTTTAGCTTTCCTAGAAAATGAGATACGGAGGGGGAGGGGGCGAAATTCGCCCCCCAGCGGGGCGCGTCATGCCAGGGACCCCAGCGGGGCGCGTGTTAACGAACCACCTCTACTTCAGCAAAGCGTGACCGCGTTAACCTTAGCCGTCTACCCCACAGCGCTGCGGGTCGGCATGGGCAAGTGCGAGCTGCCGTTCGCCGATAACGGCGGACCGCCCGAGGGCACTCTGAGCCCCGAGGCGCTAGAGCTGGCACGACTGGAGCTCAACGAGACGGCGGAGGGACGGGAGCAGGCGCTGGCCGAGCTGCGGGACTGGATCCGCCGCAGCCGGCACATCCTCACCTGCAGGGAAGGTGAGCCGGCCCTACTGCAGGGTGTCCGCCCCCTCTCTCTCTCTCTCGCTCTCTCTCTCTCGCTCTCTCTCTCGCTCTCTCTCTCTCGCTCTCATGTATTTCTCACACTTCCACACAAATGAGGTGGCTTTTAAAGTGTCGTCGCAATGAGTATAAAGTGATTATAAACTATGGAAGGAGATGGTAAGGATGAGGAAAGGTGAGGATCAAGAGGATGGGATTCTACCTGGAGGGGTCGCTGCAGCCACAGGCGCATGCGCTCACAGCCTCCAGGTAGAGTAAGGATAAGGATAAGGATTAGGTACCGGTAAAAAAACACACAATCGCACACACACTTCGAACATTTAAACAAAAATAATATAAAGATGAAAATGTTCGATTCTTCGGCTTCGCTTTCATTTCGTCTTCGATCTGATAAATTTCGTTGTTTGTGCTCCATCTTGTCTGTGACATCGTTGATCTTGCTTCATTGATGTTCAATTGTTGCATTTTTTTCTTTAATCTCCGGTGCTGATGTTCTCTTTCACAAAACTTGTTTTTTTATTGTTCTCTAAAATTAGCCATCCTGAAATATTTCAATATTCCCGCCGCAGAAGCTTTTTTTCTTGAAGGAGGTCTTAAAAACACGTGAAACGCAAGAAAAAATCAAGGAGAAAGATTAGCGACGAAACGAGGATAGTAGGCCAAAAATGATGACTTGCTTCTTATTTTTATCTTCTTCTAGCTTGCACCATTTATCTCTCTCTCGCTCTCTCTCTCTCTCTCTCTCTCTCTCTCTCTCTCTCTCTCTGGCTCTGGCTCTGGCTCTGGCTCTGGCTCTGGCTCTGGCTCTGGCTCTGGCTCTGGCTCTGGCTCTGGCTCTGGCTCTGGCTCTGGCTCTGGCTCTGGCTCTGGCTCTGGCTCTGGCTCTGGCTCTGGCTCTGGCTGCGGGACTGGATCCGCCGCAGCCGGCACATCCTCACCTGCAGGGAAGGTGAGCCGGCCCAACTGCAGGGTGTCCGCCCCTCTCTCTCTCTCTATCTCTATCTCTATCTCTCTCTCACTCTCTCTCTCTCTCTCTCTCTCTCTGGCTCTGGCTCTGGCTCTGGCTCTGGCTCTGGCTCTGGCTCTGGCTCTGGCTCTGGCTCTGGCTCTGGCTCTGGCTCTGGCTCTGGCTGCGGGACTGGATCCGCCGCAGCCGGCACATCCTCACCTGCAGGGAAGGTGAGCCGGCCCAACTGCAGGGTGTCCGCCCCTCTCTCTCTCTCTATCTCTATCTCTATCTCTCTCTCTCTCTCTCTCTCTCTCTCTCTCTCTCTCTCTCTCGCCTTCCGCCGAAAGAAAGTAGTCCAATCTTCTTCTTGAAGATTATTCTTGACGTTCAATTCCATGAAAATTGTTGCAATCCAAATTGTGTATAACTTTAGGGTGTCCTCGTCGTGATTCTACAATAATTCAATATTTAATACAATACAATATTTTGCAGTTGGTGCGGCTGGAGCATTTTCAGTGTGGACAGTATCACATGGCTGTTTCCACCCTGCTCCGCAAGGCGGCTATGTTTCCTGTTTGTTGTCTCAAATACTGGTACTTTACTGGATCAAAACCGACCATCTTCACACAATGAGACGGGGTTTTGGTATGAAACCTGACTGAACCACAGAACCAGAGCAGGCGGTCTGACTTAACAACTAGACCGGCGTGGGTGGCAGTGCTGCCTGACGCTCAGACAATCACGTTCTGTAAGAAAACAAAGACGGCTTGAATCCCTGCCAAGGCTGGGGTTGTCGCGTCACGGTCCACGCCAGCCGCCGTCACACTGGCTTAGGCGCCGTGACGGCGTGATGGGAAGGTGGGGGCGCCCGCGGCGGCGATCTCTACGGTGGAGTAAACCGGCTGAAACCACGGGAAAGGCTGCACTACTTTGCGAAGAATAGCTCGGAGCTGTGTTGCTGGTAGATTGAGCTTGTGTTGGAAAGCTTTCCGACTCAGACAATTGGCAGAGTGTATTCCGTAGAAATGAAGAAATGATATGAGAGCAGGCTGAAAGAAGAGCGCCGTTATTCGACATGCAACAAGCGAGCAGCAAGCGCAGACTGGCATACACACAGGCACATGCTAGCAAACATAACGTGCATACATTCCGGGGGTCCTGGCTGACATGCGATAAAGGCGACGAACAAGCTCATGCAACGCCGCATCACGACACTAGTGTCCGGTGATTCCCAACTTTTGACAGCGTCTGGAGAAGTAGCGGTATTGGTCAAGCAATAGCTTCTGAAACGAAAAAAATTTGCATTGGCCCAGTTGCATTCAACAAGCATGCTGCATCAGTGTTGCATTATTAATTAGGAGAGCACGTTATTTCCTACGGTATAACCATCTGTACGCTAATCTTCAGAACCTCCTGACTAACTTGGCGCTGTCTCTCCGGCCGGCTTTGGAAGGAGTTGGTGCCCCACCCTCGACTGTAGTGACCAGCCGTACACTGTGAGAGTCGGCGCGCCGTGCCCTTCACCCAGTTGGCGATCGGTGAAGGCTGGTCCTGGCGCCTGTGAGGAAGCTATCGTGCCAGAGTGGCTCGTTTCTGCGTCAGTTTTCACACCATTATGGTCAGCCGCGCCGCCGGCGTCCAGCTGGGACTGGTAATCGCTTCCTTTGGTTTACTTTTAACCACTGGAGGCGTGGAGTGCCGCAGGGCACGTGCCTTGTCATGATGGATTCCAATGGTGATTTTTTGCAACGTTGAGTTTCAAAACCTAACTATTTCGTTGCCCTAATAATGGGAAAGCTCGTTGTTTTGTCCATACTCAAATGTAAGACATGAATTCGCGGAGAAATACTACAACAGTGTTAACTGTAGTGTTTGCTTATTTTTAGCTAATCTTTTAAAAACACACTGTCCTCAAATTAAAGTCTGAGAACAATGGCTATTTCCAATCTGCAATGAGTCATTTTGGTAAATAGCTTGAATGAAGAAACCGAATGTCACGAGAAGGGTATATTAGCAAAGCCTCTGATAGGGAATGTGGAAACTTTATGGGATTTGAACTGAGATTCCAGTCTTTAAAAGCATAGCTATACATACTGTTTTCATATTGTATGTCCCCAAAAACCATCAATTTTGAATGAAAATGCTCCCGAAATCATACCTTCTTGACATGTCTTCTCATTTCCACTACTTATTCCTCCACAAATCGTGAGATTTTTAACGAGCGAAATATGAAAGGAAGAGTTCTTCCGGCATGATCTACACGCAATAACGATGCCTCAGTTTAAAGCCCGCTACAAAGAGTCACATTACATCGCAGCAGCCGCGCCGAATAACGTCAGACCCCGGAGGAGGGAAACGCGTTTCTGGCGACGCTGGGTGCCGTTGTCTCACACCTAGCTACGGCGCGGCAGCGTTCCAGGCGGCACCGGTCCCACCATTAGCTGTTCCGGGTGTCTGGCAGATCCGGCTTGGGCCAGGATCGGGAGAACCGCCTTTCGCTCGTGTCACGCCCGGTGAAAAACACGCCGCTCGCCGAACCAACGCCACCCGGTCACCTCACCGGGCTCTGACGCTACCGCCAGTCTGAGCCATTTGGCATGCTACAATACCAGCCATCTCGCCACATTACAAAACCACTGAATCTATTTTGGCGTTGAAGTTGTTTGTTTGGGCCGGTTCGGCCTCGAGCGCCTGGCAACAGGAGAGCGCGTGCGCCGGCCTGGAAGTGGGCCGGAGCTGCCCGGGTAGCCGCGCTGCCACCAACAGCCTGCGATCGATGCCTGCGTGCGATTCTGGGCGGCCCGGTCTGACGCCGAGAGCAGCGTCAGAGGAATTAGGTGCGGTGAAACCGCTGGCTTACAGAAGCCATCATTTATTAGGATACAGGCCGTCGTGTTCATCAAATGTTAGTTAGAAGTGGTCTGTGTTTGGAATGTTAGAATGGGGCCTTGTTCGAACGGCGAGTGCATGGAATGCGAACAGCTGTCTGGTCTCTCAGAACCAATCAGGGAAAACGCTCTACGCTCAGTTCGCTGGTTTCAGCTAATGGCTGTGTTTTGGTGAGGTTTGGTGTAAACTGTTGCTTAAACTTAACACGTGCCCCGCTGGGCCCCTTGCATGAAGCGCGCCGCTGGGGAGCGTTTTTGGCCCCCCATCCGTATCTCGTTCCCCACGAAAGCTAAAGGAAAATTGCGGGTTGCGTTCGAAAGCTCTTGACAAGACGAATATATTTTATACGAATAATGTTTATGTCAGGTCAATATTGAGGTCAGCATAGGTCAAAGAAGGCTCCATAGGCCTACAACAGATCAGTGTACGTTTCCCTATCTAGATCTGCTCTCAGGGGAGCTAGAGCAAATATTTATGCACCATTGGATTCCTCTCATCGTGGCGAATCGAATGCTGTATAATATGACCTTGCTAGGTCAAATAGTCAAAATGACCTGACCTCGAGCTAGGTCAGGGTCACAGAGTGAGCTGGTACGGTCATGTTGCATATCAATCGACTCCCCGTGACAATAAAAGCACAATGCAAGCAAAATGGAAGCTTTATCTCAATTCAGTGAGAAGTTATTGGCAAAACAATCACTCTCTGATCCCGTGACCTGATATGACCTTTGAGAGGTCAGATGCTCAAAAATTCAACTTTATGGTCAAGATCGTGGTAAGAATAGACGGTTTGAGGATTTTCAGTTTTATCTATCCAGTATTTACTGAAAACGAGCCCATTCTATTTTTAAGTATAGACTTATAATGGGGTGACCAAAAAATTGGACCCCACCTTAGGTCAACAATATAAAAAATTCCGAGATTGCAGGTTTGTGGACCCTAATGACCTTATCATATTGTGGAAGTTTCAAACTGATCATTTTGTCAGTATTGCCACGCCAATACTCCCTATAATTGGGCAAGTGTGCCTGTTGGGAGTGGCCCTAATAAAATAAAATAAATAAAATAAAACTGATCATTTTGCTAATGTTCCCTGGGCGCTGCTTCAAACTCGTAATTTTAGGTTTTGAGGTCGGGTCACTTGACCCTGGATAGCTCCTTGACCTGACATGACCTTAACTAAAAAATTTGGCCAGATGTGTAAAATTGATCAGGGATAAGGTACTGTAAGTTTCGTTGTTCTGCGTCTCTTCGTTTTTGAGCTATCGGGGAAAAAGCAGGAGTGGGGGCGAATTTCGCCCCCCCAGCGGGGCGCGTGTTAAGTCTTTTATGGTGGGGCAGACGTGGTAAAGAAGCTAACAAAGTGAAATTAAGATGTTTTGACTTAATTTTATATTTGAACTAATTTCATATTTTCTTTTTCAATATGTGCGAGGTGCGTTGGATTTCAATTCACGTGCGCCACGTTACCACGCGGATCCATGGGTCAAAGTGTGGTTGGACCACGGTTCCTATAGATACGGTTCGGACATGACAGCCAGCTGACTGCCTGATTTGGTAGCATGTTGAGGATATGGTAGTATTTTGGAGGGTTCTGTTCAAGATACCTTTGGTTCTGGTAGCATAAGGTAGCATTCAGCGTTCTGATTGGTTGAGCGAAACGTTCGAAACAGAATTCTGAAGGAATTAGCATGAAATTCATCGTGGATTTTCCTTGTTAGAAAAGCATGTCAGGGACTAAAATCTGCACCCAGAAGATAGCCTGATCGATTTTACATACCAAAAATAAAAATATATCCTGAAGCACCACTTTAATTTTCCCACTGGCCCGTGCCCCAAACCCATGCAAACAGTCCCATTGGAATTACATGTTAAATTTTGCTGCAAAAAAAAAACTATCAGACCCAGAAATGGAACCTTCAAAACCCCCAGAATTCTAGAGAAGTATCTCATGTCCACCCCTGGGTTGGACAATATCCTGTTTTGAAGGTACAAGAAACAAAACTAAGTAGGTGCTTAGGTTTTAGTACTACCTGCAGTTCATGTAACGTATTGTTAAAAATCAGCCGCTTTTCATACAATCGGGCTTGTTTGCTGTCATGCGAGTCGCACACCAGAACTCCATGTATTTCATAGGCGGATCCAGGGGCAAGGGGCCATCCCCGCCCCCACGCCCCGTGGAACTAACTGGCGCTCCCTGAAACGTCACGTCCAGGATGTAAGTAACAGTATCCGTGCGATGTGATGCGATGTGATTTGGCGCCCCTCTGGAAAAGGAGCACCGTAAGAATTGACGCTCCTGACCAAAATAGCGTCGCCCTGACCGGAGAACCCCTGCCGTCGGAAATCCCGGATCCGTCTGCGACATATTTAATCGAGTGAGTGCGCCGCGGCTGGTCGGGTCCGCGCATTAGACCAGCACCAGCCGGGCCGCTGTCGTCCCGCCGTGGTGCAATGCTCATGGGCGGCATTGACGGCGGCCGCCGGGCGCGCCGGCTGTTGCACGCCCCCAGTATCGCAACGGCGCGTCAGCCGGGCCGCCCCTTTCGCCGCGCCCCGCCGCTGGGTTACCTCACGGCCGCCGCCGCCGCCGACGATGGGTGCTCACGGCCGGGTCACTGCAGACGACAGGACCACCGGCGCCTGTCGTTCACCCAGTGACACAATTGCCTGCCGCCGGCCGGCAGTGGGCGCTGATGCAGGCCGCTGGGAGACGCAGCCCTGAAGACGGTAGTGGTAGTGGCGGGTGACGTCCCAGGGGTGGGCTTCGTGCGCCTGCTGTACACGAGTCCTTAGTTACGTAGCAGGGAGTATTGATCGTCTTCTTCCCCCAGTGTACGCTGCAGATACCTGCCGGTTGTCTCCAGAGGACATGCTGCGCACTGTCGCGGTTCGTCTAAGGTTTTTGTAATTCTCGTCAGGGTTAAATCTTTATTTTTAAATCGTCATCGCTTCCAAACTTAGCCGCATATCGACCTATTTTGATGTGAATTTTGTCAATTTTGACCTATTTTTACAGGTCAATTTTGTCATTTTGCTTTCAATTTTGGGTTGATTTCTGGCGGTTTTTCTGCCAATAAGCCAGAGCTGTAACTTTTCTATGAAGTACATACATAAGCTTTTTGCTGAGCGTGAATGCATGGCATCTCAAACATATGAGCCAATTGTCTGAACTGCTGGTTACACTTGGTAATGGGAGTGGACAGTGAAGCTCCTCGACATTTAATTCACTCGGGGACGTCAGCAGAAGCCCTGTGCATTTCTTGGAAACACATCAGCACCTGAATGCTCGTTTCGAGTTTTATTGCATGCAGAAGGAGCTTTTTCAGGTCATGTATCAAAAATGACGCGTCTGCGTAAGAGTATACTTGTCCATTGAGCGGTTACTATTTTCTTTAGGGAAAACCCCCGTCGACCATGCCGCCATGCACCACCGCAACATGTACGGCGGCTACTCCACGACACCGTTACCTCATCTCCCCCAAATATCTTACATAGCGTCGCTGTGCATCCCTGGCAGCGGCGGGGATCTCGGCATCCAACAGGTGGACCTTTCAGTGACACAACTGACATACGTGGCTGGAGAAACAAGGTCACTCGGTGGTCGCACGCACCTGTCACCCCCCCGCCCCGCCCCCCGGCCACGCCTGGGGCGCGCCGCGAGACCAGATGGCGCCGGCCTGCCTCCCACCCCCGGCGGCGATTTAGAGGCTCGACGGAATAGTGTGAAGTGCACGTCCGAAAACGTGTGTGCGAGGCCACAATTTTCAAGGCAGGGTTCGTAGACTTATTTAATTAGGCCAAGTTTTCTGGCCTACGCCGTTTTTAGAAGAAGCCTGGGGGCTCTACGACTCACCAACTTCCGAAGTTCATATGGAGTCGCCAACTCTCACCATGTTGGAAGGGTATATCTGAGATTGGGAAGTCCGTATTCAGTATTATCCCACCTTCGTTTACCCTCAGGCATCCTATTCCTTGCCGTCTCCTTCCATAGTCTTCATCAATTCACGTCCATTTCGACGGCGCTTGAAAAAGCCACCGTATGTATGAAAATGTTCGTAACAAATACAAAACCATTCCCGCCGGGGATTTGAACCCGGGTCAGCGGCGTGGAGGCCCCACGCGCTGTCACTGCGTCAGCTCTTCCCTGTGCCATTTGTAATATTGCAAGTTGCGATGTGCATCGTTGCGTGGAGACGATTGCGGGCAGTTGAGCGGTCTGCCTCAACTAAATGGTTGCCGCGGTCGTCAGTGACCCTGACAATTTGCAATATGTGTGGCAATTCGGCCGGCACATCAGGCGAGTGGAGTTGTATGGGCACGCAATTGACAGAATTGTTGATGGTGAATGTAGTGCCTTAACCAGGCTGACTGGAAGTACGCTACTTTTTTCAGTTTTCCCCACCTTGCTCAGTTATGCTCATGTTTCTGCTTTATTTCTTGCCTGGGTCGCGGTTGAAGTTGCGTCCTGGATTAAGAAGGGTGGATGTGTCGCTAGCCGCAGATATACAGGAACCTCTGCCCAGCGTGATACATACAGAACCGCTTCTCGGTTTAAACGAAGTGGATGTTTATTCGTTTAGTATCTGGCCTTCGCAACTGGCGGAGGAAGTTTTCTCGTATGCCGCGGACGGAGCCTTTTCGCCTCAGTGCGTGCCGGCTCTTTCAGCACCCCCGGATACGCCCTTGAGTGGAGATTGTTGCAACGCTGTGGGCCACCATTGATAGAACCGGCAGTCATTGTGGGTACAGCGCCCAAGGTCAGCTGCGGACGGTTTACTAATGCTGCCTCGTTTGGCAGCGATTTGTGTCACCGGTGCCCGCAGAGAGTGTGCAGAATCACCAGACCACACATATATAACCTCTCAGTGGTTGGTTGTGGTGTTGCACTGATGTAACAGTGACAGATGGCGTGGATGGGTTGTTGACAGATCGCCTCGGGACGTTTATTGCAGCTCAGCTAATCCATTTACACTCAGTGGAGCATGTGTTCACTGCGCGCGTTATAAACGGTGGACATTGCTGCTGCTAGCTTTGAACGGTTGAATGGCCAACTTTTGTCGCATCCAAAAATTATCCAATGTGCTTCCATACATTTAAACGCTTTGTTAGAACACGCAAACCATATTGAATTCAAAGGTTATACATGAGTGTTTTTTTTAAGAACAAATCAATTATGACGGTGCCAATAACGTGTCCACATTTTCGGATCGGTACGTTACGAAGCACAATGGCAATGCTTGGAGTAGAACAAAAATGTACTTCTGGAGGGTATTTACTTATCCTTAATATACCACAAAGGCTGGGATTTGGAACATTTGTGGGCAGCTGTTGTGGCGCTCCAAAGGGATGTAAACAATCCCATTGACCATTGACCTCCGATGGTCATGCCTGCTGTTGGTGCGTGAGGGGACAGCGGCTTATCTAAGTCTTGCCGTGACCTGGCGCGAGGCGGCGAACGCGGGAGCAGACGAGTTGATACCCTGCCGCGGTCGCCTCATCTGACACGTTCTACCGCAGCGTTACCCGCTGTCCCACTGGGGACGCTGGGCCTGTCTCGGTCCTGTTAACAATCCTGGCTTTGCTGCAGCTGTCAGTGCGACCCCTGTCAGCGTTCTCAGTCCGTAAATACACAGCGGGAAAGACGCCAGCTCTCAATGGCCGGTATTGATCAGTTGGTCTTAGGTTAGGTCCAGTCTGAGTGACGGTTCTTCGATAATCTGTTCAAGCACTTGAGCTTTTGGCCTCTCGCTGGTGCTTGACATTTGAACCTGAGTAAAAAAAACATATCCAGTCACCCAGCGAACAGTGGATGCTTCTCACTGCTCTGTCCAGTGCCGTTCTCCCGGTGGTGTTCAGCCGCCGTGGCCTCCTGGACCTCAGCAGACTTCGCAATCCAGCCGAGTGCGCAGCGGGGGGTGTCCCGAGATCCGGATGAAAAGGTGTCCGGTCCGGTCTGTGTCGCCGCTCCGTGCCGGATGTGGGCGCGCTCCCATCCGATCACGGTGAGCGGCCGTGACGTCACTGGCTGATGACCGGCAGAGCGCGCACCTGATGACGTCACTGGAGAGAATGTCATTACGTGTGACGGACGATGCAACAGCGGATGTACGCTTCCAGTGTGGGGCGCTCGGACTGGTTTGAAGCTCAGAGACAAAGAGTGAGCTGCTCTCAGTGTTTTGCAGACGACGGGTGACGTAAGCGGGCTACGTAAGTGATACAGAGGATCCCCTGGAATGTGAAAAACGTGATCTCCTTACTTGGCGCGTTATACAGAAAAAATTCACCAACATCGGCTAGAAATTCGTTGTTATGATAGCTAACGTCGGTGAAATTCATCCTACACAGCCTGTATTCAGTATATCTTGCCCAGTGCATCCAGTCTACACACCGTTGCCATGCCAACGGTGAATGCTCTCTCCGGCTGCGCAGACGACGGCGGCGGGCGTCTGATTAGACGCGTTGTTTTTACCTCGACCCGCCGCGAAGCATGCCCGACTTTCTCGGGCCGTCGTCTTGTGGTGGCGTTGAAGTCGCCCAACGCTGTAACTGCAACGGAGAGCTAGCCACCAACCCGTTCTTAGCGCCGTCAAGCCGCTTTGGTAGCGTCAACTGTTTCAAACCGGCCAGCAAGCAGCTTACTTCGGAGCTTTCCCCGTCTGTCACTGCTCTTCTCTCAATTCCACCAGATGTTTGAATTCGTGTCAAGAGCGCCCGTGGCAATGCTGTGGCAATACGTTTGCACGCATTTGGGACAATTATGAAAATATGATTGGTTATACAGCTATTTGCTATACAGCTATAATGGCTTGCCTTCTCTAAGTGCAGACACTTGTACATACTTGGACTGCAATTGACTAAGCGCCTCACCTCAATCTGGTTTTACGTGTAAGGCAAGATCCTGTCGTTCTTGTTGATGCTCAGGGGTAGGTATGAAGGGCAGGTTTTACTGGTTTTGCGTGCTGTTGCGTAAGGTGTTCAAGAGGCAACTGCGGGTTGCCGTCTAGATTTATCAAAACAAAGATAAGAAAAGGTCACCCTTGTCTGTACCTGTTTGAAGTTAGGCTTACATTGTTCACTACAATGCTTTGTCCTGATAATGGGTTTGATACTTGGTCTATCGAAATAAACATTTTCATTGTGCAATGTTCTGCTCACTTTTCTCAAATTGTTACCGGTTACCAAACAATGAGAGGGTAATCTAAAAAAACTGAGATGGTACATTAACAAAAAATCATTTTATAAGTACAAATTTTTAGTTTTTGCTTCAAACTTTTACCAACAACTGGTAATTGATTGTGCGTAAAAAAGTGTAAGTTTAAGAGCTGTAGACCAAAAATAGAAAAATAGAAAAATAAAAGTTAAAAATATATAATCCAAAACTTGTGGACACTTTTTGCAAAATTTTAAAATCTGCAACTGGCGGGTTCTTTGATGGGTTCCTGCCTTTCATCCCTGCAAATTTCAAGTATCTGATACCAGTCCTCAGAACAGACAGCGACTACTACTACTACGGACAACGGAGAACGAAAAACTGTCAGTTTTGAAGCGGTTTCTCGCTTCGTTCGTCACCGGCTTCTGATATTTTAAAAGAGAAAATCTGTTTTCTTTCTGTTCTCGTGTTTCTTGTTTGGCACAATGGGCCCAGTTTGAGGAGAATACAACTAAAAGCGCAATAGCCTTTGGTCAGAGAGAAACGTGCCTGCAGTTCTTCATAGCTGAACTTTTTCAGCGCACTGGCTCTGGTCCATGTAGGATGGAAATTCACATGGGCCGGGGACCGGTGGGATGGGTCTGCGACTGAAATGGTCAGCCAGCTTGCATGCAAAAAATGTCCTGCCACTGCACAATCCGACTGCCGTGCTTCCTGAACGAACTGGAATACTTGTACTGCCGTTGTAACTCTTTGCCCTGCGTGCTCTCTCCTTGCCTTTTGTCTCTGCTCCTCTGACAGCTGTAGGCCCCATGCTTCTCATCATTTTTAAGTAATAAACTCATCGCTGGAAAATATAAACTCACCGCTGGAAAATGTGTCACGCTGCGCGCCGCTCTGGCTATTCATCTATAATTACCACCCCGCCGAGCCTGTGGGCGGCGGCGAGCGCGGCAGCTGACGCAGGCTGGCGGTCGTGCAACAGAGCCGCCTGTGTCTGCCGGCTCGGCTGGCCCACTTTCTGTACCACCCGCCCGGCCGCTCACGCACCTCACGCCGCTCATGGGAGCCGGGTAGACAACAGCAGCGGCCGCACCGAGAGCGGAGCGGCCGTCTGGTGGTGGACTGCGGCCGTCTGCCGCGGCACTGGTCTGCCACGGCCTGGTCGGCTCTGGGTAAAAAATTGGAGCAACGCACGCTCATTGCTCAGCGCTCATCAGTTCCTGAGCTGCTCAGCTGCATTTCCTGAGAGCCAAAACAGAGAAAGACTATCGTGATCGGGCTGGTTTGCGCACTGCCCGGTCCAGGAAGAGACACTGTTCACGTCTCAGTAGAGAGGAAGTGAGATACAGAATTGTGCCTTATGTTGGCAAAGTAAGGAAACCTTCAAATTACTCTGCGTTGAAATTGTCTCCAAAGTCCCTCGATAAAAACTCCAAAGCTTCTGCCTCAGTTGTTGCCGGCCTCGGCCTGTGACTGCTTTCGTTTCCTCTCAAGTGTGGAATGAGATCTAGGATCGCCCGTATGCATTCTCTAATGTATCTGAGAAGCTTAAATTCGGTTTTTCGGAATACCGAATCAGACGGAGTGCATGGAAGCCGTCAGTCTGTCACGGGGTTATCTCATCCATTTGTTGTCGGCCGGGCTTGGAGGGATCCACTTCCAATCAGTCGTCTTTATAGCGCTCTCTTTACACGGGCCGTTTCTGTCGTGGAAACAAGCATTCGTGATCGATGTGCCTAAAACGGAAGTTTAAATGACGGAATTTATGACAGATCGACTTGTTGGGGGCTGGGTCTTTCCCAATTACACTAATTTTGTCGTGGAAGAGTTAATGTTGATATTTGAACAGCTTGTGACTGTTTCCAAATGGTGTGAACAGTAATAAAAGACAGTTTTTTTACAATGTTCTTGTAACATCTGTTGTTCAGTCTATTAATTCAGTACCAGTAAAATATTGCTGAATACCCACACAGTCCCAAAATCCAATCTATACTTTAGTAGCCGTCCGCGATGTATGTGGTGATTTTGTTTTTAGGACGTTCCTAAAGCCAATATGTTACAAGCAGCGCTGGAAATGAACTATGAAACAATTTAACGACGGGTTCGTCGTCCTCTCCCTAGTATAGAAAGGTCGACACCGGGGCCGCCCCCTACAGTCACGTTGCTCGGCGGCCGTCCGACAGACTCTGCCGCCGGGCAGACCGCCAGGCGCTGGTCCCGGCCCTCCGCCGCCAAGGTCCTCAGGAGTAAAGGGGCCTGACTGACGCCGACCGCCACGGTCCGGCCAGCCAAGGTCACTGTCGGCCTCAGGTGCAGCGCGCACGCACAGCCAAGACAAACGCGCTGGGAGGTGTTTGCGATGGAGTCTGGGAAAGTGAGCGTCGACAATGGCGTTGCTCAACGGTCTTTGACACGACCTTTGTGAACATGTGAACTGAAGTGCTAGAGCTAAATGACTTATGGATTTCGGTACTTTTGGTTACAATTTGGCAGCTGATTTCTTTTAATCCGGTGGATATTTCCTCCTGATAGATAGATTCTTATTTACTGGGGACAATTTTCATCGTATAAGTCTGTCTTACCCTAGCCACTATTTGTTTCAGAAAAAACGAATGACTTGTCCGACCACCAAACATTTTTACGAATATTATATTCACGGTGGTTACCGGGGTGGACAAACGGCACGACAGCGCAGTCAGATCAACTCTACAACAATGCTGCACCGTGTCACGAGCCAACAACTCTTCCAACATGCTTTACCTGACCTACAAAACATCGAGCCCTGCCCAGCGGCGCCCAGACTGCCCCCCCCATGACCTGTACCGTGCCGGGGTGTCGTCTGCGTGCCTGTCACGTGCCCGGCCGCAGCAGCTGGCGTGACGGGGTGTCTGGGCGAGTCTGTTGCCGAGCCTGCCGGCTGTCTGACCTCGGACCGAGATCCTGCAGTGATAGTGCGGCCTGACCTGGCGTCTGATGACCCCCTCTGACCTTACCCGGCGCCAGCGGTTGCTGCCCCCCCCGCCGCTGTTGCCGAGTGGGGCCGGGGCCGATATGGCAGGGGAGCGGGCGGCCGGAATAGCGGTGGTCAGAGGCCTTTAGATACGGGGAGGTGTGTTAAGCGTCGAGAGGGGGAGATGGAGGCGTCCCTCAGCTGATGAACCAGCGGGGGAGACGTCCCCCAATATTTTTATACTCAGGCTAGTTTTGTGCACTTTCTTCGTATTACCTGCGTGAACTTGTGTAAATGTTCCCAGTTTTAGTGATGCTGTTGTGCACATGTGGTGTTCTCAAAGTCATCAAGTACATTCGATCTTTGCCTCCTCCCCGGTCATTGCCAGGCCGGAATCCGTCAGTATCGGAGGCGACGCCGCTGGCGTCCAATATTTGGAATGGCTGACGGGCTCGGAAACGCTGATGACATCGAAACTTGAGACTGGGCTGGTGGCATATCACAGCGATGCGTTTGAACCAGGAGACGCCCGCCTGGTTCGCAACACCAGCGGTCGTACTCGGGTGGGCGGGCTGCACCAGCTGTCCACACAGGCCGTCCCGTCCCAGTGACGCCGTGCGTGAGGACTGTGGTTGAAGGACGGCTGCTGCGTTGGCGCCCTGCCGCCGCCTCCGGCTGACAAGTGGGTCAGCCGCCGACGACGCGCCGACAATGAAAGCGGCTGGCGGCGGTCTCTGTTGCACCGAACGCGCTCGGATAGGCGGCGCCGGCCGCCGGCCCGCCGGCGCGGCCCCGTTCACCCCAGCAGTCTGGGCTAGCGGCTCCGAGAACGACCGCCCGAGGGGTACCAGTCCAAACTGATCACGTGTAGACAGCCAGTGCTATAAATATCGAAACTAGCCTGCAGCCGACTCCTGCGGTACACAATCGTGTGTGTCGGCGGGTTCTCGTGGTGTCCAGTGTCGAAAGCGTGATCTGGGTAGCTCGCCGAGACAATGCTGGGTATTGATGGAGGGTCGGAGCTTTGACTGCCTGATTTATAGGCTCTCTTGAAATGCGTGTGTGCGGTTGTGCGTGCACACGCGCGCGCTGTTCTCTTACGTGGAACAGAAACAGGCCGCGCCGAATGTGTTTCCTACTTGGCGCATCGAACACATTTATGTATGATCATGTTTTGTCTGGTAGTTCGATTCGCTTTCATTGTTCTCAGGGTTGTTCCATTTTTTGAGACAGTTGAACGAACCTCTTCGCCGGTTATAATGCGACTGACTTCTGGAACGGAGAATTCTACAATGTACCCGGACGTGATCCGTAATCGTTCCGATGTTCTTGACCAGCAAACAACGGCATGCTTGGGATGCCGGTTTGCATACA
Source organism: Lepas anatifera (assembly GCA_034440635.1). Lineage (NCBI taxonomy): Eukaryota > Metazoa > Arthropoda > Thecostraca > Lepadidae > Lepas > Lepas anatifera. The sequence goes on from JAOTON010002048.1 coordinate 1,153,151, forward strand.
TAGTCCGGGCTGGGTTTTCCTGCACTGTGTGGGCTTCCGCGATCCCTCTGTAAAGGACACACTGCACCAATGCATACGGTCAGTATTCATGACCCTCGGCTTTTGAGCCGAAGGTCATGAATACTGGACGTAGCATGCATAAATGCATGCTGGGGACCATCCGCTTCCTCCTGTCCGTCTCTTTTGAGTACCCCCGCCCGCTGCCGGATGGACGGGAGTGGTACTGGCAGGGGTGTAAGCACAGAGGAGGGGAGGAGCGGTGGCCACGATTCCGAATCGCCGACTCTACAGTACGATGCTGTATTGCCTGGGAAGTTTGTATTTGAGGCATCAGTTTCAGTACAAAAGTTTATTTGTTTGTGCCTTATCTTGAGGTTTTACTCGACTAAACGTTCGCATACAAGAGAGCGGCCTGAAACAAAATCACCGCGTTAATACCGGAGATGACTGATGAGGAATATGAATTCATTACTTCTCGAATTTCTGTCGCACCATTCCCCCTCCCCCTTGTTTTCCGTCGTTCTTCACGTTCCTGCTCTTATGGATGACACTTTTGTGCCAATGGCAGTCGAGCGAGGCCGCGAAATAATGGCGGGCTTTCACTGAATTAGCATTGGCCTGATACATTGAACCCATGTGACCATTGCCGTGTTTTTGCTGCCAATGCGTATGTAAATGTCCTTGGAAGTCTTTCGCATGTAATAGTGTTCCTGCAGTAGGTTCTTATTCCGAAAGTTTCTTGGTGCTGAAACGGTGGCTAAAATTAATTAAGATCAACACCAAATATTTTGTCTGCCGCATTATCTGAAGGGTCATCGAACCTAATCTTGGTGGTACTAATTGGTACTATCTCGGTGCCTTTGGGTGAAATAAGATATGCCAATAGTGCTTTCTGGATGCGCTCTTCAAAACTGCTGTCTTACTTCAAAACCCATGATAAAATTGGAACACATCCTCTAAGCCAATCACTGAGTCGAAGAAATTTACTTGAAATGGTTTATATCCTTCGTTTTTCTCGGAGTTCAACCCGTTCTGTACGAAAGTTCAACCCGTTGCCAAGTACGAACCACGATGAGACGACTTGACAGCTCGGGGTACGGACACTAAACAGGCATGAGGCAAGCAATCATCCCTCTTTAACAACATCGCGTGCGGACCGACAATTTGGACTCTTCAACCCCATCTACCGTTTGGCCCAGCCCCTACACTAATTATCACCTTATGACCCCTTTTGCAACTGTCAATGGTTCTCGGAGGGCTGTGGCTGTTTAGAAATCAGCAATCACGTTCCCAAACCTGGCCGATGTACGTGGAATGCTCAGCCGACTGGTTCAAGGCTAATGCGCTGGCGCGGCGCCGCCAGAAGAGCCCTCCCTCCCGTGTTGTACACTGCAGCGGGCGCCCGGGGAAAACGACGGCGAACGGGCGCCGAACATTGGTTGTGGAGAGTCAAAGTGAGTTCACTCATGCCGGAATCAGTTTCATATAGTATGGTGAAATTTGTGTATCCAGTTCATCATCTTTATTGCATGAACATGTTGAAGCTGGCCTGAAAACCCGAATTCTTAAAGGAAACTCGGGCCCTGCCTCAGTGAGGTGAAGGAAACGCGAGTATTAAACTGAGCGCTAACATGTTTTGATAATATACGCAACGAGCGCACTTATTACATCGAAAACACGGATTGCGGATTGTGCGGATTGGGTTTTAGACTCCTACCCTCAGGTTGCAATGACAAATGCTTGGTTCGCAACAGCACTTAATCTTGGAGGGAACTATAAGACACGAATAGGATAGCGCGTGAGACGTGACAATCGGCCCTGCTTAATACGAGACAGCTTGTAAAACTAGAACTCGAACCCGATGCTGCACCATCCCGCTGCTGCAAACTAGTAGTCTTTGAAAACTAAAAACGCTCACCCACCTGTCTTCTGGTCGTTGTCCATGCTGAAGCTGCTTCCTACTGTTGCAGACGCCAACTTTCTACTGAGGTTTCTGCGTATGAAGAAGTACAAGATGCCAGAGGCGCAGAAGGTGCTGACCAAGTACCTGCGGATGCGGCAGAAGGAGCCGCACCTCTTCCACAAGCTGGACATCAGGGACCCGGCCATCGACGACCTCGTGACGCGCGGGTGAGAGCACGGCTCGCCGCCCGTGTATTACTTGGCTCGGTGTAATTACTTGTCTGACGTGGGAGGCCGTCTGCGGGTACCCGCGGGTGGCATTGACCGTACGGCGTCAGCTGTTCCGAGTACGTCAACAGCTTCAACACGTTCTATGTACGTACCGACCGCGGGAACGTACTCATCCGACTCATGTACGCGGGACCGTGAAGGCAGACTCGCGCTCACCTGAGTGGATAAGTCTGTTCCCCTGGTCAGTACGTAAATAGAGCATTCTGAAGCTACTCATGTACCTTAGGTGTGTGTTATCTACGATTCGCAAATCATGGTGGTTCTCTCGAACCATACGCATCGGAATAGGGGGGGGGGAGGAGTGCAGCTTGTGTGTTCCTAGGAGAAGTTCCCGATTTCGACTAAATTGGGAAGAAATGGGAAAACCGTCTAAGCCAGTGCGGACATAATCCATCGCATCAGGTATTTCCACTGGCGGTCCATCGATGTTTAAGTCCTTTTCATTTAGAGCTGTGATTAATTTTGTTTATGCATGTCATTAGCAGTTCTAATGGTTTAATCTAAAGTGCATTTCATCATATGATAGGTGGACTTCGTGTACTCTACCTACTGACTTCTCCCCCTGAGTAAAATCTGGCCTGCTTCTTCGCATTTAATGACGCAATACGTCTCATAACAATCGTCTGTGTCTGGAATTAACAGCCTGAGACCAAACCGCTGCGCAAACCCTTCTGTGCGGGCATCCTTTGTTCAATAACAATGGCTTTCCAGAAGCTCTATAGGCTCAGCGCTCCGCTTGTAATTGTGGAGAGTTGTTCTCCTTAGCATGTTGCGTCATGGCCCGACATAGGACACTGAAGATATGCTGCTAGTGAAAACTATTAAGCCAGCAGTTTTATAATTTCTAGACTATACTCCAGTGGGGTAAGTTTCATTTGAGATGTTGTTGTTGATTCAGTTAAGGATTCTCTAACTACTCTCGTGAATATAACACATACGCAAAACAAAGTTTCTTAGAATTTGTAAATGAAAACAGATTGTTCGACGTTTGGCGAAGCAAAACCCAGATAAAAACTGCTACACCTGGAGAAGGCATAACCCGTTTAAAGGGGCAAGGCTAGATATGTTCTTTATTGATGACGATTTGATGCCCAGTGTTCAAGACGTTTTGATAAAGCCAGGGTATAGAACAGATCACGATATGCTTGTTTTGCGAATTCAAAATGTAGTTAAAGAACGCGGTCCCGGTATGTGGAAGTTTAACCAATCTGTCTTGGGAGAAGAACAATACGTAGACCTCGTAAAAGATTGTATAAGAAAGGTTGTTCTAGAGTATGCTGTTCCGGTTTATAATGAAGACTTCGTCGCCAACATAGAAAACTTCCCTGTCATTCAATTTAAGATAAGTGATACCCTATTCTACGAAACACTAATCATGTTAATACGGGGAGAAACCGTTCAGTATTGCAAAGGAAAGCGCAAAAAGGCGAATGTTGGAAAAAGAACTGATAAAGAATGTAACTGCTGCTCATGAAAAATAATGACAATGAACTCCCCAGAAAGCTTTGAAGCCTTAAAGACAGCTGAATTGGCCCTTGAAAGTCATAGAAAAGCATACATAGAAGGACTCATTGTACGTTCCCGAGCCCAGTGGCACGAGGAGGGTGAAAAGAACTCGAAGTACTTCCTTTCTCTCGAAAAACGAAACATAATGCGGAAGACTGTTGAATATATCCAGGACGGAGATAGGAAAATAAGCAAAACGGGCGAAGTTTTGTCTGCTTTCACACAAGGACTAAAGAATAAATATGTTGAGCAAAATGAGAATGTCACAGACATGGATTTCATAAATGAAAATATTAAAGCAAAACTAAGCGAAACTGAGAAAGAATACTTCGAGACACCAATAAGCTTAGAAGAGTTGACACTAGCATTAACATCGATGAAAAAAGGAAAAACTCCGGGAAGCAATGGCTTCCCAGTTGAGTTTTTAGAGCCTTTGGACAGAAATCGGCGTATTCTTGTATCGAGCTTTCAAACACAGTCTTTCGAATGAAACTAACCTCATGACGCATAGAGAAGGTTTGATAACAATGATTCCGAAGGGCGGAAAATCTCAAAATTCCCTTAAAGGCTGGCGCCCAATCTCCTTGCTCAACGTTGACTTCAAAATTATTTCAACAGCAATCGCAAATCGATTAAAAAAGTACTTAACAAATTAGTAACAGCATCTCAGTCAGCGTATATGAGTAACAGGTTTATAGGAGAAAATAGCCGTCTGCTATATGATGTTATAGAGCAAGTAAATAGGCAAAATATACCTGGCATACTGATGGCTGCAGATTTTGAGGCAGCGTTTGAAACTGTCTCCTGGCCCTTTTTAGCATGTGTATTAAAAAAATTGAATTTTGGCGACAATTTCCAAAGACTCATTCTTACACAATACTTGAACTCTTCTAACTATGCCCGCATCCAAATGAAATGGCTTCCTTGGGGAAAAAATATTTTGCACCGAGGAATCCGACAAGGAGATCCCGCCTCTGGATATCTGTTTGTTTTGTCGGTTCTGGTACTCGGAAACCAAATCAATCAATCAAAAACTTACGTGGTGTCAAACTTACACCAGACTTAGAAATACGTATCAGTCAGTATGCAGATGACACAATTATTTTCTTGGAAGGCTCGGATAGGTCAATCAAAGGTGCCATTAGTGAACTTACTGAGTTCTCAAAACACTCAGGGCTAAAACTGAACTGGGAAAAAACATATTGCATGCTAATTGGTTCCATGAAGGAAAACGAAATAACCCAGCAATACAATTTCAAATGGGTACAAGATATAAAAATCCTCGGTATAACATACAATCGCACCAACCATAATGTTATTGAACTTAACCTAGATAAAAATTGCCAGCACTTGAACAGGAAATTAACCAATGGAAGCGGCGGCACATAACACCTATTGGTAAAATCATCGTGATAAAATCATTGCTAATATCGAAACTTGTTCATCTCCTGACGGCGCTACCGAACCCATCGGCTAAATATGTAAAACAAATAGAACAACTTTTGTTTAGGTTTCTTTGGGGGTAAACCCGACCAGGTTAAACGTTCTGTTGTATCTGTTGTATCTGTATTAAATCACCAACAGGTCTTTAAAAACCCAATAACAGGTGAAGTCAGAAGAACTAAAAACACATGGAGGCCTAACTACAACATAAATACTCACATCACACCAGTACTGGCTCGGCTGCCGCAAACACAGCTATATTTTCTTCAGTACCCTGAGCGGATCACAGAATATATCACTGAGGGTTGACACGTTTAAAAAGCTGTTCACCAGACGAGGTAAGCGATTAAAAGCTCCGGAAGCAACAGTGTTCACTCTAGCCGCCGGTACACTAAACAAAGTAGAACGTGAAATCCTAGTGGTTCTGACTGGCACATGTACCGTAAAACCTTGTAAAATATGTGATGATGAGATGAGGCCTCTAAAAACTTTACATAAAAACAAGATATCACTTTGGTGGCGCCTAGCCTGAAGGGATTGCACATCGTACAAACTAAGGAGGGACTTGTAGTCCAGGACAGCACTGGCAGGCTCAGTATGGTTGGCTAGCCACGGGGAATTTATGCTGAACCCTCTCCACGCGAATGAGATGACATTTTGCTGCTCCGCCCCAAATGACGGAGCAGTATTCAAGAATTGATCGAACATTTGCGTTGAATACGGACACGGTCGCACGCTTGTCCAGTTTGTATCTGGGGAAGCTGACTGGAAGGTTCGAATGAGAAGGCCTAATGCCCTATTGGCTTTTAGTACTATGGAATTTATTTGCGCCTGAAAAGTGAGTTTTTGGTCCAGAATAACGCCTAGATCTCGGATGTTGTCAACATTTTCTAGAATTTCGCCGTTGATTTTGTAAGACGAAGGGATGAAATTGCGGTTTAGAGTGATTTTGAATGCTTTACATTTCGATGCGTTTAGCTTCAGCTTCCAGTCCGCTGCCCAGCGCGAAACTGCATCCAAGTCATTTTGAAGCCTGATGACGTCGTTTTGGGTGTCAATTTGAACGAAAATTTTCACGTCATCGGCAAACATCAAACAGTTTGTAGAGATTACAGATGGCAAATCATTCACGTAGAGAAGGAACAGCAAAGGTGAGATATGCCCGCCTTCCGGCGTCCCCGAGACAGCCGGAGTCCACTGGGACATCTTGCCATTTAACACTACTCTTTGCTTCCGCCTCCCGAGGTATGATGTGAGCCATTTCAGAGCGTGTCCATCCAGGCCATACATACATCGAAGTTTATAGAGCAGTAGGCGATGATTTACGCTTTGGAAGGCACTGGAAAAATCTGTGTATACCACATCGAGCTGAGATTTATGTTGAATAGCCGCCCATCCATGTGCAAGGAAAGATGCCAGATTTGAAGCGCAAGATCTATGCTGTATAAACCCGTGTTGAGTTTCCGAAAGGAGAGGTCTGACGTGTTGAAAAATCTGATCGCTGACAATTTTCTCAAACACTTTTGCACACAGAGGCAATAATGAAACCGAACGATAGTTTTCTGGATTTTTCTAGAGCCTTTTTTGTAAATGGGGACAATATTTGCCTCTGCCCACTGTTCTGGAAATATACCATTAGCCAGTGATAAGCGGAAAACCTTGCACAGAGGAACAGCCAATTCCACCGCACACTCCCTGAGAATGCGAGCGCTTAGGCCGTCTGGGCCACAAGCTTTACTCACTACCAGATCTTTGAGTAAACGGCACACAGCTTCCTCTGTCACGTGGAAGTCCGATAATGTTTCATCGGTCGAGAAAGGTAGGTTTGGAAAATGAGTAACGTTTGGGGAGGAAAATTTATTTGCAAATGTTCGATTCAGCAAATTTGCTCTACCAACGTCGTCGGATATCTGTGTACCGTTTTCCTCTAACACCGAAATCCCCTTCACCTGCTTAAAACACTTAAGAAAAGACCAAAATCGTTTCGGATTCGAGACAAAATCACCCATGATGCCCTGCAGGTACTCAGAGTAACTCCTACCAGATACACGTTTGAACAGGGCACGATTTCGCACGAATTCAACTTAACTCGCTCATCTTCAGGCTGACGTTTCATGCGCTCAAAAGCTGCCTGCTTTAACTTAAGGGCGCGTCTAACCTCTGCAGTAAACCATGGTGGAAAACGCTTTTGGGCACAACTGTGGGGACGTGATCTCGTATCGCTGCGTCTACAAGAGTGTAAAACATCGATACAGCCTCATCAGTTTCTAAGTTATCCAGCAGATTCCATGGAGTAGCCTGAAGAGTGCGACGAAGTCCATCGAAATCGGCGCGACGGTAGTTCAGGGCGACGGAGCGGGTTACACGAGCTGGAGGTGAGGATCTTGCAGCGAAAGATACCACTACTTCATCGTGGTCTGAAGTGATACTGCTCGGTCGCGGCCGTGCTGACGCCTCACAGATGTGTCTCGTTAGCACTAAGTCTAGAATGTTCGGGCCCCTGGTTGGCGTCGTTACCAGCTGTGTTAGGCCAATCACTTCAAAAATCATTCAGGGTATGTTCAAAAATCATTCAGGGGTATGAGGCCGACGGTCTTCAGATGTTGGATATAAATGCGTTCATTCACAGCCTTAAACTATCATGGCTACGAAGAGCGATTGAGTCATCCGCGGATTGGGTAAAAGTTGCAAGAATTGAACTGCCAGAACCCTCGTGTTTGCTAACTTTCGGAAATGCAAAATTGAGAAGAGTAAAAAACCAGCTTCAAAATCCATTTTGGATCGATGTAGTGCAGTCGCTTATTCACTTCAATGATACCTATCACGCGCTGCCACAAGAGATACTGACTGAAACTATCTGGTTTTCGGACTTTACTAAATACAAAACATCTTGTATTAAGGAATGGGATGCAAAAGGTCTAAGATTTATAGGGGATTTATTTAATTCTGAAAATAGAAATGTACTGTCACGAGAAGAAATTAGGCGTAATTACCGCATTTCAATGAACTTTTTGTGTTATGAGGCGTTAATTAGAAGTTTGCCTGACGAAGTGCGTAGCTCTGGCATGCAAACTCGCTTCGAGAGACCAAATATCCCTTACAGGCTCAATGTTTTCAAAGCAAGCATCACAAGTTAAACCGGTATTGCTATAAGCAGTTTGTAATCTCGAAAGTTAGAAGCAATAACAATAATTCATTAGAGAAAAATGGGAAAGAGATATAGGATTTTTTCAAACTGGAACTATGTTAGAACTAAAACAGGCTACGAAGGCTACGTCTCTGCTTTATCTCCACTATCGTATAACTAACAGAATAATCACTACAAACAGATTTTTACATACAATAGGAATATCAAATACATATGTTTGCACTTTGTGTACTAACAATATAGAAACGATAACTCACCTGTTTTGGCATTGCAGAATCGTACAAAAATTTATCCATGATATAAAAACAATTTGGAACGCAGGTATGGTATACCGCTTCCAAGGACCGCACAGTTCTGGTTCTTTTTACATGAGTTAAGTCCGATCCAGAAATTAATCGTCACTTTAGCAAAATCGGTCATCAACAAAGCTCGTAATAACACTGTGAAACCCGAAGTAACTTACTTTATGAACATTCTAAAAACAGAGGCCGAAAAGGAGCAAACTGCAAGCAGACTAAAAGGTAACTCGGAATTTTTCGAGAAAAATGGGGAGGCCTCATTCAGATATTGAAAAATAGTAGTTATCTTAACCAGCTTCTTCATCACAATACACGCGGGTGAATCCAATTAAACAATCGGTCTGAAGGTGCGTGTGTGTGTATGTGTTCATATGTCCTGATCGCGTTTATATCGGTGTTTTGTGTCTAGGTGTGAAACTGCGCCATCGATACCCGTATCTGAATTTTGTCGCGGATTTTGTATTGTTCGTGATTCCTGATTGCGTTGTTAGGTGATCCTCGACTGCCAAGTGACGGTTAAATATAGGGCCCTCGGGCCGTCAATGTCGGAAAAAAGTTTCATTTGAGATCAGTGAGTGACTGAAGAGCGCCATGCGAGAACATCCTCTGGACGTTAAACTGGACTATCGTGATGTTGTCGAAAGCCCGATGATGATGTTGCCACTAGCCATGGTTTCAGTGCCTAAGATCAGTGTCCACACCTGTACCCTAACCTGGCGCGGCTGGTGTACAGGTACATGTACGTACTGCCGGAGCGGGACCTGGCCGGCCGGCGCGTCGTCGTCACGCGGGGCTGCCGGGTCGACCCCTCCGTACACACACCCGAGCAGGTGGGGCGCCGTCGCGTCCGGAGCGGGGGGGCAGAGGTCGGGAGATGCCCGGCTGTATCAGCCTGACAATGGCGACTGTTCTTGCACTGAATATTATTGGGTCCAGCGGATGTTTATTAGATGGACTTTCGAGTCCTAGGCGGATCCAGGATTGCCGATCGCGAGGGACGCCATCCGGACCAGAGGGTGCTACTTTTGGACGGCAAAATCTACCAAGTGTTCGCCAAATCCTATCGCGGGGGCGCCGATGCCCGCATCCGGGGAGGGGAAGTGGGAAGCGACATTTCAGGGGACGCCGAGGATCGATAGGAGGGCAAGTGGCCCCTTGGGGAAACTTTCTTCCTCCCCCTTTAGACCCTGCTGCAGGTATTTGCCCAAGGGGAAGTGCTCCATTGCCCCCTGGATCCGCCTATTTTTCGAGTGACGTAAAAGAAACATCCCCGCAGTGGCTTAGCTCTAATGGCGTGGTGAGGTTGTATCTCAGGCAGGCCTGTTCTCCGGAAATTTGAGCGACGTGGCCGCCTTTACCGGCGTCACTGCAGGAATACTTCGTTAAAACGCCAGCCGTCTGGTTTCTCCACCCGTGCCAAAGTCAGAAGACGGCGACCTCTAACGCAGTCCTCCCCGCCGCCCCCTGCAGATTATCCGCTGCAACCTGATGACTTTTGAGACCCTTCTCGAAGACGAGGAGAACCAGGTTCGCGGGTTCACCTACCTGTTCGACCAGAAGGGCATCGGCTTCAGCCACGTGTTCATGTGGTCGCCCAGCCTGGTCTCCCATATGATCTCCTCGTGTGAGGTGAGTGGGAGCGGCGGGAACCGACTGAGGCGTTGACCCCGCGTGGGGCTGCCGACTACATCCGTCAAATGAGATGATACCCGCCTCTCATTAATCTTGTGTTTAGAAGAATCGTTTTGTCTGTCTTCAGCTGTCTGGTTGGGGCATTAGCAACACTGCTATATCTTGATGCTGGCATTGAACAGTGTCATACAACGCTGGTGAGGAGAACTTGCAGGCTAAGTGACTTGAATGCTTTTACAAAAGAAGCTGGGTGTGCCCTGGCCTCCGCTAAGTGCGGGGGCCATCAGAGCGTTGGTTTCCTTTACATGCCAAATATTTGTGAGCCGGTGGAAAGGCGTTCGGGTAATGCTGATAGGAACGGATGACGAATGGAGTATTGTTCTGTCGTCGATAAAGACAACGGCTTCGCTTTCTAAACGCGTTCCCTTTTATCTCTTTGTAAGAATGCCATTCCTGGTTTAATCACTTTCCCCACACCAAGAAGTGTTCAACCTATGCACTCAGAGTTATTAAGCTACAATTTTTATCTGCCTTTAAACTGTGTATCATGATAGACACAGGAAATATTTGTTAGTGGGATGAGAGGAAAATTTCATCAGAGAAAATGTAATTTCATCTTTACCACTCCTATATGCCATATGAAATTTTATTGACAAGTAAAGGCCTGCCGTGAAATAACATTTCCCGATTTTCTAATGCATTTTAGAACTTGTTTTGCATTCCAGGAGCGTTGAAAGAACTTCCCTTCTAAATGTCGAACCTATAACGCGAGTTCAGTAAGCGAAATCCCATCTCCGTCGTGTGCCCTCAGAGCGCGATGCCAATGCGACATCAGCAAATCAACTTCGTCAACATGTTCTCCCTGATTCACGCCGTGTTGGAGTTTGTCAAGAACCTCATCGCCGAGAAGCTCCGGTCGCGCTTCGTCATCCACAGCAACGTGGAGAAGCTGACGAAGACGCTGCCCGTCAAGATTCTGCCCAAGGAGTACGGCGGCGTCACGCCCATGGAGGAAATGATCGGTGCGTGGCGTCAGACGTAAAGTACCGCTTGAATAGACACTGGCCTGAAATTGCGTTTGATAGCTCCATGAAAATGTACTTCCGTTGCAAAATATGGATGGAAACTGAGGTTACGTTGAACCGGGTTTGAAAACGTTGGGGTTAAAATTCAACATTTTCTTCAAAGCTTCCGATGTATAATGTCCAAAATATGTTTATAAAAGGGGGTAAATTATAGTGAAAGCGAAAACAAGAGCAGTTTTTTGGTATTATAGCGAATTAACCCCTCCGCTATTTCCGTCTAAGTTCCCAGTCATCAGCGTTTTTGTACCCGAAACTCTGAGTACAGTTTCGTTCTCTGTAGCTCCCTCGTAAGAACGTCTCGTATAACGTCGTGTCGTCTCCAGCGTCCTGGAAGAAGGAGCTGGCGGCGAGCCGGGCGCGCGTGCTGGGGCTGGACCTGATGCGCGTCAGCTCCGAGGAGGAGGGAGCGCCGACGCTCAGCGTGAAGACCCAGTCGAAGACGTGTCTGCACGGATCGCTGGCAGCCCTCCACGTGGAGTGACAACCCAGCCAGCAGGCAGACCCCTGAGGTGGAGCACCCGAGTAACAAAACACGTCAGTTTCTGCGCAGAGTGAGACCCTTACGGCCTCATCTACACCGAGCTTGGATGCTAAGACGTACGAGACGTAGGCGGGGGGTTTAGTTCTATAGCGTCGTGTCTAATCGGGGAATGTTCACGGTGTTCTGACGTCGGAGTAATTTAAAGCAACCAAAGAACTTTCACAGTGTACCGCTTTAGATTACAGAGGAGTTAGTCGGATCTCCAGCTGCATACTCGACAAGTGTAAGCTGCGCGGAAAGCGGCATGTGGGGCTGACTCGCACCTCCCTAAAGGCTTCTGGTACACCATGCGGTTCCGAGTGCTTCAGATCAGAGCTGGTACACCTGTCCGATGAGGTTTTTCCGCCTGAAACACTATTGCTGGTGTTCGCGGACTCAACTCGGGCGTCTGGATAAAGTTCCTATGTGCACACAGAGCAATCCATCCACTGCTGGTCAGTTGGGGTGGCTATCCCCTGTGAACGGACAGCGAGGAGACGAAATAACGCGGAAGCCGCGAAAGCCAAGACGCCGCAGGTGCTGTGCGTCCCAGGCTGGGTTAAAGGAGCCCGAGACAGCAAGTCATCGGTCGGTAAGGGACCGTCCATACATTGCGTAACATCAAATGGCTTGGGGAGGGGTCAGCCACAGCGTTATTAAGCGTTACACAGGGGCGTCGAAAAAACGTTACATGGGGAGGGGATACGAAACCCAAAAATGTGCGTTACGTTAATTTCTGGACGGCCCCTAACGCTTGTTTGAACGAGGGTGGCGTGCAGATAAGGCGGGGAGGTGGTGGGCGAACGCTGTGGAGGGTACCGGCCCCAGGCCTGTGAAACGCCCCGCCTTCAACGCTCAGGAGCACGAGGACATTCAGCAGGGAAGATGGTGTCGGCTCTGGCTCTATTTCGCAAATACCATCTTCGTCGGCTCTTGCTCTGAAACAACACAGCATTAGCAGTTTATATGTTTGCATCGTCGTCCATCCTCGTTAAACTGTACAATAGGTGTTGTATGATATCGCGGAGTTTCAGGAGCACCCCGTGATTGCGAGGGTCGCCCGGTCTTTAGTGCGAGGACAGCCTGTAGGCTCGCAGACGCTCGCACTGAAATATCACTGATATTTGAGGAGTGCTAATCTAAGTGCACGCAGCGATGAAGACAGCAACGGGTAAGGTGGGGAGAGCCATCGTCATCTTGCTCTCCATACTGAGCGTGAATTCAACGTGAAAAGCATGACTGAACAAGAAGTTTCCTAATGAGAAATGGAACTTCCAGAAAAGAAACTACACCACATCATCTTTCGCAATGTGTTGCTTTTCGCTTAAAGTGCCACACATTGTCCCAGCCGTTCTTATCAGTGTGTACGAAGGTGTAATACTGAAGTGTTGTAGCTCGTGTGCATATTTATCATAATCGTGGCCCAGATTAAGTGCACGTGCCATCGGAGGAAGCCGAGGTAAGCAAGCTTTACCGCAAACGGTCCTGTGTGTCAACCACGTCCGGAGCGGAACCAAAGGGCGGACATATGGTTATTGTAGCTGCGTAGAACTTGCATGTGAGTGGCCTATCGTAGTAGATTAGGGCGTGTGTTCGTTGTTTGAATCACGTGCCCGTGTGTAAACTTTGTGAACTGTGAAGCCGGGCTTTGTAAATATATTCCTTGAAGAGCGCGTGCATCGTTTGAATGGCTATTTTGGGTCCGCCCGTCATCTACGGCATCGTGCTTCTCTGGCCCCTGCAAGAAACGAACCTGCTCAAAAGTAAATGTATATAACAATCCGTAGCGAGGCAATCGTAATCAGACAGAAGCAGTGGATAGTTTTGACTAGAATCAGCTCTCATTTAAGGCACACACAATCATCTGTATACGGGACAGGGTTATATCTCTAAGCCTCTTCAGCCACCACTCGCCTGTCAAAACGGTACACAGCACGGGCGGCCCCCAACCACCGAGCCATAGTAACAAGCCATCGTCGTGATCAGCCTTGCGTACACCGCCGACAGTTTTGGCTGTAACTCCCGGTCCTGGTGCTGGCAACAGCGCGCCGCTGCCCGCCCCTAGTCTCGGCCCGACACCATACCGAGTTATCGGCGACGAAGGGCACTTCAGTTGGCGGTAGGTACCGACTGTTCACGACCTGGGACAGCTACCAGACACGAGGACAGGGGCTGCAATCGACTCAGGGCTCGGCACGCCTCCCTAACGGCTTAACTAGAGAGCTGTGCCGATTATTCACAGAAACCTAGTCGGAAATTACTGAACTCCCTGCCAACACCCTCTTATAAACTTATATGGATCGGTGATCGATACGACAGCTTTTGACTTCGGCTCTATCCAGTTCACCTTATCGTGGAAGGATTACATTACCAGCTTCCGATATCGGAACCGCAGTTATAAATCATGGAAGCGTCTGACAAATCGCAAATGGCAAAGCTAGATGAATCAAAATTGGAAAAGATGAACGCAATATTACCTACAATACGTTTTAACGATGTATCCGAAAGGCGATTTAGGTGAACGCTGTTCCCTGCAAACAAAACTATTTAAAGGATTAAAACTATTAAAAGGACGGGGGAGGTAAGGTGGCGGTAACAACCCTGTGCGTTTAAATAACAAGGCGCGACAAGGCCCATCCGCAAGTATGCTGAAAACACTCACTTAATATCTTCCGGCATTAACAAAGATCGGCTGAAAACAGCACACAATGGACCGACTCACACTCTACATAGGTATTTAACACTGTTAATAACACAGGGGGTAAATTAATATTTCAGCAACTCGTAGCTGCCAGTAAGCAAAAGCGGAAACAAACACGACAGCTCACAAAGCCAAAGGTAGGTGGTTGAAACATGTGCGCAGCCAATCCTACTTCACGGGGAAGATAACATTCGGCCAATGAGAACACAGCCTTCCTCCAGCTGACCGGAAATCTCATCCACGCGAGCGTGGGGCCTATTGCCCGCGATCATCCGTTCAACTTTGGAGTACCCTAGTTCACCTACCTGACCAACACGCCTGCTGGTTAATAAACGCTCGCGACCACACAACATGCTAAAATTCACATTAGTGCACATCACACTACACAGGTTAAAACTTCTCCGTACGGGCGGCACCACAGGGGAACTGGGGGTCCTGCGAGGGACTGCTAGCTACCAACGAGTTAGACTTCTTCACAGTTCAGCCGTCCCCGCTGCCCATATACAGCTTATCTATGGAGATACCGGCCTGTATACCCCCACCACCCCCACCCTCGTAACTGCGGCTGCAGCCACGTGGCAAGGTTCTCAGGCATCCTCTTGGTTCTCAGGCATCCATCGGCTACCTCTTGGTTACTCAACGCTAGCGTTCCCAGCGCCACCTATTCCGTTCGAACGGCACACGAACCGCATCGCAGCGCCGTCTATTTCAGCACGGCGTCGCAAGCGCCGCATTTCCTGGCGCGTCGGCTGTTGAGTAGCGTGCACTGGGGACAGGCCAGGTCGTCCTCCTCCTCGGGCACCGGCACCGGGTCCACAGCGGGCGGTCTACCGGCCTGAGGCCGCGACTTACCGCACATGCCGCACACTTTGACGGAGACGGGGTTCAGGTACGTGCAGGCGTGGCAGGACCACTGCTCGCAGGGTGCCGTCCCCGACGGCGACGCTCTGAAGGTGTTGGTGGAAGGGTCCATGGTCTGAGACGGGCTGCTGGTGTTGGGGTAGGGCATATCTGGTTTCAGGGACTCAGCCGGAGCAGCTGCGGCGGACCCAACGCCCGCGGTGGATGACTTGGAACTCTCCGCGCGGTTAGTGACGGACACTCCCGCTAGGTGGGACGGCTTGGAAGACTCGACGGCACGCTCCGAGTGGGAGTTACCTGAAGGTTGTCGGTGTGACTTTGTGGGCGTGGTTTCGCGCCGAGACACCGCCGCCTCGACGTTGTTCACCACACCGTTCCCGTGACTCGGCTCGTGCCGTGGCGGCGTACTGCCGTGCCGCAGACCGGCGTCCAGCCTCCCCAGATCGGTCTGCGAGGGCCAGACGTTGATCTCGGGCGCACGCGCCGCCTCCTGGAAGGCAGGCGCCGGCGACTGCCGGGGCCGCGGCGCCGCCGGCTGCTGCTCCGCTCCTCTGGTAGACGCTCGGCTGCCGACACCACCGCCCCCTGCCGCCGGCTGTCCGGCTGTGTGGTGGACAGGCCGCTGCGGACCGCCCCAGCTGTCGCTGCTCACTGAGTGACGCGTCATCGACACCGGCGCCGCCGCGTTACCGTTCTGGTACAGCGACGAAGACACGTGCGTGCGCGAGTCGAACGGGTTGCGCTGGTCGGCGTCCAGCCTCGGCAGCGTCCTCGGCTGCGGCTGCTGCTGCTGCTGCGGGTACGGCTGCTGAGGCCGCGACTGCAGCGCCGCCTGGCGCCGCTCCGTCGCCCGCGGCTCCGGCGTCGGCGCGTGCGCTCCGTTGGCGTTCACCTCCGGCACGTTATCGTACCTGCCCGAGACGGGCCGGCGCCGGTCCATGCTGTGCAGTACGTATCCCCAGGTGTCGTCCAGCGACTCGTGCGGCTGCGGCGGCCGCGCCGGCGGCTGGCTGTTCCTCTCCACCAGGTCCCAGCTGGCCAGCTGGTGCTGGTCCAGCGTGGCCGGCAGCAGGGCGTCCGGCGGCGGCACTCCTGCCGACGACGCCCGGGGCTGGTCGGCCGGCGGCCGGTACTGGTGCCGGATCGTCTTGGGGATCCAGACGTGAGGCGGGCCGCTGTCCACCGAGTCCCGCAGCGAGTCGTCGCCGCCGATGTCCACCAGGCGGGCGGTGGGGACAGGAGGCAGCGCCGGTGGCGGCGCCGGGGGTACCGGCAGCCACGGGTAGGGGGCGGCCGCGGAGGAGGAGGAGGAGGTGACGGCGGCGGCCGGCGGTGTCTCCGACGGCGGGGAGAAGTAGTGCTGGAAGTTTTTCTGGCGCAGCGTGACGGTGAGGTGGCGCACCGCCGCCTCCACGCCGCCGACGTAGCAGGAGCGGTAGCTGAGCACGCCGCGCGCCGTGAACACGCCGGCCGGCAGCGACTCCAGGATGTGCTCAATTATCTGAGGGGGAGGTCAGAGGTCACGGCGGCGGCTGCTGACAGTATAACGACCCCCCGCACACACACACATACATAACAAACCGCTGGAGGCAGCTAGAGTAAGAAGAGAGCAAGAGGGATATATGGGTTTTACCAACCTGATACCAAGATGCTTAATCATCCATCTAAGTTTATGGCTTATTTTTCGAGCTAATATCGACCTTAAGTTTATTCACTCTTATACTCTACCAAACATTTTTATTTGGGCAATGTCACAGTCCCCCAAAAATGCTCCTGGTCAGTGTCCTCCTGTGAGATCATGAGAAAACTACTCGGACCTTCGTTCATGTTTCCAAAGTTTTCCGAAAATCAAATAATAACCCGAAACATCTATTCGGTTATTCGGCTACATGTGACAACTTTGAGAAACAATCTATCCAGTTAATTATTTTCCACCTCTATTAATCGGAGGATATAGATACAGGGCCCGATATAATGGTATTGCCAGGGCTGAGAGACATGTCCAATCAACCATCCGACCGACACCTACAATTTGCAGGCAGCTATACCGGAAACTCAATAGACGTGTGAAATTGAAATGTCACGGCGTGAACCAGCAGTCCCCACTGTACCACCTGCGCAAGGCTGCATTCAAATCTGAGGTGTTAGCGGTCATCGACGGGTCGCTACCCGAGGCCGACCGCTTCGGTCGCTCGAATATATCCGTACTGTTTCGTTAGGCTGGCTCAGCCCCGGCTAGGTGTCAATACAACACCTGCAGGGGAGGCGCTCTTTGGGAATCGCATGGGAAGCCTCCATAACATCACGTGGATGTTTTTGGGAGTGAATAATTTAAAAAATGTCATCGGCGTGTCAGGGACCTGCGATTTTTCGAGAGGGGTAGAGTTGTCTGGGGACAGCTAGCCCACAGGGGCGGCAAACTCGACCCACTTAAAGAGGCGGCAAATCACTTCTAGAGGGAGGCACTGAATTACCGCCAATGATGTGGGTAAGGAAATGTATGTTATCAAGCAGTAAGGAAATGTATGTTATCGGAAGGGGAAAGATAAAGACAGAAAACCTAGCTCTGATCACCTTCAAGGTAAACTTTTTCAGAGAAATCATGGACGCCTCCATGATTTTCGGCTAAAAGTACCCCTAATTACAACAAATTCCAGGATTCGACCAAGGTGCCACATTCCCTTCTAGTCGAGTGCCCAACTCATACACGGGCGCCTCTGCAAGCTAAGGGCGAGCTGTTGACTGCGCTTCTAGCGCATTTTTTAACCACCAAAAGTTGCATTCAACTTGAATACAAGTCTTCCTCTAACTTCCCTGCTGAGTGAAGTCGCACCGATTCTAGTTCGCTCATTTTTATCTTGTTTTCCCGTCTGTTTATCCTCGGAACAGCTTAAAGGAGTGTCCCACTTCTATAACACGCGCCCCTCTGGGGTCCCTGGCATGACGCGCCCCGCTGGGGGGGTTTCGCCCCCTCCGTATCTCATTTCCCACGAAAGCTAAATAAAAATTATGGGCGGCGTTCGAAAGCTCTTGACAAGACGAAAATATTTTATACGAAAAATTTTTATGTCAGGTCAGTATTGAGGTCAACATAGGTCAAAGAAGGTTCCATTGGCTTACAACAGAGCAGTGTACGTTTCTCTCTCTAGATCTGTCCTCAGGGAAGCTAGAGCAAATATTTATGCATCATTGGATTCCTCTCATCGCGGCGAATCGAGTGATGTATAGTATGACCTTGCTAGGTCAAATAGTGAAAATGACCTGATTTCGAGCTAGGTCAGGGTCACAGAGTGACCTGGTATGGTCATGTTGCATATCAATCGACTCCCCGTGACAATATAAGCAAAATGCAAGCAAAATGGGAGGTTTATCTCAATTCAGTGAGATGCTATTGGCAAAACAATCACTCTATGCTCCTGTGACCTGACATGACCTTTGAGAGGTCAGATGCTCAAAAACTCAACTTTATGGTCAAGATCGTGG
The DNA here is from genome assembly GCA_034440635.1 of Lepas anatifera. Classification (NCBI taxonomy): domain Eukaryota; kingdom Metazoa; phylum Arthropoda; class Thecostraca; family Lepadidae; genus Lepas; species Lepas anatifera. The sequence continues at coordinate 1,172,022 of JAOTON010002048.1, forward strand.
TAAGAATAGACGGTTTAAGGATTTTCAGCTACATCTATCCAGTGTTTACTGAGCCATTCTATTTTTCACCATAGACTTATAATGGGGTGACCAAAAAATTGACCCCACCTTGGGTCACCAATATGGAAATTCCGAGATAGCAGATTTGTAGACCCTAATGACCTTACTATATTGTGAAAGTTTCAAACTAATCGGTTTCCTGATGTTCCCTGGGCGCAGCTTCAAACTCGTGGTTTTAGGTTTTGAAGTCGGGTCACTTGACCTCGAATAGTTCCTTGACCTGACATGACCTTACCTTAAAAATTTGGTCAGACGTGTAAAATTCATCAGGGATAAGGTACTGTAAGTTTCGTTGTTCTGCGTCTCTTCGTTTTTTGCGTTATCTGGGGAAAACCAGGAGGGGGGCGAATTTCGCCGCCCCCGCCTGGGCGCGTGATAATGGGGTTTGAACTGAAATAACAGTTTGGTAGTGTGTCCTTATTCGTAGCGCGATTCACTGAATTCTCGCACACTTTATAATTCAGAAAAATGACATAACAACCCTAATTCGACCCGTGACGGAATTCCTTTCATCTGGATATTGCCATTCAACTGGTCTAAATCCTAAGCCTCGCCCATTGAAAATACCACGCCAAGGAGTGCGCTATAATTACTTTACGTCTGCTGTACGTTTCAATTTACCATCTTCACGTGTCCGTGAACTCGAGATTATGGACATATTTCTGTCTAAAAAATGATCGACACGAACTTCCATACCATCCTTACCCTTGGGCTTGAACTTCGGAAGAAAATTTTGATTCAATATGAAAAGTTGATGTTGCGCCGCATTTGGCTACAGCTCAAAACGCGTCTTTGTGTCTGGGATCAAGATTATTGTTTTGCGGACGGCCTGCCAACCGGGTCTACCAATATTTGTTGTCGACAATTGTCTCACGTGCTCTTTTAGCTTCGGGCGGCAGAAATCTTGGCAGATGCTGTCAAGTGTGATCGATCCATAATATTTTTGTTCCCAGCGACGTAAGGAGGAAAATAAATTATTCCACATTTTTTCTTTTTTCTATCAATGAACACTTTTTAAGAATTCCGAAAAGTATAACACTCCATTCAACATGCAAATGTACATCATAATTCTGGGCAGCCATTGACCACTCATCGAATCAGTTGCAGAGACATTCGCCCACCGATAAGGGGAGGGAATCTATCGGCAGACGAACATCAAATCATTTCCGCAAGCCTAGAAAAGTACTTTTTGCTTTATCAGGTATCTAAGCACTATTTCTTTACCAATCCGACAGGATTGCGACCGTCTTTCGTGTAATCTCCAGGATATTTTCGGCTCCGAGGGGCATTTATTTCTGATGCCTCTGCATTGACGTCCGCTCGGCTCCTCCTGGCCACTCACCCTACACTCCACGCTGGCCATCAGCGTGTCAATGGCCGCCTTGGTGACCTGGTCGGCGTCCACCGGCTCCACCAGGGTGGCCTTCTGGGTGGCGGCGTCCACCCGGAAGCCCATCTCCTCCAGAAGCCGGTGCGCCTCCGACAGGTTCGACTGCACCGTGTGCACGTAGTAGCCCGAGTACATCTGCGGAGAGGGGGTGGTCCGGGCACGCAGGCACGAGGCAAGAACGTGAAACACGTCTGTACAGTGGCTACATCTGGTATGTTGGATGGAGAAGCATTCTGACGGTGAGATTTTTGGATGTGTGAGTGAGTGGTGAGTGGTGGTGAGTGAGTGAGTGAGTGAGTGAGTGAGTGAGTGAGTGAGTGAGTGAATAGGATTGAGAGGGGAGAAAGGGGGACAGAAAATGGACAAGAGAGAGAGAGAGGCGAGACGGGAAAGCCAGACAGATAGAGATAAAAAGGATGGAAAAAAGAGAGAGGGGACTAAATAGACGAGAATCTTTTATCGTCATGAAATATCAACAAACACGTTCTTTTACCACTACAACTGCCACTTACCCTAGCCCCCGAACAAAACAAATATAAATCTAGAGGTTTACCGACACACCAACTGCTGAGTTCATATAGGGTCGGGTAGGGAGGAAAGAGAGCAAGCTAGGCTCGAGCCAGGGCAGGGTACCAAATCCTGTCCCTGTAAGGGCTCAAACCAGAACCACTATGCAGGACAAACAATGCCACGAGCAAAGCCGAAGGTGGGCGGTGACCCAGTGTAATTGCGAGACCCAAACCCCACGCAAAACGCATAATCTGAATCCTCAATCCATTTTAAATCAAATCCATGATTTTCTTTGAAATCCAATACACTAAAACCATTACTTGCAGGTACCATCACGGGAACACTTGCGCAGCGCGGACTGAACGCTCACGTTGATTGTGGCGAACTCAGAGCGCCAGGGCTGCGCCAGAATGCGGATGGCGTACTCGTGGAGCGCCTCGAAGGCCTGGGCGGCCACCAGCGGACGGAAGCCGGGCTTCTCGGCAGACGAGCGCAGCACCGACGGCGTGGCCGCCAGGTAGAACTTGCTGTCGTGCGAGACCCGAGATAGGAACAGCGACATCAGGTCTGCAGCGCGGGTACCCGGTCAGAGGAACGGCGTCCGGGTCAGAGGAACAGCGTCCGGGTCAGAGGAACGGCGTCCGGGTCAGAGGAACGGCGTCCGGGTCAGAAGAACAGCGTCCAGGTCAGAGGAACAGCGTCCGGGTCAATAGAACAGCGTCCAGGTCAGAGGAACAGCGTCCGGGTCGGAGGAACAGCGTCCGGGTCAGAGGAACAGCGTCCGGGTCAGAGGAACGACGTCCGGGTCAGAGGAACAGCGTCCAAGTCAGAGCAACAGCGTCCGGGTCAATAGAACAGCGTCCGAGTCAGAGGAACAGCGTCCGGGTCAGAGGAACAGCGTCCGAGTCAATAGAACAGCGTCCGGGTCAGAGGAACAGCGTCAGGGTCAGAGGAACGGCGTCCGGGTCAGAGGAACGGCGTCCGGGTCAGTAGAAGCGTCCGGGTCAGAGGAACGGCGTCCGGGTCAGAGGAACAGCGTCAGGGTCAGAGGAACGGCGTCCGGGTCAGAGGAACGGCGTCCCGGTCAGAGGAACGGCGTCCGGGTCAGAGGAACGACGTCCGGGTCAGAGGAACGACGTCCAGGTCAGAGGAACAGCGTCCAGGTCAGAGGAACAGCGTCCGGGTCAAAAGAAGAGCGTCCGGGTCAGAGGAACAGCGTCCGGGTCAGAGGAAAAGCGTCCGGGTCAGAGGAACAGCGCCCGGATCAGAGGAACGACGTCCGGGTCAGAGGAACAGCGTCCAGGTCAGAGGAACAGCGTCCGGGTCAATAGAACAGCGTCCGGGTCAGAGGAACAGAGTCCGGGTCAGAGGAACAGCGTCCGGTCAATAGAACAGCGTCCGGGTCAGAGGAACAGCGTCAGGGTCAGTAGAACAGCGCCCAGGTCAGAGGAACAGCGTCCGGGTCAAAAGAAGAGCGTCCGGGTCAGAGGAACAGCGTCCGGGTCAGAGGAAAAGCGTCCGGGTCAGAGGAACAGCGTCCGGATCAGAGGAACGACGTCCGGGTCAGAGGAACAGCGTCCAGGTCAGAGGAACAGCGTCCGGGTCAGAGGAACAACGTCCGGGTCAGAGGAACGGCGCCCGGGTCAGAGGAACAGCGTCCCGGTCAGAGGAACGGCGTCCGGGCCAATAGCTCAGGTTCAGATAGCACGAGTTCTACCTTAATCATGGTATATCCCAACAAAAGCGGGGAAATGTGACTGATATACGGCCCAAAAAAGGGAAACTCAATGAATAACAGGCTTGCTCCTTACCGACAAGAGTCTCCTTTTGATGCAGCTTCTCTGGCGTATCATCAGCATCAATGTAGCCCATCAGAGTGTTCCATATCTTGCTCCAAAGCTCTATTGATGTGTCTTGGTAGCCCATGGCCACAGGGACTTGCCCTTGAAGTCGCATTGGTATCTTAGCCGCCATCGCCATTTGTTCTAAGTGAGAGACTTCAAAGTAACATTCTAGATTGAACTGTTTGATTCGATTACCGGATGTGATGCATTGTATAACTCAGTAGATTTGATTACAAGGTAAGTTTGATCATATATTTCTTTTGAAACACCTGAAACAGAGACAAATATGACTTCCACGAAATGTTCCGTTTCAGTGTAGCCGTCCCACCTGTGCATGTATATCGATTTTAGGCACAGACACTTCTCGAAATCCAACCATAAGAATTTGGTGACGACCTACTGTAACAGATATTACAGGGCTTTTAGACCAGGTAGGAGATCACACCTCCTCCCCCTCCCGGGTAAAATTTCCGTTTCCCCGACACCCCCAGTGAAGACATTCATAAAAAACAATAGCTAGAGCTGCAGCTATTGTTTTATATTGTTGTATATAACGACGAATTGATGAGGCCGCGCGTACGCGCGACGAGGCGCGGAGCACAACTCATGAGAGCTCCTTATCCTCTCCCCGACTGGCCCTGCTACCTGACCTGCGCATGCCTCGTCCGGATGCATCTTGTGTGCTGTCTTTTTACGTAAAAGTGAATGGTTTCAAGTGTGCAACAGCTTCAATTAATTTTTCCGATGTGGCTACGCATTTCGGCGTTATGAGCCACTCCGTTAAAAGTATGAGTGTATGTTGTTTGTATCGCAAAGTGTCAATATATGTATGGATTCAGCAAAAGCATGGACCATACAAGCATTCTCATTCGGATTATGGGGATGGGGAGAGAGAGAGAGAGAGAGAGAGAGAGAGAGAGAGAGAGAGAGAGAGAGAGAGAGAGAGAGAGAGAGAGAGAGAGAGAGAGAGAGAGAGAGAGAGAGAGAGAGAGAGAGAGAGAGAGAGAGAGAGAGAGAGAGAGAGAGAGAGAGAGAGAGAGAGAGAGAGAGAGAGAGAGAGAGAGAGAGAGAGAGAGAGAGAGAGAGAGAGAGAGAGAGAGAGAGAGAGAGAGAGAGAGAGAGAGAGAGAGAGAGAGAGAGAGAGAGAGAGAGAGAGAGAGAGAGAGAGAGAGAGAGAGAGAGAGAGAGAGAGAGAGAGAGAGAGAGAGAGAGAGAGAGAGAGAGAGAGAGAGAGAGAGAGAGAGAGAGAGAGAGAGAGAGAGAGAGAGAGAGAGAGAGAGAGAGAGAGAGAGAGAGAGAGAGAGAGAGAGAGAGAGAGAGAGAGAGAGAGAGAGAGAGAGAGAGAGAGAGAGAGAGAGAGAGAGAGAGAGAGAGAGAGAGAGAGAGAGAGAGAGAGAGAGAGAGAGAGAGAGAGAGAGAGAGAGAGAGAGAGAGAGAGAGAGAGAGAGAGAGAGAGAGAGAGAGAGAGAGAGAGAGAGAGAGAGAGAGAGAGAGAGAGAGAGAGAGAGAGAGAGAGAGAGAGAGAGAGAGAGAGAGAGAGAGAGAGAGAGAGAGAGAGAGAGAGAGAGAGAGAGAGAGAGAGAGAGAGAGAGAGAGAGAGAGAGAGAGAGAGAGAGAGAGAGAGAGAGAGAGAGAGAGAGAGAGAGAGAGAGAGAGAGAGAGAGAGAGAGAGAGAGAGAGAGAGAGAGAGAGAGAGAGAGAGAGAGAGAGAGAGAGAGAGAGAGAGAGAGAGAGAGAGAGAGAGAGAGAGAGATGGTGGACAATACAGAACAACATAGAGGCAATAACATGTGAGAATAGCATCGATATACACCTAAAAATAAAATCAAGACACTAAATACTTTTTGTATAAAGTTAAAGTCAAAGTCAAGTGTCCACATATGTGATATGCAAGACAAAACAAAACAAAGGAACCGAACAAGACAGAGGAAAAGACTAAAAGTAAAAGGCATTTGAAACTTCTGCTACAAAAGCTCAACACAAAAGAAAACAATTATCTAGGGGACTAAGCACACATACGTTAAGGCAATAAAATAAATGTAAGAACCCAGAAAGAAAGCAGAAAAGTGGCTCAATGTATAATAAGATAAGAGAAAATAAAGCAAAGGCTACAAAAGATAGAAAGTCAAAGACAAACATATGTGTCATATACAGGCAAACCAATAAATGTTTGATATGCCTACAGGTAAAATAAATGAAAAGAACAAAACAAAACCTAACAAAATAAAAAAACAACCAAAAGCATTCTGAGTTACTTTTAAAAGAACATTTTGCATTATTTTAACTTCATTTTCCACTTACATTTAAGTAGTCTTTTTAGCATATTTAAATAACCCTGGTGCATACCAACTATTGACAGGTATGGTAGGAAGGGGATTCAAATGAAGAGGTTCTTCGTAAGTCATGAAAGGAATTGGAGTAAGGATTTGAATAAACTTCTGCCATATTGTTACTTACCAATATATTCTTGCCAACTGTATTTCCCAACATAAATTTGGCACTCAGCACCCAGGCAAAAATACCACAAAAAGGACCCAGTTTTTCAATACTGTACCATAACCTAACCCAACCTTGCCTTGATTCAGTGAGCTTACCGATGGCTCACTTAACCTACCTGTAGCACCTTTGCGTTTATGACCTAAGCAAGGCTCTCAGGACTCAAATGTGCTTGCTTTTCTTGTGTTCTTTTCTGATTTATATGTTGTTTTTCTTTTATTTTATGCTTATAATTCTACACAGCTTTCACCTACCATGCAATCTGAAAATTTCACAAGAATTTTTACAGCTTCCCAATGCCTCTGCTACACAAGAAATAACCTACTGCAAAATAACCTCAATAACCTAAAGCACCACCATGCTGCAGCAGTGCAACATTAAGTTTGTTCCCTGCTTAAGACATGCAAATGTGTGTCAGATCAAATATTCCAGTATAAGTGATCTTTTGACAATGATCACTGCACCAAACAGAGAGAAACCTGCTAATTTCGGTGGTGTGACTTCTGTATAAAAATATTTTGGTTTCACAACCTGCATGCTTTAAAATAGCTTGTCTTTGGGATCACTGCATGACTCAGGTTTATCAGCTTTCACTATACATCAAGCTAACAGCAAACAACATCAAAGTAAAGGTATCTTGTGTTTACCTAACCATGCTTCTGCCATCAATCTTCAACCCACACACATTACTCTGACCAAGTCACTATGGTAAAATTGTGATCCGTATTGGAGTACCAAACCACTCCATCAAGCGCTATTTCCCAAGCCCTATAGGGCAGCCTGTGCTTAATTGCTAGTGAAATAGTACTTTAAGTAATCGATGGCTTCATTATTATCCTGATAGGTGGTCCCATCCGGATCATATTTTGTCATTGAAACTAAGCATTTGGCTTACAACACAGAACTTGCACGCACCACGCACGATCGCGAAGCATCATCGCTCATATTTTGCTACAACCTTCAACTTGAATGAAGCAGTTTTTAAGTAAGGGAAAGAATTTCTCTTAATTCCATTTCAACAGTAAAAATATGCATGAATCAATACAGGTAGGGTGTTAACATGGTTCTTCTGGCGATAAGGAGTAATAACACCACATCCTCACCATTACATACAGAAGTAGTAAATGCCAAATGCAGCACAGCTCTCGGTTAGCTTGCCGCTTATGCCGCATTTAATTTTCCAGATTGAGGCAGAGACTAGGGTTTGAGGGATAATTTTAATAATCCCTTCAGAAAAACCCTTGGATATATTTTTACTCGTTTTTTCAACATGTACGAGCTGCAGGTGGAGTCGTGAGTGCACATTTCTAAACACACACTACGCCAAAACGATACCTCGGATGATCGAAAAACGCAGACGAGTGCTACAACCGCTAAAACCGCCCAGACCCGGCTGACACAATCGCGACGCTAACAGGTAAGGTGTACTCCCGGGTGGAGGGGAGAGGATCCTTGTTCAGCAATTCAGCATGCTACTCAACTTGAACTGCAGTTACGCAGTCACATCCATCTCACGTTATATTTTTGCTTACTTCACAGGGTGAAAGAGGAGTGCGACTTGAAATATATGAATATAACGCAATAATGCTTGTCCGGCTTCATAAGCGTCAAAAAAGGGTGGCCAGGGGGAGGTTTCCACTTTTTGGCCGAACATTTCCTGATTACTGCAAAAAGATGGTAGAAAACCGGGTATTTTTATAACCAGACGCTGCGCAAGGCAACGAAACAGTTTTTGGTCCCAGCGTGGAAGTTTCGTTGTCAGAATCAGCCCTACCACGAACCTGAGGCCGACCGTTCATCTCAAGAAAATCTGTCCCGTCCGCAAGTTCAGCCCCCATCCCAAGATGAGCCCGAAGACAATCGCGACGTCACTCCCGTCAAGAGGGCACACGCGCCACTGTCCCGAAGCAAGTGGCACCGCGCTCAGGCCAAAACAGTTCATCACTGGCCAGACCTCCGCCCAGAGCACCCCAGTAATGTGGAAACTCCCAGCCCTTTCTGTCACACGAGAAGACGGTTTAGAAACGTGATTCCTAGCAATCATCCCCATGCCAATCTAAGCATAATTGAGACCGCACTTTTTAGCTCTCGATCAGTGTTTGTCTCGTTGAGTGGAGATGGTACCGCTGCACGTTACTCCAGGTATTGTTGGAAAGTTGAGGTGTAAGCAAGCAAACGAATAAAAGGCCATATGACCAGATGTCGGGGACCTGGGTCAGGTGTGGTGAGAAGAGACGCGAGGTGCAGCAGGGCGACCCCGATCGAGCCGAAGTCCAACATTAGCAGACCCACATCACACATGAGTAGCGAGTAGGAATCCTACGCCAGCTGACACAGCGCGAGCGCCGAAGAACCCGCCGGAGACCGTTCGGGGTCAACCGAACTGGTCGCACAGAGACGGATCCGCTGATGGCCATGGCAGCACAGCAGGTTGGCCCAGGTGGCAGCACCGACGACGGATAGAGGACCTTATAGCCTACAGAATGAAGTTCAGGCCAGGAGGGGTATAGGCGCTGGAAGCGGGTGGGTGGTAGGCAGCGGATGCCCGCCCCCCAACTTTTGAACTGGGGGGGCAGTCCCCCAACTTTGAGCAGATTCCAAACTTTTTCCGTTGACAAATCAAGTGATAGACCGAATCATATTTGACCCCACCAACGGTGGCAACTTTGCCCCCCCAGCTTTGAAAAAGGTCCTGCGCCTATGAATAACGGTCAGAAGTGGGTGCATTTCAATGTTCGCCCGTTTCACGACGGTGGATATTAGCTGAGCGGAGAATTCAAAGTGAAAACGTGCAGCGATAACGTGGAGCCTGCGTTGGGTGGCGACTGGAGAGGTGACATCAGGTTAAATGGATGCTTTCGCAGATTAAAAGGTGAGGCGGGCGTTGAGTTGTACGTCATGCTTTTTTGACTGTGTTTAGATGTATAGACTGTTTGAGTAATGGGAAACTTCTATCATAATCATAGGTGGACTCACGGCGAGGGGGGAGCAAGTGGGGGTACTTGTATGTATGTATGTATGTATGTATGTATTTCTAGAATCACCAACAGGCATGGGCACCCACTGACAGGTGAAGTCAAAAGGTTTAAAACAATAAATATCGATACAGAAACAGGCACAGTCAATCGTCATTATCTCCTGTCACGTAGGTATAAAACAACGCGTTTCTTGAATTCGGTGACACTATGGTACCACACATCTACATTGCGGTTTGCATTTAAAAAGGCGTTGCACGCCTTCGGTATTCGACAAAATAAACCGTTTCGGACGGTATTTATCCGGGCGTACATGACATGAAATGTAGCTCTGGTGCGGAGCTGCCGGGTGGGCACAGCCAGTGGGAGCTTAGAAAGCAAGAATGGAGAGTCTACTTTGTGGCGATGGACATCTCTTATAAACATCAAATCCATCTGCTCTCGTCGGGCCGCTAAAGAGCTCATTCCACAAATATCCATCAATTCCTCATACTGGAGTGAGGGCCCTACCACTCGACATCGAGCACACAACCACATCAAAAATTTATGCTGGACACGTTCAATCCGTTTCATGTGTACGTCAGCTGCTCCACCCCACACCACGCTACAAAATTCCAAAATTGATCGAACATTGGCACAGTATGTGCTTATCACAGATTTTTTGCTCCGTTCATTGAACGCTCGCCCGTTTTTGCCGGTCTGCAAAGACCTCATAAGTAACCCCAAGGCCCTATTGGCCTTGCAAACAGTGGTGTTCACGTGTTCGCCGAAAGTTAGTTTTTCGTCCAGAAAAACGCCTAGATCACGCATCACTGACACTCTTTCTAATTCTACCCCGCCTATAGTGTATGTGCCAGTGACAGGAGCACGTCTCAGGGATAAAGTTAAAATTTTGCATTTTGCCGGGTTTAAAGTCAGACCCCACGTCGCAGACCAGCAACAAAGGGAGTCCAGCTGTCTCTGTAGGAACTCAACATCTTCGTCGCTATCAATTTTGCGATACATTTTCACGTCATCCGCGAACATTAAGGTGTATGTCTGAACAGCTTCCAGCAAATCATTAACGAAACAGGCGAACAGCAGCGGCGATAACAATCCACCTTCCGGTGTCCCCGATGGAACAGGCATCCATCGCGAGCACTTGCCCTTTACAACGACTCTCTGCTGCCTCCCAGACAGATATGACTCACACCATTTAAATGCTTGGTCCGAAATATGAAATGAATGTTTAAGTTTGTGGAGAAGCAGTTTATGGTTCACACTTTGGAAGGCCGAACTATAGTCTGTGTAAATCACATCCGTCTGAGAGCCAGCCGAGATGTTGCTCCAGGCAGTGTGCAACAACGTGCTCAGGTTAGTGGCGCAGGAGCGTCCGGGCATAAAACCATGTTGTGTGTTGGATAAGACGGGTTCCACATGCTGAAACAATGCAGTAAAAACAACTCGCTCCAGTACCTTACTAAAAACAGGTAGAAGTGAAACTGAGCGATAATTGGATGGCACGCTTTTACCACCTTTCTTGTGTATTGGAACGATATTTGCGCGCTTCCATGTCTGGGGGAATATTCCTTGCTCGAACGACAGTTTACACAATTTTGCCATAGGCACAGACAGCTCATCCGCACATTCATTTATAACACGAGCACTGATATTGTCCGGTCCACATGCTTTGTGCGGGTTAACACTGCTAAGTATTTCTCGGATAATTTCCTCAGACACGTGGAAGCACCGTAATGTCTCCAAGTCATAATCAGGAGCTCGCGGAAGCTCTTGTACTGTCGGATCTGTAAACTTAGCAGCAAACGCACGGTTTAGTAGCTCCGCTTTTTCACGGTCGTCGGTGATAATATGGTCCCCATCGACAAGATGCGATAATTCACTTTGTTTACCCTTGACACATTTCAGATAAGTCCAAAAACGCTTAGGATTAGTTTTAAGATCATCGATCAGGCCCTGTAAGTACTCATAAAATCTCGAGCTTGTCATCCGCTTAAAAAGTCTACGCTTATCACGGAACGTTGCCTCAGTAGCAGGTGTCCTGGTCCTTTTCATGTGACGATGTGCCGCCTCCTTTTCCCTCAGCGCCATGCGGAGTTCTCTGTCGAACCAAGGCGGCTGTTGGCGCTTTAGGTGAACTAAGGGAATGTGGTCCTGTATGGCTGCGGTCAGTAGGTCGTAAAACAGAGAGGTGGCGTCGTCGACAGAAAGCTGGTCCAGCACGCTCCATGGAGTTAGCCTGAGGGATGTGCGCAAACCATCCCAGTCTGCGCGCTTGTAGTTCCATGCAGAGCTCCTGGATACCACTGGGACGGGTTCGCGCACCGCTCTAACCTCACAGGTCACCTCCTTGTGGTCGGAGGGAAAAACTCCATCACGCACTGTCGCTATGACGTCTTGGTTGTTTGACATCACCAGATCGAGGAAGCTGGGACCGCGCGAAGGCTGAAGTACGTGTTGCGCTAGTCCCGCTAAATGGCAGCCGTCCAGCAGCTCCAGGGCGCGGTGGGATCGTCTCTGTAGGACTGGCGTCGCTCCCCGGCGGCGCCCGCTCTCCAGGTGACGTCAGGCACGTTGAAGTCACCGACGACCACGACCGGTCTGCCAGCAGCTGCGCCCACTACATGGCCGAGAGCAGCCATGACCGCTGTCAGGGCCGGGTTATCATCTGGTGGACAGTAGCACACGGCAAGAAGCATAGGTGGCGCTGTGCTGACTTCAACCACCAGCATCTCTGCATCCTTCGGCTCCAAATTTTCACGCCTTTCTGGACGGAGCCCTCTCTTGACGAAACAGGCCACGCCCCCACCAATGCGGCCGGTCCTGTCCCGCCGAAACAGCGTGTGCGTGGACAGCGCCGACTCCAGTTCTGCTGTTTCCACAGCTTCTGTTAGCCAAGTCTCTTGCAGAGCTATGATGGTGAAGTTGCTCCCCCGATCGATCATTGGCCGCTCCCTAGATTGATACAATAGGACCTTTTTGAGGTCAGGCCAATAATGAGGCCATCACACTTTTTTGAACGCAGCAAGATACAGCAATAAATTTGATTTCATAGTGCCAAGCATTATTGGCGCCCCGGTAGCTCAGTCGGTAGAGCGTTGGGCTCCGGCCCGCTGCTCAGTAACATGCAGTGACAGTGCATGCACAGTATTGGGATCGGTTCCCCTGAGACGCTCCGGCGCTCATTATTCGACGTAGGTCGACTGGCAACTGACTGGTGAGAGGGTGACCTGAGCGGGGCGGACGTCGCTGTGCTTTGAGGGACGTTTAACTTTGGCTTCTGAATTGACCCTTCATTGTGGTAGTTGCTCGTTCAGGTGGTGGGGTCGGGTCTCCGTGACAAGCCCATTGATGACTTTAGTGAGGCTACGACTCCAAAAACCGAGCTTGCAATACGAGTTCCAATGATATGCAACATAGCCTTGTCACCTGAGGTCACAAAGTGGTCTAATAAAGCCATGCTGAATATCATTCAGATCCTTGGGTCATGATGAACACATTGATTCCTTTGGCTTTGCTCTTAGAAAAAACGGCTCCTGAGTTGTACCCTCGCCCCGGTGTGGGGTGTTTGAGCACCCCCTCAGGGGTTTCCGGTGGCACGAAAAAAACGGCGGCGCGAAGATCCGCCATACCTGGCTCACCTTATACTTGATCCATTCCGCAACTTTCTACAAAATTTTAAGGTTGGGTCATTTTAGGTCAGGTCACCAGTACAGGTCAAGGGACCTCACTTTCAAAAATGTTTACAGTAGCATTAATAAAACATGGGCGAATCTATTGAATTGAAACTTATACCACACAATGGACCTACAGAGTAATAAAATACGCACTCCGGGATCTTTCATATCGATGACCTAAGGTCAGATACGGATCATGACCACTCCATTTGAAATGCATGGGGAAAAGGGAAATTGGGCTTTATTTCTGTAGATACAGAGCTGTTCTCGAAATAAGCCATTCAGTCTGAGAATACCTTTATATTCTCCAAGTCGTAGTGTCCTGGGCCCCTTTCTAGGACCATGTTGCAATTTTTGACCTGTGACCTCTGAGAGGTCATCTGGGATACTCGAGCAGATGTTTAGACTTGGTTCAATAAATTTGAAGGAAATGACGATACAACTTTTATTTTGATGCCATTACGTTTAGATTGCTATTGCGAGTTGATTGATATGCATATTGACAATGCTAGGTCATATATTGACCTTGACTTGACCTCAGGTCAGGTCATTTTTGTGTTTTGACCTAGTATGGTCATATTGTACATCATTCAATTTGCCTTAACGAGAGGAAGCAAATGGTGCCTATGAAATGATTCCATCTCAACTCTTCCTTAGGCTAGAGCCCCGAAACTCTTTCTAAAATGCCACCTTCTCTGACCTGTCATGACTTTACACGATTGACGGGGGTGTGACGAGGGGGGGAGGAAAAAAAAAAAAAAAAAAATGGCTAAAAAAATTAATTTTAAAAAAAAAAAAAAAAAAAAAAAAAAAAAAAAAAAAAAAAAAAAAAAAAAAATAAAAAAAAAAAAAAAAAAAAAAAAAAAAAAAAAAAAAAAAAAAAAAAAAAAAAAAAAAAAAAAAAAAAAAAAAAAAAAAAAAAAAAAAAAAAAAAAAAAAAAAAAAAAAAAAAAAAATAAAAAAAAAAAAAAAAAAAAAAAAAAAAAAAAAAAAAAAAGGAAAATTAATATTGACCTGAGCCAGAAAGTGACCATTGTAGTTTCTTCATGAATTTGTACTGAGGAGCGGGAGGGGGTTGGCCGAAATGTGACGCGTCATGCGTGCTCACGCATGGGGAAGAGGGGGGGTGAAAAGTGTCATGGCATTACACTGGTGGACTTTGATCAGTGGTGATTATTTTTGCCATCGTTTTTTTGCTGTTGAGTCTTGAGCCGTTTTTTGGTTAATCGGGTAAATAATTGCAGCCCAACTAGGACTGAGGCCGAAGGTTAACACGCGCCCCGCTGGGGTCCCTGGCATGACGCGCCCCGCTGGGGGAGAATTTCGCCCCCCCTCCGTATCTCATTTGCCAGGAGAGCTAAAGAAAAATACGGACGGTTTCCGAAAGCTCTTGACGAGACGAAGATAAATTATACGAAGCATTTTTATGTCAGGTCAATATTGAGGTCAGCATAGGTCAAAGAAGGTTCCATAGGCTTACAACAGGGCAGTGTACACTTCCACCTCTAGATATTGACTCAGCGGAGCTAGAGCAAATATTTATGCATCATTGGATTCCTCTCATCGTGGCAAATTGAATGATCTATAATATGACCTTGCTTGGTCAAATTGTGAAGATGACATGACCTCGAGCTAGATCAGGGCCACAGAGTGACCTGGTATGCTCATGTTGCATATCAATCGACTGCCCGTGACAATATAAGCACAATGCAAGCAAAATGGGAGCTTTATCTCAATTCAGTGAGAAGTTTCAACCAAAATAATCTTTTATCCTAAACAAACCTGACATGACCTTTGAGAGGTCAAATGGTCAAAAACTTAACTTTTTGGTCAAGATCGTGGTAAGAATACACGGTGTGAGGATTTTCAGCTTTATCTATCCTGATTTACTGAAAACGAACCCTTTCAATTTTTCACTATAAACTTATGTTGGGGTGACCAAAAAATTGACCCCACCTTAGGTCAACAATATCAATATTCTGAGATAGCAGATTTATAGACCCTAATGACCTTATCATATTGTGAAAGTTTCAAACTGATCGGTTGGCAGATGTTCTTTAGGCACCGCTTCAAACTAGTGATTTTAGGTTTTGAGGTCAGGTCACTTGACCTTGAATATCTCCTTGAACTGACATGACCTGACCTAAAAAATTTTCCAGATGCGTAAAATTGATTAGGAATAAGATACTGTAAGTTTTGTTGCTGTGCGTTGCTTCGTTTTTGCGTTATCTGGGGAAACCAGGAGGGGGGGGAGAATTTCGTCTCCCCAGCGGGGCGCGTGTTAATAAAACGTTTAATCCTTGGCCCCGCCTCACGCTGCCAATTTCACAGCAAGCATAGAAGAATGCCTTTAATGAGTGGGGTTCGCCCAAAAGTAACGCCATGATATTGGGGGTCCGCGAAAAAGAGATGCCATGACATACCTAGGGGTCTACCCAACAGTGACGCCATGAAGTTGGGGAAGGGGGCAGGGGTTGAAAACACGACCAAAATGACGTCATTTAGGAGCAGCCCTTATCAAAGCCGTTGTGTCTTCTGAAGCTGAGGCATAACGCTTTTTTAGATTGATTTCAACATTATCATCATCCATTTGAATTACTAATCCTTCTCCAACTGTAGTCACCTATACATATTTCTGGCACGGTCCCTTGACCTAACCATGACCTGCCTCCTGATGATCTAGACCGGGAATTTGTAGTAAAGTCGTAAAAATGATCGAGAATAAGATTTTTCCCTATTTCCGGAGGGGGAAATCCCCCCTTTTAAAAAAATCAAATAAATAATTAAAAAAAAAAAAAAAATAAAAAAATTTTAAAAAAAAAAAATAAAAAAAAAAAAAAAAAAAAAAAAAAAAAAAAAAAAAAAAAAAAAAAAAAAAAAAAAAAAAAAAAAAAAAAAAAAAAAAAAAAAAAAAAAAAAAAAAAAAAAAAAAAAAAAAAAAAAAAAAAAAAAAAAAAAAAAAATAAAAACCCCCACCCCCCCCCAAAAAAAAAAAAAAAAAAAAAAAAAAACCCCCCCCCCCCCCCCCCCCCCCCCCCCCCCCCCCCCCCCCCCCCCCCCCCCCCCCCCCCAAACCAAAAAAAATAAAAAAAAAAAAAAAAAAAAAAAAAAAAAAAAAAAAAAAAAAAAAAAAAAAAAAAAAAAAAAAAAAATTTAATTTATTTTAACCATTTTTTTTTTTTTTTTTTTTTTTTTTATTAAATTAAAAAAAAAAAAAAAAAAATAAAAAATAATATTTATTTAATAAAATATAAAAATAAAAAAAAAAAAAAAAAAAAAAAAAAAAAAAAATAAAAAAAAAAAAAAAAAAAAAAAAAAAAAAAAAAAAAAAAAAAAAAAAAAAAAAAAAAAAAAAAAAAAAAAAAAAAAAAAAAAAAAAAAAAAAAAAAAAAAAAAAAAAAAAAAAAAAAAAAATTTTTAAAAAAAAAAAAAAAAAAAAAAAAAAAAAAAAAAAAAAAAAATAAAAAAAAAAAAAAAAAAAAAAAAAAGTTAAATACGGTTGTTCTATGGGCAGCCGTTTTTCCTTTCACCTCGGTAGTTCCATAAGAGTGGGGCTCTGTAGAGTCTCTCGAGTCGCAGTCGATGGAAAAACCGAGTGCTGACCAACTGAGCTAACAAGGTGTACACCAGGCTATGCTTCTATGGAATCATGAAACGTTTGAAATATCAGGCATGCGATCACAAGCTTAGTTTTCTCGCAATCATGGAGACTAGTTGCCATTGAGAAACGTTTGAAACCGGGGCCAGCGGACAGCACATGAGCAAAACAAGTTAGATCAGCAGGAACTTGCGCGCACTCCGCACAATTTGTTTAATCTTGCCGTAATGTATTCCTGCACTACATAAATTTAAAACTTTGCTCTTGTTTCATGTAGCCCTAATGAGAAACCAACCGCAAAATTTGTACGTGGAGCCAGAATACACTTTTCAGGTAGTTTTGAAGTGGACACCTTAGCTCCCGGATGCAAACATCTTGCTCTAGAAATTAAAACAAGGTAGCTGTTCAAATTTTCTAATGCGTTTGCACTGGAGGATATCGGTCAAACAATTCTTAAATTATTGGAGAAGATGGCCTCTTATTTTGAGTTATTCTGTGTCCCGCCATTTTTGGGCGAATGAATGTATGTACGTTTTTTAATTATCGTTTTCTAAGGTACCTTAGTTTCTTCTTAAAATCTCATCCTGAGTGACGAGAAACGTATCTATTCATAAGCACGTGAAAAATGATGCCGGGTAAAGTAATTCAAAGAGTGGATTTAATTTCAGATTCGTCGGCTCCTCGGATTCGTTACAAACGTTTGTGTAAATTATTAAGTTCGATTAAAAATTTATATGCGAGTTTGAAATTAGGAATATGTCAGCAGAGTTTGCAAGGAGAAAATGTAATTTGTGAAGCATCACTTTCCTGACAATCTTAGCTACTGTTCGGTGAACCGGAATGAAGACAGCTGTTTACAGAAGTTCCAACGTGCTCCTACTGCATAATTCGTGCGAAGTATTTCTTTGAACCAGATGAACCAATTATTGCCACGGAGTAGCTTGCTGATTTTGCATCTAAATTTCACTATGAAGTGATGCGTTTACGTGAATCATTTACTACATGACGATATGTAATCGGTGGTGACTCAGTCAGAATCCCCTGCACCATGAGGATGGGCAATGCATGCATTTGTGCTGGGTACTGCTGCGACACTATACAAAGCAAGACTTGCATACGCGAAGGACCAGAACCTGTCCCTCCACTAGATCTCCCACCGGAGGGCCTTCCCCGAACTTTGCCCAACCCGTCTCCTCAGGCTTCCAGCATTCTCGTCATGAAGCGACACGTGCATGGTCCACGCCACTGCAAGTCACCCTTCTGTGCAGCAGATCAAAGACCTTACCTCAAGCCATTACATGAAGGTGGAGGAGATTAGTAGTTTTTCTCCGAACAGCCGCTGCTCGTGATGAGCAAGACAGTGTTTAATCATGGTCTTAGGATTTAAGTACCGAGTTATCTCGATTTCACTTAGACTCTTGAAAAAATGCTGTGAGGAATTTCAAACAAAATCTAACAGCCGGTCATGAATACTGGCTGTGTTTTTGGTAAAGCTTGACCTATAGGATCGGATTAGAAATCAAACAAGGCAGCTCAAAGCTCGGCATCTAAAATTGATTGGGTTGCTTTCACTGCATTGTATTCGTAATCAAAGCAGTTTTGATGCTGGGTTTGCCAATTAATCTCGTGACCCGCCCACTTATCCACTCCACCGCAGAATCTTGAGTTTGCGCCGTGCGGTCGGTATCGTATCGGGAAGAGTGCGGGAACTGTTCACGTGTTCGGTTATTTCACGTCGCGCGGCGTGCGTGCCGGGACTCCGGGGCCGATCCCGTGCGGTGTGGTGAGGGTCCGACTTCCGGACAGAAGAATATGTGCAGCAGATATATAGTACAGCCTCACACCTTTCTCATTCATTTTACCGGTGCACATAAAAAATTGACAAGTTCGACTTCTTCGTTCCTACATTCGAATGAGCCGCAGTGAAAAATCACATACAACAGGTGCAGGATGTATTTAAACCGTGTATTAACAGCTCCATCGAAATCCCCTGCTGAATAGAAATATATTTGGGCTCCGACAACAGGCGTTGGATGGGTTTGTCGAAGACAAAACGCTTTCGGGAGGTCGCATTGACAATTCACACGTCGAGAACGCGGTTCTTGCTGTGCTTTGAAATTCAGACAACAGACTCTCAAACCTCTAATTCGCGCGTGTTCAAATCCGTGCCCATTTATGCCGATACATTACGCTGGACCTAATAGGTAAAATGAGCCATATTTACTATAATGAAACGTGTTCAGTTGGTCACTAGGTGGGTTTAAAAAGGGTTTGGGATGAAGGGAGCAGCGAGAGAGCACGCTCATACCACTGCTTAGGCATAATTCCAGTTTAGAAACGTCCTTCTCTAAGCCACGACTCACGAAACAAGGGCACGCAGGTACTGAAGCAGTTGGCGCAAAACTAAATTGTAGCGCAAACAGCTCGGAACAAAACTGATTTCATGAAGACATGCACTTCACGAGAGACGGAGAAACATATTTTCGCAAACCTAAAAAGAATAAGTCACTTTTGCTCACTTTTTCGGAAATATTTCCCAGCCAACGTTTTCATAGGGCAAGTATTACCGGGGCAAGTAAATTGTGGGTCACACAAAATCATGCAAAAACAAAACTTTTACTCCTAAAACAAGTGTCATTCCATACATGCTTGGCAACTTGGCAGTACAACGACAGGTCTCAGCTAAAACCACACAAGGTTCAAATGACATCCAAACACAGATAACACTCCTTACTGAAACTCTGCCTCAAGGGCTTGCACATCCTCCAAAACGATACAAGGTTCAAACGACATCCAAACACAGCTAACACTACCTATTGGAACTCTGCCTCAAGGGCCTCCACGTCCTCCAAAGTATCTACCCGGCTCAGGAGCTGCCTTTGCTGACGGGCCTCTCTCTCCCTCAACTTGTCGAAGATGTTGAACTTCTCGAAGTACTTGACTGACGTGTAATAATCGCCGGAGCGCTCGCAGGGAAGAGCGACCTCTACATTTAGGCAGGTCAGCGTGGTCTGGTCGAACCTCGTGCCGTTGTTGCAGAACAAACTGTCAACATGGAAGATGAAAATTGTCAAATACTGCTTATCACAACGTGAAACCGTCGTCGTTGTAGAACAACTCTCTTAAGTTAGATTCAAAACATTCTTAGGTGCGTAGACAAGGCTCTATGGATAATATTCAACTCACTAAGGTAGAGTATATTTTGGAACACGTTTAGCAGGTATGTGGAAGTAACTATTCACATAGAAGTAGAGCCTACGAGCATCAATGCTTCTAGCGTACAACTCGCAAGATTGATAACATATTCTTTCAAACGAGAAAATAGTCCTCGTGACCATTCACAATTGGACACGATTCGTCGGAACGTGTGGTTTTATGTGGCAATCTCGATGCCTAGAAGTCTGCGTATTTAATGATTGGACGCAATGGCTAGAGAGATGCCTATGTAGATACCTGCCTCCTCTCACATATTTCCAATAAATTCGTGCGACGTTGACAAAGTACATGCTGCACGTTCAACCTCACGAGTAATGAGCTGTCATGTTAAAAACGAATCTGATCCGTCATGAAGCGCCATAACTGCTCGACTATCAACAGCTGCTGGCTCTAGAGTCCTGCTGTAGCGACTCGCCTGTGTTTCAGCGTCTGCTTGAAGCCGTCGGCGTGCTCCACGGGGGTGCAGATGTGGAAGACCTTGCAGTCGGCTTCCATATCTGCGTAGTATCCGTACGGCCGGTCCTGGCAGCTGTCGACACACGCGATTTATGCCGTTGGGATGACAAGATTTCCGAGGCAGGGCTGTATGCCGCTATGACATCAACCCCATTCGGGAAAAAACACTGGTTTAAACCCGAGAAAACGCATGCTGTTTCGTATTTCTACAGTACAAACAGAAATAAGAATCCTTCAAGTGACCTTAGTCATTACTTTAAAATTTGTCTCTCTCTCCCTCTCTCTTTCTCTCTCTATCTCCCTCTCTCTTCACTCCAGACTGCCTGAGCAAACTAATCTGTAGCCGATGGGAATGGTGCTGTGCGCGACACAGGATTAGGGCCATTCAAAACAGCCAACCAGATTCAGGGCCACTTTCAGCTGTGAGAGTAAGATTGTTATTTCGCCACTTAGGCACGCAGTTACTCTGCCCACCAAAAACAGTCACGAGCTCAACGTAGGGATTTAATATGGACGTTCTGAGGCATGCTAAGGACTAACTTAACAGTGTCTAAGAACCTACACACTGCACAGGTGGAATGCACAGATTGTCGAGAAGAGATGGCAGTATGAGGCAAATGTATTCGACATTACTAACACCATGCCGCAATTTCAGGTGTCGGTGAATATTCCACTAAACAGGAAGCACGTACAAGAGCTAAGTTGAAGGCAGAGCGGATGCGTTACAGGAAAGGCTGGGTCTCGTTCTACCTAACGGATCAAGATATCAAGTGCCATGTTCCTTCCAATTTTCAAACTGGTTTCACCACGCGAAATATGCTATAAAAGTGGTGAAATTTCACTCGGGAACAGGGGTGTGGATTTATGTCTCTTTGGGAGTGTCCGGTTATCCCCAGTGAAACGTCGAAGTTCTGTTAAAATATCCCTTAAACTTTCGTATTTTCCATATCAAGGAATTCAAATTGGTTCTGAGGAGCTCAACAGCCCGTGGGTGGTTTAAATCACATTGTATGGTAAACTATGACCCTTTAATAGGGTGGCCATTAACATTGTTTCAAATTTAAATTCCCAATCATTAAAGAAATATCCACTCTCAGGCACGGGGATTAATGATATAACCAGGTCAGTGTTACCAGCTGCATACGCGTTTGAAGGACTTTATAACCCCACCTCTCATTTAAAGCTCTGTCGGCAGCAGGGACCGCACCTTAATGGGAAGCCCTTTTCAGCGCAGTAAACCGCGCTAAGACACTATTTATCAAGCTAAGCTGCATTTCAAAATGCAAAGCCTTCGCCATTAAATCCAGCCGACATCTCACAACTATGAACCAAAGTGACAGTCGTTGTAAATAGCGACAAGTCCTTGAGGGGCCGCGCGATTGTCCTGGATCACGTGTGCCACGACCAGTGACGACATCGGAGGTACGAGTGCGCCGGACAGTCCGCAATCCGCGCCACATTCCAATCGGGATGGCGCGCCAAAAGTCGCCAGCTTCGCGGCTTGTCCCATTGAAAGGATTACACACACGCACGGCCGACAGCGGGTTTCGAGCGCGGGAAATGCGTAAGACTCGGTCAGAGGCGCAGGACGCGCTTTGTAACGGTTCATTCCGCGTGGCTCGGCCGAACCGTGAATAGGCGGAGCGCGTGCCAGAGGAATGGCATCAACCGCGTGTCCCAACACTCGCCTCGGGCGGAAAGTCAGCGCATGGCTCCAACGACTGCAGATTAGACTCATCAGACTCCCGGCCAATGTGGACGGAACCTTCAGCTGGACGATGTGCTGGACAGAAACGTACTTGGTCTAATCGGTGGGATCACCAAAATGGCTTCGAGGACTGTGGTAGAGTTTCAACACTCTAGTACTGTCACTGTCGGCCCGTAGATAATGTCAGCAGAGCCGGAACATCCTATTTAGTAGAACCAGAAAGGGCTTTAACATCGGCTTATTCATATACCCAAGTCAGCTTTAAGGAGTGGTCGCTTCATCTTCTTGGAAAGCGGTGTGCATGTTCCGATAATCAGTTATCCCCATAAAGGTATGGAGGCTCTGTGTTGAACAAATCATATGACACTTAAAAACTTAGAAAACTTCTGGCATCTGAAACAGCTCAATGGCTAGCCGATTGAGATTCGCCATTAGTTACGTTCAACGCGAGATCGATCAGATGCCGAGCAGCATCGTGTCAGTTTCAAACACAGTGAAAAACTCACCTGAAAAACTGGACAATTTGGAAGCTTAAGTAAGAATACGTCAATGTGAAATGATTGAAGGGTTTCATGGTTGTGATTTTCCGGTTAAAGGGCTCGACATTCCAAAAGATCGACTCTGTGCGAGAAGTTCTACGGCTCTGCTTTAATATTTATTGCATAGGCAGATAAGTTTTCAATTCTAAATTTGGCGTTGTACAAACAAATTCTAGTTGGAGTAACAGGGGCGTTTGATAAAGTTTATTTTCGCATATGGATCTCACTTATTATGCTGCAAAGCATGCTTTCACCCAAATGACCTTTGGGCCTAACGAATAAAGCTTGTTATCCACCCTGACGTGTTTGGGAAAGTTGCTGGGCCCCGCCAAGAATGTGCTGTGTTGCTGCCACTACCATTGACCATTGATCCCGCGCAACAACTTTTCTGTTTGTCCAAACACAAGTAAACCACGTGAAACCAGCGCGCGCAGCGCCGGTTCTACCCCCACCTGGCACGGACCTCGCGTGCCGGCGCTACTCCAAACATGGGTGTGCCGACAGGCTCGGAAATCCTAATCTCCCACAGGGCTCAGGGATTGTGAGATGGCTTAAATTAGCTGCTAAACATCGCCTTGAACATGCTCACTGCCACGCCGCAAATGGTCACCGAGAGGCTGCACCTTCAGTGCACGCGCGCCCCCAGTGGGTGTACTTTCGGGGCTGCCCACGGTAAAGTGGTGGAACGGTGATTGGCTCTTCAATTGTAATCGTAAGATTTTTAACGTTGGAAAACAAGTTGAAAACACCTGCTCTCGAAAAAGGACGAATGGGCCTTGAGGTTCAGAAAACGTTTTCGTATCCAAGTCACAAACTTTTCTTGCAAACTGGAGAATATTAGGTGTTAAGTCTTCAAAGATTGCAAGGGTAATAACAGCTTGCCAAAAATGGCACTGGCCTTGGCCCTAGGACTTATATTATACTTTTAGTCACGCTAGGGAGTTACAGTAATGCAATTTAAAATTTGTCAAATATTTCAGTGCACTATGAGCAGATCAACTTAAATAAAACCACATATTGCAAAATAAGTGAAGTCGAATAAGATAAGTTGCTCAGTTCGTTTGATAACGAGGAAAAGTTAGCACATGAGGTTTTGTGACATGTAATGAATCCACATGCGTTCAAAATGTCTCAAAAGTGTGAGACACTAGGTTTGAATTCCGTTATAGCGAGGCAATAGCGCCGACCGGGACTCATTCGATCACATGTAACTATCTAACCTTTATAGATAACAGAACCCTTGGAGGTATAATAGATGATAACGTGGGCGATATAAATTTTCAGACCATATAGTTTTCCATTTTCCTGCTACAATTTTGTCCATACCCCTGAAAATTGCATTCTTCTGGTATTGCAATATAATCTGGTATATTCGTAAGTTAGTACCCACAGTGGAGGGCGGGTCCAACATATTTTCTGTGTTTGCCGGGGAACAGTTTGCGGCCAAAAACGCAACTTGGCTACATTCCAGGCTTATGAGCGTGCATCGTCCATTTGTTAAAGAAATTTGAAAATGGGTTTGTGTTAATCTTTTCTTATATGCTTTCAAAATCCTACTTATATGTTCAGATCGTGGAGTTTAGTGGACAGCGCAGATAGCTTTCACACAGCCGACCCGGGTTCAAGATCCGGCGGCTTCCCTAAACAAGGAGCAAGCTGGCTCCCAAGAATCCCTTCCAACAGGGAAAGTGTTGGCGATTCCATTGACTCTGGTAGTTGGTGCGTCGATAAGCCTCCAAAAATTATTATTATCTGCTTGGTATTGTGTACATTATGCCGAATTTATCCTCTTGTGAATGTGACGTCATCAGAACATATAGGCAATTTTCACTCTTCTTGCAACTATTTTTGTTCATATCCCTGAGCCGAGCATTCCTCTGGTAATGCATAATCAGTTCTTTTTTTAAGTATGTCCTATTTATATAAGGAGGCTTTAATCATCCGCGCTTCTAACCAATTAAATTCCAGTTAAATAAAAGCATCTTATCGAAATTTTTACCTATACACTACCAAAACAAGAAAGAGTTATCAGCATACGATATGTCCTGAATGTTTTCTCAGGACATCGACCGGCATTATTACCCGACCAGATTTTACTTAACCATTTATTCTACCTGGAAGCCAAATGTTAAAGAATCAGGGAAGACCGAGTGGAAGCTAGGCGAACGTTTCACTAAAACATTAGCTTTTGGAACGCCAATATGTGTCTGGTTTAATCTTTTAAATTGTCGTTGCCTATTAGTTTGGCCAGAGAATACAAGCTCATGTAACTGTCATGTGCTAATTACCTTTCCATGTGCGACTGCCATATTTTGGATGTGACAGTTTCACATGTTTTGAAATATCAGCTGTTTTAGAAGCTAAAAATGCAAGCCAGAAAGGTGGTAGCGTTGACGTTTGTAGAAGGTAAAAACAACAGAGAATAAAGCCTGTCTTTAAATAGCTCTTCAAATGATTGTTCTCTTCAAGATAGCCTAATTCAGATCAAGGGGTTTTCTGTCTACCACAATGAACACATGTCTTCCACCGAGCTTGCATGGCTGCCGAGACCACGGGCTAGGAAGAGTGCTGATTTGAATCCCTCCACCGTACATTATATTGACGCCCGTTTTCTGCGTGCTTCAAATGAAAATTTTCCACGTTGACGCATTAAGCTAAATTAATATACCAGATTACCTAACGTTAGACACCTTTGTAGAGGTATCTTTATGAAGAAATCTAAGCTCCTCTGCTTCTGTCATCACGTAATTCTAAGAGCACTGGTTTAGTATTAGAGTTGATTGATACATTTTGGGGTTCGTCTTAACTTCCCGGTATTTAAATATAAGCTGGGAACAGAGCAATCGATCACCTAGAAAGGAAAAGTTTGAATTATCTAACATTTACTCTAACATCAACTCAAGAAAAGCAAATCCGGTTTTAGACGTCGGCCTATTTGCCTTGAGTTTGAAAGCTGGCAAGGACAAGGTCCTCTCGTCCGAAGAAGACGCAGAAGAAACCCCGTCAGATTGGCTGAATTTGAGCTGATGCTGGCGTCCCTAAATTCAAATGTGTCATCTCCTTCGTTTAAGACTTTTAGTCTTCGAGAGAGTTCATGCTTTATTTGGGAGATGCGACTAAATCAACAAAAGTGGCATCAAAATCCACACTCGGATCCAAAACTATCCGTGGTCTCTGGCCAATTAAATCCGATCCTATCCATACATCGGATCGGATCGGCTCCCATTCATACATCCGGTCCATACATCGGATCGGATCGGCTCCCCATTCATACATCCGGTCCTACATCGGATTGGATCGGCTCCATTCTACATCCGTTCTACATCGGATTGGATCGGCTCCCATTCTATTCCGGTCCATACATCGATTGGATCGGATCCCCATTTACATCCGGTCCATACATCGATTGGATCGGCTCCATTCTATATTCGTCCATGACGTGTTAAGAGTGTCGGTTCTTTTTTCGCTGATCTACGCGCTTTGCCTGGAGCCAGTGGCGGATACAAGGCGGGCGGGGCTCCCCCCACAACGTCCGAGTGCCTATAGTGAATACTACGCGAAGGATTCCAGGTATGGCGGAGCTCCCCCCTAGTCCTGCCCTAATTCTAAATCGATTATGTTTTCCAACTGGCTTCTCATTCTAATCCATCTATAAACTTCGGACGTTTTCTGATGCAATCGTATTTGGCACGCTGCCGCTAATAAGCTCACTGTGGACGTTCCCCAGCATGTGAGAATGGCTGCTTTGGCCTTCCTAACGAGAGGCGGCGCGTGCCCCAGCTTTGATACCAATAATAAAAATGTATAAAATGTCGCACACAGCTGACATTAATTGAGCCGCTAGCAACGTATGGCCCAGGCACCCATATTTCGGCTGACGGTATGCAGGTGCCACGGCAGACGCTGCCTGAGAGGCTACTGTGTGGAGGTATCGTGACCGATGAGCTGGGGATCGGGTTCCCCCACTGCCACCGTTTGCATCGGAGCACCTCATCTCTGCCTGGCCAGAGCGGTATTAGGTGGATTCAGTTCCTCTTAGGCAGGATGATTCCTTTTTATTTCAACTGGCTGCTTAATGCATCACTGCGGAAGGTAAATCTAGCTTCACTGATGGAATAAATATTTAATAATCCCTAACCAGGATGGCGGATTTTGAGTTATGCTGGGAGTTTGGTTCCTGACAGGAATCCTGTTCGCTATTAACAGAACGGAAAGTATCGATGCACAACTGCAGCGTTGGCAGCTGTGACGAAATGACCCGCCCCTGCTCAGGCAATAGACGTTCTTACAAGACAGCGCCGCCGCTGGACAGCAGAAAAATGAGGTGCTGGCCACTTTCACTCCCTTCCCAAGCCACTGCGCCCGGTTCGCAACCCATCCAGCATTGTTCACGTGGTGACGACAAATCCGGTCAGGGCACACATTAGCATTTCGCACTGGAAGCACGGCCAATGAAACTGTGGCATTGCTATAACGGCTTCCTCTCGTAGAGTGTGGAAGTGTGAACGCAGGCCATGTGTAATGCTGATTTATAGCAGGGTATAGGCCGGGCTGTTTGCTTCCTTCCGCAGTTAAGCAGGCGGTAGTGAGGACTGCAACGAC
This sequence comes from Lepas anatifera, assembly GCA_034440635.1. Lineage (NCBI taxonomy): Eukaryota > Metazoa > Arthropoda > Thecostraca > Lepadidae > Lepas > Lepas anatifera. The sequence continues at coordinate 1,199,090 of JAOTON010002048.1, forward strand.
AGACACCTACATAGTACCTATCTGCTCGTGTTGTGGGCTGCACGCATACGCTGTTTTTTTAATGTAGAAACTAAACACCCGCACTGGAGAGGGGTCTGGTACTAATGCGCACTGGAGAGGAGGGGGCCTGGTAGGCCTCCCTAATATCTCAGAAACTTAGAGGCGTAGAAGAACGCCGGTGGGGGGGAGGTAGGAGCTATAGTAATATACATCACCGCATGCTTAGGTTAAAATGATTCATTTTCCGATTACATATCAATTTATATCACTCGCATGCTTCTTTGGGATATTTCATACCACATCAAACACATGAAAATGATTGGAAGAAAGAATAATCCTTACCTGCCTGAAAAGTGTTCGATCATGGGCTTCCAAAAACGGTATATTTTACTTGAGAAGAAAGTCACCATGACACATGACTTCAAAATATATATTTTTAGATAGAATCCAAAATGCTCATTTATTTCCACCTCCAAACCTATTACCAATGGTCTCCATAACCTATTTTTGATAAGTGAGGGCTTTCCTAGGGGCCAGTTGACCCGGTGGCTTCACTGCCCGTCTTCAGATCGGACTGCATGGATAACTTGGGTTCAATCCCCTCGGCGGGAAAAGCCTTCCATGTCCGATCTGACGCGATAAAAAGGATCCTTAAACGCCCACTTTTATACTACCTGTAATTGGGCAAGTTTGCCTGTTGGGAGTGGTCCTAATTAAAAATGTGTCGGAGGACAAAAATAATGAGAAGTAGTGCTTCGCCCTGTGGGTTTCTACGACATTTTCTCCATCAAAGGAAATATTCAGCTAAGCATTGATTCAGTTAGAAATACCCAGCATTGGAAGTGGTTCCTGCCTAAAATGTTCACCCACTCAGCGGGTAAATAACATTCCAAGCGAAATCACTATATCAG